>QLNU02015360.1:106841072-106899399 GCA_006491805.2 Dysdera silvatica
ACTTTAAAAATTTTGTTTGAAATTGGGGGTGGGGCATATAGAACCCTAATACCAACATTGAGGAGGCGGGCCCCCATGTCCCCCCCGATAACGGCGCCCTTGCTTCACCATCATAACAAAATTGATTATATGAATACAAACCATTTTACAGCTTAAGAACAGCAAAGGTTATTCATGCTGCGCAGGGAATTACTAGCAATCCGTACCTCCAATCCCAAGGAAAGCAAACCTCGAACTATGGTGAACAAAACAACAGCAAAACAATAACAACTCGTTTTATAATACTACTGGGAGCCGAACCAGGTTAATGGCGCGATAGACAAATGAGTTACTGCTAAGCAGCAGACCTATATTTTCCAGTAGGAATCCAAATTTATTAAGGCCTGGTGAGTGAACCCCCGGACTGCATCAAGCAGTTAATTATTAAGTTTATTTTTGTGAGCGAAGGTAATCTAGAGTTGACTGCATGAATAAAGTGGAAATATTTAATAAATAAACTTTATTTCGTCATCTACTGCGTTTAGTTTTATTTCGAAAAATATAATTTTATTTTGTGGTTTATTTTTGGTTATATTTTTTGTTGTGTATAGGGACACCAAAATCTTATGAGTGTGCAGGATGTATTGTACCGACCCCCCATTTACCAGCCATGTGAGATATATCATTTGCCTCTTGACTATATCCCCTTTCGAACTTAGCCATAGCATGAAGATTTACTGATCGACACTCCGTTCATACAACTCGAATTTCTAACGTAAAATTACTCTCCCCAGATCTGGGTTGACATCTGGAATCCAACCTTTGACATGTGTGAACCAGATCCGGAGACAGGATGGTAACTGCGACTTGAGACCAGAGAGGGGCCTGGATACCGAGAGATACGCTACCATTAGACAGCCTTCTCTGGGCTGCCTGTACATAGAGAACCGAAAGTTATTTCCAATGAATAAAAAGTGATTTTAAATTAATTCGGCCAAGCGTCCATTGCCTCTCTCGAATTTTACTAGCTACGTTACGGTTTAGTAATTTTAATGCCTAGCGGTGTTATCGAATAAATTCCAGTGCTTTAAGGAATTGCGGAACGTCCGTCGCCTAAGGGAGCGAGCAAAAGAAATTCCAGTTTTAATGTCCTGCTATTAACGAGCTGTTGACGAAAAAAGTGTTCGCGATTTTTCCAGTCGCTGTCTACGTATGAACTCTGAGTTTTCTTTACGTTCCGGATGATTCAACAAATTCAACTGCGGCGGTTCCAATCTTAGAAATATTTCATCAGAGGGATGAATACATGATTTGATATATTAGGGCCATATAAGAAATAAATTTAAATTAATTGATATTATGATAATTTCAGTTACGAGTATTATCGTTAATTTTGCTCGGTTGAATTTTCTTTAAAGCAAAATTTAGGGATATATGGCATTGTATTTTAATGTTTTAATGCTCCCAGTACATGAGTACTATTTTTAAAAGCACACCAGTGCTACTTTTGTGGGTACATCAGTACGTTTTATTTTTAAAAAAGCACACCAGTGCTTATGTGTGAGTACATAATTAACGTTATATTTTTTTAAAGCACACCAGTGCTTGTTTTGTAGTACATCAGTACTAGTGTTAAAAGCACACCAGTGCTTATGTGTGGGTATAACAGTACCGGTTTAAATTTAAAGCACATCAGTGCTTGTTTTGTAGTATATCAGTACAGTTATTTTTAAAGCACATCAGTGCTTGTTTTGTAGTGCATCAGTACAGTTATTTTTAAAGCACATCAGTGCTTGTTTTGTAGTACATCAGTACAGTTATTTTTAAAGCACATCAGTGCTTGTTTTGTAGTACATCAGTACAGTTATTTTTAAAGCACATCGGTGCTTGTTTTGTAGTACATCAGTACAGTTATTTTTAAAGCACATCAGCGCTTGTTTTGTGGGTACAACAGTGCAGTTATTTTTAAAACATATCAGTACTTGTTTTGTGGTACCTCGGTACCATTTTTTTAAGGCACACCAAGTATAGTTATTGGTTACAACATTGAGGTTTCAAAATTGTAGATCTCGCTTATAATATCGATATTTTGAAGTTGCATGTCAGGTGTAATTATTGTTTGCAATATTGATATTTTGAAATTTCATGTTAGGTGTGATTATTGTTTGCAATATCGATATTTTGAAGTTGCATGTCAGGTGTAGTTATTGTTTGCAATATTTGTATTTAAAAAGTAAATTGTACAATAAGTATAATTATCGGTTATAACACGAGTATTTTGATATTGCATATCGGGTAGGCCTATAGACCTTGATTACAGTATTGGTATTGAAATTATTACAGTTGCTGTAATATTGCTATTTAAACATTATTACTGTCAGTGAGGAAATTGGTATAATTTTGAGATATGGCCTATTTAGGGAAGGCGAAGAAAGAGGATCTCAAAATCCTCTCGGAGGAGTTAGGACAGGAAGTGAGTGCCGAACTTAAGGTGTTAGATTTGAGAGGGTTAATTTGGAATAGCCAGAGAATTACGAAGAGGAATTTGTAAAAAATCAGTTGCACGTTATAATAGCAGGGAGGGGGGAAAAAGGGAGATTGAAAGAACAAAAACAAGCCAGAATAGAAAGGGAACAGCGCGGAGAAAGAGGATTTCATTACAAAAATTACAGATCGAATTACAAAGCTGGCCTGTATCTGATAATCCGGAATCCACAGTTAGAAAACCCCATTTTAACTGACAAAAAATGATTCAGAAATATGACACGAATGAAAGCGACATTAGCCTCTATTTAATTATGTTTGAGCGACAGGTAAAAAGGGCAAACCTTGAAAACTCTGAATGGGTATTTCAATATCACTTTTGCCTGTAAGCATTGTGCAGCTAATCGCGAGGGAACCCGAGGAAAAAATGGATGATTATGCTCATCTTAAACAACTGCTTCTAAAGAAATTTAAACTCAATGCAGAAAAATTGCGTCAAAACTTCATTCAGTATCATCGAAAAAACGAATCTACGTGGAAAGATTTCCATTATGAAATAAAAAATTATCTGGAAGGTTGGCTTGAAGGTTTAGAGATAACCGATCATGAGCAACTAAAAGATTTAATGGTTACTGACCAAATGAAACGTCGCGTTTTCCCTGAAGTTCGCAATCATTTTATTGACGATTGGACTAAATTTACTTCTCCCACAAAATCGGCATCTGCCTTAGACGAATATGAGAATGTTAGAGGTTTTCAGAAAAAAATGCCCAGTAGTTTCCACGATCGTAAAAAGGACATCCCCGCAAAGAATTTTCAAAGCAGGGAAAGTAGACTTCAACGAGGAAAACTGCAAAACACAAGACGATCGGATCCCCCTTCCAGGACTGACGAATACCTCGAACGTCGTAAATCTCCGCGCTGTTTTGAATGCAATTCCCCACATCATTTACGCCCTCAATGTCCGAAACTGAAGAAACCCCCCGGCGGTAAATAACGTATTTCAAGGATCAGAAGATAGTCTGTTAGCACCCTATATGATAAACGATGACGAAGTAAATGGCATTAAGCTTCCCATTTTGAGGGACTCTGTAGCAACTATTGACCTCGTTAGTTGTAAATACATTAAACCATGTATGTATACTGGGGAAAAAGTTTGGTTGTGAAACCCCTTGAAATTCGACCCATCTGCCTTCCTATTGCTAAAGTGACGTTAAAGGGGAGTTTTGGTGAAATCCAGACCCAAGCCTCCGTAGTGTCGAAAAGCTTGGACCAGTCTCGTTATTTACTAGGAAATCGGACCACCGAGATTAGGGAGAAAGAAAATGGATTCCACCCCACTCCCTCCCTGATTCTATTAACGCCGTATAAACCCGAAGTCAGAAACTCGCTGCGTTAAAAGAAGGAAATGGAGACCAAGAGGAATTTAAAACCCTTGAACTAGCTTAAACTGGGGAATCACTAGGAGATCCCTGTATCGTGAACGGTGAGGAACCAAGGGATTTAAAGCTGATAGGAAATGAAAAAGGTGCAGAAGGACTTATACTGTTAAAATTCCCCATGAAAATTTTCTTACCGCTCAAAGAGAAAGCAAAGATTTTGAACCTTTGTATAATGCTGCCAAAAAGTCGACGGATACAACTTCAAACTTTAGATATATTATCGAGAATGGGTTGCTTATGAGAAGTCAGGAGGATCGTATGGGACACA
Source organism: Dysdera silvatica (assembly GCA_006491805.2). NCBI lineage: Eukaryota > Metazoa > Arthropoda > Arachnida > Araneae > Dysderidae > Dysdera > Dysdera silvatica. The sequence continues at coordinate 106,845,246 of QLNU02015360.1, forward strand.
TAAAAGAAAATTGCTAGTAATTCCTGAAAAGTTCAGAAATGAAATTAAGGCACTGTGCCATGAAGGAACTTCCGCTCATGTCTTAGTTACAAAGTCTAAGGATAAGTTAACCAGGCATTTGTTTTGGCCAGGGTGTTATAAAAATATGGTAGAATACATACGTACGTGTGACTAATGTCAAAGAGCTGGCAAGCTTAATGAAAAGCATAAAGCGCGCCTAAAAATTGTTCCAATAATTTCAGGTGTTTAGTAAAATTAATATTGATGCATGCGGACCCTTGCCACTAACGGATAGTGGTAAGCGGTATGTTATTACAGCCATTTGTTTATCATCCAAATACCCGGATGTTATTCCTGTGGAGGATATTGGTTCTGTTTCAGTTACCGATGCGTTGCTTCAAATCTTTAATATGATGGGATTTCCTATAGAAATTCAGTGTGTTCAGGGCACGTCATTCACAAGGTTTCTAACTACTGAATTTTTTGAAAGGTTCGGAATTAGAATTACCCGTGGTTCCGTGCATCATCCCCAATCAAACCCCGTAGAGCGTTTTCACAGAACTACCAAAAGATTATTGCGAACCTTATGCTTAGAGGCAGAATCGGATTTGGAAAAACATCTTCCGTCAGCGCTTTTCGCGCTATGAACAGTTTCCCACGAAAGTACAGGGTACACTCCTGCAGAATTAGTACATAGGGGAAAACTTACGGACACCGGAGACGCTAATCTCCGAACATTGGGCGAAGCCTCAAGATGAAGATAGTCCAGTGACTGAATATGTTTTTAACTTAATAAATAAGTTTAAAAAAAAAATGTCAAGAAATTGCTGTCAGGCACATGGAAGAACAGCAAATAAATCCTAAACGTTGATATGATAAAAAACATGGTAAAAAGGGAATTCAAAAAGGAGGGCCCGCCTTAATACTAGCCACTTCTAAACCAAATAAACTGGCGGTACAATGGATTGGGCCTGGTATGGTTGAAAGCAAACTTTCAGACACCAATTACATCATTAAACTTTCTGGGGAAAAAAAAAAAGAAGTCTCAAATCTACGACAAACATGTTGAAATTTTGTGTGTGTTTGTTTAAAATTGCCTGTAGTATCTGTATTTTATATGAATTATTAATGACAGATATTAATGGGGAACTAGAATAGTGTATAGAGTTAAAAGTAATTGCATCAGTTCGCGTCTTTAACTCTTTGACACTCAGTGTACTATCATGGTACTCCTCTAATTGTTTTGAACTATATATAATTAATATATATGTTATAAACTTTCTTTAGTAAAAGCGGTGCAGAGCAACAGCGTACTTCAAGTTTGGACATACTGGTGTGGCTGCATTGTTATCTTGCTGCGTTGTGCTCCACCTTGCTGTCATCTGTTATGAGTGACCTGTTAAAACTTTTCGTTCATAATTTCAAGAAAAGTTCTGCAAGGGGGAAGGGCTGTACCGACCCCCATTTACTAGTCATGTGAGATATATCATTTGCCTAATTCCTTTTAACCTAATTCCCTTTCGAACTCAGCCATAGCATGAAGATTTACTGATCTACACTCCGTCCATACAACTCGAATTTCTAACATAAAATTACAGTCCCTGGATCTGGGTTGACATCTGGAATCCGACCTTTGACATGTGTGAACCAGATCCGGGGATAGGATGGTAACAGTGACTTGAAACCAGAGAGGGGCCTGGACGCCGCAAGATACGCTACCATTAGACAGCCTTCTCTGGGCTGCCTGTACATAGAGAACCGAAAGTTATTTCCAATGAATAAAATGTGATTTTAAATTAATTCTTCCAAGCGTCAATTGCCTGTCTCGAATTTTACTAGCTACGTTACATTATAAAGGTTTTAATCCGGCCTTGAAGAAAGTAATACATAAATCTTGAAAAGACCCCTGGTTAAATGAATATTCAAAATAATAATTCACTGGCTAAAACTTATGGTCGATTATCGGATCGATGGTAGAGCACAATTCTACTGCGTCGATAAATATTATTAGATTATTTGTGATGGGAAGATATTCGTCACATAGAGCTAACAACACGTTTAAAGACCACCTAGCCGTCGATAGCTCTGTTGGAGGAGCGGTGAAATGTAGATGTAAAGAAGACCATCTTGATTCAAAAATATGCAGTTCAAAGACAATTGACAGTCGTAAATTTAAGTAATAACACTATGTTCTATGTAAATAAATAATTGTGAGTTTTTCTAATCTTTTTAAATTAATCTTTTAAAGAATATCGTATAATTTTAACACGAATATATTTATTACACAGATGCTCATATTCGATATTTGTAAACCAAAGAATTGAATTATATGTTTTAATGATTTGTTTGCAGGTTAATCCACAAAAGATGTGAAATTCTGAAGCTTTAGAGATTTAGAGAGGGTGCTTATAAATTTGTGTTAGCAAGTTCATCCAGCAACTCTTTTAGTTTTAGTATCATGATCAAAGATTTGCTGTTCTTGACGAATCTCTAGAGAGAGGATATAACCTTGTAATATTGTTTTCAAGCTTAGAGAATGCCCTTTATAGTTGACAGTAGCAATCTGTTTCGCGAATCCCAAGAGCCCAATCTTCCCGCTTACCACAGAAGGTTATTGCACGTGTTGCTACTTTAATTAGTTGCTTCAAATAACTGCAATGGAAGTGCATTCCCTCACAAGCGCCCTTATATACACAGGCAGGACATTATGAATTGCACTGTCCGAGCTTCCAGAAGTTCACTGCGGACACAAGTACGTGTTTACAGATTAATGTAGGTTCCAAGATGATGTTTGGGCATAGAATTAGATATAATCCTTGGATAAAAGAGAAATATTTAATGAACAAGTTATTTAAACATATATGTGTATTTATCATTAATATGTATTTAATTGTATATTATTTAAACATACGTTTAAATATTTCTAGATGCTTCCTACTGATAAATTACGATTAAAATTTGAACTATGTAAATCGGCTATGGCCCTAATTGTTTTTAATATGGTCGGCAATTATCCCAGTTTAACGATATTTGTTCCAGACTTTATGTAGGCATTCGGTTTTATGAAAGCAAGATACTGAGCTATATTGGATATTTGTGTAAAATTTATAATAAGTTAAGGAACAAATTTCGTCTTAAAACCTGGACATAATAATTCTGTGGCGTAAATGCTTTTATGGCGTAAGGGCAGCTAAAGCATGTCGAGCTAGAACGTACAGTTTTTGAAGGATCTAAATTTCTGTTGCTCCAGAAATCTAATTCTGAACTACGGGTCAGTAGAAAAAAAAAGAAAGAGATTTAAACCTAAGTTTTCAGCGTAACCCGAAGGAATTTTTGAGGAATCCGAATCTCTTGGAACTACTGTTTTCCGAGGAATCCGAACCTCTTAAGGCCTAGGGAACCAAACCCCGGACTACAGTGAGCAGTGCGATCTTTATGAGATCTCTGAGTAAGCGTTCTTTGCACTGTTGGGAGTCGAACCCGGATTAACGGCGCACTAGGCGAACGCGTTACCACACTGCGCCACCGCAGTGCGAAGTGGAAAGACAAGTAGAGTTCGAAATCGTCAATTATGAAAATGTGAATGATCTTTGACCGGTTATTCTGGATTTATGGGTGACAATTTCACTACCACATTTCCATGAAGGTTTAAAGTCTATGTCTCGGTATGTATTATTGCTGTTTTAAAATCAAGAGTATGACTTAAACGCTACCAATTCGTTGTATATAATAAATTGTAATCCCGCCGCGTTGAAGTACAAAAAGAAGAAAAGATGGAATTGAGTTAGAAATTGGTTTATTCAGAACAGAATAAAAATATTAATTATTTTTCATTTCCTTACCATGCTTAAATATTATTTTCAAGTTACAATTTCATGCAATATGCATGCATTTGATGAATTTTATCTTACACATTACAAGTAGTCTTTTATTATAAGCTTATATAAAATATGAATTAAATTATTGGAAATTACTATGCTATCAAATTAAAATGAATTCAACTAAAAATAAAAAACATGCTTTAAAAAATTACATTCTTCTTAAAATGGAGGTAAAACGTTTTAAATATTAAAGTTACAATGTACTAAACTTACTACATTGTTGTATCGGATACAAGGGGATTTAGGATTTTATCTATTTATGTTCTTGCAAACATGATAATATTCCAATTGTTGCATAAGTATTTACAATTTTTGCAAAACGTTTCTCATTAAATTAGAATATCCAAATCTTAAGCATTTTTATGAATATGTTGTATATATTACGTATTTTTGTCAAATTTTGACAATTTTTTGCAAAAAAAAAAAAATGTTCCTCAGGAACTGAAAATATCATCAAAATTTTTTGAAAATAAAGGCATGTGCCTTATCATTTTAATAGTTTAACATTTGCTAGTTTAAACGGTATGTTTATGAATTATAACAAACCATACTAAATTTGGTATTTAAAGATACCATAAGTTTTGTTCCATAATATAAATTAGTTATGTGTTTATTAACAAGATTGTCTTCTATAATTCAAAGAAGAGTTTCTAGTTTTTAATAGAAACTTCTATATGGGAATATGAAAATTATTTACAAAGGAATCTTGCGAACTGTCAGAGATAGATTTTTCTGAATTTCGGTTTATAGGCCAACATGACCGAGTAGATGAAAGATCCAAAATCAAATTTGACCCAATCGACCTGGGGGTCGAGCTACGGCCCACTGAAAATAGAGCTCACCCTACGATGATGCTTCGCTGCATGACAGGTGAAAACAGTGTTTTGGCGTGCTGGGTAAGCATTAAACGCCAAACATTATCGTAGGAAAAAAATAACACATATGAATAAAATATAGCATATATTTATAATAGTCATTTTAGTTGTACCTGAAATAATTATACATTGTGTTTTCTAGTGTAAAAGTAAAAAATATTTGAAGTTTTTACCTTACTTTTTTATAACTGACAAACTTTGAGATAATTTTTGGCGAAGAACTCGAAAAAGCTACCTAGTGCATAAACCAGTCTTGAATAAATATCCTTCAATTTTCAAATCAGAAGCAATCATCACTTGCCTGTGCTTTCATCACCTTTGACCTTTTTAATTTTTTTGTTGGAAAGCGTGGAATTTCAAGCCTTATTTGTCACCATGTCTTCCTTTTCCACCATATCAACATACTTGTTTCGCGTTGTTTGTGAAAAATACACAAAGCAAGCCGATTTTGTATCAGATTATAAGATGGATATTGAGAAAGAAATATTTACATTTGCTGAAACTTTCATAAGAGAGTTAATATACGGAATGAATGATGAGAATATACTTGATATTTGTTTAAATGAAATGAAGTATGATGCAATACAGGGTAATGAAATGAATGATGAGGAATGGGATGAACAAACTAATTTGCCGTCACGCGTAACTTACACATTAGAAGACATGAAAAGAATTTCCATGGAGTGGGTCAGGAAAACTACGTTCCTTGAAAAGCATACAGCATCGCTTTAAAGACAACACACTTTCACATAGACAAATTTATCGCTTTCGGGATTATGTTGCTTCCCAGGGTACAAGATGTGAAAAACTGTTACGGATGAAAGACGAAGTATTTGAGAAGTTTAAAAATGCCCGGGAATATGCTTTATTAACAGTTCACGATGCCGATTTAAAGTTATGGTTTCTGAACATTGCAATGAGAGAAAATCTCACAAACTTTAGCGCAAGTGATGCTTTTCTATTAAAATTTTAATAAAAGAGCGTGGCATAACAAGTAGAAGAGTCACCAAATTCGTTATGCCTGTACGTACTATGCACACAACGGCTTTGGAAGATAGAGCTATAGAATTCGTCAACATAGTTACAGATGCAATGAGCAACTATTCTTTTGATGAGGTTTTAAACACTGACCACAGCGGATTCACTAAAGAACGGGCATCTACGCGCACTCTGTCGATTAAGAGGGAAATCACACTCCAAGTACCATTCAATCTTCTCACGCCATATCCCATTCCGTAACAATTGAACCTGTCATTTCTGCTACTGGACAATTATTGCGACAATTTCTGCTCATCCATCAGGAACCAAAGGGTGTATTCGATCCACGGGTACAGGAAAAGTTATTTTACCCCCCCTAATGTTATTCTGGAATGTTCCAAAAGTGGCAAATCCTCTACCGAAATACATGAGATGTTCCTCAGCGAAGTACTCAAACCAGGCATAACATCAAAAGTTCTATTAATTATGGATTCGTGGACAGGTCAAATGGACGAAAATATAGTTGATGATAAATTTAGTCAAGCCAGTCTTTCAGAGCAATCGAAATTGATGATTACACCACCTGGAGGGATAGCACTCATACAGCCATACTACGTATATTTTTTTCTTCAATGGAAATATTTCGCTAAACGCTTAACACGATTTTGCCTTTTGCATTATTATGATCATGTAAGCTTATCAGAAAAGAATAATATCACTAAATTGCATTCGCTCATTCACAATCAGCTGTCTTCCCCAAAATTCCGTAATATGATAATCTATGCTTGGTGGAAATCAACGTACCCGGTACTTAAGCCTGAAAAATTCTTCAATGTGCAAGAAATTTGTTTTAATTTCACGGACCAAGTGTGTCACGAAATGGACTGCGATGGTAGTTCATTCATTTGTTGCAATCATTGCTCAAAGTTATTATGCTTTCTCATTTTTTTATTGATTTTCATTTCCATTAAAAGCGTTTTAAGTTCATCATAGCCAAGAGCGCAGTTATAACTCTGGAAACCCCCGCAGTTAGGTAACTCAAAATTTTTTTTTTCATATCTACATAAATTCATTTTCATACATAAATACTCCATGTTCATAATTCAAATCAGTTTCATATGTAAATACTCCATATTCATAATTCAAATCAGTTTCATATGTCAATATTGCAGCGGTAAATAATTTTAATTGATTTTGGAAAGTGCCTCTAAAATTATTTGCAAAGGAACCTCAGCTTTTCCGATGCGCCAGGACTTCACTTCTACAAGACGTAGAAAGCTAAACTTCTAACATGAATAAAAGTAACTCACAGTAAAATTTTGGCGCTTAATGCTTGCCAGCACGCCAAAACACTCTTTTCACCTGTCGTGTAGCGAAGCATCATTGTAGGGTGAGCTCTATTTTCAGTGGGCCGTAGCTCGACCCCCCAGGTCGATTGGGCCAAATTTGATTTTGGATCTTTCATCTACTCGGTCATATTGGCCTATAAACCGAAATTCAGAAAAATCGATCTCTGACCGAGATTCCCTTGTCAGAACTGTAGAAAACCGCCATGAATGGCTTACTACGTAACTTTCACAGGGAGTTGAAAATCGATGAAGCATTGTACTCGCTACTCCGATGTAGTTCAGTTAAGATACCGTATCTCGGGGTTACTTAAGCCACTTTTCAATTTAAAACATCTGCCAATTCAACATCATTTACTTTAGAGATTAATTAATCGTTGTAAAACTTGGGTCTACAGTTACACTCTATGTTCAGATGTATGAAAGTCTTCTACAACATGTATGTTAAAGACAAAAATAAAACAAAAAAAATCGTGGTGGCTTAAGTTACCTCTCAATATGGGGTAACTAAAGCCAGCAGAAGAATTCAATGTTTGACTTAGGTTAGTTGATGATGGGGTATCAAAATCCATATAAAGGGCTAAAATAAATGTAGATATACTGCTCAAGATATTTATTAGTAAAAATGAAAGTAAAAAGTAAATTTTTTTACATTTTAGTGTTTCGGATGTTTAATTTACACTAAAAAAGTTCAAGATGTTTGATTTAACATGTGTTACCAAAATACGAGTCCGAAATTTAATCAGTATAATGGCTTTATACAATAATTTTCAACACCCATGTATAAATAGCTCAAGTTAGAGCTTTATTCGTTTTTGGAGAAAAAGAGACGCTTTCCCCATCCTGGATTCGAACCAGGGTCCCTCCGTTTAGCCCGGAGTGTCTTGGACCGCTAGACGAATGAGGACAGGAAACAACGCTCTCTTTCTCCGTATGTAAAGGTGTTAAGGTATTATTACCCTCCGCAGGGATAACACAATTGCCAAATAATTGTCAACACAAGAAAGCCTCCGGGGCGAGTTTTTGTGAGTTTTCGTGGGGGAATTTATTTTTACTCAATAATTTTCGACACCCACGTAGAAACAAGCTCAAACTAGATCTGTTTTTGTTTAGGACAGAAAAAGATGACGTCCTTATCCTGGATGAGGACGGCAAAAGCCACTCTGGTTTGGTGGCCTTTGTTACCCCGTACAGGGAGCAACAATGAATTTAAAAATATAGAAAAAAACAAAACAAAATGGAAATATAATCTAGGAAGTATAACAACCGTAAGAGTATTGTTTGAGGTTATGTTTAAAAATGATTTTAGTGAATTTAACTTAAAAATGTGATTTTGGCGATTAAAGTTATGGACTGTATAAATTTATGACGAAATTATCCTAAATACAAATAAAGGTTTATAAACTTAATTTTAAAACACACACACTATTAAAATATGTGGCCCAAAGCTTCGTCAAAATATGGAATTGATGGCATGAAAGTTAACAATCAAACTCAAAACAGTGTTGCCAGAATCAGTGTCCGAAATTTACCCAGCATAACGGCTTACTGGTTTAAGTAGCCTTGAGATGAAGATGATAAAAATGGTGCATTTAATTTTCTTAATATTAAGAAATATTTATGTTCTTAAAAATATATGAAAAAGATAACATTAAAATTTATTTTATACATGTATGAAATAGAAAGCACATAACTTTAAAAATAAAATATAGAAAATAAATGAAGATATGTATAAAAACACACAACACATGGAGTTAAGAGAATTTATCAAAAAGTGACTTTCAACGCCAGTAACGATAGAAACGGAGGAAAAGTATATCTCTGCGATAGCAATATTAACAAAGTAGAGAATTTTATCATTAGTACTTTCTCAGAATCAAACTCTCGAAAAACAATGGTATACTCCTTTTCTGTAAGTGAGAAAGCTCGACCAGTCATGTATTGTCAGATTCTTGTAGCGTCTGTGATCTTATAATTTAATTATTACTCATTTGTATATTATCATTGAAATGTTATAAGGTTTCAGTGTTTGGGGAAATTTTGAAAAAGGTAATCTAAAAATTTTGGAAATATTACAGAATTTTGTTAAAGGTAATAAGCAAAGATTACCAATATTGTATAGGGGAAAAAACTAGGAACTTGTGGGTATTATTAACGATTGTTTTATACCGCGAATGAAATGCACGAAAGAATAATTAGACAGAAATATATAGAAGAAATAGAAGTCATAGAAATAGGAAACAAAGATAAAGGGAGGAAATTATACCTACCCGAATTTTAAACTTCAAAAGGAGGGGACAACGTCGATTACATAGGACCAAATCTGGAACTTACCAGAAGTAATAAGAAATACCAGAAGTACTACAGAAAATAAGCGGCTTTAAAATATTCAAGAAAATGATACAAGAGCGAATAACAGAAAAGATAATAAAGAGTTTATTGTGTGTGGTTACATGGAGGGTCCCGAATTGGTTATACAAAATAGAATTTACTTGGGGTCCATTGCACGATACACGTTCATTACACCTAATCATACGCTAATGTAAAATATAGTATAACCTCTCTTAAGACCCCGTTTACCGAAATGAATTTTCCCCCATAGACTCAATGCCAAATTTACATATATGTATTTGCATACTACAGAAACTATTCTTCCTCTAGAAGTGAGAAAATTTTGGAGAATTTCACTTCTTGTCTTCTGACCTTGAATATGATAAATTTAACTGCGACCTTCTTTCACAAAACTTTGCATTATAAAAAAGACATCTTAATTTAAATCAAATATAAGTTTTAGAATAATCCTTTCTTGGCCTTTCAGGCTTTTAACCTGTTTCCAATGAAAAGCTACCATAGAAATTCTCACACAAAAATTCTCTCTCTTTAGTGAGAATTTTTATTCAACTAATTCAGCTATATCACCTTCAGATAGTACAAGCATATGCACCAACGTCAAGCCATACAGACGAAGAAGCCGAAGAATTTTATGAAGATATCAAACAATTACATACCAAAGGGGAAACAAAAATACCAAGCTTTTCTTGGGAGTATTGTGACGCAAGAATCGGACAACAGAAACAAGAAGAGACAGCAGTTGGTAAATGCGGATACGGAGAAAGGAATGAACGTGACGATCAACGCATAGAATTTGCAGAAGCTGAAAACTTTAGCATCATGAATTCATCTTTTTAAGAAGAAACTACAAAAAAAATGGTCCCGAAAACAACACAATGGAGGGACCAGGGAAATTGATTATATCTTCGCAAACAAGAAATTGGTTATTGAAGATTGCGGCGTACAATTCAATGCCGGAAATTATCATCGAATGGTGAGATGTAAAGTGCACTTAAATCCTAAATTAGAGAAAGACAGTAGCTCATCACAAAACAAATAGGTAAGGGGGTGAATTTAAAGAAACTGAAAGAAAAAGACCGAAGCATTGAATCTGGAATTGCTTTTCTGCACTGGAAGGAATTGTTGGTTAGTTGGTGGTACGTTTATGGCGCAAGGACAACAAAGATCATTCTGCTCCAGATAAGGTAGGACTGTACATACAGTTTTAAGGAAACATGGAGGGACTTATTGAAGAAATTGATATCTCAGAAGCAAATGAAAACATTGTTAAGACAATAGTTGAAACTGCTGGGGAAATTGGTGGTGTAACATGTAAAAAGCACAATAGCAAATTATCTGAGAAGACGAAACAGCTCATGAAAAGGCGAAGAGATATGAAGGTGGACAATCGAAATACCAGTTCCAGGATTGAGTATGTAGAACTTTGTAAAACTCTGCGCAAAAACATGAAAGAAGACATAAGAAAATTCAACTGTGAGTTAGTAAGGAAGGCCATTGAAAGCAACAAGAGCCTTAGGGTTGTTAAAGGGAGTTTGTCTATTGGGAAGAAACACATCATTGCATTAAAAGGAGAGGATGGCACTGTAACAAGAAATAGGGAAGAAATACTTAGAAGAGTTGAAGAATTCTACAAAAATCTATACGAAAGTAACAGTGGATTAAACGAAGACTCTGAAATAGTCGAAGGAACAGCTCCTAAAATCTTAAAAGAAAAGAAGTTTCATTTAGAATAAAAAGTATGAAGAAAGGAAGAGCCCCTGGTGATGATGGTATTACATTAGATATCCTAAAAGAAGCTGGAGAATATGTAGAAGACATACTTGCAAAATTCTTTACCAAATGTCTTAACAGCGGTAACATACCAAACCAATGGGATTCTGCAACAGTAATTCTTTTGCATAAAAAAGGTGATAAAGAGGATTTAAAAAATTACCGACCAATTAGCTTGTTACCTGCTATTTATAAAATCTTCACAAAAGTGCTAACACATCGCCTGCAGAAAAAATTAGATGCAGCTCAACCAAGAAGTGGATATGTAGTGTGATTGACATTTCATTTCATGAATTCAATAGTACAACATTTAATAACCTCATTATCGCGTACATGGTAGATTTATTTCAGAATGTTTTTGTTTTAAAATTTATTCATTGTATGATGAGATTATTTAACATGCAGTTCTTCAATTGTAGCTATGAAAGAATTAAATATATGAGGAGTTTGGTATCGAAGACGGACATCTGCATTTTTTTTTTTTTTGAAATTGAATTATTGATGCATTTTTATAGGATTTTATACGTTGAATTCAAATCCGAGGCCCTTTAGTTTCAAGAACGGCTAAAACATAAAAAAAATCGCATTCAAAGATGGGCCTAGGCTATTGGGGCAGTTAACAACAAGTCCAGTTTTTCAGCTCTTCTGAAAAAACTTCAAAATGGAGTTGTTCATCTTTGTTAAACAAACTCTTCAATTATATTATATATTACACTTCTCGTGGTAAGAAATTATCCTATTTTATCTTTTTTGGTTGTCCTGGCAACAATCGTAATACATATATGCTACAGTTGGACTTAGGTCATATGGCGCACTGTGCTAACCCAAAATTCGGCGCTTTCTCCTCTAAGTATTAATTATTTTCAAAAAGATTCTTTTTGTGGCACAGTTTTTTCCATTTTTAAGTAATCTCCTCAATACCATAAGCTGCTGAATCTTATTGGATTTATCTTTATCTACGGATTTATCTATATTTCTCTTTATATATCTTCATTTATCTTATTCTATTGGATTTATCTTTATTTACGGAAAGCCACGATAACAACTAACATGTCCTTACAACAAATATCATGTAACTAAACTGCAAATACTTTTCCTGATGAGTCAAAAATTAAAGCCTTATATGAGTTTCAATCAACTGAAATGTCTTATGTACAGTCAAGTAAATTCATCTTTTTTGAAGTAGTTTTTACTTATTAGCCTGCATTTATTCTTATTGGTTTTAGAAAACGTATGGAAGTAAATATAATTACATATTGCATTCAGAAAACTTACCTATTTACGTAAGTTTATTTACACATGTGAAGTACGCATTAAATTTATTTAATTATATTACATTTTATTTATTCGATGATCACTTCCAGTATTAAATCTGTTCAGTACACTGCAATCTTCAATAATTGATTTCTTGTTTGCCAGGATATAGTCAATTTCGCTGGTTCCTCCATTGGGGTGTTTCCATGTCCATTTTCTTTGCGGTTTCTTCTTAAAAAATGAATTCATGATGCTAAGGTTTTCAGCTTCTGCAAATTCGATGAGTTGATCGCCACGTTCATTCCTTTCCCCATATCCGTATTTACCAACCGATGTCTCTCCTTGTTCCTGTTGTCCAATTCTTGCATTGAAATCCCCCATGATGAGCTTGATATGTTGTTTCCCTTTGGTGTGTAACTCTTTGATTTCTTCATAAAATTCTTCAACCTCTTCGTCGGTATGGCTTGATGTTGGTGCATATACCTGTACTATTTGAAGTTGGTATCGCTGGGTTAGTTGAACAACGAGCCTCGCTGCTCGATCTGATGTACTTTCAACTTCCAGAAGACAGTCTTTAATTCTTTTGTTGATTAAGAAGCCAACACCACTTGTTCTTCCAGTTTCCGTTCCTCTATAATAAAACAAATGTCCACTTTTAAGTTCCACCAACTCTTCACCTTTTCTTCTAACTTCACTGAGTCCTACAATGTCCCATTTGATCTTGTCAAGTTCTTCTTCCAATTCCTGAAGTTTTGCTTCAGAAGCAAGGGATCGTCCATTAAACGTAGCCAAGGTCAATAACAAACGGCAGCCTGGGCCATTCCAGTGATTCTTAGCACCCCCTGCTTTCATGCCACACTGACCGCTGCCTTGATCAGGAGCACTCCAGCACCTGGAGACTAGGGGCCATGGTTTCTGGTGTGTCAACATAATGGAGGAATTAGCCATAATTTCACCACGCTGGCTAGACGGGTTGGTGAATTAGCCCTCCCCTTCCGCCTTTCTATCCGTGCAGCAAATATTAATTTGCCACATAAATAGAAAGCTCAGCCTGCACCACTTGAAGGCGGGGTAGGACACTAGGTTACTGGCCTGGCCGGTTCCACACATCGTCACATACGTTCAGCGTGTGGGTCTCCTTCCAGTTAGATACCAGCAACCCTTTTGCAGGCCATGGATGGATGGATGGATGGATGGATGGATGGATGGATGGATGGATGGATGGATGATGGATGGATGATAGATAGATAGATAAATGGATAGATAGATAGATAGATATATAGATAGATAGATAGATAGATAGATAGATAGATAGATAGATAGATAGAGAGATAGATAGATAGATAGATAGATAGATAGATAGATAGATAGATAGATAGATAGATAGATAGATAGATAGATAGATAGATAGATAGATAGATAGATAGATAGATAGATAGATAGATAGATAGATAGATAGATAGATAGATAGATAGATAGATAGATAGATAAAATACGTATGGAAGCAAAAAACATTTACAATACTTTTAGTTGTTAATATGTAAAGCGAAATCAAACCTTTTAGCGAGATTTTTGGCACTGCTTATTTTTAAAAATCCTGTCAATATCCGGTCTTATTTTTGACATTGCAACCCTAGGAGTGTTTCTAAGGTGGACGTCAGTTGTTCTGGTCCTAATTTTGATTTTCATCAATTTCATTTAGTAAAATAGCTGTTTGCAGACGCATTGGCGTACCAGGGGGTGTTGATAGCAATTGTAATTCCCACCGCAATAAAATGTTGTGTATACACATATGGATATATTGAGTTGTAGCTCTGTAACCCCCACAATTGTAAGTCTGTAACCCCACTGTCAACTTTCTATGTTAGCTTATGCGCAGTTGTAAATGCTTCAGAATAGTAACATTTTCAGAGCATGCAGTCAGATAGTTGGGAAGATGTTCATATCAGCATATTTAGAATAGAATTTGATGAGTCCTAAGATGAATTTTTTTTAAATCACTGTTGCACTACAAATCGATAAAACTACACCTAGTGCCCATATACGCTAGAAAATTAAAGTAAAACATGATTGAGGGGGAAACCTCGTGTTACTTTAGTTCTATAGTGTTTTAAGATATTTTTTACGAAATGTGAAAATGACAACAGAATAAAATATATAGACCTCAGACTCCAAGGGAGCAGGGACGTTATTTTTATGTGAAATAATTTGTATTTTTTCGTGAGTCAGCGGGACACATAAAACATGTCGGAGGGCCGCATGCTGCCCGCGGGTTGAAGACCCTTGACCTACACCTTAATACTTTGAATCCTCATATTCAATTTACCCTAGAGGTAGAAAACGAGGGGTGTTTGTTACTTTTGAATGTTAAAATTTCTAGAGGCGAAAATGGAAGCCTACCAACTTCGGTGTATCGAAAACCAACTCATGCGGGCATATATTTGCACTTCCGCTCGCATCATCCAATTTGCCATAAAGCTTCTCTTGTGCGAGCTTTGAATAGCCATGCCCTCATGTATAGCAGTACCAGGTTGGAATGTTGAGTTAGGAAGAATTAAGAAAGAACTTGTGGAGAATGAATAATGAATGGAGAATGATGATAGAGACGAAAGACCTGTTTAACAGAGATGGACTGAAAAGACTTTTGTTTTACCTTATGTGGAGAAAGCTTAGGAGGAGGAGATCACACTTGTTTTAAAGGAAGTGGATATTAAGACCTTCTACAAACCAGCTTCTAGCTTACGTGACCGGTTAGTTAAAGTGAAAGACCAAGTTCTAACTGAAGAATTGAGAGCAACAATTTGTCAAATACCATACAAGGATTGTGAGAGAGTATAAATAGGAGAGATGAGAAAAACTGTTTACATACGGAAAAGAGAACATCGTCGTACCGTGGAGAAGGGTGATATGTTCAATCTTCTAGAAGAACATAATTGGGAAAGAGGATATACTCCTGATTGGGATGCTGTAAAAGTTCTTGACAAGAATGTGACTTCTTGCCACTGTAGGCTTTTTCTTGAGTCGTGGGAGATTTTTCGATTACGAAATCGGGCCATTAATATCTCAAAACCTGTGTCTGAATCATACAAAATTTGTGCAAGAAGATGAGGAAAACGGGGATGAGAGTTTGAGGAAAACTAGGGGTTGCGAGACGCTTCGAAAAACCCAGAATTGGGGGTAAAATTACACGATATTATTATTTTCTCGATACTTTGCTTGATCAAAGGGACAATGGTTCTCGAAACGTTACGAAATTTTCTTATGCTGTTGATAAGTTTTACTTATTTTTACTTTCTTTCTATTTCTTTCTACTTAATTTTTAAAAAATTTCTCATTTTCTTTTTTTCCGAAACTTTTTCTAATTTACTTTCATTCTTTCGTTACTTTTACTATTCCCATTTCCATTTCGCTTTTTGTATTTCACTTATTTTCCTTACTATTTTCTTTCCATTTTTCTTTTCTTTCGCAATCCGACCAGTAATAAAAATTTTGCTTATTATGGTAAACTCTTTTCCATCGTCGTATTCTTTCGTAACTCAAGTTGTTCAGGTAAAGTAATATTTGCGGTTGATTTTTATAAAATTAGATTCGAAATATACCACAAAATCAACGACTTTTAGCATAAAATCACTATAAAATTCTACAATAAAAATAAACTCGGACGCACATAAAACTGCATGCAATAATATAATATACATATTTAAAAGTCTTCATTGGTTATACTCAGTCGTAGTAAAGGAAGTTTTCTGCAGAGATGAAGGGGAAATGATTCATCGGAGAAAACGAAAAGAAAAAGAGCTAAACTTCGGAAATCTTATATTATTATGCTGTGTTTGTTTTCCGTATGTATAATGCAATTCACATTACAGTTCCTCCTACCACTTTGAATTTCTTTACGGAGCATTGAAGGAATAAAATCATGTCGATAAAAATTTTCTTCCAACACAGTAATCAGACGTGTCACCTTTGCTAAATGTAATTGAGTTTGGCGCCACAAGTACTAGCCACTGCATTCTCCATCTATTGATTTGTAATTTGCTTCACGGTTGTTTGCTACATTTGATTCACTGTTATGGAATTTATCGTTTGATATGTTTTTACTTTACGGTTGTCATATGTTGCGTAAAGTTTATATTTCTATTTTAATATCATTCCCTTCTTCCAAATATCCATTAATGCGGATTTTACAGTCTTTATTATGTATTTGTGAACACACACAATAAGAGGAAATAATTATTTTAATACGACTTACAGTATTTTTTGACAATTTATATGGTTTCTCACGGCATTTAATCTATTCTATTAGCTCCCCCCACCCCTCCGAAGAACATTCAACGGAATTTGAGCATTGCTGATTGAAGATATAAGAATTAAAATTTATTCACGTGAACATGATATGAATTGTACAATAACTATAGATTTGCCACAAGCAAAAGTCAAAATGGTACTACCATCAACAAAATTTATGTTCTTAAGTACAGATAAAACCTTTATAATTAGATCAACTTGGAACTGCGCTGACTGGGGACGTATCGTCTTTAGTGACGAGTCCCGTTTCCACTGTGTCCTGACGACAACCGCAGACGTGTCTGGAGACGTCCAGGGCAGCGTGGGGATCCTGTCCTTACTATAGCATGCCACACGTCCCCACAACAGGGCGTTATGGTCTGGGGTGCCATCTCCTTTGATAGCCGGACCCCTTTGGTGGTCATTTCTGGCACACTTACAGCACAGCGGTACGTAGACGACATTCTACGACCGGTTGTGTTACCGTTCCTTTTGCGACACCCTGGACTTACGTTTCAACAAGACAATGCCCGGCCGCACACGGCACGTGTTGCTATGAATTGTCTTCAAGCTTGCCCAACACTTCCTTGGCAATCTAGGTCTCCTGATCTCTCTCCCATAGAGCACATTTGGGACGCTATGGGAAGGTGATTGCAACCATCCCGGAACGTTAACGATTTAGCCCGACAGTTGGAGACAATTTGGCAAGAAATTCCGCAGGACACCATCCGGGATCTTTATCAGTCTATGCCACGCCGGGTGACAGCTTGCATCCAGGCCAGAGGTGGACCAACGCCTTATTGACTTCCTCCCTTTGTAACGGTCAAACTCTGCAATAAATCATTCAATTGTTCTGAAATTTTAATGATTTCTTTTTCTATGTATGTTCTTCATATCCACCAATTTTTATCGCAATCAGACAGATATTGTATGTTTTTCAAGGAAGGTAGTTTTCCTGACCCACTCCATGAAAACGCAACTACTCTTTTCATGTGTTCTAGTGTGTAAGTTACGCGTGACGACAAATTAGTTTGTTCATCCCATTCCTCATCATTTATTTCATTACCCTGTATTGCATCATACTTCATTTCAATTAAACAAATATCAAGTGTATTCTCGTCATTCATTCCGTATGTTAAGCCGCTTATCGAAGTTTCAGCAAATGTAAATATTTCTTTCGCAATATCCATCTCATAATCTGATACAAAATCAGCTAGCTTCCCGTATATTCACAAACGATGCGAAAAAAGTATTTTGCTATGGTGAAAAAGGAAGATATAGTAACAAATAAGGCTTGAAATTGCACACTTTCCAACAAAAAGGTTAAAAAGGTCAAAAGTGATGAAAGCACAGGCAAGTGATGATTGCTGCTGATTTGAAAATTGAAGGATCGCGCCTTATTTATTCAAGACTGGTTTACGTACCAGGCGGCTTTTCCGAGTTCTTCGCCAAAAAATGATTTCAAAGTTTGTCAGTTATGCAAAAGTAATGTGAAAACTTCAAATATTTTTTACTTTTACACCAGCATACACAATGTATAATTATTTCAGTCACAACTGAAATGACTATTACAAATACGTGCTATATTTTGTTCATATATATCATTTTTTCCACGATAACGTTTGGCGCTCAATGCTTGCTCAGCACGCCAAAACACTATTTTTACCTGTTATGTAGCGAAGCATCATCGTAGGTTATACATCTTCCTGGCGCTTCCTTGTTAATATATAGAAGCGTATCCCAACCCACATATATAATAAGTGTTCAAACATTTTTTATATTTTAATCAGGCTAATGTTTAAAAACTTGTACCAAAACTTGGAAAATCTAAAAACTATAAAATTCATTTTGAACAGCAACACCCGATGTCAGATATAGGGGTAGAAAAGGAAAAATATGATAGTTATAAACCCCTGACATTTTTCAGAAAGCATTAGAGAAATTAGAGAAATTGAAGGAAAACAATGAACAGGCTATTCAAGAAAATTTTAAAATTATTGCTTAGAAAACATTACAAATTTCTTAAAAGAGGAACGGACAGAAAAAGTAGAAACGAGAGAATTATCGATGGCAAGATCAGTTGGTAAAATAAAGGAAAAGAGTAAGATATATAAAATTATGAGGAATAAATAACGAAAGACTATCACAGCACAAAACATTGAAACTAAATTACTAGAAATAATTTAGTTACAGACTAGATGGAATATAATGATGTAGAAGTCTATATGTTGTAGATATTTCATGTTTGTGTTCAATATTTTGCATAAAGAGGAGTAAGTAATTATTTGCAGAAGGGAAAAGTATGCGTAATTAACTTTATATTGTTCGCCATTTCTTTTCTCGACGTAGCGGCAGAGAGAACGTTTTTCTACTTCAAGCAAGGCAGTACGTTAATTATTTTCGCAAGCCATTACTTTTTCTTTACCTTTGCTTAATAATTAAGCAAAGCTACCATTACTATTTTGTTTCCAAAAGAAAAGTTTTCCATATTTTATTTTTTCCTACGTTCTTGTTGTTTCACAAAAAGGCAGTTGTTAGTTAAAATAAGAGTATATTCTAAGCTAATGTTATATTCGTACTGTGGCTTTGGTTAAGCTGAGCAATGGTGAATTTAGATAAGGAAGAAGTATCCATCACAGTCATTTTGCAGTATTTTCTTATTGTTTCAGAAACAAAATAACGTAATTAAAATTTCAATTTAATTACATTAATGACACCATTATAAACATACCTGAAAAAGGTTTCTTTTTGCTGGTCGGTCATGATATCGATGGCTAACTGCATGCTGGGTAATGGGAATTCAACCATCAATTTCTCTTAGAAAAACGAAGTCTTACTTAGCACCTGCACGCAATATACGTATAAAAGCATAACTTATTTACTACATTTATAGACATCAAATAAAAATAGTGTAACTGGAGAAAAAGAGAGAGAACAGAAAATTTAGTTGATGGATCATTAATTATGAATTGGATAAAAAGGGAGAACAGGGTTAATAACTAATGAGCAATTAATTAAGTAATTTTAACAATTACATCATAAACCATATACTTTATAGTAGGAAAGAAAATCATGGTGAAGAATTTTTTGGTTACCGGCCGGTAGAGATGATAGCTTTAAAAAATTTCTGTCTTTGATAACCACATGCGTTATAACAAGGAAATATAATATTTGTACTTAGTGTTTCCATGTACGAAATAGAAATTCCATTATTTTGAAAAAAAATCAGCAAACGGTTTCTTTAAGTTATTTCGAAATAAAATCACAAACATATGAACATAGGACATCGCATTAGTATTTGCTTCATTGTTTTTGAAAAAAGACTTTAAAAAAACCATTTGTTTTGATCTTACATTTTTCTCCGATATGAAACATAAAACCGTCCCCAGAAGCAATTTTATTAAAGGAAATAGAATTTAAAAAAATTCTAAATTCCAAGAAATTTCTTTTACTTTTTGCTATTCGATCCATATACCTAGGTCCTCATCAATTCTCCAATATTGACAAATCTGATGTTTGGCTGGAAAAATAAAACGTTCGGTTATTTTTAAGTTTTACATTCTGCTCAGAAGAGATCGTTCACAAAAGAATTCTGTAGAGTATCGGATGGGAGAGAGGAGATGATCAAAAGAATAAATAAAGTTTGAATAAAGCGATTAACGATACTTTTTAATAGAGAATACATTTCCAATTCACTATTTTTGCGTAAATTATTCCAGAGTAAAATTTCGCTAATGGAAAGTTTTCAACCGATTTTTATAATTTTACTGGGAGAAAGAAAAACCACATCTTCAAATATAAATACAAGAAAATCCTTAACTACAGATTTTATGCCTCCACCTCGGCTTATTTCCTATATTCTCCTTCCTTTCAAGCTTATTTCAAAGATACCAATCTCAGTTGTATCCTTAGATTTCTGATAAAGGAATCAACTAAATAAGATTTTCAAAGTCTGCCCTTCGATTACAAAGTTATTGACTTAGAAGAACATTTCCAATACGAAACCAGTTTACAAGAAAATCCCATTTTACTAATTTCCATTTTGGGCATGGCACAACCAAGTTTCAATTGACGTCCTTTTGTCTTTGAACGATTGTGCATATTACAGGTTCACAAAACCTTTTCACTGTAGAATTTAAAGCCATTCAG
Organism: Dysdera silvatica; assembly: GCA_006491805.2. NCBI lineage: Eukaryota > Metazoa > Arthropoda > Arachnida > Araneae > Dysderidae > Dysdera > Dysdera silvatica. Next base: position 106,866,138 of record QLNU02015360.1, read on the forward strand.
AGTAAGTTCTAATCCGACTTCGTCTGGCTTAAGGGAACATACTCATTTATCGCAATCCTTTTCTACATTCAGTGTATATAAAGTACTTTGATAAATCTAGTATCCCTTTCGTTGAGCCTTCTTTAATGATTCAACATATATTTTTTCAAATGGTATCCAGTGTTGAGCTGCAGCTCTTTAAAATCTCTTTTCTGAGTTTTTAATTTGGTCGCATATTGCTACATTTAATTTAGCATCGCAGTTTGGAGATACATGAATATCTCCAATCAGAACGACATTATCATGCAAATTGCAGATTTAAATACTAAAAGCTTCTTCTTTTACTTTTAAGGCCAGTTTATAAGCCACAATGAATAAATTTTTTATATAATCGACATTAATGTATGTCTTCAATTTCTCCCAATTTTGTCTCCATGGACTGCTTTACCTATTAGCAGCGAACATTTTCCCATTACCTGCCCAGAGTTCGCTAAATTAATAGTTCGCTAATACACCCCTATTCCTCTATTTTATCTGATGTCGCTCGCTTTAATTCTCTTTTCAAGTTGTCTAAAACTCAGTCTTTTATAGCAGATTGTGATGTTTGATCGATTTGAAGAAAAACTTAATGTTATTCTTAGTTCATTCACCATTATTATTTAACGCCTTGTGATAAAAAGCCCAGTAACTATAAACATGCGGGAGTATACCACCTATAATCTGTTCGCGGAAAATTGACCACTGGTCCCGTTAGAATTCACGGAATCTGATGTTATAACCGGGTTGGTTCATTGCACTAGTGGGAAGTGCGTCATTTCATAAGTTTTGCGTAGACAAACGTGCGCGAAAAACCAGTTATGAAATGATGCCCTTCCCTCTACTGCAATGAACCAACTTGTGACGTCAGCTCCCGTGAATTCTAACGGGACCAGCGGTCAATTTTCCGCGAACGGACTATACCATTATAGTGATAAATTTCACAAAATTTTCACTGAGAGAAATGAAGATTACGCTAATGAAAACAAGGCACCTTGATATTTAATAGTATGTCCCCCTCCCAAAATCAGAGCTAAGAAGGCCTACAGATATGGGTATCTTGTTGAGTTAAAAAATTGATTATATATATGTAAATACTTTTTTATTCTACGAACGTACGGTAAAGAAAACTTTATTGATGATAAGAGGCAACCATAACACGGTTGATATATTAATCAAAAAGCATTAAAATCTACAAAAAGTAAGAGCTTTTACTAACTGTATGCGATTGTTGATAGTGTCACAGACGTATATTTTTCCTGTGTTATTGTTGTGTCGCAAAAATTTATGAAAATTATACTTTTTAATTATTTAAATATATGGGTGGCTTCATTACATCATCTTACATAATAACATATTTCTTCATCTCATAAAATTTCTACATAGTATACCGTGAGACACAAAAATTCACACATTGTAAATATTATTCGATTCTGCCGCCTTCTTTTAATTGTTTTTAGGAAAGGAAGCCAATTGGAGCAACTGCCTGATGAACGACAACCTAATAATTACCATCCCTTAACGTTACAAAGTGGAACAGTTAATAAGTGAAGAAGATATATGCAGTACTACAGTCCCTAACCTACCTAGACCTTACTGATGTGATGAACAGTTCACAAGCATAAGTGTTTTTCAGCAACCGGGGCCTCTTTGAAACTGAGATAAATCCATTGGGACAACAAATAGATAAACTAATTTACGATTCCTGAAGGTTTAAATAAAGGACATCAGCCATTAACCGCGTTTTAATAAACCCAAAATTCAATAGGATTCTATGAAGTGGCCAGCCTTCTGCATAGACTTTTTAAATAAGCTTTTAGACATTATTAATCGTTTCTTTTTCAGCCTCGCAAATAATGTGCATATAAATTACGTAAATATGAATGTATACGTGAAATATTGTGAAATGTTGGCACTAACAGAAAATTATTCTCAGTCATCGTTTACATTTTGAGCTAACCATTTATCATATTTTTAATTAGTGACTAATGTTCATTATTATCTATTTTAATTAAATTCTTTACTTTTATTTATCTAATAATCTTTATTTTACTTTTTTTAATCTAATGAATTATTCTAGTATTTTGCTTATCTATCCTTTCATCTATGGTTCGAGTTTATACACCCTTTTCCTCCCTCCTTTCATTTATTCTACTTTTGGGTGGTCAAGGCGAAATCACCATTCATCATCAGGTCTCGCCAGCCAAGTTCACAATAACGAAACTCCTATATGAAGACCATCCTAGAATGCATACCTCCAGCATCTGTGTGGTTTTTGTCTATATCAGAAATACCGACGTACTGCCTGACTATTGAAACCGATCCAAAAATATACTTCGGCGCCAGGTGTCTGGAAATGACACTGTGGCGAGAGGCAGTCTCAATTGTCCAAGTATACTCCAAGCCGTCCTAAGATGTTGCCGGTCATCTATCTCAAGGAATCTTGTAACTAACCGCCGAGAATTCTGGAATGACCTCTAAATCCTTGGCGACCTGGCGCTACTGTACGTCCTGCAGCGTCCCTGGTGTCAAATCTGTAAGTTGTGCTATCACATGAGGCAGTGGGTCCATCGCATCGGCTTGGCGGGACCCGGGCGCTATTTGGCGACTGAAAAGTTTTCTTACTAGATAGCCTTGACACCAAACGTCGAGACACTCTTATTCTAGTTCTGGACCAACTAACATATGTTTGGTTTTTTTTTCCCTCAACTTAACCATGTAGTTCTTTCTGGGAAAAAGTCCAGGGGCCTTGGGCCCCATCTTGATTCATCGGCCACCTTACCGAGTAATACATATCCATTCTTTCTTTTCTGTTTATTTAACTTTAAATTAACTACTCCCCTGTGCCCTAGTTAATTTTGGTAGGAAATTTATTTCATTTTAATTAATTGGCTCAGATGAATAACTGTTCGTAGTCAAACCCGAAATTGGATAGTTTATCATTTTCATTCAGAGTAGAAAATCTCTGTTTAGATGGAATTAATAGCTCGGGTCTTTTTATCATTCCTCGTTTATTGTCGAATTAAAAGAATTCTAGTGTGCGAATTACGGGTTAATGTCCGAGTCTTGTTAGTTTTGTAAATATCTGGTTGGGAAATTGTGTCCCACCCTGGAATTAACTATTTTGTGCAATGGCCGTATGTAGAAGAAATGGTATTTTTGTAAAACCTAAAAATTGTTTTATTAAATGTGTAAAAATTATTTAATCCTTTGTTTCCCTTGTTGAGTAATTTTCCGTTGCTTATCAGTATGCATGCATATGATATGTGTTTAGTTAAGGCTAATTAAATAATCAAGTTTCATTAAGGCATTTACATCATTTTTGATCAGTGAGCATAGGTCCAAAAGGATGGACTCATGTTCATTGATTTAATAGGGGGCAAGTTGGCTTCCCTTTCCCGAAATCCTGGGACTGCGGAATAGTTTTCCTTTCATGATTACTGTTAAAGCAATTATGGAGGGACAGCTATTATCACATTGGAACTCACAACGCGTTTATTCTCAATGATGTTAAATAATTAAAAATTTAAATATTCATTTTACTCCCCCTCTCCACAAAAAATGGGGCCTGGAACTAACCAGCTAAAGGCTGGGAGAAAGAGAGCCAAGTTAACTCAGTGAGATAGCAAATAGATGCTAAATACCCTTAAAATTTGGGGAAAGAAATTAAGATTATTTATACGAAATGCCTTAATATTTTAGTATTGAAATTTATAAAATGATGTTGTAAATATTATGGGAAATGGGAAATTTTCTCGCTTATTATACTTGGAGTGTAGCATTTGATAAATCTTGGCTGCAAAAAAATCTCTTTTTATTGCATTGATATGTTTTAGTACTGAATATCACTTCCAAAGCAGGCGAAATCTGTGAAATTTATGCGTAATTTAGTTAAATTTGCAGTCTTATAATATAATTTGCCCTGCCTGCAAAATATCAGAACTGAGTGACATGACCTTTGCCAATATTACTTGCCAAATAAGTTAGAGGCTCAATGACATACAAAATTCTTTGCCTCTATTTATAAATATGTACTGATTTGAAAGTAAAAAGATGAAATTCCTCAATATTTCAGTGAAGTAGCGTATATAATATTGAAATTTTCAAGAGGGATGAAAAGTTACCCCTCAATGACATTAAGGGGAGATGTTTAGATAATAGCCATTTTGGTCTGGTTTGGATGCAGAATGATATCCAAACCCCAAAGTGAGCTAATGAAATTGGTTGAAATAGATGATACAGCTCTTTTCGTCTCGACATCTGGTTAAGACTCTGGAAATTACTAACCATGAGGCCAAGTTGTCGAACGATTACTGTATTACATTGATTGTCGTCGAGTAAAGTAAATTGAGGAATATCAGCCAGATGTGTTTATGTGAATATCAGTATAATTTTGTTGCTTTGAATCTACTATCATGAGTAAAATTCTTGGTTATTAATAGATTTTTTTAAATCTTGCCACAAATAGTCAGTGATAATATAATTTTATGTATTAGGTTAGTTTTAATTGTTATTGTAGGTTAGTAGACCTTGTGAAACTACATATATATACCAACATGGCATGAAAGATGTTTTTCTATGGTAAAATGCATTGGATGGAGGCAATCAAACCGCTTGATAGTGACACAGTTGGTGATACACTCCTCACTTAGCAATGAAGTGACGTATTACAAATATACATTAAAATTGCCACAGATGGCAATTATTTTACATTTATGATTTGTACACAAACATCCAAATTGTCCAACTCTTGTAACACATGTGATTAAGCAAACTGGCAATTTGAGTAAAACAACTATTATATAGATTTTCCTTCATTTAGCAATTTGTTCAGCCTCATAACCTTAACCAAATCAAATGCTGACATGTAAATTAAGTGTATCATACACTCACACACACAAAACAATCATTACATTCACTTGAAGTCACATTGGTCCTTCTAATAAATAAAACTATTTTGGTGTTTCATTTGTGCAAAAATACAACTTCAATTTGAATATTATTGATTTGAAACAAAACATGGAGGCAAATATAATTTTTTCCTTACTCTATTTTGATAACTATAGTGATTATCAGTGTGATAGTTAGCATGACACATTGGAATGTTGATTAGCTGATACTTAATTAACATTATGAGGGTCTATATACTACATGTTAAGGTAATTCAACTTTACATTAGGCAAAAAGCTACTTTATTTATTGAATATATAATCAGTGTCTGATTGTTTTGGGAATTACATACTAAATTCAGTTGTTCGAGAGATGTTAGAATTGGGTATTGCAGTATATTTTGTCTAAAGTGGAAGAAATTGTGGTTTTTATTCGAGAGATGAAGAATTCCTCTCAGGGAAATGTATTTTGATACTGTGAGTTACAATTACAAATCACCATTTGGATTGCACTGGATGCAAGGGACACCATGCACCAAAATGTGCATTTTTATTGAACAGAATTAGCATTTGAAGAAAATTTACTTGAAACAAACTATGTAGTTAGTTGTCGACTAGTCGCTTGGTTATACTACTTTGGATTCATAACCCAGTAGGTCAAGTTTGGACTATCGAATTGTTTACGCTAGGTGAGATAAGAGTACTGGTATGGAGAAACTCGAAAAATCTGACTTGAAAATTATTATTGTATGTTCATTCACATTTATTTAGTGATTACTTGTAAATCTTAGTGACATTGCTAATCCACTGTAGATTTTGACCTTAACTTGCAAATATGGTACTAATTGTTTTAAGTTATACTTAACATTAGTCTTGTACTCTGCATAACTACTTAAGGTTAGTTAATACATAAACAATTTAGTGTATTTAATCTAGCTAAATTCAGGCTATGATATATACGTTATGGCTTAGTAGTTAGTGTGTAGCTGAAATATAAATTTTACATTTTAGATAATTCAAATAGATTTCTTGATGTATAGTACTTATGTTGCATGTAAATACTAACATTTTCACCAAAATGTTGCATCCTAACTAATATTTATGTGTCATGTGGTGTAGAATTAGGGCACTTTATTGTAATTTAGGGTCTTTTAGTGATTCTTCACACACACACAAACATGGCACACAAACTCAATACAAATTCAGAACTCACATGCAAATAATTACATTATACAATCCCAACACACACACATAAGAATCCACGTTAACCAAATCATTAACTTATAGTTAATTGTAGTCTGATAAGTGGCAGTTATTTAGGCGTTCCTTATAAACTTCGTAAACCTTGTCCCTTTGCATCCGATCTGGCGAACAAAAGTTTCAGATTCGTTGCAAATATGGATGCAATGTTTCCATTTATCAGTTACATAAATTTCCCGCGTCACTGCTGAAATCGCAATTCCGGATGGACACATGAATTCACCTGACCTGCAATTAATCGATGACATTACCACATTGGGAATAATCGAGTTGGTATATTGCAGTAAAACCTCTCTTAAGGGACACTTTTCAAGTGAAGTCACCCCGTTTTCATGGTCACTCAAAAATTCCCCGGCAAGAAATCCCTTTTCAAGGATATCCCTCTTTTACGGATAATTTTTTTTCTGTCCAGCGAGTGTCCGCTAAAGAGGGTTTATATTGTACAATATTACACACAGTTACAGTACATTCTTACGCATTTATCATATTTGAATAAGTTCGTTTGTGCTTCGAAAAGTCGTCTAAGATTTACTTGTGGGGTATTTCCTATCTCCGAAGAATCTGCACATAACGAAGGTCCCTGAATAAGAAGTGAAGGCTCATTACTCACTAAAAGATAAAATTTCTTAAAATAAAACTGTACTGAGAAAATTACACTCAGACATTGTTGCATTGTCCGCAAGTTTCCACGAATTATGAGACTTTACTTTTTTCCAAAGCAAGGAAATAATAATTTTTTTATTTGTATTTTATGGTTTATAAATTATATTTTCGAACGTCTTCATAAAATTAAACATTACATTTACAAGTTTTCGCGTTCAATAACATCGAAATTTTTTATGTGAAGGTCTATGCATTTTCTCTACAAGTTTTTTAAAATAAGTGAAATTTTGGAAACAATGTTTATTTTTGGCACATAGCTCTAAGGGAATATACGAAAATTTGTTTTATTTTTGCTTAATTATAAATGCACGAATAGTCTACAAATTTTATAATAGTTTCATAGCATTTGCTGATCCTGCTTATTTTGAAAATTAATGTATGTCCTACATAAATAAAATGCATGGCTGTTCAAAAATTGTACATTTATCTTTTTATCTTATGCACTATAGTATATTTCATTATATATTCAAATTATTTTCCTCATACAGAGTAACAAAAAATATAGAAAATTTATTGTTAAATGAACTGAATGATAATGGAAAACAGAAAATATTTAGACAGCAAATAAAAAATTCCGATACAAGATCATGAACAAAACAGTAGAGAAAGCTGAAATAAGATGGAAGGGATTTCAAAGAGACTTAAACAATAATGGGTCGACAAGTTCCTTTTATGCTTTCAATAAGGCACATATTTACTTCAATTTGTTTGCCCACTGAAATATGTTTTCATCTTGGTATGTATGTTCATGGAGGTTTAATAAAACATTAGAGAGTACATGAAATGTGTGACGTAACTTGTATTCTCCTGAGTTTAGGAAAGGACAACAAATTATATCAGTTTCAACATCCCATGAAAAAATGAAAACATTTCGTGGATGTTAAAGCATTTTAAAATCTCCAAATTATTTAATGGGACCGATTTTTTAAAAAAAATAATTTGCTATTTCTTCAAGAGATAAATCTATTTAGGACAATCAGGGTTTTCATAGTACCAATATTATGGTATGATGAGCATAAAAATAACGAGAGAGAAGACGTACGGATTCCGCATTAAAAATTCGCTGTTAGTTTATCTATTACTGAAAAATAAACTATTTTATCTAACATTATATTTTTACCATCAAGTAATAAAATTATTTGATGATAAAAATATTCGGTCAATAAATATCCGGTTTAATAAGTAATAGAAAGGAAAAGCAAAGCAATAATGGTTATTACAAAAATCCATTTCATTTAAAGATATTTCTAAAAGGCTTCAGGACATTTTTTTCCGAGACAATTTTGCAATACGTTCTTATAAACTAAGCATACTGATTAAACTTTCGCGTCTGAGAGGACGTATCTGAAAATTTAATTAATCAAACTTTGTGTTTTTATTCGTGTAAAATTTAAATTTTAAAATTATGATCCTTTACGGTTTTAATGCGGCCATGCGAGTTCATTTTTATCCCATTAGCAAGCTAGAGAGCTCATGTGAAAATTTCGTTGCAAAATTGGATTAATTTACTTTACGTGGGCTTGACTTTGTTGAATGAACCTAATACGCGATTTTCAAGGCATACTTTTCTCATTGAATATTAATAACAGTTAGCGGCGAATATTTTTGAGAGACTTTAATGTTTAAACAAACTCAGCATTTTGATTTGAAAGACATATACTGGTGATGATACATCGTGGTGTAAATAACTGAGAGAATAAAACGGATATATACATATATATAAAACATTTTTATATATTTATTCGCCTATATCTTATTAAAGCATACGCGACACGTCCGTAGCATTATTTATCTGATTCTTCTAACTTATAAAGTGATATCGACGCAAATCTCTGCCTAGGATAAAGCATTCAGGAATATATTTAAATATATAACGAGGAAGAGTAGGAAGACAGATCAAAACTAATCTTTCATTCTTTATGTTAATTTGCCCTTTTAATTATATCTGTGATATTAGCCTCTTTATTACAATATTAATATGTAGTGAGTTTTAAAACATTTTTGTCAGACGCTGGGAATAAGTTCTATAAAATTACTACTCTGAATAGAAATTTAAATCCATGTAAATAGACAGGAAGAATGTGGTAATTAAAATATTAATTTGCTTTGGCAATTTGTCATAACTAAACTAATATAGTAAAGGACACGCTTTTATTTTTAGAAATAATGTGCTTCCGCTAATTTATTCAGATTATTTTGTAACTTAATTACTTCAAATTTTATTTGTCCAATTGATTATTATAGCTAGAAATACGTTTAAAATATAAGTATTCATGTAAAGATGTTGACGAATGCATTTTTGTGCAGATGTAAAGTATAAAAGAAATCTGCACAGGGTTTTTTTTTTTCAAAATTGAAATTTTATCCCGTTGATCAATAATAATAATAAATTTTTATTCAACCCGATATACAATATTTCGTGATACATAGCTTGAGCAGTATAAAAATTATAGAAATGTAAGAGAAGATCTATATTAAATTATTTTAAGTTTTGAGGTTAGAAATGGAAGAGAATATAAAGCCGAAGCTTGTTACGAGATTCTCAATGAAGACCACGTGTGAGAATTAGATGTTAATCTTGAGGATTGGAATATATCTTTCCATGAAAAGAATAACAAATTTGCAAATAATAAATGGTATACGAAGAACATAGAATATTGAATTAGTTTATACATACGGAGTGGTCATCCTCAAACTTCCCTTATTCAGAGCCTTTTGTAACTTTATATAATAGCTAGTATATCATAAAATTTGGTAGGTGAAATATGCAAGTCATGGGAAGAAAGGGTCCGTAAAAATGAGTGCCAAAAGTCATCAATAGGGGAGATAATGCCGCTATAAGCAAATTTGGAAAAGCATTATAATGTACTCAAGAATGAATAACAAAGGCTAAATTGAAATTAGAGGCAAACTTTTAAGTTTAAACGGAATTAAAATGCTTGATATGAAGTTCACTTATTATATTATTTATAACTCTTATTGTGGTGTAAGAGCTGTAACAAAATGGTTTTGCAATTCCAGAAAATTGAGTTCACTGATGAGGAAGAGGGTATTATTTGATGTGGCCACCATTTTTGTGCACTAAAATTAGGTTTTGCATACAGAACTCTCAACAACAGAATGCAACATGTCTGGAGAAATATTCTTCCCAATGCATGGCACGTTTTTCTTTAAGACTGCCAAATTCAAGACATGCTCACGATAGACGGTCTTGAAGTAATCCCATAACCAAAAAATCACATGAAGCAATATAAGGAGAATGAAATATCTGTGCAACTGAAAAAGAACGACTAAGCACTTTTCCTTTTGAGGAGTGTTGCCATAAAAGATTCTGCATTGGTCGGGTAATATAAGGAGGTGTTCCAACTTATAAACAGTCTCTAAAACAACGTCGTTGTTGAAGTTGCGCAATGACAAAATTCTTACTTCATGGACTATAGTAGCACCAATATTTGCCCCATCGGCGACTTTCTGGAAGAATTTTATTTTCATGGAATTTTTCTTCCCCCGCCTTGAAGAGTCTATCTATCAAATATGATAAAATTCTAGATTTATAATAAGAAACAACGTTACAAGTGTAGGTTGTTTCTTATTATAAGTCTCATCTGCGTAGTACTGCGTCAAGTTATTTTGTATTTCTGCACACAATTTTAGATGTTCAATCAAGTTGCAGAAAGAAGGTTTTGAATAGGAAAAGTTTAATTATAGCCATCCTGTATATCATTCTCCTTCAAAAATGAATACAGGTAGAAGAAATATCATTCTAAACTTAATAATATTTTGACAAGGAAAAATCTAAGAAAATAAAATATGTGGAAAATAGTATTTGAATTTCGAGGTAGATGATGTTTGCTGTGAATATTAATAACACGGGGACTGAAAACTAGAAGAAACTCTTTTAAAGTGTTATTCTTTTGTAAATATAAAACTGGAATAAAAGTTCTAATACTTCATTTCCTCATATGACTTTAGCCGTCATGATTTGGTGAGGGAAAAAAAGTACTTATTGAATAAAGGAGTTTCTATATATTTTTCGAAGTAAATAAAGCATTTTTGTATTTTGTTTTTATTCTTTATTTGGAGTTATTTTAGAGGATTCCTTAGAACTTTCTTTTTCTTTGTTAACGTTTTTACTCACATTTTAATTATTTTTGTGTAGATAATGTATAAGGCTTTTGGTGTACTTATTCAATATTTTTAATTTATTATTAACGAAAATTAAAGCTTTGTTTCATTTTGCATTTTTCAAATGCTTTTATACCTTTTAAAAAGCAAAATATCAGTACAACTTTTATCCTGTTTTATTTTTTTCTCTAACCCTATTAGTATAGTTAATTATGCACGCCTATCACATATTTTATTTGCATTGCCAAATATTTCTAAGCTTGCGAAAAAATAAAAATAAAACATTAACGTTCAAGCGTACACATTTCACAATTAATTCTACGGTATAATGCATTTCATCCAATCTTTAATACTTGGTTCAAATTTATTTTTGTTTCCCTAACATTTTGCTTCTTTGCACTTTCGTTTGAGTTGTGCAAAGATGGAAATAACTAGAAAGAATAAATAAAATAAATGATCAATAATGCCGTCTGAAGACGAGATTCTGCTAATTGTTTACGTCTACTAAATTAAAAAGAAAAAATCACTGTCGGAAAATATTTTAGGGAAGTATGCTCTTAACGAAATTTGTCCTGTTTTCCCGAAATAGCGATAAATTGATGTAGACTTTTTGAAGATATTGACAAAGTAAAACGCTGCTTTTCTTTCTATTGCGTTAGTAACGACGTTATATTCGATGTAAAAGGGTACATTACTTTACTTAGGGCCAAAGTAAGGATGTTACTTGTTGCATGTTATGTTACTGCAAGAGCTTTTGCCATATTTTAGAGAATATATTTTTCTTTTCTTTTTTTGTTATCGATTTTTATATTACGGCTGAAGTGCGTTGGAGCTGCAATTTAAAATCGCGTTTATTTGTGCATAAAGGAAATGCACTATATATATTCTATTTTCCAAAATATAAATAATATATTATAATTCTGACATGTTTTCATACTAAAAATGTTTCGGAATTGTTGCGACTGCTGCTAAAATCAGATATTTAATGATGGCATTTTAAAATAAATACCATTTTATTGTGGCTTAATAAATTATACAGATGACGTGTTGCAAGACGTAAACAGAAAGATTTACATTCTGTGCATCTACATCTTTTCAAATAAAGCGTAGCTTAAAACAATGAAAATCAATTACTTAAGAAAAATGTATCTTCAGCTTATTTTTCAGCTACGTAAAACAACATTTTTAATGTTGATGGCAATTTATTATGTCTTAAAAATATGAATTACAGTGCTGAAGAATAGAAACCGTACCACGACGTCTTGGTTTTCAAGTTCAACTAGCAGTTTATTTGACCTCATCGTGGTGTAGTTCATTTAATAATAATAATAGATTTATTTTATCCGAGATATAATTGCTTTTATTTATTAATTACAATGTTTTTCAACTGATCTGCCTAGGCAGTTTTAGGTGATGATTTTTGTGTCTGACAAAGCCTATACTTAAATTGAAATTCACGGTAAACACAGTTGGAAACATTTTTTTTAACTGCATTTATCGCGAATTTCAAATTAAATATTTGCACAGTGAGTCACCCACTCTTCGTTATTATAAAGCCTATACTACTTTATGTGCGAGTGAAATTGTTACATAAAACGCAAAAGTAATAACACCAAACGTACGCGTTAGTTTTCTAATGAAGTTTATCAATGCATGACAAATAATATAAACGCACATTATAAATATATGGCAAAGGGGCGATTTTTAAAAAGCAGACGCGAGTTCAACTTGTAATTTATCAGCTAAGCATATTTTACATTCTAGTCTCGATGACAACAATATGCGTCATTTTGAGAGTAATTTTTGTGGAATGAGGCATTACATGCTTAGCATTTCTGGTATCGTAATACATACGTAATCTTGAGTTGTGGACGATTTTAGGGATAAAATACATTAGTATATCCATTTTTTACTCTATTGAATATGACAGAATTGAGTAGATTTTTTATGGATAGGATTTAGAGGTTTTAAACGATCGCAGCAATAGGAACAGAGTGCATATAGCTGGATAGGAGGCGAAAGTATCTGTTTTGAAATATGAGCATTCACTAAAGATTGAGTTTAGTTGTGGAACTCAAACTAGTAAGCAGTATAAATGCGAGAAGACCAGGAAATGATAGGGGTTGAATAGAAAAGATTTTGCAAAACGGAAGTCGACATTTTGGATTATTTCTATATTTCTAATTATTTTAAAATATATGTCATGAATAAGGAAGTCTCCTCACTTTCGTGATAAAATATTTGGCAAAAAAAAAAGAAAGAAAGAAAGGAAACTACGGTTAATTTTCCATGAAGGTTTCGTGACGTCTATTTTTTCTATATCAATGGCTAGAATTTTGAGGGGCTAAGATCCCGCTTTCATCTTACGTGACGACAACTCTCACGAAGTCAAACAAAGCTCGGCTAGGATACATTACCATCAGAAGGAGACCATTGTGCGCATGGGGTGGCTAGCTTAATCTCCTGGCTTCAGCCCTATTGATAATGTGTGGGATGCTCTAGAAAGTTGTATCGTTTCCTTCAGTCCCCCTCCGGAACCTTAGAAGCATTTGTAAAATCTTTGAAGAAAAAGTGGTTGTTGCTACCTATTGAGTTCATAGGCGACATCGTCAAGAGCATGGAACACAGCTGTCGACACTACTTTGCCAATAGAAAGTGACCACGCATCATATCAAAGTATTTTTTTTCTGACGAAAACTGTGTTTTGTATAAATATTTTATGCCATTCCGTAAATCGCTACGTAATTCATACTTTCAGCAAATTTCATATACATCCACTAAGTATCTTTTTACTTATCATGATTTTTCTGGTGTTTCCTTAATTTGTGGGAACTAATATATATCTCTGTCTTTAGAGCAATATAATACTAACCTAAAATTCTCTGTTTTGACCACAATGATTTTGAAGTTATGATAAATATTAGAAGGAACACATGGGCTATATCTATTTCTGCTCCTGAATCTGGTGACATGCATAACTCAAAATCATCCATTTTTTTTAGTTGCTATACATTGCAATATATTAGTTTATGTAATAGATCCCATTTGGTATCCTTTCAACGTGTTGTCCAACGAAATTAAATAAGAGAAACTAAATAAAAGTCGTATGTAATTTCATGCATCCTACTATCAGAATTCAAATTATAAAAAAATTCTTTTTGCAAAGGAAGGTTAAAAAAAACTCAATTCTGTCTAGATAATATAGCCTTACTTGCCATTTCGCAATTGACGATGATGATCCTCTTAGTTTCTAACTTGTCAATTCAGTTGAGACCTCAAAAAGAACAGTAGGTAATTAGTATTGAGTAAGGTTATTTAGGTTGCGTCTGGATTCTGGCTAAATAAGCGTATTTTTACGATCTGTCCACCAGGAAGCAACAGAAACGCAATAAAAGTGAGACTGTGCAGTAGCAGAGTGAAATCTAAATTCATCTTCATTAGTTTAATTAAGCTTTACATTATTACACAGAGCTAAATCCCTTTTATTTGTTGTTTGAAATTACTCTGTGCGTGATAAATATTTGATACAAACACTGCTTTTTCTGACATATATATTTTTTTGAATAAAATCAACCAATATTTGATAGCATTAGCAATGCCGGAAGGTATATCCCAGATAACAAAGATCGCCCTTGGGACGTCCTGAGGACGTTCTGGACATCCTCAGGACGTCCCAAGGACGACCTTTGCTATCTGGGGTGGGTTTATGGGGTGGGGGCCAGTTAATTTATGTGAACAGTATTCAGGAATGACAACTTTTCTTGAAAAATCGAACTGCAATAATAAGAACGATCGAAATTGTTTTAAATAAGAAATTATTTAACACATTTTAATAATTATCTTCGAATTGCTTTCAAAATTTAAACTTTAAGAACTAAAATTTGGATTTGTTTCCGACATGAGGCAGTTATGTTTATGTCTGCCTTAACCCTTAGTTTCGTTTAAAAGGATTAGAACCCGGCACGAATAAAATATTGGAAACTATGGAAACAATCAACTACACAACAAAGTTATGCATACGAGAAACAAAATATGACGTATTGTGTAAAAAAATGTTGATGGACATGTCATGAACGTAAGACTATTTAAAAATTAATTATTTTTCTACACAAACTAAAAGTAAACTAACGACTTTGACGTTTCACAGCTAATGCAGTGTAAAAATAATTTAATGACGTAGTTTATTTATAAGTTGCGTAATTTTTGACTGAAATGAAATTGAATATCGTGCTTCACTAGTCCACTTGTTTCACAACTCTTTATTTCTACGTGTGGGTTTTCGCTTATTCATGTGTTACGCCACAGCATGATTTTGCTCGAAACTATTATTCCAGATATAATTAGCGATTAAGAAATGGATTTTCTAATCACAAATTTGATCATTATTTTCGGAACTCACTTTAGTTACACCATACTTTAGATACGTAATATATAGAAAAAAAAAGATAAATTGATGGAAGTAGATAAAATTTATATTAATGGAAAAGAAGTTGAAATTGTCAAAGAAATTGATTCCTTAGGAGTAACATTAACGAACGATTTAAACTGGAATAAACAAATTGAAAAAAAAAAAAAAAATCAGTTCGGGAACAAGAATTATAAAGAAATTGTCACGTGCAGTTCTTAAGAACGTGTTACTGTGTCCATATTATGCTTTTCTATATAGTCACTTGTGTATTGCAATTGTATATGGGGAAATCTGAATAAGAACAACGCGAAGGTAATTAAATCAATACGGACTAAATTTTTAAAAACCATCGAACGAAACACCAGCTTAAGTTACATTACATTATTTGTAAAATATGGTATATTACCAATTGATAAAATCAATGAATATTGTACGCTAGAACTAATGTAGGAAAGGATAATAGAAGGAAAACATTTTGGATAATATTGATATCCAGTATCACGAAAACAACAGAAATTTAAGAAGAAGCAACCAAATTAGGCGACCAAAGATTAAAACAGAATTGTATTTATTCTGTTATTATTCTGTTGTACAGAAAGGGAATTGAATATATGGGAATAAAGCTTTGGAATGAATTACCAAATAATCTTAAAAATATTAATAATATAAAATTGTTTAAAAAGAAATTAATTGTATACTTATTAAACGGAGTTTGTGCGCCAGCGGATTAATAGGGTCCTCAGCCGGTTAAATTTTATAATTTTTACTGGGGACCCGTCACGGGGACATGCAAATTGTATTGTCTTTTCCATACGTCATGAAATTTGTTATTAAATTTAAATTAAAATTCAAGACTGTATGCAATATGTAACCCTTGTGACAAACAAACATTATTATTTTTATATTAAAAATTGCTGTTATATCGAGTCGTGTTGTATTTTACGAAATGAGAGGCATATACATGTCCGTGGAAAATTGCGCGAAGCCAGAAACGTCGTCATTTTTTAATATTTAAACGTAGGATTTTTAATGCAGGTCTTTTGATTAAGATAATTATTAAACGGTAGATTAGTCTAAAAAATGCCCTGTTCGTAAAAAAGGGAATAAAATCGTATTTATTGTAAATGCATAATTTTAATTTTTTATTTATTATAACCAATCAAAACGTAAGTACAAGCATGAAAATGAGGCAATTTAAAGGAAAAAATTAATTCTGTAATTAAAAATGTTGCTCGGGCAATGACTTAATTAAATCGTTTGCCGTTTTCTAAATTAATTTAAATTAACTAATTAAATTTTAGTCAGTATACTCATGGAAAATATTATTCTTAAGAATTGGATTTTTAATAATGATAACACTTCAGTTTATTTTCTTTCAGTAATTATGTCAGAACAACATACATTCTCGTTCAAATGCATATACGTACATGCCTCTTGTGCGTATTTATTTTAATCCGGAAAGCGCAGGTCACGAGTAAATAAATACTCGAGTATAACCTGCTCGTAACCCAAATAAGTACAAATTAAAATAAAATAAAATAGAAAAGTGTATATAATTAAAAGAAAATAAAACAACCATCAGGTGATTTTAAATAGCTATGTGTTCCTGCGGGTTATTTAATAACCAGTTTTTAATTTTTTTATGAATAATAGTAAATTATTTATTTTCTTTAATTTCCTTGATAATTTTTCAATAATTTCGGTCCAGAATAGTTAATGAAGTTATGGCATCTATAAGGTTAAATCTATCTAAGTTATGGTAATTTCTGTTCATAATTGTCAGTTTCAGAAAATCTTGACTAATATTAAAAGAAATAACACACCGTGTAACTCGTTAGTGCTTACTATTATGCTTGCGTTATTATACTATATATTATCATAAAATAAGGTATACCACATCGAGAACAAGCTATGTCATCGTTCACATTTTGATGTATTAGTTTGTTATGAAACTAGGGGATCAAACTTAATATCTTGACAAAAACTCTCAGTATATTAAATACGCTCATCGCCAAGACCGTAGCCAGAATTTAATTTCGGGGGTTCATAAATTTTTACAGCATGTATCGATACAATTACAGCATGCAAGTCCGTAGCCAAGTCCCATTAAAAATTTAGTTTCGGGGGGAACCGGTCCCTAAGATCCCCCATCTTTATACGGGCGTAGTCATCGCTATCTGTAAACTATCAAAAGGCAGATTAAAATTGATGATGTAAACAATTATAAGATACTGTCTATCAAAATACAGTACAGAACTGCAGATATATGGGAAAGTCCTTTGAAATGTATATTTGTGTGCATTTACTTATAAGTGAGTAATATTTTAAAATAAATCGCAACATCAGCTTACCAAGTTTTACTTACCACTGAATGTTCTATTCCTCTTTTGGAGTTTTTAAATGAAAATTCATTTCGTTCTTCTCCTGTTAGAAGCTAAGGTATTTAGTTTTATGGAGACAGAATTAAACGTTACTGGATTTCAAATACAGGTTGATTATAATTAAAGTTTCCCTTTGAAACCCCTATGAAATGAAAACTAATACACCAAAAGTTACCAAACTTAGAAACATTGTGAAGGTGGTCATGGGATTTGATATCCCCCCAAAAAAAGGACACTAATTAGTCCAAAAAGTTACCACCAGGAGGAAATGACGCTGTATGCTGTAATCAGGATCAGGGGTTTGGGCTTTATGAACACCCCAATGTAGTAATTGGAACATTCTTCTTTGAAGAGCAATCTGCAGGACCCATCACATGCTTCATATCTGCTGTTCGCTATGAAGCCATGTTGAGAAGTTTCATGATACCCAATCTTCAACAGCGTGGTATCTTAGGCAGCACCATATTTATGCATGTTGTGAATCTATTTCATATTGGTAGATGTATGAAATGGTTACCTAGGCAACATTTTACGGACAACAGGGTTATTCGTCGACACTTTTCCGTTTCATGGCCACCTCGGTCATCAGACCTCAACAGTTGTGAATTTTGGCTATGGGATTATCTCAAATTCATAATTTTTTGTGATAGCATCAGAATTTTGCCAGAGCTCAAAACTACGATTCACCGACTTATTCGTAACATTCCGGCTGATATGCTTCGAGCTACTGTAGGGAGTCGCGATTTTGCGTTTTAACCTGGCTTCAGAAATGGTGGACAGTATATTGAACACGTAATCCCATGACTGTTAATTGGATAAAGTGCTATGATGTCAATACCAGTAATAAACTTCGATTTCTCTCCCCTGGTGGTGGTTTTTGAACTCTTTATTTATTTATTTATTTATTTATTATTGTTTTGACAGAATATCAAATCTCATGACCTTCTTTATAATGTATTCAAGTTTGGTAACTTTTGGTCTAATAGTTTTCATTTTATAGTGGTTTCAAAGAACTTAAAATTTTAATTATAATCACCCTGTATTGTTTTGCGTTTTAGGCCTCAATTTTTCCTAATTGAAACGTAAAGAAAAATTATGAGAACTGAGGGAAGGATTTTTTTCTTTATATGCCCTTGAGGAAAGTAAAGTTATTTTTGTATATCTGGATACATCTGCCTTAATAAATATTCATAAAATTTTTGTTGAATATTTAAAAATTAGCCAACACTCTTAAGAAATTATTTTGTACGAGTCTCAACGGCGTGGTTCATATTTCGGAACGAATGAGGCTATTTTTAATGTACATTCGCTTGAAGATTATTTAACCTTTTATTTATTGAACTTTTAAAAATTTTACGCCTTTTGTTAATTTTTGAATTATATAATTAGGTAAAAATTGTATTATGACAATAGTATAATGTTCATCAAACGTCATAACTAAATATGGGGTAAGTAATTTTGATTAAATTTATCAGTGCGTCTATCGGAACTTTAAAGTCGCGGCCTCTAAATAAAGAACTATAACTAGTCTCTCTCTCTCCTTCTTTCTTTTTATAAGATATATGAAGAGATTTAGTACAGAAAATTAAAAACCCAGTCGAACAACGTGTCTTCAAAAAGTCTGAAAATCTGCATTTCATTCAGACGATAATGGAGAAAAATTGCGTCATTTTGTTTAGCTAAAAAAATACTTGGAGGGGAAAAGTCGAGAAGAAGTGGCCTTTATTCTATTTGTTTCTATTTTAGCGTCCCAAAGTTGCACGGATAGTATCTGAGAGAAAACTGACAGTTTATTGCGACCTCTTCACCACCATTTGCTTACACACATAACCAAGTTTACTTCAAATCAAACTTAATTGAAAGACATCAACCACGGTGCTCATTGTGAAACTGTAAGTAGTGAAGCTATAGAAACAACACACTTTTCAAAACAGAAAGACAAGGTCAAGTCACACATCCTTCCAGTAAGATCCTATAATTTTATATATTTTTTTGTTATTTTGTTAGACATTCGCTGAGATAATCCAAGTATATATAATTCGAATATCCATCAGCACTTTGGAACGACAAGGGCCATTGACCAATTGACAAATTTTTGGGAAAGCCTAAAGTTTTGTTTTTTATTTTCGATAATTTTTGAATGATACACATATCATTCATAGAAATAGTTTTTCAATGTGTGTTTCAATATTTCTTGGAATACTAATACACGTATGTTTGAAAAATTATCACCAACGAAATGGGGTTTTCCAAAAATTTGTAAATTAAACATAGGCTCTTTTAGTTCCATAAAGTAGAGATCTAATTCCTATAACTTTCTGAAAGAAGTATTAAATGGTTACTTCTTCACTATATTGAAATAATGATAACATACTAGGCTCTAGAAATTATTTTTATTTACATGTCACAATAGTACCGTGTTCATACTCCCGTCATAAACATGTAAAATACTATACCTCTTAACATCTGGCATGCAGCGCGCACATAAATGTAATGTTGACTAACGTCGAAAGAATCGAATCCATATGTCGAAGAGAACATTGCCTATTAAATCTATAAATTACAAGTTCAACCTTGTTAGAATTACAGAGTTTTGTTTTCAATCTCTAAAATAAATAATTTTTAGATGTATTGATAAATATGTCACCTCTGTCCGCGTGTACCGAAAGAGCGTAAGAACTTCTTAAGGTCGATGTCAAATACTTAGACCCTGTGGGTGTCCATAGATACGACGAAAATTTCTCTTTTAGCCCAAGGTGAAACCGCCACACCACAGGGACGTTGTACAAAAGCTGAAACTAAGCAATATCGAACCAATAATGGGCGTGATCTAAAAATTAAAAAATTTCAGAATGAATTATATATTGACTATATAGATAAAATGAATATAAAATATAAATGAAAATAGTTTTGCTACCTTAAAATAATCTATTAAATGACACTTTTGATTAAAACACATGGAAAAATTGATCTATGAAAATAATTCAAAATAATTTTTTTAAAAAAATTAATTAGAGTTTGTCAAAGGCAGCACTAATATATATCATGAATATTAGACAAAACAATTCAGAGAAACTGTTATTCGAAAACTGGAATTTATTTTCGAATGTTAAATGAAAAGATTAATTAATTAAAAATAAATAAGTAAACAAATAAATATAAAATGAAAGGGCTTTAAAATCTCATAAAAGCTAGAAAAAGGCAGGTATATTTTATGCTTACAACATCTGCAAAAAAAATAAAGTAGGAAGTTTTTCAAAATAGTGGTAAACAGATATTTAAAAATAAGAACGTTAATGAAGGCCAAATTTTAATGTCTATTACCTACAAACGTATATGTATATTGCATTATATCACCAATTTACTTTATTTTAGTTTGCTACTGTTATACCTTTCTTTTGTTGTTTGTGTGAATTAACTCCTTTGAGTACTTCTCTTCATACTTCAAATTGGCAGTTTGTATCAAAATCAAAATTAAACGAAAAATAGAAAAATCTATCTTTTTTTCGTTATGCATATTGGGAATTGAGGAAATAGACTGGTTTGCACAATTATAATTAAAAAAAACCAGAGTTTCGTGAATAATTTCATACACGTTATATTTTATATATTTTTACATGCTTTTAAATAAAATTTGCTGCATGAGTGTTTTAATTTTTTTCATTTTAGACGAGTAACCCGCTTCCCTTATTCTTTATTTTGAACAAGCCCATTTCTTCTCTGGCTTTCTTAGATTGTGACATATAGTATTTCAGTTTTTAATAGTTATAGAAAATTGAAAATATCTGAAAAATAGCTTTGAAGATAATATTTTAATTTTTTTAAATATATGGAAAAAAGAATAAGCGCATAGGACTTCGTAGAAAATAAAATTCATTATTGCGAAGTTTTAATTGAGCAAGGATATAAAACATGGGATTTTAATTGGCTCCTATTTATCTTACCTGTAATATAAAGAGTGGGCATCTTCAGACTTTAAGACAGGATAAGCTCTGTTCCCATCAGACTCTGATGCTACGCAAACTCTCGATTACTTCTGTTTTCCGATTATTTCACGTTCAGATACTCCCCAGTCTTCTTCATGTTGACAATCATCAGATTCTTCTTCATGAATCCCCAAAATAGTCAGAGAATCGGGGCAGAAAGTCAGGCTCCCGAGTTTGGTCATATCTGCAGATTGCACCAACTGAGATGATTCGTTATGTATACCCAAAAATATCGAAACCTGCATAACAAAACAAATTTTGTAATTCTTTGCTTTTCGGAAATACAGGTACAGATTTTTATTTGGGCTTACAGACGGTATGGAAATATATTTTAAAGGTTTGTGATTCAATGAAAACTAGAGTACATTTTTGTCATTAAAGTGGGTTTCAAACAGCTTCGAACCCGCTATTGTTATTTATTTGTTTGGTTTTTATCGTTCTTCGAGGACGTAATTGCTTCGAACAGAAAACGAAAACAGTTCTTTGAAAACTATTTTCTTTTTCTTTTATCTGATGTAAACTAAAACCTTTTTAATAAACTGAATATGTTGATTTTCAATTTGCATTTCTTAGAAATCTGTTTTGATATTTGATTATGTGAAAAGTAGAAAAAAAGATATGTAAAAAACATAACTTTCCTTTAAAAGTTTTTCAACAGATGTGATATATGTATATATTTTTATTTTAAACAGATGCAGCGTATTCTGAGGACTGAATTATTTGCACTTGAGAAAATCTTTTCATACGAAATTCAAGTTAAAATGGGAGTTTAGAAAAAAGCAGCTGAAGTAATATATATATGTAATTTGCATGCTTCCCTTAATCCTCTACGATTTTTGCACAGATCCTTTTTTCACAGATTCGAAGCAAAATTTAATGCAGACGATTTTAAAAATATTCAAGAAACTTTCAGCGCATTATCTTAGCTTTTTATTAAACGGTTCTTTATTTTTATAACATATATTTTGCTTATGTCTTTGATCAGAAAGAATTTCTTTACGTTGCATATTACATAAAATTCAGAAAGCTGATGGTGAATTATAAAGATGCTGTTAGTGTAACGATAACAACATACAAAATTGAATAGTATAGGGCTAAATAGGATAATTATTAGACAAAATATAATAACTTTCAGAAAGTTGATTTGCTACGTATGCTATTTCCTTTTATGCAGTTTAAAGAATTTAGTACAGAAAACTCTGATATATCGAGTATATAGTCAGTAGCGGCTCATTCATAAGAGCTGCCGAGCTGTATATCCCCTGTAATTTATTTAAAACATATATTTGTATTTATTCATCGCTTTTGTATTTATTCCCACACATAAAGTCCATACTGGATACATCCGAATTCTTGAGGTCCCCAACGTAAGTGGGAAATCTGAGTGCTATCCTCAAAGCATGTGAAAAATCATTTTTGCCACTGCTACGTTTTCAGCACCCCGCTTCAATCGTAAGGCCTCGATGCGCATGAATGAAGTCGGTAGGGGACAGCCAGACGACAATGGTTGTCATGTTAATGGTGTGCTGCAGAGAAAGCAAATGCTATGAATTAGAATGCGTTACTGGTATCGGACGTATCATTATTCTGTTCCTGTTAATTTTTAATAGTTTTTGAGTCAGAAACCGTTCGCTTATGTTGATTGTTTGCTTTTTCGGAATAAACTATAACTTAAGATCTTCGTTTAGCTAGGAATTAATCGCTGTTGGTGAACTTTTCATACTTATTTTTGACTAAAAGAAACGACATCAAAAGCTATCCTTACTTTATCCAAGGAGGTTTCCAATCTGGAGTGTCCGCACCTCCATGGGGGTGTAAAATGAAATTTCGGGAGGTACGACAAAGACTGGCTTGCGTACGTATTAACCAGTTTAATTTTTTCAATTGTTTTAAGTAAATTAGAATTTAATTAAACAACAATATAAATCAACGTTTATTGGCGTAGTGATACCAGCGCCGATGTTATGGCGTGATTAGATGGTGAAACGTTCGAAAGAAAATAAATATTTCTCCGTTCGGTGGGACCTTAATCCACGGCCTTCCACTTGCCGGGCAGAGGCTCTACCCACTGAGTACCCACTGGTATCACTACGCCAATAAACGTTGATTAATATTGTTGTTTAATTTAATCTGCGTAGTGTTCGATTTATATAAATAGAATTTAATTGCTCAATTTATATTTGTATTTTATGAACTGAGTTAAAAGCTTATGTTTTGCGTTCAATTGGTTCAGTATTCTATGCAGTTCACTAATTAGAAATTTGACATCTTCATATTCAAATGCAATATTACTTTTGTAGGAGGTGCGAACAGCATTGGTTTGTGACACAATTTATTTTTAGAGAAAAGCATAGTTTAATTCGCCAGCCTTCTTTCGGTCGAAAAATCGTCAGCGTTCAAAAAATTTTATAATTTTTGAAAAAATTTCCTTCTAAGGAATTAAATGAAACAGTGTTGCATATTCATGGGAGCCCATGTATGGTTTCTACAGGAAAACGGATTACTCAAAAGAAACCAAAAAACCTGAGAACGGAGCTTTTTGTTAAAAGAAGAGAATTATAAAGTATCCTTGAAATTTTAAATTTCGATCGATTGATTTTAAGCAGCGACTTCAAGATTCGTTAGGTGAAATTTGCTGACAATCGTCCTTACAACACCAATAACGACATCGGTGCCCGAATGATGTTTTGCTGTGTTGAAGAGGATAAAGACCTTTTTAAGAAGCACCATGTTAGAAGATCGGCTACTAGCAATATCTATACTGAGTGCAGATAGAGATCAGATAGAGACAGATAGCAATATCTAGATTGAGCCTGATACAGAAAATAAAAAACTTCAATAGAAAAGTTAATGAAGTTTTCGCTAGGAGAAGACTGATTTTTGTCTACAATAAATAGAACATTTAATCGGCATGTAAATTTATTTTCATATTTTTATATGTTGTGTTAAAAATATAACTCAGTTTAAGATACGATCTTTGCAGAACGCTTTAAGCTCGTAAGTCGCCATTGTATATAATGTTGCATTAAAAATATTATTGATTATATGTTAAAATTCATTGAAAAGTAACATAAAGAAATGTTTATAAAATAAAAAATTACAAAGGAGCATTTCTTCTATGGAGAAAATTTTTTAATGCACCTTATACACTTATTATTGACAAAAAAAAAAAAGGAATTATTAGAATTGAATGAAACTTTTTAGGCATGAAGATAAGATTAATATATATAAGTAATTATAATATTAGAGCAAAAAGATAAGTTTATTGGAGAAAACTGTACAATTCAAAAACGGCTTTAGTACCTTGTTGGGCCACCTCTAGCCTGGATAAAAGGTAAGATACGATTAGGTATGGATGCATACCGGTTCCGTATGATATCTTGCTACACATTTATCCACGGATGTTGCAACTGGGGCTCTATATCCTGTATACTCTTTGGTTGGCGAAGCTGGCGTTCCAGCTGGTCCCATAAATGCTCGAGCGGTGATAAATCTGGCACCCGCGAAAAGCCAAGGAATTGCGCCAACTTGCCAGTGGCATTCCTGTGAAACCCTTGCTGTATGAGGACAAATATTCTCTTGTTGAAAAATGCCTGTTGGAAGCAGGGACCGACTATGACTATTGGGGGCCCGGGCGCAACTTACACTCGGGGGCTTCCGTAACGCGCATATAAAGATTGGATATAAATGTGAAAAATGTGCACATCCTTATTCCCATTTAAAAATGTGGATAAGAATATGTTTTTCGATCACACTGTCACGCCAACATCGTAGTTGCAATTGGACCCCAGTTATGATTTCTCTGAATTCGTTTTGGATTGTAAATCCGAAGAAGGAAAAAAGAATGAATCGTTTTTTTATCAATTTACTATTTTTTACATTAAATAAAATTATCAAATATTTGGGGCCCCCTCTTCTCGCGAGGGAGGCCCGGGAGAGGGCCCCGCGAGCCCTTACCATAATCTGGCCTTGGTCGGAAACCGTTCTATGACAGGTAATACATTGTCAGCAGAATGTACTGTACATATGGCTGATCTGTTAGTGTCCATAGTATTACTATTAGGGATGACCGGCTGTCGTATGTGATGGTTCAGCAGTCAGGGAAGTGTGTTGCTCTATAGGAAAGGTAGGATTAAAGCGCTTATTACGCGCCCTCCCTACACGAACACGACCGTGATCGAAACTCAAAGAGAACCTGGATTCGTAGCTAAAGATTATACGGTTCCAGTCCGTAATAGTCCAAGTATCCCATTCACGACATCTCTGCAAATGAGGGCGACAGTGAATGTCTGTCATTGGCAGAATACGTAATGGGCGCCATGATACCAAACGTCCTCCTACCAAGCGCCTAAAAATGGTTCAGGCAGATACAAGAATCTGTAATGAAGGTGCCATGTGTCTCTAGATAGTGGACAACGAAACAGTTGAAGATGCTTGCGCTCCTCGGGAGATCAAACGATCCCCTCTACTGGTGGTCTGTCTGGGCCGTCAGAAGTCTGTTCGCTGTGTGTGCGTGCCTTCACTTAATCACTGCTTCCAACATCTTCGAACAGCTAGGTCAGAACGGCTTATATGGGGGAAATTCTTAGACAATGCTCTCTCGATGTCTAAATGTCTAGAACTGTCACAAAATAATAATTGACAAATTTTATATCCTACTATTCATTTTTATAATCGAGAAACGTTTTTCAAACTACACTTGTATGAGAAAAGTAATGATATGTGATTAGAACTTCTCAAATTTATTATTTTATTTATACAGGAAAACGTATTTTAGTGATTGTAAGCCACACTCACTATCTTACATATCTATGTTAGGGAGTTCAAACAATATCAACGTTGACTAAGGATCACGGTATTTGTCATTTTGCGCCATTAATAGCTATGCGAAAGAAAAGTAAACAAACATAAAAAAATAATGGTAAGGAAAGCTAAAGTGAATAAAAGCAAAGGAATAAATGAAGTAAGAAATATAAAAAGGAAAATGAATATACGAATAAAAGAAGATTTATTAATACTTACGAGAAAAATTGAGTGACGTTTCGAGGACTACTGTATTTTTGCTACAAAGCAAAGAATTGAAATGTGAGTATCATCTGTATTAATATTCTTAACGTTAAGAATATGCGTTCGTTGAATTTTCACAGTCTATCTCTCTCTTTTTTTCTTTCCTGTGTACCTCTAAAAAATTTCTCTATTCCAGTTTTTTTTTTTTCGAAAAAATATTTCTTTTCGTCTTTTGCACCTTTTAAATACTCGTATTTATTTTCTATATTCCTCTTTTTTTATATTTATTTTTGTCTCGTTTTTAATTTCCTCGGTTTTCGTCTTTTTATTTTCATTTCTCTTTTTCTTTTTTTTTCTTTTGCAAAATAGTTAATGACGGAGTTCATGAATTATGGAAAGGATAAATAAGACTAAGGTTATATTAAAATTAGTTAATATCCTCCTTTTCATAGAAAAATTGTTGTTTTACTTCAATAGAGTACGCTATATAACAATTATATGTACGGTCTCATATTCAAATGCTTTTTTTTACAGCATATCTTAGGCATTGAAGTGAAAGAATTATATTAATAAAACCATAGGTTACTTTAAATACATACTATTAAATATTAATAACAATAATTATTGTAATGTTGCAAATGTGTTTTATAGCATATATATTCATTATGATTAAATACTTTCATTGTATTTGGAGAAAAAGTAAGTTAAAATATTCAATTACTAACTTGCCATACTTATTTTAACCAATATGCTTTTTAACCTTTTTACTTTTAGTTAACGATGATATATTTATTATTATAACGATATTTAATCTAAGCAATTTAAATTTAATTTATTATTTCTTAATTCTTTTTCATTAGAGTAGTTAAATTATTAAATAGAGGGATGTTCCATTTATTAGGGTAGGATTAAATCACGAATATTTGAAAGAGGAGTTCCAAAGTCCCAAGGTAGATTTAAGCTTCTATATATCAAGCATTGCAAAACACTCCATTGACGTGCAACGCGAATATATAAGAAAAAATAGTTCCTCAATTATAATTAGTATTATAAACTATGTTAACTATGTAAAATATTAAATTTCACTACACCACTTAAATTTTGTCAACAGGAATCAAATGTCGACGCCCAATTCCAAAGATATAAATCATTAATTACGGTGAAGAAACTTCAAGAGAAGTGGGTAATCGAATTCTTTTCATTTGGAGCCGAATAATAAAAAATCAATAGCTGTTTTTATCGCCCTTCTTCCCGAACAAACGTTTCAAATAGAAAAGATTTCGAAAAGAAAATTGAATTTAAATAATTGAAATTTAATTTACTTGAAGAGAGCAAAACCTTGAAAAAGTTTTGCGTTACGCAACCAAATCAAAAATTTCGCTTGGAGACAAGTTTTGGGAATGTATAGTATTAAATGTCCCGGATATCGTATTTTTTAATAGAATTTTGTAATATGATGCATAAATTTCCATCTCTAACTTGGAAATTGGATTTAGAAATTAAATTTTCCTCAGTCCGAGAAAGCAAATGCAAAAGTAATTTTGAAAACAAAAGGGGTTACAAAAACCTATCCGTAAATTGTCATTCCTACATAGATGACGACGAAACTTAAAATGGAAACTCGGTTTATTGGTTTGTGTATTTCTATATTTGTGGAGAAAGCAGCAAATAGGATTAGCTTCACCAAATATTACTAGAATTGCATAGAAAATATCGTTTATCTACTCGTAAGACAAATTTATTAACAAGCTTACGCGTGAGTTATAGATGTTTTAGATCCACAAGTTCAAATTTGAAGAAATACATTGAAAAAAAGATGAACAAAAATATATCTAAGAAGAATGTAGACACGACAGACAGGGTAATAAACATAAGGAAAATGTCAATGAAAATTAGAATTTAGACATTTTTCCCAAAATATGTAAATATACGTATTAACACTAAGAATACTTGGGCGAGAGACAGTATAAACTGCAAGTTATATTGTAAGATTTATATAAAATAAATGATGTGATTTATATAAAATAAATGATGTGATTTATATAAAATAAATGATGTGATTTATATAAAATAAATTATATTGTAAGGTTTGAAATATTAAAAATATGTGTGTTGCTATTTGTCTCATATCTCTATTACTAGGTGAATATTGCAACTGAAGATGAACAAAGAAAGCACTTTTTACCGCAAGAGGAAATGACTCAGCAAGGTTGAAATCGAGGCCATGTCTTTTTCTAATATCAAAGCAGTTATAGGTTTATACTCGTTATTCGATGGTAAATGAAATTAAGCACATATTTACATAATTATAGTATTAATAATTTAAAAATGACAAATTAATTATAAATATTTAATAAAGACGTAGGTATTTAAGTACCAATTTTATTTATGCTCAAAATTATGCAAAGTATTTTCACATATTGTTATAGATTTTGATAAACATTTTTACGTAAAATTATTGTTTAAGCAGAATTGGCTTTATAGTGAGAAAACACAATTTACCCCATTGATGATCGCAAAGGTTGCAGCAGCCGATTGATTTATTGTTGGTTAAGTAATTTATAAACCGAGGCCCCAAGTCTTCCTTTGCATTATAATATTAACAAAAATAGATCGAGTTTTAAAAAATTTGAGTTCGTTTCGTATAATTTAAACATTATACGAAACGAACTCGTATAATTTAAACATTAAAGATTTAACACTCTCTCCCAACTTTTGCCATCTGTGGCGTTTGGTTTTTAGATATAAATTCTAATTTAAAGTGCTTGCGCACCTCCAACAGAAATTGTTGTATTTTTTTTGATAATATCGTATTTGAGCCATAATCATCCTTTCTTTTTTTAATTAGAATAAATCGACGGAAATTTCAAATAAATTAATATACTTTCAGCTTTCAAGGGATTGTTTACAGATCTTTGAGATCTGAAACATGATAGTTTATTAAAAATTTATTCACTCTTTTATAGAAAATGTTAGGCTCTTAATATAACAGCGAAAGATCATTTCCTTTACAAATGATATATAATCCTATCATAACTGGAAATCTTTTCAATAATTAATTAAAATTGAACCTTGCTACTACAGAAATGAAGTAATTTGAAAGTAAAATTTCTAAGTTGGACAAATATGTGAAAAACAATGGAAATGTATTAAGATTTACATATGCATAAGATGAATTTGAATATAGTGGAATATGCATCTAACAATTACAAATATTACTGATATTTATAGGTGTATGAATAAAAGTGGAAATAGGAGTCTCTCGAGAAAATTACTTTGAGATATTCATAAGCAAACAAAATTAATGGAAGAATCCATAAGTCGTTAAAATTATTTTTCTATCAATGCGGTAATGAAAAGGGGATGCTTAAAAATTATTGTATAGACTTCATGATTTAATATTTAATAATTAACTTAATAAATTCGTGGGATTTGATGGTTCATCAGTTTTTAATTTATTTAACTGTAGTTTATGATAATGCATCTGTTACTTAATATTTAGATTTTTATATTGGTGTATTTAAATGAAGGAAAATTTTATTTGATGGTTAGGTTAGAAATTCATAAACGTCCATGAATACATTTTTCTGATATTAACTCAATGTGTTTTGAGAGTTTTATGTCTCAAAGCTGTATAGAGACCTCTGTAGAGGGACCGGCAGTTTGACGTGATCTGCGGCATATTTATAGGTTCATTTAGGGCTAGAACTTAGACCTGATGACATAAGTCGGCAGGTCGCGTTATAGGGAAGAAGAAGCATAGCAATTTTTTTACTTAGAAGTCGAGCATTAAATCATAAGGCAGGAGGCTAGCACGTACGTGTAAAAGGCAATGAATAGTGCCTACAAGAACTTAAGCACGAATGTGTATAAATATGTTTTTTTATACGCTCGCTATGCACAAACCACTGCTTAACGCAGTGTTTCTCAAAGTGTGGTCCGCGACGGCTTATCAAATGGTCCGCAAGATTATTATCAAATTTTAAAAAGAGAAACTGACAAAAAATTGCCGGCATAACTAGAATTTAGGTTCAGGTGAGATTTAAAGTATTTCCCATAAACATTACTTGATATAAACCTTACCTTTCGGCGTTTCGTGAAAGATTTGAATCCTCTGAATATATCCATGTCTCTACATTGCTTATTATTATTTAATTAAATTACTGATGTCATTTTCATTATAAATTTGACGAAATAAGATCGTAATTCACGCTTTCTTTATCAGTGGAACTGTATCTGTATCAATAGTGTTACTCTAAAAATTATTTTGTTTCAGGTGGGTTTGGCAACCAACCCATATTTTAAGAACATGGTCGGAGATTTTAGAGATTTTCTGTCAACAGGTGGTGCTCATTTAAAGTAAAAAAAACTAAAACCTTAAAATTTACCACAAAAGGGGTTAAAATTAACTACCACTTATATTTCATTGGATCAATAAATCTCTCCTGCCGGAGTTTTTACATACGTATTTAAGCCTTCTAATGAATCCCATAAATCAAGGGAAACTTTGGTTCTGTCCTTCTTTAAGAGAGGCGGGTGGATCAGAGTGACGGTGGCTAATTAGGGCTTAATATCATTACCCTTATTTAGCGAACTTAATTTCTGGAAATACATTTTTTAATGGGGGGAGAAATCCCCCTGGTGGTCCGCGATAAACAAAGGTATGCTTAAAGTAGTCCGTGAATGATCAAAGTTTGAAAAACACTGGCACAAGGGATAAGCTTCTTTGAAGAAAAGACGACAGAAAGGAAATTTTGAGCCATAATTTTAATGGAAGGTGAAGAAATTTTTTAAAATCGACTAAAATACAAAGAACTCGGAGAGCATTCTGACAGCAAAGCTGGAGTTTCGAAAGACATTATATATGTGTTATGTTCTTTGACTGTAAGTAGCTTACCTAGCCGAAACGAAAAGAAGATTAAAACTTCAAGCGTTGGCGGACTATAGTATGCAAGGTATTTAGACTAAGTCCCAAAGAGTAGGAACTCGGCCCTAGTGATAATTCTATTTGGAGCCGAGTCGGCTGCAAATTCGATTTCACGGTTTACCAGTTTCATAAGGGCTTGCATCTTTTTGGGGTTGCAGCTTATACTCGATTATTCTCATTGGATTTACCGTAGTCTAGCTTTACCACCAGCATGTTACATGGAACAAAAAAAGATACGTCCCAAGTAAGTATACAAATAAAAACATTGCCATCCTGCGAATTTTATCATGCATTGTTTGAAATGTTTCGTGAATTTCTCCAATATTAGATTATATTCGTCAAAATGACAAAGAGCGCTGTAAAAGGAGAAACGCAGTAATAATAAAAATTTAAATTTTTGATTACTAATTACACGAAGGAAAATACAGAATCGACGATTGTTTTGTTGCTGAAATGGATTTATTTTTTCAGTTACAGCGGTGAAGCGTAACAGATGCAAGTGACTAGAGAAGAAGTTAAATATATACCGAGGTTTTTTCGCAGGATTAGCAAATAACGCTTGAATTAGATGTTGAATTAATAACGAAAACGCGAAGCTCGGTAACTAATGAAATATAAACTTAAATCAAAAATGTTTTTTTTTTAATGAGAAATTCGAACATCTTAATTGAACTTAAGTTTAAGATTTTTTATGCCCTTTAGAAAGAATTCGGTGATTATAGTAGAATTTGTGATTAAAATTTTTATAATTACATGTACAGGCGGTTTTTCTGACAAAACAAATATTAGATCCATAAGCCTTGTTCAATTTATTCGTAATGGCTTAAAACAAATTTGATAAAAAATAACAAAAATTTTCGATTAACTCCTGGAGTTTTATAATTATATTTGGATTTCGAAGAAAGGTGGGAAAAAATTTCACGTGCTGAATGATACATTCAACTATGGAACTCTCGCTATCACTACAAAACATGTAATGATTTATTTGAACCGTTTCTTGCAATATATGGAAATAACAGACGTTATGTGTAATTTTTGGGCTTGCAATTTGAAATGACATTTTGAAAGAAAACATTAAATAACTAAAAAGATTATGAAAATCTTGGTTTGTTATTATATTTTAGTAAGGCCTGATATATATATAATAAACATATCAGCGAATATCTGGATACCCTCAAACAAAAACTGGGTGTATACGCCAGAAGACTCCGAAGATACAAAGACTGTACCAACAAAAAACAACAGAACATGCAATTCCAAGCAAACCAGAAGGCCTTCTACAGGAAGCTTCGAGAGACACCAGCGAACCAAGACAAGTACGAAGCCCCAAAGCCAGCAAAAATAGAGACCTTCTGGAAGACACTATGGTCCAATGAAGTACAGCACAAAAGCGCCCCCTGGATTCAGCAAGAAATGGAGGCTACGAGAGGAATAGAGGAGATGGAGTATACGGGCATCACGATAGAGGAACTCCAGCAGGTAATCCAACGTACGCACAACTGGAAAGCCCCGGGTATTGACGGCATACACAACTTCTGGTACAAGAAATTTAACAGCGCCCATGGCCCATTAGCCAAGGAATTTACGGCGATAATTGAAGA
>QLNU02015360.1:106908372-106920032 GCA_006491805.2 Dysdera silvatica
TAATATTTCATTAATCCCCCACAAAAGAATTATAAAAAATATGCCTGGTGACTTTGTGTCACCATTTGGCAATTGTGGCAAGCCTCAGAAGAGCAAAAATGTCTCTTATACAAAAATCTTATAGGCCTATACGAAGAAAAGAAGCAGATGAAGTAAAGGAGCCAGGTGGCCGAGCTGGTTATGACACATAGGTTCAAACGGTAGTTTAGATTTAGATTTAGATTCAGTTAGATTTAGGGCCAGGGCGTTGTCTCTTTTCCTTCTTTGCAAAAAAACAAAAACCCTCTAACCTTAGCTTCTAGGTGGGTGTTTATGTAATTAACAAATTCACAACAAATTAACAAAAAATTGCAAAAACATGCCCTGATGACTTTGTGTGTTGACTATTTAGCTAACTACGAGGAGGGAAAAATAACTCGTACAAAAAATGGTAAAATTACTGAAAAAAAGGGATGTTTCTATATGAAGGTGAACACCATTAGCTGAAAGTGCAGAAAAGCAGAAGATTTGTAAGTAAAAAGAAAACGGAATAAAAATTTTGTTCAAAAAAGTTCTTTGAGAAACAAATCTGTAATGTAATATACTGAATTTTAAGCACCTGTAGACGAAAACATAATCATGAACGTAAATTTACATAAACTGTGTTTCATTACATTGTATACTGAGCATTTTGTTTTATATCATACAAGTATGAAATGATATTCAAGATAGGTATAAGATCATTATTCAAGCAAAGATTAAGATGTTATTAAAGAGAGTGTGATGCATTATTATTAAAAATATGTGTGATTCGTTATTATTGAAAAAGGCACGATATTAAAGAAAGTATGATATATTATTATTAAAGAAAGTATGATACACTATTATTCAAGAAAGATATTGGCTTTCTGTAACGGGGGTTTGAGTTTAATTTTGTCAAATTAAAGTGTAAAAGTGAATTAAAATTATTTTTTTTTCAAAGAAAACATGCATTTTTTACATACAAAATAAAATAATGGTATTGCTTGTACTTTGTACAATTAGAGGAAGAGGAATGTGGCGAAAAATAAAATATAATAATTGGATTAATTGTGGCTACTTTTTTTAAACTCTACTATATTTTACACTTTAGTTGTGTTTACCTTGTTTTACCGGCAAACTAAAAAAAGAATGAATTGTTTTTCGTAAGGTATTGAAGAGGAGTTATCCAATTTACGGCCCGCTAACAGAGCATTAATCCGGCCCGTAACAACTATTTGGAATAAAAAAATGTCAGGATTTTAAAACAAAAATTTTACATTTTTTTTTTCAGAAATAAAATAAAACTGCGGGAAATTTTAATTTCTAACTATGTGGTCAATTATTTACTTACTTTTCTTTAACTCGCTGAAACCGCTGGCTCGCAAGATCCGTGAAAATTCTTTAAGTGGCCCGCTACCCAAAAAGGTTGGACAATCTTGGTATTGAAAAACATAATATTCGTAGTCAAAAGCAGTGATTAGATATATCAAAAGAAGTTACATGAAACTGTAATTCATGTATGTTAAAATTCTATGCTTAAACCTGTTTACAGAACACTAGTGTAAAAACAAAATTAAACTTCATAAATGAATCGCCAAATGTAAAATGGAATCATGTCCTCTGCTTTAGCAGAGGACATGATTCCATTTTACATTTAGCGATTCAAATACTCTCGGAAAAAGCTTCCACTGTAGCAGCTGAACAAATAAGATAGGCTAATTCTCTACGATCTGGACATTTGTGGCGAGTAGCTGTGAAGTTTCATTTTGAAATCTGGCATTCGAGTATGTTTATTCCAAAAACGAATGCACCGTGAAAATTTTTAGTTTACCCCGGATCCAAGACAAAAGCTCTTCAAGCGCAGATCGCCGATAATGAAAGTAAGAGAAAGAATTATTGGACCTTAAAAATTAAAGCTTATAAACTAATGTTTTTGTGAACGATTTGTGCCAAAAATTAGATTTTTTCTGTTCTGCTAACCAGAGATATTTAAGCCTAAATTTGATAAAATCTTGATTAAACCTCATTTTCAAAGTATCATAAAAAAATGTAGGATTTGAATCTCAAACTTCGGATTGATTTTAAAACAAAGCATTAATACGTATATATCAGGTGCAGAAAACTGAAATTTCAGCTTTATTTCCAAGCCGAGATATCGACTCCCAAAAAATCACAATTTTCCAAATATTTTGCCTTAAATGAGCTCGCTTTTTCGCCATTAAAAATTGAAATAAGGTAATCAATGTATAATAACAAAAATGTAGTACAAACTTTGTTCAGAACAATGCTTTTTGTTTCAGAGCTCTACTGCCTATCTGTGGATATTTGCAATCTGTAGACTGTAGTATATTTGCTAATCTGTAGATATTTACAATTGCGTAAATGCCTATGAACACGAAAATCGCTGCCAGTTTTGGTATAAAGATGGCCGCTATTTTAAAACGGAAGTGAGTAAAGAAAAAACATTAATGGTTTTGAACTATTGGTATATAGGGGTAATAGCTGACAAAAAATTAAAAAAGTTTAAAAATGGTCGAGCAACCAGGATTTTTATAATTGGACGACTTAAAGACGGATTGACCCTAATTGACTCGGTTTGTAATAGCGTTCGACGGAGCCTTGGAATTATTTCCAAAACTGCTATATTTATTCCCACCAGGGTAAAATTGGTGCTTTATTATTCACTTATTTATTCCAGGATTCAATATTTTATTGCAATTTGGGGTGATCCCCTATTTCTCTCTTTAACTGATAACATATATAATTCACGAATTTGTAAATTACAGAATATCTTCATTAGATTGATCGGATCACTTGGTACTGATTTTGTCTATAATTTAAAGCATTATCTTATTCTTCCTATTCATCTTATTTATAAATTACGTATATTAACATTGATGTTTAAGAGGATTAATATGAACTTGAATAATAATATCATAACTATTACCCAGTTTACTCATACTTATAATACTAGAACTTCATCCAGATTGTTGCCAGCCAGACCTTATACTAATCTTATGAAATCTAACATAAATTATATTGGAATAATGTTTTGGAATAGCACCCCATCTTGTCTTAGGAATATTAATGATGATATCTTTTCAAGAAAAAAGTTGGTGAATTTTTACTCGACACGATGTAGGTTAAAAAGACTAACTCAATATATATCAATATTAAGATTTTTTGGACTATTTTTATTTGTTTATTCCCCCCCCCTTTGGCTGTATATTTTCTGTATTCTATTTGTTTGTATGGGGGGAGCCAGAAATTTCAGGACTTTTTATAAGTTCTTTGCTGGCTCCTTTCCCGTAAGACAAAATATTGTAATTATTATATATTTATGTATGGAAATACAGTTTCCCATCCTTGAATCCTTTTAAATCCTACAAATAAAACATGATTTGATGAATCTTATCAAATGATTGTTAACAGCCATAACATGGTATTTGATACAATTTAGTGTAAAATTTAGCCTATAAGTATTTCTAGCAAATACGAATCGAGTTTCAATTGCCTATAAATTTACATTGTCTTCCATGGTAAGTCCAATGTCCTACATAAATAATAATCATACCGAAGACGAAAGACGATGTTCCGGTGATTTAAGTAAATGAGAATTAATGGTTTCTGTAAATTCCTAACAAGGTTGTTCATCATTTTTCTAATAACCTATATAAAAGTAATCTACCCTTATTAAAATATACCAAAAGCAACTAAAACTATAAGTTTTTACAATCATTATATTATTTGACCAAGATTTATTCTATATAATAACAGTATATTTCGATGTCTTGTGAATTATTATATAATAAATTAGAATATATATATATACTATCGGCAAATTGTGAAAAGCCGGCATTGCATAGAATGCCTAGATGTTTTTAAGCGAAGTATGAAATGTCTATTTTATTTTAATGTTTTAAGATTAATGACGTTTCTAATGTCACGTGGCAGGGTACATGACTTCTGGCGCTCGCCTCAGACGTCACGTGACTTCCGACGCTTATTAATGAAAAACTTATTACCTACTATTATTATTACTATTACTTATTATCAAGGGCGTGTACAGAAATCTTTCAAGTGGGGGGGGGGAGAGGCGATTTGTTCCTGATTCCATATTTTTAGGGGTGGATCGCCCAAACTCATTAAGCTGGGATTATATCAATGGACAAATGAAATGAACAATACCGAACACTTGAGCTAAAAATAGGAATCAAAACAAATCATCCCACCTCCAAGATATTTCTGAATCTCCCTTGATAATAAGTAATAGTAATAATAATAATAGTAAATAGTAATAAATACGTAATCGTGACATAATTAATAGTCAATAAATAATTAATAAGCGTCGAAAGTCACGTATCTTGTCACGTGCGTCTGAAGGCGAGAATCGAAGTCATGTACGCGCTTGCCAACGTGATATAAAACGAAACGTCATTAATTCACCTTTGTATTTTTTTTAAATTTTGATTTTTTTTAAATTTCCTTCTAAAATAACGAATTTTTCTGAAAAAAGTTTCTGCGAAATTGTTAAAAAGCAAAAGTAAAAGTTGCTCTACCTGATATTACTAGAGTTCCTGGAAATACGCCACTGATACATATATATTTCCTCACTTACAAGTTTTCGGATATCCGGACCAATGAAGATTTTTGCTTTCAGTTTGGAAGCCGACAAATTCAGGAATTTCGAGCACAGCTAGTTAAAATATCCGCCATATTTAGGGAGAGATTTAAAAAATTGTTTTATGAACTATAATTTTATACGCAGGGATGGTAACAGGACCCTTTTACTCGGAACAAAATTTCCTTGGATGACTTCTATTTCTCCAGACTTGAGTGTGTCTTACAGTGGCCAATCTGTTTTATTCTAATGAGACTATTTGTCACAGCTATCCCATAATTAAAGGAGGCAGGAGTGTTCTGTGTAACCGAATTACTGGTCTAATAGTATTGTCAATACTTTGAAATACCCGTAAATTAACCACTTGCGATCATTGTACTGGATTTTCTCAAGAACCAGTGCAAAATTTTCATACGTTTCCTGCAGGACAACAGGATGTCCAACAGGCATTGAGGCATATTCATTGTCGTACGCAGAGGGGGTGTTGTAACCCCCCATTGCAATGAAATTTTGTATATTTAACATAGGAATATGTGAGTTGTAGCTCTGTAACCCCCCATTGAGCCTATAACCCCCCCTTATGAACTTTCTGCGTACACCAATGGGAATATTTATTATCACATTCACCACAGCTGAACCAAAACAGAGAGTTTTTACAATATCTAGGGGCCATATGATCTAATACTACACCACTAAGTACAGATAAGATTCATAGCAACGTTGAACCACTTCAACATTGTTATGAATTTTATCTAGTGGCCATTTTCCAATTGCAACAATCCAAGTTACAAAATTGCCTTTTCCGAAGAAACTTGATGCAATAGGTTTTTTTTTACATTTTTTTTTTA
The DNA here is from genome assembly GCA_006491805.2 of Dysdera silvatica. Lineage (NCBI taxonomy): Eukaryota > Metazoa > Arthropoda > Arachnida > Araneae > Dysderidae > Dysdera > Dysdera silvatica. Next base: position 106,913,842 of record QLNU02015360.1, read on the forward strand.
AATTCAGGGCAGAGAAATCTATAAATAATAACAAATAACATTGTAATTGTTTTGGTCGCAGACCTGTATTACCTTTACAAAAATACGAAAACGTATGATTTATTTTGAGTCTTGAAAATGGAACAGAATTTAAAATTTAAATCCATGTAAACATTTATAAAGCTCTATTGAATGGAGCTATCAAAATGCAACTTCCTTTCTTTGGCATCTCAAAAATATAGAAAGGTATCCACCGTTTTCTTGAAAGCATTATTTCTATCGGGATATCAACGAGAATAACGCAAAATAACGATTTTATTTTTAGCTATTTCTCCCGAATGCATGAACCAATTTAATTTTTTCTCAGAAATATTTTATTTTTTACGCTGTTTAAAATGATATATCACAAGATAGGGGTTGCCATTTGAAAATTCCAAGTTGAGTGGCCTGAAAGTCGGGGGGAGGGTCGAACCAAAAAATGTTGATATTGATTTGGGCTTCCTCTTGTAAATAAAAATTGACGTGTTTTTACTCAAAATTGTGCCTATCTTAGAACCAAAGTTATTAAGGTGGGGAATTTTTAAATGATCACCCATTATATTACACAAAGTTTAAAGCTAACTAGGCGCAGTGGCAAAACGTTTACATCGACGCCGAAGTTGTAACGACCAATTGAATATAGCGACCGAATTACTACAAGAAGTTTCCTATTCTTTTATGCACCGTGAATTCTGAATATAAAGATGTTGTCCATAAAAATATTTTCTGCAGTCTCGATGGATATGGGGACCATCAAGCATGGGTACCTATATGGAGGGGGCAGGGGGCTCGAGCACCTCCCTAGCCATTTAAAAATTGTATTTTCCCGAAACTGCTATGCATTTACTTTCAAAAGTTTTACAGTCACATTTTAAAATAAGGTATTTATTTTTAACTCATTTATTTTTTTACTAATTGTCAAGCAGTATCAATTATTTGTAGCATTTTGGTATCTTGTACATTCACTAAAATATTTGACAGCTTTGAGAAGAAGGTAATAATTTTTCTCAGTCCCCACCAAATACTCACATGGGCGACCATGGCTTCAGGTTCAACCTTGTCTATATTGATGAATTGTCATAACGATATCATTTCCCGGTCCTTAGACATCGTCAGGGCTGTCCCTAAAGGGTACGCGCTGTGTACGCCGCGTACTCTCAAAAAATTTTGAAAAATACGGAGTACACGCCGCAATTCTCAAGGTCTCAAAAAAGTTTTTGTATTTGCTGGTTTTTGGGAAACTTCCAACAAAGTTCAGCTTTTTTCTTTTTTTTTCTAGTCATTTACAAACTTGAATGGAAACAAATGAGGAAATTAAGAAAAACCCCCTGAACCCCCCAAGCCTCAAAATAATATCTTGCGTACGACCAAGGGAGGAATGAAAAACTGATGAAAGTGGTAACTGCCACCCTGGGCTTGGATAGACGATAGACGACCAGTCAAATGCTATTCAGGGCGGCGCAATGACGTCACCAAGACCAGTATCCGCGCAATTTCAATACTCTTTAATTAAGACATCACCGCATACTCTCAATAATTTTCTTCAGGACAGCCCTGGATATCATCATAGACAAATCTTACTGTATATTAAACATGTCGTTCTTGACAATTTCTCTTCACCTTTATTATACTTTATTATATATTTTTAGTCCTCTCGTTCTCTGTGCCCTGCGGTGGCGCAGTGTGGTAACGCGTTCTCCTATTGCGCGGCTAATCCGGGTTCGACTCCCAGCAGTGCAAAAAGAACGCTTACTCAGAGATCTCATAAAGATCGCACTGCTCACTGTAGTCCGGGGTTTGGTTCCCTAGGCCTTAAGAGGTTCGGATTCCTCGGAAAACAGTAGGTCCCGGCGCAGCATGACCACTGTAGTCTTTCTCACCTCTCATTCTCTCATTAACAATCATTATTTTGACGTTTCATTCTGTATATTTGTAATAACCAAATAGCAATGTTTATATTCCAAAAACTTCCCCCCTCCCTCAAAGAATACAAAAACCATTATATCGTATATTGGTAACATATTTTCTTTAAAATTCTTTTTATTTACAGTTTTTAAACTGCGTAGTTAAAATAAAAACGTAATTTTTGAGTACATTTAATGAGAATTCACTCAAACCTGTGGTTCAATCAATAATATATACAGGCACATAGTTAGACGCTTGTTACAGGGGGCTCAAAAAGGTACAGGGGACTTAAAATTTATAAATATTTTGATTTATTAATATATTTAATAATACTATATATATACGCGTATATACTCTATAACAAAAAAATCGACGCACCAAGGAGGAGTTGTCCGATTGCGATAAAAATTGGTGGATGTGAAGAATATTCATAAAAAAAACGATTAAAATTTCAGAATAATTGAATGATTTATTGCAGAGTTTGACCGTTACAAAAGGAGGAAGTCAATAAGGCGTTGGTCCACCTCTGGCCTGGATGCAAGCTGTCACCCGGCGTGGCATAGACTGATAAAGATCCCGGATGGTGTCCTGCGGAATTTCTTGCCAAATTGTCTCCAACTGTCGGGCTAAATCGTCAACATTCCGGGATGGTTGCAATCGCCTTCCCATAGCGTCCCAAATGTGCTCTATGGGAGAGAGATCAGGAGATCTAGCTTGCCAAGGAAGTGTTGGGCAAGCTTGAAGACAATTCATAGCAACACGTGCCGTGTGCGGCCGGGCATTGTCTTGTTGAAACGCAAGCCCATGGTGTTACCGTTCCTTTTGTAACACAACCGGTCGTAGAATGTCGTCTACGTACCGCTGTGCTGTAAGTGTGCCAGAAATGACCACCAAAGGGGTCCGGCTATCAAAGGAGATGGCACCCCAGACCATAACGCCCTGTTGTGGGCATGTGTGGCGTGCGATAGTAAGGGCAGGATCCCCACGCTGCCCTGGACGTCTCCAGACACGTCTGCGGTTGTCGTCAGGACACAGTTGGAAACGGGACTCGTCACTAAAGACTATACGTCCCCAGTCAGCGCAGTTCCAAGTTGATCGAGCCCGGCACCACTGTAATCGGACTTGACGGTGTAAAGGCGTGAGAGGTAAGCGGCGTAACGGTCGGCGCGAGCGTAAATTCCGCTCTCTCAGTCGTCTGCAGAGGGTCATGTTGGACACATGTGTGCGGGCCACACGTTGGATAGTTGATAACGACGAATCCGGTGCTGTGACAGCTGCTCTGACAATCGCTCTGTCTTCCCGCCTTGTTGTGCCCCTAGGTCGACCGCTCCCGTCCCGACGCTGACATCTGCCGTTGTTGACCCACTCTTGCCAGCACCGTCCAATCGCCGCATCGCTTCGACCCACATGTCCAGCGATTCTTCGATTCGTCCAACCAGCCTCTTTCAATCCGATAGCACAACCTCTTTCAAACTCTGACATATGCTCGTAATGAGCACGAATCTTTCGGCGAGGCATTGTTACAGTCGACGTAAGATATCCGCAGTCAAAATGCAACAGAAATTTTGACCACATATTGAGAATCGCTCCTTATATACACCTGCTGAATGCGCAGTTCCGATGCGCTGGAGTTCCCGCTATTCATTCATTGGACACCAAATTTTAATCATTTGCATGTTCGGTCAAAATGTCTTTGCATACGAAATTTCATTACAATCGGACAACTCCTTCTTGGTGAGTGGATTTTTTTGTTATAGAGTGTATATAAGCAAACTAATATATTGAACGTTAACAAATAAATTTCTTGAAGTAAATTTTGCATTGAAAACTTATAAATTTTAGTATACCTCTCTATAATTTCCTTTATCCTTAGCATAAAGTAGATGAAGGCTTAAACCTCTGTAAAAATAATATATACACAAGATCTACCATGAAAAGCTATGTTGAGTACATTTTCAACATCAAAGTCAATCTGCATTGTCATGTACACCTTCATTCAGAACAAAGAATTTGAAATGAAATTCTACAAAAATATATTTTGAGAAAAAATATTTCCTAGGGGGGCTAAGCTCCCCTCTAACCCAGCCTGGCTACGGCTCTGAATGTACAGGGCGTCTTCGGTTATTTATTAACTATTTTACTAGCTGTCCAATATCAAATCCCAATATTATCTTCAACTACTGTATGAAAAAAATACTATTCAGAAATTGCAATAATGAAAATTATATGATGAAATACCCTTCCATATAACCCATGAACTCCTTAAACTAAAAACAAAGTTACATCAGCACTTATGCCGCTCAGAATGAAATGAACTTTTCTTGAAATTGCTTTGGTATTCTTTGTATTTTTACTTTTACAATTTTGAAAGCTAAAATTAGAGACGCATTCCTTTTCTTTTCTGCTAAATAAAAATGTGTACTTTTAGCTTTGACGACGTCGGCATTTAAAGGATTCGAGGGAATGGTATGAACGAAACGCCTTCTCTAAACCAGCCAATCTTAGTTCTGAATGAAGAAGGCGATCTTTGGATCACTAAAGGATTGTTAATTGCCGACTCTGAAATGCAAACTACCTCTGCTGAGCCGAATTCCTCTGTGGAGAACTTGTTCTTTTCTTCTTTTACTCGCATTCATGCATTCCTTTTGAAAATTGTTGTTGGGTTTCAAGTGGATTCGTTAATTTAGGCGTAAATAATTTAAATTAATGCCTGTAACTTATGTTCTTTTAAACGACCGGGAGTCAAATTGCACATGCACTGCATCTTTAAATAATAAATTCACTGTTCAATGAGCTTATAGGAAGCGGAAAAGTCTGGGAATTTTAAGTAAATCTAATCCACCTGATGTAGCTCATTTCTATTTTTAAAATGAAGAACCCTTTTAAGGGAATTCGAAATTTCATTCATCGGATTCCTGTGCACGATTTAAATATTCATTTTCTCTCCGAACTTTTTCTTTTTGTATCGCTCTCTCGCTTGTTCTCTTTTCAAGTGAACGTCGATTTTGTAATCAATTAATTTTCTCCTCCGCCCTATTCTTCTATTTTAACGAAACAGATCTACTATAGTGTGCAAAAGGATGCGAGATCATAGGTACCTTGGCTCTGGTTCGTGATATTCTTTACAAGAAAATGATATTAAGCCAAGAAGGTCTCAGGTGCAGATTTGTAAAATTTGAAAATTTGCAAGTATATATTTGTTCTGGTGGAAATTATAAAGATCAGAAGGGGCTTCAGTCATCAAAGAGAAATTTGTGAAAGGATACTATCATATAGTTTTTCTTTTGGGCAGCTACGATTTTGTTTCGACTAAAGAACTTTTCAGCTGATTGAAAGTTCGAGAGAAATTCTAATAACCTAAGTTTTAATGACCTTTACCAATGAAAGAATATCAATTAACGAACATATTAATTGACGTAAGAATAGTAGGCGTTCAGTGGTTATAATTGTTTGTAGTAAGCCAAAGGTAAGTGATGCAAGTCCACCCTGAAGGACAATCGTCTTTTGCTCACGAGTTTTGTGGGACGAAAGAGATTTTATAGTCGAACATAAATCGCCCCGATGTAATGTAACCATCTCTAACAATCTAGTTAACCTCTCAATCGAAACTCTAATCAACAATTAAAAATATAACAACCTAATCTCTCTAACCATCTAGTGAAAACCCAAATATTGCGTTTTTACTAGAGATAAATCGATAAAAATTTGCATAAGCATTAAATTTTTAATATACTAATCAGTGTTAACTTTTAAAAATTATTACATTCTTTATTAATTTCCACGAAAATAGAAAATTCATAGCTAAATATTTTTAAATTAAACATGAAATGTTTTATATTAAGAACAATTTTTTTGCATTTTGCCATGCAATTGGTATTTTGAATAAATTGAACATTTTTATTGGTTTTTTCAAATCATGTCGCTTATTAGATTTTTTGGGGGATTGATATGTGTGTATGTGGTGTGTGTGTGTGTGTGCGAATTTTAATATAACGTTTTAAAATACGTTACTTATTTTTTGCATTAGTATATGAAATTATTTCAATTGAAAGACTTTGGCAACTTAAAAAATCTAAAGGGCAATCTACACATTGATGCGAACATCGAATTATGATTTACGGCAAGTTTTCCGAATCATTGTGAGCATAGTTGAAGGTAGATTTCTCAATCTTCAGTTACGTTTAATTTATGATGTAGCTTAACTTTTATAGAATTGGAAATTACACTTAATTTCAAACAGCCCATTTTTTCCAATGTGGAAACTCAAC
>QLNU02015360.1:106932677-106947053 GCA_006491805.2 Dysdera silvatica
AACCAATGAGAAAACATTGGTTGCTGCAATCCAATGAAAAAATTCGGGCCGTTCTGGGCCAATCAGTGGTGATATGGTGTGTGAAAAGAAAAACAGTCGGGTACTGAACTCCGGTCCCTATTCAATGAGAGAAAGCCAGTTTCACGGTTAGTAGCAGGGCCGTACCAAGCAGTCCCATATTATTATATATGGGCACATTGGGAAATTACCCAGGGCGCCAAATTCTTGGGGGTGAACACGGCGATGATTTTTTTTTAAATTGCAATTCATTTACCGTAGAATTCTTTCGAACAGCTTTCTCTGAGAAGGCGCTCTCCACCTGTTTTTTCTAAACCTGAAATTCTGAAAACTTGCGTGAAACAACCCCCGTCCTCCAAGGGTGGATACAGGTAGGAGGCCCCATGGAGAATAATAAATTTACATTAAAAATTATTATTTTCGAATAAAACGTAAAACTAAACTTACGGGTGAAATTGGACTTTTAAAAGAAAGCTTAGCGCCCTCCCTTAAATTTTGTGCTCCATCGTCCCTTGTCCGTCCTAATATCCAAAAAAATATCATCGTCAAATAAATTAAATTTATTATAAAAATGTCGTTATTAATCTTATAATATATTTACTATCCTCCGCGATTTTTTTTTTGTCGCATTCGAAGGGGTGGAACTACAGATTTTTGTTTTTGCTAGTACGGCGAGAGGGGGCGTGGGCGTAACTAGTTTCAAAGTCTGAGGGCTAATTTTTCTCTACGGGGGCTAAACCATATACTTCAATGCTAGCAGAAATTTTCTAGGGGTCCTTCACCTAGCTCCCTAGTTACTTAAATGGAGGGGGCGCCAAAAATCGTTGTGCCCAGGACGCCTCACACCCTAAATCCAGCACTGGTGCCAAGGATGCTGTAAACGAAGCAGTTGCCTGAGGTTAAAAGCTTAAAAGAGCGTCAAATAAGATAGTAATATGGGAGTGTTTTTATTAGTAGGCACAGACGTTCGTATATTAGAACTGGAAATACTGTGTAATATGTAATTAACAATTTTAAGTAAGCAAGTGTTAAAAATTAGCGTTTTTTATTCTCAAGGGGTATCATTTTATATATTTTTTTCATGTACAAAAATTTCTCGACACGGCCCTGTTTCAAAGAGGTAGCGAGAGAAATGGAGAAACACGCTAAATATAATTATGGAACTGTTAAAAAAATTCCAACAGAGATTCAGAAAATAAGACTTCCCTTGTTCACATCCTTAACGCTTCAAACTTGAAAAGCTTCATCATAAATTATCGGGTAATATGCTAAAATTTTGACATTGATTTTATCAAATTAAGCAAAATGATTATTTTGAAGAATATGCTCAGCAAGTGCGGATTTGTTGCATGTTTGTTTCCACAATCGTATTCGTTCTCTGGGAGAAAAAGCCATCAATTGAAAAAATAACCACCACAAAATGAAGCCAGCACGTTTAGAAAAATATACTCGTATGATAATCTAGTAAATAGGCTCAAAATGTTTTTCATAATAATTACGCATGTATTTGGATTTATATTGTACACATCATCTGAACATTTTTACTTTATTTTAGATCTTTCAATAGAATGTTTACGCGGTTAAAAAATTTCCGTACAGATTGTCTGATTCTGACACTTTTGTTTACTTTCCTTTTTTGGAGTACATCTTTCGGCTAATTATAACAAAGAATTTTATTTAAAGCTTTAATTAATAAAATACACAAAGTTAAGCGATAAAATGTTGCTGGTTATTTGTGCATAAAACGAAAAAAAAATTACATGGCCATAACCATATGATTATTTGTCGTTTAACAGTAGTGTAGGCATACAGTATAACCCCTATTATCAGACTCCTGTTTATCCGTAAATTTCTGCTGACTTACGTTTTTTAATAGCGATTATTTTTTTTACGGGCTTAGTATGGCTGGTCCACAAATAAAAATATCTTCACTAGAACTAATGTAATTAAAGACGCTCCATGATATAGCTGCAAAGCAAAGGCAATCCAAAAATTGTGTTAAACGAAACGTCATTTCAAACCAATGTGAGATTTTAAATAAATAATTTCGTAAAATCAAGAAAACATTTATTGTTATAATAATATTTTTCTCCTGTTATATATATATACACCATAAAAAGCATGCCTCCTAATTATATTATAACTGGTACCAGATTTGTGAATTGACGCATTTTTCGATTATCAGGAAATTTCGATTTTCCGGCCTAGGCTTTGTCCTACTTGAGTCGAATAATAGAGGTCAGGTCCGTAGTTAGACCCTTGTTACAGGAGAGCCTATAAAGCTACAGAGTGGGCTTAAAATTCGTAAATGTTTTGATATATTTCATTAATATATTTAATAACACTAAATATATAAGTAGACTAATATATTTAAAATTAATAAATAAATTTCTTAAAATAAATTTTGCATTAAAAAATAAATTTTAGTATACCTCTCTATAATTTCCCCTATCCTTATTACAAAGTATATGAAGACTCAAACCTATGTAAAAAAAATTACATACACAAGATCTACCGTAGAAAGCTATTTTGAATACATTTTTAACGTCAAAGAACAATTTCCATTGTCATGTACAATTTCGTACAAAACAAAAAATTTAAAATAAAATTCTACAATATTTGATTTTTGAGAAAAAACATCTTTCGGTGGGGCTGACTGAATTTCGAGGGTACTCAGACCTCTATAGCCCCAACCTGGCTACGGCTCTGATAGAGGTCTATACTTTTTACACCATTGCGCAAAATTAGCACATAATCTAGAATGCCACATAGCCATTTTTCACAGTAAATGTAGAAAAAAACTACTACGAACGATTATATCTGTTTCAAACACTTCACAAAAATGTTTGCTTTTCGTTCTCCCCCTCCTTCCATCTGTATAATTCGTGCAAATTGCATACTAATATTTCTATTCCATTTGAAATTTCCGAAACCATGTAATAGTAAACCGTTTTAACTCGTAATACTCCGTCGTCTTAGTAGCGCCCTGGATTATGTTCTCTATTGTAGATTATCTTTTAATTTCGGATAGCTTATAAACCTGTTTCACAATTCTTAGCTGTGATTTGCAGCTCCTCTTCTTTCTACCACTACAGCTGGATAGACGAAGCGCAATTACATAATGGATTCAATAATAGAATCTACTTTGGGGCTCAGATAATTCTACGTCGTCACGATTGGTGGACGAATATCTTCTCATGACCTTTCGTCATCAGAGAGAGCTTTTACAATATCCTATTTCAAATCCGATTACAACAGAGCTTTAACATTTTGTTGTTCATTCAGGATTTGTGAGGACATACGATATCGCATGCTTATGTAGCCAGTAAAGCTCGTTACAGATTGATATATGAGAGGAAATGAAAAGAAACATTAGAGGGAAAACCGAAAAGAAATTAATGATGAACAGAAAGAGGATAAGAAGTAGGATATTACAAAAGTCAAAATACACGTGATCTGATAGCGTAAAAGCAAACAGTTTAAAGGTATATAGCGAATTCTCGATTTTGCTAACATGCATAGACTTAAAGTGTGTGGGAGGGGGGAGTTCGTAAAACCAAAAGTTCGTAAATGGAAATTATCACTAGTTCTGTGGAATATTTTTCGGGACCAATGCAATATTTCGTAAAAACGTGTAGTTCATAATTTGGAGGTTTGTAAATACGCAAATCCACTGTACAAAATTTTAAAAGTGGAACTTTAAATCGTAAGTTAGGTGGCATGTGAACTAGTTAACGTAACATGGAATGTTAAAAATCGTTTACATACAATGTTTCTCATATTAAAGCTGGGATAATATTATAATTAATGTATTTATTAATATTATAATAAATATTATTTAATACTGTAGAAACCATTTTATAAATATATTAAGGACATTCTATGCTATTCTTGCACAAAATTTTACAAATAAATGCATTAGACAACAATAAAAGGGAGCCTTATAAGACGACGATAACAAAGGACAACTTTATAAGGAAAAATAAAAGAAATTTGCCAAGTAGGTTATGAAAAATTCATGCTATATCATATTTCGTATGTACAGTATAACATTTTATTAAAAAGCAGCATAAAGGCTTATTCAACACAGAACTTCATACAGTCGAACTTGGATAATTCAAACTTTTTCCACAATCCGATGAATTTGCTATTACAATAATGTAGAAAAATCGCTAGTAAGTTCAAGTTTTTTTTGGTTAATCCTAAGTTTTTTTCTTTGAATATTCCAAAGAAAAAGGTTCCTTGTCGCAAGTTTTGCCCTATCAGGGATTTCCAGGGTGGTAATTCTTCAGCTGACGTCAGTCTTTTCACAGGCCTTGGACTTGACCCGCTTTCAATTCTGTCAGCACTTGATAAAGGGAAAACTGTAAATAAATCTGAAAAAAAAAAAGTTAAATGGCGCCTCTTCTGGGAATACAGAGCCACGTTCGGTTGCCACCTTGCCCTTATATACTACCGTGCATATCATTTATTACTAGTTAAATCGCTATATCAAGTGGATGATGAGTTTTAATTAGCCATAAGGAGCACTTACTTTTAAAGCTTAAGAGCAAAAGCTTTTTAAGCAACCGTAAATATATAAAATTATAGCGTAAGTACCTACGTATTTTTAAATAAAACGTTTTTCGGTTTATTGAGTTGACATTTGGGGTTATTTTTAGAACGCATATTAAAATTTTGATAGTTCGAACTGTCCAAGAAGTTGCATTAAGTCCATGGTCCCTTCAGCTTCGAATTAACCAAGTTCAACTGCATATATAAAACCTTAAAACCAGTTCAACTTCATTCCTTTTCCAATATTTGTCAATCAAATGTAATATTCTGATTTAAAATTGCATTTAAGATATATTAAATTTAAATACTGTATATACAGGGTGTATACAAAATGGCGGAAAAAGTTCACTACACGATTCCTTGTGAAAAAAGGAATAAAAAATGTCCAGTGTAATTTTTGCTTAAAATCAATATTTAATAAGATAATTAAGGCCAAAGATGAACGAATCACGCCCCAGATACGCCCATCGTGAGAAAAGCAAACCAAAGAAATTCTTGGAGAGGCATGGCTGAGCACAAGTAAATCTGATTGGTTAACTTCAAACCTGAAAATTTAGTTGCGTGTCCAAATACGTCATTGGAATTCCGAAGTATGGTAACCTAGTAAAGGTTGTTTCATCGCCAAATATTAGAAAAGAAAGCCAACGGAAATACCAATCTTTTTTCTGAATCTGGTAACTTTATAAAAAATGTATCTTTTGGCATAGGGAGCATTCAAGTATTACGTAAGCAACTTTGCGGGAGTGGGTGGCTTTTGTGCTTATTTTTAATTTTCACTTACCAGAGGGGAAGGTGTAGAAAACGGCCAAAATATTGCTTACGTAATACTTGAAACCTCCCATAGCCGCTATAATGGGGTGAAGGGTTAATTTCTTTATGGAAAGTGAGCAGAAGTACGGCAATAAGGAAGGGGAATAGCCATTTTGAAGCCATCTGGCAACCCCTCCCCGGCATTTAATCCTGTTGTTTTTGTATTCGCATATCATATGACAGCAGTAGCGTGCTGATAACCTCCACAGTAGGGAAAGCCCGAGAGGAAAAGGACCCAGTTCGTCATTGTTCATTTTCCACAAAACTTATAGTAAGTACTTTGAGAAAAAAAAAAATATCTATTATTTTACAATTAATGAGGCAAAAAATTAATCGTATGAAATTTTCTTTAAAAAATGAAATAAAAATCATCAGTTTCCAAATAGAAGGAAATAGCCTATGGCAAACTCAGAAGCAGCATGAACCTACTTCAAAAGTGTGTGGAGAGGTCATTAACAACTCGGTACCGCCAATGAACTTGGTAACTTGGAACTTGGTAATGACTTCCACTTTTTTTAAGTGAACACTTGATTTTAATAGGAAATTGATTCTATTCAGATAAGATTTCCCAAACCCACAACATCTGCCTTGTGCAAATCTTTCACAGTTATGAACATCGAGCTAAAATACTACTATTAAAGCCGAATCAACAAGTATCTGCTTTATTTCATTTCATTTCCTTCGAAACTGAATACCCAAGGATTGTAAATTATGAACTAGTTTCGAAGTTATATGATATGTGATTTGCGCTGGCCCTGCTGTTGGACCCTCCTGTGTAGTATGCCTCACGGATATACTATGTTCTATTTACAATACTTGGAATATGTGCTCGTCGCTGGCAGTGGCGGATTATGAATTTCAGGGGGCTGAGGGGCGGGTCTGGAGTTCACTTTACTATACTGTTGATAGCAAATACGTCGCAAGCCTGCCAGACTGGCACGCGAAGAAATGTCGCTGGGACGCGGCTACTTACAAAATAAGAAAAAGTTACTATTAATTTTAATATTTTCCCCACAACAAAGAAGAAAAAAGGTTGAATCTAGTGGCAAACAGCCCATTCCGATCCGTATACTTCCCGTCAGTGGTATGATTGATTTGGCACGAGAAATCACCAAATTTGGTGTTTGTTGTTGTTGATTATGAAATAACCAAACTAACTCTTGGGTGGAGTTTCCATATCCCGAAATTCAAGTAACACGTGACCTAAGCAAGTTTTTAAAAACCAGTGAAATCTTCGTTTCCTATCTCTCTTCGTGGCAAGGGGCGTACATTCGCGAACGCATATGTAATTGCATTAAATCGATGCTAAATGGGTTGGCTTTGCCTTATTATTGGTTTAACTATGATTTGAAATAACTTATTAAATATTGATTTTAAGCAAAAATTGTACTGGACATTTTTTATTCCTTTTTTCACAAGGAATCGTGTAGTGAATTCTTTTCCCGCCATTTTGTATACACCCTGTATAATTAAAATACTGTATAATGGATTAATAATAAATAATTAATATACAGTATAATTTAAATATTAAATCAAATGTTGCATTTTGAATGTTAACGAACCGATGTTTCCTTTAATGATCCACAGTAGTCGATGTTGTCCTCAAGCAGACCAATAGTTTTCGTCTGCTAGAAGATTGCCCACTGTTTTTTTTTTTTCTTTTTCTATTCATACCACTCATCATTTATCCTCGATATAATTTTTCTAGAGGAGGAGGTCAGAATAGCTATCGAAGCACATGTTATCGCACCTCTTTGGAAGTCATTTAATTCGCGCGTCTTTTGCTACACAGCTATCCAATATTCAGATATGTGTAACTTCTTTGTGGGAAGCTTTTTATCGAACCTGCTTTGGGCCAGTAAGCCCAGTCAGTACGTATTGGATCACTATTGGCAGTGCCGTAGCTAGATATTTTGCCGCCAGGGGCGAGTGACTGTTATTGCCGTATTTGTTGTGCCTGCTATTGTTTTTTAAAGGCTAATTGTCGCCCCCTAAATTGTGACCCCTGGGGCGACCGCCCCCTTGCCCCCTTAGCTACGCTACTGACTATTGGGTAACTAGCAAAATTTCGTAACTGGTTCAACGTATAAGAAAATATTCCGTAAAGTTTCGAGAAACACTGTTCCCTTTATCGAGCGAAGTGCTCACTTCTCTTGATAATGGAAACAGTGATTCTCGAAACATTGCGGAATCTTTTCTTATACGTTGGACCAGTGACGAAATTTTGCAAATTGTTGACGAAATTTTATTAATTGCTGACGAAAATTTTTTAATTGACGAAACTTTACTGATTGTTGACGAAATTTTGCTAATTATGGTAAGCTCTGATCAATCGTCGTATTCTTTCTCTATTGGGTATTTGTATCGTATTCTTTATCTATATCACTATTGGGTGTTCCTAACAATTTGCACGTTCAGTGTATATTGAAGGCGTGCTGAAAATGAGTAATAACTATCTTTGATTAGACTACATCCATAAATTAATGTTGCGATTTCTATTGCAGCAATTATGTGTTTTGAAAGTTCATTTAATTTGTTTTGAAATTTATCACACTGAATTAATCATACTTCTATATTTGCTGCTTAAAGCTGCGAATATGGAACTTAAGATTTCTATGGAATTTTTCGAACTTCGTTTATAACGGTCATGTTTATGACAATAACGTTTCAACGACTATACAGCAATACATCTGCCCAAACATACATAAACTTACATGTACTGTGCATTCGCGCTCAGTTGGCGCGTGATACCGTTAGCAGACTTGTTAGTCCATTACAGTTTAGGGAAGGCCGTCTTGGAGGAACTGGTTTTTCTGGCGCAAAAAAAGCAGTTTCGGCAAGACGCCCTTTCTTAAACTGCAATCGACTAACCCGTCTGCTAACGGTATCACACGCCAACTGAGCGCGAACGCACAATACACAACGTGCCGCGCTCTATTCGATAGTAATCTCAATTTTAAATGTAATAAGACCGGTTGCAGTTTGGTACAAAACAGTGTTTTGTTCCTTTACTATCTATTACCATATATCTGATACATAATGCATCTAAAAATTTATTATATCCTATTCTCAAATTTTTAATACATAATTTTGATTTGATCTTGACTCGATAAAATCAAATAGATTTTTCAAAGAATACGTTCGTTTTAAAATTGTGTTTCACCATGACGTAATATTTCCGGAAATTCCTATGAAATAAAAATAATACACACTTTAAAGTTTACAACCGCCGTATTATATCCTACTTTCTCTTTTGGAACTTCAATATTTTTTTTATCTGAAAAGTAAGGAATACAAGATACATAAAATATTAAAGCCCGCACTTTAAAATGCATTCAAACATATATGATTGAGAGGGAGATAGAAAGAAACCTGAGAGACATGCAACATCAATAAAATAATGACTCTAACTTTTTTTTTTTCATCCTGCTCTATTTTCTAGCCTTTCGACTATTAGTGTTCTAGCGGCCCAATATCGGTTTGAGAGGTTGAGAAAAACACAATAAGGGTTTTCCATAGAATTATCGTTCATCATATTTTGTGGAGTTGGGCATGAAAGAAGGTGCTTCCCTGTTATTAGGCCAACTTGACACAAAGGGCATACAGGTGAGTTAGTCAGGGTAATTCGATGGATATGTTATTGTGTGTATAGGTAGTTATGTACAGTCGTAAGTCTGAAGCAAGCTACCCCAACCTTATTTGGAAGCTCTTTTGGTATTGTGTATTTCGGGAGACAGCTCCAACCTTTGCCAGTAATTTAACGACGAGTAAGTTAACGATGTCGATGAGCAATACGAATTTTCGCAAACACCTGCTTCAGAAATTTTGCTTGTGCCTAGGTGTCTGGGTGAAGTTTACGAAGTGCTTTTCATATAACCCAGAAATTTCAAACTATTACTTTCGTAGTTTCGACACACTATGGAAATCCAAGTGGAAAATACAAAACATAACTTCCATGTTTTCCTAGGCTAAATAAAGCCCACCCAACCCTAGATTTACTTAAGCTTTGAAAGTTTTTAAATTAAGCATCGTTAAAGTTTGGAATTACACAAAAAACAGGTAACAATTATATAATTTCAATAACATAATATTCATTAAATATTATCAGCAAATAGAGTGTAAGTAACTTTCATTAAATGTGAGGTAAGTAGTTTTTATTAAATATACAAGTAAATTTAAAGTATTAAACATCGTGCATTTACTTCAAAATTCGCAAGTAAGTTTGTCAACAAAGAAATAGAAACTGGATATTATAATAATATTATGCAAGAAAGTAAAACAGTTATTGCAATAACGTAAGTTGCAAATTACCATAATGCAAAATATTTAACAATAAAATTTGTGGGAATTCGCCCATGGAATCTTGACGTAGTTCTTAATATTTTCCATGTAATGTTTGAGAAATTTACTCTTGCGACTACGTTTGTAATTTGTATTCATGTTTTTCTTCGCCAGCCTGCAAGGCAGATGGCACAATTAATTTTCTATTATTATTAGTTTGGAAGAAACTTCAGGTCCAGATACATACTTTTACTGTATGCGTCATATTTTACTCTATAACTAGCAAATTATTTTCTCTAGTTATAATAAAATATTCTGTTAAAATAATAAGATATTCCGAGAAGACTTTCACAGAGTCCCTTCTTGGTGAAAACAAATCTCGCCAACTTTTCGCCAGTTCTATGTAGAGAAAGCCAACTTTACAAGCATTATCCCAAAGAATAAAAATCCCGACTAACATATTCAATATGAAATTTAGGTTTAAAATAAGCACCGTCAACCGGGGTGACTTTTTCCCGCCAAACGAGGAAAGGTAAAAATGATAAGAACTCCTATCTGTTTCGTCGAAATATTTTAATAAAACCTGATTCCGGTAGATAGAAGTACTGGTTTGAACACAAAATGTTTAATTTTAAAGTTTTAGTTATTGAAGGTTGTATTACTATAGTTGCTGTTTTCTATGCTTCTTCTGCGAAATTTGCTTGTGATCAACTTCTTTGAAAAAGTTGATTCTGCATTATATAGAAATGTGGCAAGTAATATTTTTACCCGATCTGTCAAATTGCCTAGGGACTCGCAACTACTCTCTTCGGCCATGAATATAAAGGCGGCATTGTGTCCTGGTCTTCTGTGAGGGCTTATTGAATCATTTTTGAGACATGAGAAAGTCACCGAGAGCCGGGGTGACTTTGTCCTACTTTTTGGGAAAAAATTTTTTTTACACTTCTAAATTTTTAGAATTTCAAATATGTATGTTGTCTATTAAACACTTGTAATACAGGGTGGTTATAATTAAACTTGGCCTATTTAGAGCACCCTGGAGCTTGAACCGTTCAACGGATTTGCACCAAAATTGGTATATAGACGGAAAAGGAATATGAAAAAAAAAAATACATCCCTTAGGGGGCACTTTTAAGCGCAATACTGCAAAAGCAACCCATGAAATGAGCAACACGCAACACAAGTGACATTTTTAACGTTTAGTAACACTTACTGCATCGAAACATTTCAAATGAACGTTGTGCGAGCAATAACAGCACACCGGCATTGCAGGCGTACTATGGAAAACAAAATAATTGTTCACATGCAGATAGTGCGTAAAGAAATATGACATTTAAGCAGCTGTTAATCGTGTACAGGACGATGTAATGGGTGTTCCTCGATGTGGCCGTCATCATTTATTTGTAACAATTCAAGCCAATGCAGAATGTGTTCAACAGCGCATCGCAACTAATCCTCTGTGATGCTTCGCACATGCAGCGTGGTGGAATTCTTGGATTCTGCTAATATATACGATTTTATCTTGGGCCAATTAATGTTTCGTGGACTAAATGAAGGTTAGTATTCAAATATTGTTACTCTAATAAATTTTTCCCACGGCTATAATACCCGCAATACTAACCTTTTTTTGCCTTGTCACTCTCGAATGTGTAATAACAACGTTAACTCAACTGGCCCAAAGTTATGGAACGCTCTTCCATCGGAAATTAAATTTTATTATGCTTCAAGAGTTTTAAAAAAATGTTTGGGTTATTTCTTTTGAATAACCAATGTGTTGATTAAGTTTTTATTGGTATACGTTTTGGGCATTGATATTACAGCATCTTGTTTTTTTTCCGTTTTTTCTCCTTTTTTTGATATTGTTGTTGTAATATTTGTTGTATTTTGTGTGTAATTTTGATAACTTTTTTGTAGCCATGATAATTTATATGGAATTTACTGTCATTTAATCTCTTGTCTTTATTTTGAACATGTTCGCCTGTGAAATTTGTTCGTTTGGAGGGCAGCGAGCTCGTCAGGCTTTTTCTCGCCGTCTTCCTCCGCAGGGCATATGTATGTTCTGTTGAAAAATAAATATAATAATAATAATAACAGCAACACTTCCACAATAAACCAAATTCTTTAAATGATCCCACAACTAGAAGTCGTAGGAATGAGATCCGGTGAATGTGTGCCAGTGATTAGTAAACGAACGACTGATAAAGCGCTCACTGATGAAATGCTGGAGAAAAAAGCTTTGTCAGACCGTGCAACATGCGGGTGCGCATTCCCCTCCCGACTGCGGACTTGGATAGACGTAAGCCAAATTAGGTGCAACAAGGTTATTGTCAAAAAGCTAAAATCGTTTGATTTACAGCTTTAGGGAACACTGTTCCGCTCCAACTCAGCACGATAAGGTGCGCGGTGCGAAGGCACTAGTGCATGGTCGTCTGAGGAATTATAATACAAGCCAGTCTTATATTTTAACTGCTGTCAGCAAAACACATATTCACACCCATCTTGTTGTTCTACCTTGACCAAAGTCAAACGAATAGATGTAGGTATATTAAGTTCATTTACGTGGCGCTCGGTGAAATTAGCTAGGACCCCACCCACCACCTCGGGAAAACTTCTCGGCGTTTGGCCGCTCGTCTGGTGCTGGTGTTCCTTTCGAACAAACTATCTGCCAATTTCACGACGGCAACGGTTTCCTTCTCCCGACCGACTTCCTTCACGACCTACGTGCTGCATCAGAGGGTGCCCAAACGCCATTTTGCAACTCAGGCCCTCCACCGCCATCTTGGATACATCGTTAACTGGCTCCGCCTCCTTCTCGGGCTGAGACTCCGCCTACCTCGACTGAAACGGGTGAGTGTTTTTATTTGTACCTTTCCCAGTGCTCTTTTTACCCCTCCCCCCTATGGCCAAAGGCCATCCTTCGAAGAATACTGGGCCGTTCCCGTAAAGGACAGCATTCGCCCCCCCCCGCCAAACAAACTGTTCTTTCGCCATTCCCATCTTCGGGTTACTCGGGCCCCTCGATAGATTCTCCGGAATCATCAGGGTCCCTATTCTCCGGCTGGACCATCCTTCCTTAACCAACCCACCAGGGTTCTGGACCAGGCCATCGATGAACTTCATCAAGCTAGCCCCACCAACCCCCCTTACCCTCTAGGCTACCAACCACCTCCCAAATACCTTGCCCCCCTCAATGACATACACCCGGGTCCCACCAATATTTATACCAGCCAGTACCCCCCTCTACTATAGGCCGCGAACTCCAGGGAAAATTTTCCCTACCCTACGAGTTCATGATAGGGCCGAGACACCATACCCTGAGGTTTCACACCATTGATGACCACCGGCTGGCAACTAAAATGTTCAAAGAAAGTGGCATCACATGCCATGTAATCCCACCCTCGGGAACCAAACCCCTTCCCCAAGTCGTCTTAAGGGCGCTACCCTCATTTACCCCCAGAAGATATCGCCACAGAACTTAACACGTTCTACTTTCCCATCCAAGCCATCCGACAAATGGTCGGTAAGAATGGCCATCCCATGCTACTATACGTGGTGACCCTGAAAGATCCAAATGATCTAGCATACTTTTACAAAATCTCAGTCCTGTTCCACACCAGGGTAGAGGTCCAACCGGTCAATAACGATAGAAAACCTTTCCTACAGTGCTACAACTGCCAATCTGTGGGGCATGGTGCTCGGACCTGCTGCGAGTGGCCACGTTGTGTGAAATGCGGCCATGGACACCCCACTCATACATGCACCAAGTCATCTTCCACACCCGCAGCATGCGCCAATTGCCAAGGCTCCCACCCCGCCAACTACCATGGATGCGAGTACTTAATCAAGTCCACTAAACCATCCTGGCCAGTTTCCCCCCCACACACATTTCACAATGCTGAACCTTCCCCTACCCGACCCAATAGAGACTACACCTTTGCTCGCGCCACTGCCTCACGACCCCCCGCCTTGCCATCCCCCTCACATCAAGCCCCAATAACCACTCCAACCAGCCCACCCCCCAAACAACAACAATCCCAGTATCGACATTCAAAAAGTGTTTTACCAAGTCTGGGACATAATCAACAAGGCTTTTAACTCCTTCATAAATACCCACCCAGATAACGTTGCCCAATTCACCTCCACCACATGGAGTAACATAGCCCACTCCACCAACCTTCACCTGCCTTTTAGTTAACCACCCCCATCCCAACATCTCGATTGTTTTCCTAAACATTAATGGCCTCCCCAACAAAATTCACGAACTTCGCGATTTCCTTGCTTCGGAAAAGCCAGGCGTATTACTTACTCTAAGAAACTTTTCTGACCCCCCCACCACTCCTACAATATCCCAAACTATCGCTGCACACGCAAAGACCGACATTATCCCATGCTCCCACGTAGTACCCACGGGGGCGTAGCAATCTACTTTAAAAACTTGCTAAACGCCTCCCTACACCCCCTCCATTCATCCGAAGCAGTTGGAATTCAAATCCAAGACTCTTCCAATAGACCCTTCAACATCTTTTCCATCTACTGTCCCTCCAGGAAACCCCACCCACTCACTGACATTACCAACTTTCTCAACAACCCCACGCCAACCATCATTGCAGGCGACTTCAAGGCGACTTCAACGCCAAGCACCCACACTGGAACTCGTCAACAACAAACAGCCGCGGACATAGAATTTATATACTCCTTAACCAAAACCCCTTT
>QLNU02015360.1:106947153-106986156 GCA_006491805.2 Dysdera silvatica
TTGATGGGGGGAGTAAGGGCTGTGGGGAGACGAGTGTTTAAGTGGTATTGGAAAAGAGTCCAGTCGGTCTGTTTGGAGGTGAAGGGGGAGAGGGAACTCGTGGAAAGTTGGAATGAAAGGAATATTGGAAGGTGGTCTGAAGTGAGTTGGTCGCCAACGAAGATGTTTGGGTTAACCGGTAGAAAATTTGTTATGGCGAAGTCAAGGACGTCGCGACTGTTGAAAGTCGACCTCGTGAAGCTGAGGGGGGCAAGAAGGAAAAAGGGGTTTTGATTAAGGAGTGTGTAAATTCTGTGCCCGCGGCTGTTTGTTGTTATCGAGTTCCAGTAGGGGTGCTTGGCGTTGAAGTCGCCTGCGATGATGGTTGGCGTGGGGTTGTTGAGAAGGTTGGTGATGTCAGTGAGTGGGTGGGGTTTCCTGGAGGGGCAGTAGATGGAAAAGATGTTGAGGGGTCTATTGGATGAGTCCTGGATTTGAATTCAATGGCTGGATGGTCAAGGGAGGCATTGGAAGTTTTAAAGTAGGTGCTACGCCCCCGTGTGCGGGGAAGGATAATGTCGGCCTAGCATTATTGCAGCAGGAGGTCGTGAGGCAGTGGCGCAGGCAAAGGTGTAGTCTGTATTGGGTCGGGTAGGGGGAGCTGCGGCATTGTGAAATGAATGGTGGGGGGGGACAGGCCGGGATGGTTTAGTGGACTCGATTAAGTACTCGCATCTCTACGATAATTGGCGGGGTGGGGGCCTTGGCGGTTGCGCATGTTGCGGGGGTGGTAGACGGTTTGTGCGTATGAGTGGGGTGTCCCTGGCCGCATTTCACAGGTGGCCGCTCGCGGCACGTCCGAGCACCATGCCTATTAACAGTTGAGGCGCATTATAGGAAGGGTTCCTATCGTTGTTGACCTGTTCGGCCGTTGCCTCTGGTGTGAAACAGGACAGGTGATGTTAAGAATTTCCTCCAAATCATTCGGATCCTTCAAAGTCACCACGTATAGTGGCATGGAGTGGCCGTTCTTCCCTACCATTTGTCAGATGGCTTGGATGGGAATGAGAACGTTGAGTTCAGTAGAGATTTCTTCTGGGGGCGGGGTGCATGAAGGTAGCCCCCTCAATACGACTTGGGGAAGGGGTTTTGTTGCCGAGGGAGGGATGACGTGGAAGGTGATGCCTTTATCTTCGAGTAACTTAGTTGCTTGTCGGTGGTCGTCAACGGTGTGAAACCTCAGAGTATGATGTTCCGGCCCTGTCACGAACTCGAAGGGTTGGGAAAGTTTTCCCCGGAGTTCGCGGTCTATAGTAGAGGGGGCGGTAATGGCTGGTATAAATATTGGCGGGACCCGGGTGTATGACATGGAGGGAGGGGCAAGGTATTTGGGGGTGGTTGGTCGCCTAGGGGGTGAAGGTGGTTGGGGGGGGGCTAGGTTGATGAAGTTCATCGATGGCCCGGTCCAGAACCGCGGTGGGTTGGTTAAAGAAGGATGGTCCGGTCGGGGAGGGTGGCCCCGATGATTCCGGAGAATCAATCGAGGGGCCCGATTGACAAGAAGATGGGGATGGCGAATGAACAGTTTGTTTGGCGGGGGTGTGGGGGGAAGGCTGTCCTTTACGGCGGAACAGCCCCTAGTATCCTTCAAAGCATGGCCTTTGGCCATAGGCCGGGGGGGGGTGTAATAAGGAGCACTGGGAAAGGTACAAATAAAAAAGAAATAACACTCACCCG
Organism: Dysdera silvatica; assembly: GCA_006491805.2. Lineage (NCBI taxonomy): Eukaryota > Metazoa > Arthropoda > Arachnida > Araneae > Dysderidae > Dysdera > Dysdera silvatica. Next base: position 106,948,870 of record QLNU02015360.1, read on the forward strand.
TTCCATTTAACCTCACGAACCAGGCGCTGGAATGGAAGCTTGCGAATCAGCAATTCGGTGGACTTTTGATAACGTCGGATTTCTCTCAAAGCAACGGTACCGGGCCTGTAACGGTGAGCCCCTTCACACCTCCCCGGCTGCATCGTCAGTCTTCGGTGAGGTGCAACGCAGGAGTTCGGCAGGAGTCAGTCGCTCCTTCAGTGATCGGTAAAATTAAAAATGAGTACGAAAGTGTCAAAACTGAGTACGAAAGTACTGGTGAACCAGCTCAGCATCTGCTCCAACAACTTCGAGTTCGACTTCGAGTCGACTCTAACAACTGCTCTAACGAAAACTGAAAAACTGAATACGAAAGTGTCAAAACTGAGTACGAAAGTGATCCAATTCTAAAATGCTGTATGTGTAAATGCTAAAATGCTGAGTACGAAAGTGAGTATTGTAACGCTAGCGTAAGAAATATAAAAATAATTCGAAATATCTTTCCCATTTGCTATTTTTTGTACCGTTGCAGCTTGCAGCATCTAGTGAGTAGTGTTTATTTAACTGTGATGAATTGTTGATTCACTAATTAAGCTTCATTTATTTAAGTTTTATTCTTAATTTAGAAATCGATGGATGGAATTGTTGGGTGTGGGTATTTTTACTAGAACGATCATTTCCATGTACAAAAAGTTAGACTGTTTTGGTATTAATTAATGTTAGGAAAAAAAAAGTCCTAAAACATTCTTGTTAAAAAAAGCAACCATAAGATTGCAGCACTAACTAACATCGTTAAAAATGACGTTCTCTACTTAAAGGAACACATTTAAACTCGCATTTTAATGGCCAGAAATTTTTTTTTAACGAACAACCAAAAAAGGTTTAAATAATTAAGGAATGAATAAAATTCAGAAATTGTTCAAAAAATTCTAAAAATCGGTGTACAACAGTAAAATAAAATTAAAAAAGAAAATAATTGTGGGGTAGGTGGGGCTTGTTCACCATCCCTTGGAAATTTGAAGCAGTGTCCCCCACACCAATTATTATGAGGTCAATCGGAACGTTCCTACACTTTTTATTTTACGACTATAGCACTGTTGTATTGAAGAGCCATTTAGATACAACATAGTGCAGTGCTTTATCGAAGAGCTACTTCCCTCATCAATTTCCGTCACATTGCCAGCTATTCAACTTCCAATATCGGGGATAAGAATAATGCTCCTTTTCTCTGTTTATAAGGTTGTAAGACATTATTACCCGGCTCTAAACTAACACAATTTTTCTCTTATACCTAAAAAGTTCTAGCTGGAGTCCGAGTGTCGAAAACTATTAAGTATGATATTTAATAATGCTATCTATCTAAAAACACTATTATATTTAACAAGAATTTATAAATTTTTTAACGTAATTTAAAAAAAATTATAGGGGTATACTAAAATTCATAATTTCCCTTATCTTTTTTAGTATAAAGTTGAAGATTCAAACCTCTGTAAATCCATGACTTACACAAAATCTACCGCAGAGATCTACTTTGAGTATATTTTTAACATTAAAGAACAAGTTCTATTGTCATATACAATTTTATACAAAATAAAGAAAAATGAAAATAAAATTCAAAAATAATTTATTTAAAAAAAAATGGTTTCCAAGGGCGCTGATTACCTTTCCGGGAGAGGGCTCAGCCTGCTCATAGTCCCTTCCTAGCTACGAGCCTGCATCAAAGCAGCTCATTCTCGAAAACTTTTACCAGAGTGCATAATTCCAGCATAAACACATGAGACATACGTGGAATACGTAAATTTGTCTCATGTTTTTAAACTTCAGCTTAAGCTGTGTAATTACATTCCAAATTTTGCACTTTATTTCGAATTTTTACTATTCTAATATAAATTTTAAATTGTGATAATGTACAATACGCGAAAGCAACATCATCATAACAATTTTACATTCTGCTTTCTTTCTTTCTTTTTGGTTTTACGGCTCAAAGACTACAGTGGTCATGCTGCGCCGGGACCTACTGTTTTCCGAGGAATCCGAACCTCTTAAGGCCTGGGGAACCAAACCCCGGACTACAGTGAGCAGTGCGATCTTTATGAGATCTCTGAGTAAGCGTTCTTTTTGCACTGCTGGGAGTCGAACCCGGATTAGCCGCGCAATAGGAGAACGCGTTACCACACTGCGCCACCGCAGGGCTTTTAACATGAACTATTTCCTTAATCTCCGTAAAACTGAACAGGAATGCTATCCTATAGAATTTTTTGCATAACGTGAATACTTTTAAAATAAATTGTTTGTCACCTTTGGTGTTCATGTTAACAAGGTACGGCTGCATCCTCATCATTAAGTTGGAAACAAAATAGCGTACCTGTTTCAAAGAAACGAAAATCCAGCTCTTGTTTTTCTGTACATTTTTTAAAATGTTTCATGCGCAGAACCAATGCTTGATCTTCTGATGGATGAACTTAGACCAGAACCATTCAACATTCGCGCTGTTGAAGAATTCTTCGTATGATCTTCCCCATGTGGTAAAAAATTGACTTTTATAATTTTAGTTCTATCAAAGCAAAACTATCACTGACATTTCGATAGTTTCCTCATATCATATTGGTGTTTTTTTCCTTCAGTTTACTACCAGCTATACAATCGTCGCCATTTGCCAATGGCTTATGATAATTCTCACGGCTCTTCACTACCGTTTCGTTTATAAAGAATGTGCAAGGATCTCACTTCGCATTGTTCTGAGCTGCAAGTCACGTTTACATCTATCACCCAAATCTTCGTTCTTCACGCATGAAAAAAACATCGTGAATTTTACCAAGTTTCCAGACTCAACGTATGTATTTTCTCTAACAATACTGAATGTATGGTTCCATAATGCGCTGAAGTATGAATTGTTTGATTCGTACGTCCGAAACTTCCGCCAGCGTTGACATGTAGTGCTTGTTCTGAAATCTTTTACTCCTATCCTATTGGTGATAATAAATATTTACTTTCATGATGAAATGAATTTGGATGTAATGGTTTTTTATTCATGAAACATGAAAACACTCATTGAAGGTTCAAAAATGGTTAACAGATTTTAGAATTCCGAAGTAACATAAAATTTTATAATAGGATAAAGTAGTTTTCTCTCTGATTCTATTTTTCTTTTCTTTTGTTTTATTTTTTTTTTTTTTTTATGTAAAATTGCAGAATTTGAATTGGGAAATTGCAGCAAAATTATGTTTTCAGTACAAAACGTTTATATTTCTGGAATAAAAAATTTATTTAAGCTATCATGGGGTTACATCCGTTCAACCTATCATATACTTGAGGGTTAAATAAATCGCAGATTTGGAGGGGGGGGTGGGATTAGATGAAAACAATACGATTTTATCTCTGTTCTAAAAAAATTAAGCAGTTTTCGGCGATGCATTTCTTCAGCAATACTGATAAACACTGATCACGAAAAACACACAACAAATTGATGATCATTAAAGATGAAAATGGCCTTTGTGAAGGCATGAGGTCCTGAGTATGATTCCGGGCTTGCAAACTTTTCTGAACTGTTTTTTCTTTCTGAGCAAATAAAACCATCAACTTTAAGCAAAGTAAAACTTTTATTAGTTGAGGAACAGGTCTGTAGCCAGGACGGAAAGGCAAATGTGGCAAGGCAAAGGGAATGTGGGGCAAGGCAAAGGGAGATTTGGGGCAAGGCAAAGGGAGATTTGGGGCAAGGCGAAGGGAATATGGGGCAAGGCAAAAGGGGCTTGAGGAAAGGCGAAAGGAATATGGGGCAAGGCAAAGGGGGTGTGAGGCAAGGCGAAGGGAATATGGGGCAAGGCAAAGGGGCACAGGGCTCCCGAGGATTGTTCTATATAAATGGCTCGATGAGGCAACTGGGACACAAGCATGGGAGCAAGTGCGGCCACGCCCCTTCTGGCCCCGGCTTGGCTACAGACCTGAGGAGCACCCAAGGAATTTTAAAGTAAAGGAATAGGAAGTTGAATAGCTGGCAGTTTGACGGAAATTGATGAGGGAAGTAGCTCTTCGATAAAGCACTGCACTATGTTGTATCTAAATGGCTCTTCAATACAACAGTGCTATAGTCGTAAAATAAAAAGTGTAGGAACGTTCCGATTGACCTCATAATAATTGGTGTGGGGGACACTGCTTCAAATTTCCAAGGGATGGTGAACAAGCCCCACCTACCCCACAATTATTTTCTTTTTTAATTTTATTTTACTGTTGTACACCGATTTTTAGAATTTTTTGAACAATTTCTGAATTTTATTCATTCCTTAATTATTTAAACCTTTTTTGGTTGTTCGTTAAAAAAAAATTTCTGGCCATTAAAATGCGAGTTTAAATGTGTTCCTTTAAGTAGAGAACGTCATTTTTAACGATGTTAGTTAGTGCTGCAATCTTATGGTTGCTTTTTTTAACAAGAATGTTTTAGGACTTTTTTTTTTTCCTAACTTTAATTAATACCAAAACAGTCTAACTTTTTGTACATGGAAATGATCGTTCTAGTAAAAATACCCACCCCCAACAATTCCATCCATCCGTTTCTAAATTAAGAATAAAACTTAAATAAATGAAGCTTAATTAGTGAATCAACAATTCATCACAGTTAAATACTACTCACTAGATGCTGCAAGCTACAACGGTACAAAAAATAGCAAATGGGAAAGATATTTCGAATTATTTTTATATTTCTTACGTAGTAGTTTCGTAGTATTTTAACGCTAGCTAGCGTTAAAATACTCACTTTCGTACTCAGTTTTCGTTTTCGTACTCAGCATTTTAGCATTTGCACCCACAGCATTTTAGCATTGGATCACTTTCGTACTCAGTTTTGACACTTTCGTACTCAGTTTTTCAGTTTTCGTTAGAGCAGTTGTTAGAGTCGACTCGACGTCGAACTCGAAGTTGTTAGAGCAGATGCTGAGCTGGTCCACCAGTACTTTCGTACTCAGTTTCATCACTTTCGTACTCAGTTTAAACTTTACCGATCACTGAAGGACCGACTGACTCCTGCCGAGTTCCTGCGTTGCACCTCACCGAAGACTGACGATGCAGCCGGGGAGATGTGAAGGGGCCTCACCGTTGCAGGCCCGGTGCCGTTGCTTTGAGAGAGTTCCGACGTTGTCGGGAATGAACCGAATTGCTGATTCGCAAGCTTCCATTCCAGCGCCTGGTTCGTGAAGTTAACTGGAACGGGTGAGTGTTTTTTCCTTTTTATTTGTACCTTTCCCAGTGCTCCTTATTACACCCCCCCCCGGCCTATGGCCAAAGGCCATGCTTTGAAGGATATTAGCCGCCTCGCCAGCGACAGCCTTCCCCCCACACCCCCGCCAAACAAACTGTTCATTCGCCATCCCCATCTTCTTGTCAATCGGGCCCCTCGATTGATTCTCCGGAATCATCGGGGCCACCCTCCCCGACCGGACCATCCTTCTTTAACCAACCCACCGCGGTTCTGGACCGGGCCATCGATGAACTTCATCAACCTAGCCCCCCCCCAACCACCTTCACCCCCTAGGCGACCAACCACCCCCAAATACCTTGCCCCTCCCTCCATGTCATACACCCGGGTCCCGCCAATATTTATACCAGCCATTACCGCCCCCTCTACTATAGACCGCGAACTCCGGGGAAAACTTTCCCAACCCTTCGAGTTCGTGACAGGGCCGGAACATCATACTCTGAGGTTTCACACCGTTGACGACCACCGACAAGCAACTAAGTTACTCGAAGATAAAGGCATCACCTTCCACGTCATCCCTCCCTCGGCAACAAAACCCCTTCCCCAAGTCGTATTGAGGGGGCTACCTTCATGTACCCCCCCCCCAGAAGAAATCGCTACTGAACTCAACGTCGTCGTTCTTTTGCAGGGGGGCAGTGGGAATGGTGGCCGCCGTGAACTCAACGTTCTCATTCCCATCCAAGCCACCCGACAAATGGTCGGGAAGAACGGCCACCCCATGCCACTATATGTGGTGACTTTGAAGGATCCGAATGATTTGGAGGAAATTTTTAACATCACTGTCCTGTTTCACACCAGAGTAACGGTCGAACAGGTCAACAACGATAGGAAACCCTTCCTACAATGTTTCAACTGTCAAGCTGTGGGGCATGGTGCTCGGACGTGCCGCGAGCGGCCACACTGTGTGAAATGCGGCCAGCGGCACCCCACCCACACATGCACCAAACCGTCTACCACCCCGGCAATATGCGCGAACTGCCAGGGCCCCCACCCCGCCAATTATCGTGGATGCGAGTGCTTAATTGAGTCCACTAAACCATCCCGGCCAGTCCCCCCCCCCCCCATTCATTTCACAATGCCACAGCTTCCCCACCCGACCCAATAGAGACTACACTTTTGCCCGCGCCACTGCCTCACGACCCCCTGCCACACCATCCCCCCTCACATCAAGCCCCAAAAACCACTCCAGCAAGCCCCGCCCCCCAAAACAACATCAAACCCAGCATGGACATCCAAAAAGTATTTTACCATGTCTGGGACATAATCAACGACGCATTCAACTCCTTCATGAATGGCCCCCTAGATAACATCGCCCAATTCACCTCCACCATATGGAGTAAAATAGCCCACGCAATCAATCTTCACCGGCCTTCCGGTTAACCGCCCCCATCCCAACATCTCGATTGTTTTCCTAAATATTATTGGTCTCCCCAACAAAATTCACGAACTTCGCGATTTCCTTGCTTCGGAAAAACCCGATGTATTACTCCTACAAGAAACTTTTCTGACCCCCATCACTCCTACAATATCCCAAACTATCGCTGCACACGCGAAGACCGACATTATCCTTTGCCCCCCCGAAATACACACGGAGGCGTAGCAATCTACTTTAAAAACTACGTTAACGCCTCCCCCCTCCCTACACCCCCTTCCATTCATCCGATGTAGTTGGAATTCAAATCCAGGATTCATCCAATAGACCCCTCAACATCTTTTCCATCTACTGCTCCTCCAGAAAACCCCACCCACTCACTGACATCACCAACCTTCTCAACAACCCCATGCCAACCATCATTGCAGGCGACTTCAACGCCAAACACCCCCAATGGAACTCGTCAACAACAAACAGCCGCGGACATAGAATTTACACACTCCTTAATCAAAACCCCTTTTTCCTTCTTGCCCCCCCCCAGCTTCACGAGGTCGACTTTCAACAATCGCAACGTCCTTGACTTCGCCATAACAAACTTTCTGCTGGTTAACCCGAACATCTTCGTTGGCGACCAACTCACTTCAGACCACCTTCCAATATTCCTTTCATTCCAACTTTCTAGGAGTCCCCTCCCCCCCCCATCCACCTCCAAACAGACCGACTGGACCCTTTTCCAATACCGCTTAAACACTCGTCTCCCCACAGCCCTTACACCCCCCATCAATACTCCCAATGACCTCGACCACCAAGTTATTATCTTCACAAAACTGATCTCGAAATGTACGGATTTGGCAACGATCCAACGACCAACAAACTTTTCACTCCCCCTCCCCTCCACATACGAAATATTATCCATGCAAGGAATCGGGCTCGCAAAGTTGCTCAACACACACGCGCCCCACCAGACAAACGAACATACGTCAGGTTAAAAAAAAGGGTGGCTCATGAAATCCACGCGTTTACCTAACAACGCTGGACGAGCACGATTTCCAACCTCGTCGCAAAAGACGGATCCATTTGGAAATTTCGGAAGAGGCTTTTGGGGCGCAAACCCCCCCCTCACCAGACTGGATACCCCCAAGGCAAACTCTTCCGCCCAAACGAAATGGCTGAAGCCATGGCGGACTCTTTCGAAAAACAATTTTCCCCCAACACCCCCATGTCATCTCCGTTTCCACGACAGGGTAACATCAACCTTCAATACATACATCAATAATATTTCCACCCAACCACACGCCCCCCTCGCCACCACAACAGAAATAAACACAGTCATCAAAAGTCTCTGTAACAGGAAAGCACCTGGACCCGACAACATATCGAACACAACCATTAAAAACTTCACCCCCCAAGCAATCGCAACACTCACACACATCATAAACAGCTCCCTTACACTACAACACTTCCCTACCCCCTGGAAAACAGCCAACATCACACTCATACTCAAACAGGGGAAAAACCCATTTAAAGCAGGGAGCTACCGCCCCATCTCACTTCTCTCAGCGCTCTCCAAAATCGGGGAAGCCATTATTAAAAACAGGCTCACCGACTTCCTCGATCAGGAAAATATTTTAATAAATGAACAATTTGGCTTCCGCAAAGAACACTCCACAACCCACCAATTAACACGCCTCATAGAGGACATCACGCACTCCTTTAATAAAGGGTGCTCTACCCCAATGGTCAGTTTCGACATATCACACGCATTTGACGCCGTGTGGCACCCAGGTCTAATTGTCAAGCTCCTTCAAATCAACACCCCCCCCTACCTAATCAATATCCTCTACTCATTTATCAAAGACAGGAGCTTCAGGATCAATATCAATAACAACACACTCTCCACCCCACGCACCATCACTGCCGGCGTCCCCCAAGGGTCCAGGCTTTCACCCACCCTCTTCCAAATTTTTTTCAACGACTTCCCCAAATCGACTAATATTTCCCTAGCCCTTTTCGCCGACGACGCGGCAATATACACCTCACACGCAAACTGCCCCCGGTCCATTATCCACTTACAACGACATATCAATAAACTCACCCGGTGGCTCAATAACTGGAAAATTAAAATTAATAAGTCCAAAACACAAGCCATCATATTCACCAAAAACCACTTCACCCCCCACCCCGTCGCCACACTACAAATCCACAATGAAACAATTAATTGGTCTAACAATATTAAATACCTTGGCATAACCATGGATAAACGCCTTTCATTTAAAGATCACCTCTCCACAGTTAAGAATAAAGTTCGTGCGGCTTTCTATCCCGAAGCGTTCGCGCTCAGTTGTCGCCCGATACCGTTACCAGATGGGTTGTTCCATTGCAGTTTATGGAAGGGCATCTTGCCCGAACTGTTTTTTTTGCACGGGAAAAACCAGTTACGGCAAGACGCCCTTCCCTAAACTGCAATGGAACAACCCGTCTGGTAACGGTATCAGGCGTCAGGTCTGCGCGAACGGACTATGCATTTTTCTTTTAGTTTTAAATATTCATTTTTCAAACTGAAGTTAAAGAAATTACTGCATTCTGGAATCGTTCAACTCAAGGCTAGATTAAGACAAATGGGGGCTATAGGTGCAGTATTAAATGGGGCTGCCCTTGCGTGCAGGGACAGATATAGGAGAAGGGTCCGGAATCATATACAATATACAGCGCTCTTGCTAAAACTCCTCAGATTTTGGGTGAACTCTCCAAAATAGCCCAAAAAAGTAAGCTTTTATTAAAAAAATTTCTGGATACTGATCAAAAGTAAATAACCAAAAAGTCAACTTCTATAATAATAATAATAATAATAATAATCCTTGAATGTAATGCTTTTATTTATATATTTTGCTTAAATTTTATTCAGAGTTCCACAAAAATGTCTAGACCTTTCTATCTTTTAATTGATATCTACATCATAACATCTTTTATCTACAACATATGTACACTCCTCGTATCTTCTGTATGTCTACTGAAACATTTAGTAATGTTTCTACGCACTTGCAATGAAAGGATTGTAAATTGCACATATTGTAGGCTCAGATAGCTGCAAAGAAAAAGAGAATCCAAGACCTTCAGCTTAATGACGTGCTGATCTGCCAATGGAATTGTTTCCGGTAGAGACGTCTAGACCAAATTCGGTTCTGCCCGTTCTAGAAACGTGACTGCCAGCTATCAAACTGTAACGAATGGTTCATATAAGATAACTGTCTTAGTGTTTTTATGTCCATGTGACTGCAACGTCAATTTCCATCATTTAAGTATGCTTTAACGATCGATGATAGAGGATCGGTTTGTTCTCAGAGCAAGGCGTGGATAAAGGAACAAACCTGCTTTTATTTTGCAAGAGAAAAAGATTTGTCTCGTATAAAATCATTGATGGTCTAATATATTTTGCCCCATACTGTACACAGCAAAGTGATAATTTAGTTCACGTGAACTAAACTTAGTCTATTACGAGTGCAGGTTCAGCTTTAAGTTAGGTTCTCAGAAGAGATATCTTTGTATTGTCAAAACAAATTAAACTGCGAGATAATTCGAAGTACTATTATACGCGATGTTTTTCCCAATAGAGATTTGTTATATTTTTTAGATTTGTCTATTAAATACTTCTTTGTATGCTCCTTTTTTGATTTTATCTCGCTTTTCTGTTAATAATAACTTTTCTAAGAGATCGCTAGAATATTATAGGGTTTTCGCCAAAGTTGTCAATTTTAGTAAAAATATAGGTTTGGGTCTCTATGTGCATTTGAACCAACCCCACGTATTTTGTACTGGTTTTCTTGTGATACGATGTTCGGTATTTTTTATTTTAATTCAAAACTTGCTTAAATCTCTTTCTAGATAATATTTGAATTCGAAACTGTAAAAAGGTTGATTTAGGTATAAATATTTTCGCAAAAATTAACCTGATTATGTTGAAAGCGAATTTAAAATCCAATGTTTATTTATTCTCGATTTAAGAGAGCGTTATACGGAATGAAAAGTTAGTGACATTCATTAATTCGGAAACTTTCATTTCTACATTTTTCATATTTTACGTGACATGAAAATTTATTCAGTTTATATTTTGCTGCTCTTCCGTTTTAATGCAAAGGATCCAAAAATAGTATCTCTTAGTAACACTGTCCATGGAACATGTGCGAGAGGCAGCACATCTTTTCTTTATAGGATCTATAAAAGTATTGCCATTTTTAGATCTGTCAATTGCAGATGATCGGAAAAAGACGCTCTCCACTGGAAGTCCATTTCTAGCTGTACCAATAAACTACACTTACGGGAAATCTTTGAAAACAGACCTTGGCACTTTTTCCATATATATATATCTCTGATGTCTCCTGCAATTGTAACGAAATTTTAAGCATTGAAAGTATTTCTAGAGATATATTGCATCAAAAAAGAATTAGGGCCATTATAAAGGAGCTCGATGTATTTTTAAAGAGAGCTTTATTATCAGTTTACGAGAGAACGTTTTTTAAAAGCTTTTGTTGATAAAACTTCAATGTTTAAAACATAAATAATGCTTGAAGATTTCTTTTGCCATTTTTTATATTTTAGTGAAATAAAATCTCTGTACACTCATTGTCAAAAAAAATAATTTTTGCACCCACAAGGAGGGAGCTGCTTCTGGGTGCAACAATGTTTTTTCCATAAGGTGCATCATGTATAAAGAATGAAAAAACGCTCGAAATGCTTTTATATTCATTTAGACTAATAATATATTAAACATGTCATCAATTCAAAATTAATATATTTTTAATCTCGTATGTGCAATATTGTTGGTGTTACATATGCTATATTTATATGCTATTTTAAGTTCTGTATATTTCGTGTTAGATGTTTTATATAAATTAAGCTACAGAAGATATTTGAGAAAATGTTAGGGTTAAAAATAATGAATTTGAATTTCACTATGCAATTCCTTTTTCGATATGGAACGAATAAATTGGTTATTCTTATATAATTATTAATTATAATTACATTATTAATAAAGGTATAATATGGTAATTAATGATATAAGGATTTAAAAAATATACACATACCTCCTTGTACCAACTTCCATGCTTGTTATGAATGCTTTTCTGGAAGATGGCAAAAAGCCATCGAAGAACGTTTAAACTATATTAGTTAGTTTAACGTTTAAGCTATATAGTAAACGTTTAAAGTTGTATTGTTACAACAGTGCCAACGTATTTTTCCATGTATTAAGTTCATCTCACAGTGTGCCTATCTCCAGTTTTACATATATATCATCATACTATTCTTATACTATTTTGTAGAATCTAACGAAAGTAACATGTTCAGACAATGAACCTCCAAAATTTCAAGCACACTGCCCAAAAAGAGGAAAATATTACCTGAACATTAAAAGTGGTTGTTGGGAGATGAACATTTATAAAACTGTACATCCCCATATATGTTTTATATATTTAATGAAAAACTGCAAATTGTCCTAGTAATCTTTCATCCTTTTAATAGGGTGAACTAAAGATTTGAATGTATTATTTCATTAAAGTAAATTTAATAGTTTTTAAAATGTTTTGCCAATTAAATATAACAAAATTCAGAGTATTTTGTGAAAATATCCGTGTACTTTTAAGTTTCAAGTAAAAACATTGATGCTATATCAATACTACCTTACTAAGGCAATTTATAATACGTACACACAATGTGCCGGCTAAACGTCCAACTATCGATCTCCTGACAGGACATCGTTTTCAGAGATGCAGTAAAAGGTGGGAATTTTCGGTAGGAGAATGTGTAATTAGCTTTTAAATAAGCAGTCGTGAGCAAAATATACAATTTGCTTCCGTTATAGAAGACAATGCATTTCTCAGCATTTGATTAGAATCTTTATGGCTTTCTTACAAGTTGATACCTAAATTTGATGTTTCTTTGTCATTCATTATTCCTAAAACGCTTTTATTGAATCACAGGTTACTGAAGGCATAAAGTGTCATAGCATGATTTCGAAGTTGGTCACTTCTATAGTAGTAACTCTTACAATAAAGTTTTTGGAGGCATAAAAAACTCGAAAGTTTAGTATAGAGAAAAGAATTAGAGAAGAATAGTCTTAGAACTCAGGGTGCTATCTCTCTTACCCTTTCTTTTCTAATATAAAAATGACGTTGTATAAAGGACAAAACATGGCGTGGTATAAATGACGAAACATGGCGTGGTATAAATGACGAAACATGGCGTGGTATAAATGACGAAACATGGCGTGGTATAAATGAAGAAAATTTCTTTACTCTGACATCGCTTTTCTTCCAAGCCTTTCAGACCTTATACCAAACGTCCTTTGTCAAGCAACAGAAAATGAAGTGTGATGGATAGGTTAGCCTCTAAACACTTTTAGAACGATTTTATTTCACGATCATATGGAACAAATCGCTATAGAATGAATTTTTTGAAATATTGGCGGAGGAATTCAAAACCACAGAAAAGACTCATGGAGAAATTTAGTGGCACTACGGAAAGATTCGCTATTGCTTGGACATTATTTTTATGATTATAGGCACTTGGAGAATTGACATTTTGACAATTCTTGAAATTTTATTCTACTTTTCCAGTAACAGACGAATTTCAAAAATATTTAGAAGTAATCTACTTCAGTCACAGTAACATATTAAAGTATTATTTAATAAAATACTTGGCGTATTTCGGAATTTTTAAAGCTCATGTCTTACAAAACATGAAAATTAAGCATTATATCTATGTTTTTCTTATCCATACTGTAGAAACTCCAACAAAACTTGAATATTTAAATCGCATTCACAGAATTTAAAAATGCTTACTTGGCACCTTCTTTGACAATTATTAATAAAAGAACGACAATTTCAAAACATTATTTCCTGAAAAGGTTTCACTTTCCTTTAATAGTTTAGTAACGTGGAAAATTAGTGAATATCCACAATATTCCGAAGTCACGCAATTACGTGAAGAGCATAACATGTAATTTTCCATGAAATTATATCTATTTTTTTTTTTATTTCAAAAATTCACTGGTATTTAAAAATTATTTTCCGGGTTGAACTTGTAATCATAGCTACTTTGCACCAAGTAAGACACCTACTTTCTTAAATGCCAAAAATAATAGCAATTTACCTACAAAATTGCTGAACTGGGCACCGGTTCAACAGGTTGGAAATCTGTTTATCCAATAAGCGCCCACTGGTGGGCATGCTGGCAAACATCCATGACCTAGCCCCGTTTCTTTTTAAAAATTTCCTCCCCACTCATCTGTCATACAAAAATTACTAATGCATTATGTAGTACAAGGGTGGAGGTATGATGAACCATGACCTTATTTATATACAACTTCTCCCAATGACTTGTTGTATACACCCGAAACTGCGGGAATGGGTGGGTAAAACAAGAAATATGGAGGTCGTACCAAATTTAACCTACAAAATTGAAATGGTCATCTTTGACCATTTAGCATAGCAAAGCTATTTTTTGGCAAACGAAAATTCTATGTTTTTTACATGAATTAGTTTAGACAATATATATAACTAGCTTAAAATATACTTACACTTTTCACTTCGATTTTTCTAGATCCACATTTCTTGCTTAACGAAAATTTTTTCAAAAATTAAAAATTGAACTTGAGAAACAAAACTATTTATAATATAATTTCTTCTTTTAACATAATATACAGACCACTGAGAAATCAAGAGGTATATCCTATTAAGTTAAGTGTATGCATGTACTTTTACACACGTTTTATTCATCGTAATTCGTATAAAATTCTAAAGAACACATTCAGTAACTTCAAATTTATAAGTTTTAATTAAATATTACCTAAAGGTAATTACAACTTATTTATAAGTAACACATATTAATGCTAAATTACTCGTAAAGGAAGGAATGATTTCCCGGCACCTTTTGGGACCCGAACCCGATTAGTTACTCGTTGGTTAAGTGCTCTACCAACTAAGCTACAGGCGTCAATTATGTCCTCCCTTACAAGTATATCTAAGGCTGTCTATGGACATGTTCTCTATTAGTGTGACAGTGTTGTGACTACTTTTAATCAATGCGACAAGTCAAAGAAGCAAGAATGTTCGATAGGACGAACTAAAACTAATATTATTAAATCAACAATTTTTCATATTAGCCAATGAAGTGACGACAACAGATGTTAAATTACTCGTAAAGAAAATGATTTTCCGGCGCCTGGTGGGACCCGAACCCACGACCTCCTGATTGCCGGTCAGGTGCTCTACCAACTAAGCTGCAGGCGTCAATCATTTCCTCCCTTACGAGTATATATATATAGGGCTTTCTATGGACAAGTTCGCTATTAGTGTAGCAGTACTGTGACTACTTTGTAACCAAAGTGCAAATCAAAGAAGCAAGAACGTTCGATAGAACGAACTAGAATTAATATTATTAAATGACTACCAGGCTTCAGAAAATCATTCTTTTTTTTTTTTTTTTACAAGTAATTTAACATAAATTGTTGCCACATCATCGGCTAATATGAAACATTGTTGATTTACTAATATTAATTCTATTTCGTCCCATCGAACATTTTTGCTTCTTTGATTTGTCACTTTGGTTACAAAGTAGTCATAACACTGCCATATAATAGTGAACTTGTCCATAGAAAGCTTTAAATATGCTGGTAAGGGAGGAAATTATACGCCTATAGCTTAGTTGTTAGAGCAGCATTTGACCGGCAATGAAGAGGTTGTGGGTTCGGGTTCCACCAGGAGCCGGGAAATCATTCTTTTCTTTACGAGTAATTTAACATCTATTGTTGCCACATCATCCGCTAATATGAAAAATTGTTGAATTAATAATATATATTAATATTAAGGAGGTGGTACCACTCCTCGCTCCGCCAATAAACTTTTTATTTTAAGTGAATTGTTTATTTAAGTGAATCAATAAATCACGAGAAATGCAATCTCGCAGTTGTGATAAATGCAAAAAGTCATTAAATTTTATTTTTGCAAGTAATTTAATCTCATTTTCACTTTGAAAAGTCGGTTTGATATACTTCTTAACTGACGAAAATGACGTCGAAGAAAAGAGCTTGACTCCTCTTAACTGACAACTGTCCAATGGTATCTATGATATAACTACTGCATCCTTTTGGCTGATTACACATAACTTTCCATTCTAGTAATATAAACTAACGACAAAACTGAAATTTTCAGCATGATAACAATATTTCACATCGTTCTCAACAGGTATAAACTTGCTATGATAATAGAATAGGGAATAGATATACCTCCATATGTCTAACAATTCACTCAAACATCTACTCCATAAAACATATACACGATATTGTGGAAGAGATGATTCGCTATATTGCAGAAACGTACATAAATTGATAGGCATGCTTCTCCAGATAAAATGTTTAGTCTACCTTGGATATTTGGTGAAATTCGTCATGTGACGACAGTAAGAGTCCATGTTTCAAGCGAAATGCGATATCGAGTAAGTATTTCCACATGGTGTGTTGTATTCTGAAAAATGTTAAAAGTATTGCATGACTTCGTGTTTTTGAACAAGCTGGAATCTGGATATATCAAAAATTGTTTTCTACATTAAATAACGTATAAACTAGTAAAATAATAATTGCTTAACCATCTTTTTTGAATATTAAAAAGTATAATCTCAAGAGAATTTAATATTTTGCAATAAAAATTGCGTCATTCTGAGTAGTTTTTATTACAACTTCAATTAATTTTTCTTTACACTACTGTATAACAAAGACGATAATCTGTACAATGGAAATGCCACGAGCATTAAACTTGCGTTTGAATAAAACTAATATGATCTAACAAAGAATTTGCCAATTATCACAATTCGCATTTATTAGAGCAAATATTTAATTAGTGTTTATATATACGTTGATTAAATCTTAGTTTAAACTAAAGATTTCCTTTCATAAAATTTGATTATTCCTTTCGTAAAAGACCAAGAATTGTAAAATCGTTCAAGTCTAAAGTTCTGATTTTTAAAACGAAGTTTCCTAAAGAATTATTTTACATGTTTGCATGAGAGAGAAGGAGCTCTTTTATATATGGAAATAACAAGTAAATAAGAGAGGAAAAAGTAGTATGAGACCACAGGGCTACGATCCCGGAACATTCCAATTACATGTCCGATGCCCTGCCAATTGAGCTATGGTCTACGCTAAACTTCTCTCTTTTTAAGATTTAAATCGACAGTTAAAGGAGGGTGAGTTTACGATGTATTACAAACCGAACATTGCGTGAATTGTGAAAAGATTGCAAGTGGAATGTATTTATTTCATTCACATTCAAATACATTTTCATCATTCATTACATTCTGGAACCCGCGAAAATGCAGCTGGAATTCGCAAGTGTAAAGTATATTAAATTTAATGTTAAGTAAATTACTTTCTATTAATAAAGGCAAAGAAATGTAAATATTATATTAATTACGTAACGAACTCGCGCAAATTTCAGCCGGAATTTCTAACTTTAAGCTATATATATATTTCAAAATAACAGACAAACAAGAGAGAGAAGAGAGCACGAGACCACCGGGTACGATCCCAGGACCCCTCAAATACATGTCACATGCTCTACCAAAGGTAGAACATACGACGGGTAACGACGATCTAACATGTGCAACGTCACTATTATGGAGTCCAATTTTCGGTAGCCGCTCAATATGCTCAATAACTGAGTTCCGCTGTATCTGAATAAACTAGATATTCCGAAAATTACAGAATAATGCATGTTTCTATTGGATAATATCAAACGACTTATAAATTAATGCATTCAAATTTTGTACAAATTTTGGCTTTGGACAAAACATCTAATTTTACTTTTTTCTTTATAATAAGGAAAGACATCTATCCACCGGAAAAATTTCATATTAATAGTATTTCAAACTAAAGAAACGGTTTATATATTTGTAGAAAGAATTCCATATGTTTGTTGATTTATTGGTATCCAAATAAATTTTCTAAAACTGAAAGAGTTTGACATTTAAGAACGTCTTTATGAATGTGAAAATTTTCTGCCATGAATGCATATGCTTGTTTAAATATAGTATTAGACACTGTGAGCGTTTTTGAATATACCGCTATCTATGAATTGAGATAAATATTATTTTTACCCATTGCGATTTACCAATATAAGTACTGTGTGCCTTTACTTCTTTCATATGAACGTTTGCAATGGGATAGAATGTTTCCTAGAGCTATTTGGTGATTACCAGAATCTTATATACGTATCTCTACACTTTTTAGTATTTCTCAATCCACGTTCGAGAAATTTTTTAACGTTATCACTGAATTTTCGCCATTTTCGGTAAAAAATTGATCTCGAAAACTGTTTTTCGTGGAATAGTTCTATTGAAATATTTCTTTGTTCTCCGTAAGTCAGATATAAAATGCATCGAGATTTCATTATAGAATGACATTTTGCAATCCTTTTGAGATAAATTGTACACTGATATTTCTCAAGATCGTTGTCAAAAAGGAGGAAAAACGACGTTAAACAGCTTCAAAAGTAATCGAATTTTTTGACAGGTTCTGTTATTTCGTATATTTCCGTATAACTTTCAAGTTTTCCATTTTGCGCATTCCTCCCCCGAGTTTCATATCAATCGGAGATTACTTATAAGTAATCTATGATCTGTATAAGTCAAAGACCCCCCAAGGATAAATAGCAACCGAAATAAATTCAACCGAAAAAAATGAACTCGTGAAAGTTTGAAAGAAAAGATATATAGAACTGAAACAAAATAAATATTACATTTCTTTTTACTTTGTAATTTCTTTTTACTTTGCAATTTCTTTTTACTTTGCAATTTCCTTTCACATTGTCTATAATTCTTTTTCACATTGTCTATAATTCTTTTTCACATTGTCTATAATTCTTTTTCACATTGTCTGTAATTTCTTTTCATTTTATATATAATCTCCTTTAGTCATCAGAACAACTTCAAACTGCCTGGGGAAGAATTTGGTCATATTTTTACACGATCTACTGTGATAAATAATTCCTGTCACATAGCATGCTTGATTTAATAAACATATATACATATAACCTGCATTAGTCATACACTTAACAAAAAATGAAGGAAAAGACACAGATAACATTATTCGTAAAAGTTATGTGTAAATATACATATTAGAAAACATGATTCCAGAAAACAGATATTTTTATTAAACATGAAAAAATGCCATGTAATTTCTAACTAAAGCAATTATTTTAAGTGTTCTAACATTAACACTTTCATAACACATAAAGAGCAGCATATAAACAATATTTATAAACATTAAAATTTAGGTACTTGCATCGATAGTGATAGTTTCACTCAAGTCATGTTGATAGTAATTAAGTGTGATGACGATTGGTTGCATATGGGCAGGGCCGGTTCTAAGGGACCTGGAGCGGGGACGGGCGTCAGCTGAAGGGGATGAAAAGCAAGGAAGTCATCCTTCATAGGACTGATGTTGATAAAATGTTTGGTAAAACGTATCTCTTGCGAATTGCAATATTGGAGACACTAATCGACGTAAGTTTAGTAATGTTTATTGTAACTGGAAAATGTAGAATTGGTGTTAAGAACATGGTTAATTTATTCATTATCTTCCAACTCCTTTTGTTTTTGTTGTAATCTTTTTACTTCTACTAATAACATTAGCCTCGTTAAAGGATATGATGATTGGAGAGACACGTCCAAAACTTTATTTACATAGAGGCGAAACCAGTAAGCGTCACGTGAAGGGTTTCTTAAAATGGAAATAATTTTTAAAAGAAATCTGAAAAATAGATTACTTTATGCGATGTTCACCTTCCTTGATGGATACTTCAGTGATAGATGATTGCTTTAAACTACTGTTCCCAAGTTACTGGAACTGGCATAAATTGGCCCGCTTACTCGCCCAACTTTAATCCGTATTACTCCTTTCTGTGGGACCATTTGAAGGATACTGTTTTCAGTAAGCATCCCCAAGCACTGGAACAACTCGAGTAGCTCATCTGTGAGGAACGCGCATCCATTTCAACTGAAACATTGCAGAAAGTGGTTTCAAACTTCACTCTTCATTTGCGCCACGTCATTGCAAGGTGACCATTTTGAATCTATTGTGATGTGATTTAACGTCTAGTTACGAAGAACAGTTTTCTCATTACTTAAGAACATTGTTTTGCGACTGCAGCGCTACCTGGTGGCATATAGTGTAAATAATTTTGAAAACCCATGTATTAGATTTCTACGGCCTGCATATTAAACATACCAGTTATTTCATCCTTCGACATATCACTGATTCGGAGTTATGTCATTTCAAAGTTAGGTTGTCCTTTCTGAAACACCCTGTATATTCACTTAAATAAATCCTCTGTGTGACGTAATATAAATACGGGTGTTGTTATAGAGTTGTACACTCTTTAAATATCCACAAGATTATATGGGATGAAAGTACCAACGTGATAGTACTCCTGATATGTATGTTCATCCCTCATCCAGTATACAAGAATAACATTTACAGGGGGTGAAAGGGTACGTTTAATCATCGCGCGACAAGGATGATGAAAAAACGTCGAACTTATTATCAGGAACTTATTATCAATCAAAACATTGAGTTAGAAAGTTAACGTTTGCTTCTTCTCGATGTCTTGTCATAACGACATTTAATAAGAGAATTAACCGTTGACAAATGACTATTTGTACATAAACGTATGCACATGAACGTTAAAACTTGCAACATGGATGAAAACAAACCAGTTATTCATTCGTAACCGTGCCTTTCGATTTTAAGAGGTACATATGCATGTAAGTGTTCGTGGCTTTTAAATATACAGGATACTAATTCCTTTATATGCATTCAAACCTATTCGAGTGATGATTCCTTATAATGTAATTTGTAAATTAAATTTTTTTTGAAAAAGTGAAAAAAATATTATTTTAAATAAGACAACTTCGAGCTATTATATTGAGCAATTAGCAAAAGAAAGAGCTTCATATAAGCTGTGTTAATATTTTAAGGATCTCACATGGATTTCCACTTCCGAGGATCGTATTCAGTTTTCTGATTTAAGCTTTCATGCTCTAAGTATAGTCAGCCCTAATTAATAGTGAACTTAAAGGTACGGAAAATGAAACGCACCGCTTTCAAGGAAAAATCTATTAAACCACAGTCGTTTTAATAGGATCACTTTTAGCAAATAAATTTCATAGGCCACTTCTGGATAATCGAATAAAGGTTGGACGATCTTAGCATTAAAATCAGTGGTCAAATTAAAAAAAAAAAGTTGAAAGAAAAATTTCTCTTTACCAACGTCCTCTCCTTTCCTCTCATTGAAGGATTTGAAATTCTCCCCATTAGGAAGTGGAATACAAAAGCTTTAACAGATTTCTTTCGATATAAGTAATGAAGTAAATGCATGCTAATCTTCAATTTTTCTTTCATGAGAAAAACAGAGGTAAGTATAACTTTTTTTGGTACATAGTATCTTCAATAAATTATTTAGATGCCCTTTTATTTTATTTTGTGCATAGTCGACAATAGTGTACTTACTAGTAAATGCATTCAAGTACATATGTAGCAGGTATTTATATGTTTCCCCACTTAGTCGAAAAATATTTGCTTGAACCGTTAATATTCATTTAAGCGGGACTGACTGTTTCTCTTTTATTAAAAAAAAATAAATTTTTTCTATAGCTTCATTATTTTTAGGATATTGTACAACTAACAAAAGTTAGGGCCATAGCATGTGCTTTTATGTATTTCAAAACGAATAACAATAATAAATTAAATATAAGATATTTGGAGAACAAAGAAAATAGAGATTATGATTATTGTGATAAATAAGCCAATGTGTAATATAACTAATATAAGCATTTTTTAATTTCGAAACTGTTGATTGAAAAGCTAGGTAGAAGGAGAGGTTTTAATATCAATGTCTTTTCCATTGTACAAATCTTTTCCCTTATGTTCTTTTAAAGCTCAATTTTGTATTTATTTTTCGCTAAGTATACCCAGAGGAAATAGACCAAAAAGTACGTCTTATGATTGCTGTTTCTTAAACATTTAAGGTATGTCGTCTGAATCATTAAATATTTATCTTTCTCCACGATATCATCTAAAGCCAAAAACCTAGTCACAAAGATTTTTCTTTACTCGTCCTTGTTTCGTCGTTCGCATTCGCAAAATTCTTTCTTGCCATAACAGAAAACCTATTTTCTACTCCGGCCATAAAATTTTCAGTTTCCTTCTTTCTGCTAGGTAAAGAAGAAATCCAATAAAACCCTCTTACATTTATGAAATACCACGCGGATTCGGTAAAGATTACAGCGCAAAGATATTGTTGTTATATGTTATATAAAAGACATTTCAGCACAATTATACATTAAAAAATTTATAAAACGAAGATTACTTACAATTTGTACGACATCATTCATATACATATACTGTATATTCAGATTAATATATATTTTGACCTTCACTAATAAAATATTAAATACCTTATCTGCACCTTAGTGCTAAGACCTTTTCTGGTGAGGTGGCTTGTTATAGTGCAGAAGTAATACTTTCGACTACGGTGCTGGTGATGATCCGACTTAAGTTCCAGTACTGTAGAACGCGTGCTGCTTTTTCTGCAAACGAGGTTTGATCCCTCCGGCAAGAAAGATTCAGATTTCTCGGAAAGTTGCAGTTCTCAACGCAGAATGATCTTATGTGCCCTTGCATCGTGAAAGACAAACAAAACAAATTTTCCTAGTGAAAGCTCCTCATGGTGTAAAATATTGAGTTTGTTATATTTTTCAATTTATTTCCAGCCTTCCCAGTTTAACATTTTTAGTTTATCCCATCCGTAGTCAATATTTTTTCAGTGAATTCCGGAATATGCAATAACGAGTAACGACTCGAGACTGATCGATGTAGTTACTGATGTGCAAGGCCGTATCCAAAGGGGGGAATCTTAGGGACCGGTCCCCCTCTCAAAACTAAATTTTTAATGGGACTTGGCTACGGCCTTGCATGCTGTGATTGTATCGATACATGCTGTAAAAATTTTTGAACCCCCCCTTGAAATTAAATCCTGGCTACGGTGTCGCTGATGTGCTATACCTCGTTACTTTATATTTTAATATTTCAATAGAATATATAATGATGACGGCAAAAACGTTGAAAAATTTTATTTAAATTTTTCGGTACAGTTATTCATTTGAAAGGCTTTACTAATTTTGAATGCTGCTTTAGTTCAATGTTTAGTTCAACCATTTGTTTATTTTTGAAATTCAGGCAATTAATTTAAAACAAAAATAGGAATAACAGCTAAATAACTAAGAACAGAAGAGCAATGTTAAAAAATTATTAAATTACTCAATGCCATCGTAACCCATTGATGGGAGGCCCTGGTCTCTATCACCTTTGGGACTCTTTTTACATTAACTCTTAAATTTTGAAATTTTTGCAATAAGGCAATTGTGTTGCTTTAACGAACGATCATCTGTTGATAAAAGCAAGCCCAGAAAGGAATATAGAACGAAATTGAAATGTAACAAGACAACTGAAATTAACATTATTGCACATAATAATATAGTTTTATCAGAAACAAATCAGCAGAGAAATTTCTTTTCTCAAACTAAACATCAGTGGTCAGCAATAAAGCATCAATGGTTATTCATAAATTAAGAAAGTTAACATACAGGAATTTCTGCTTTTGGCACTTCTCTTCCTCATTTAAATTTTCCCTTCCTTCATTTGAGAGCGGCGGGCTCTTTAATCCCATCGGAAAATCCATTTCTTTCATTAGTTAATTCTTGATGAACAGTAGTGATAAATAGTTAAGTCTCCATTCTGTCACGGAATTTCGAAGCCCTGATTCAATTAATTTAATTTGGGGGAAAGATCGTTTACCAGTGCAATTAGTAATCATTATCAAAAGCAATATGGGTATAATTATTTCAATATTTGGAAAAGAGCTGAGTGCAAATCGCCTTTTTCAATCGATAAATAAATCTCGAAATTGAATGAAAATTGAAGTTTGTAGTTTTTAAATAATACTAGATTTTCTGATACCCTCTAAAAACAGCTTTTCGTGTTCCACATCATTTGAGTTAACATTAGCAAACTCATCGCATTTTTACTTCAGGACTTTATCATTTATTTCATGATACTGGATGAAGAAATTGAATACGTTATTTATTTTTGCATACAAAAAAATACGATAGACCAGGGTTTGCCATAAAGAGTAAAATTTGTCACTGGTCGGAAAGTGAAAGAAAAAGGAAAGAAAAAAAAACAAAGTAAAATAAATAAAGTAGAAAAGTATATTAAAAATAAGAATAATAAAAGTAACGAAAGGGAAGAAAATAATTAGAAAGTTAAGTAAAGAAAAACAAAAAAAGGAAGGGCGCTAAATAAAATGAAAATTAAGCAGAAAGAAATAGAGAAAGGGTAAGTACTAACAGCATAAGAAAAGACTGTTCATAATTTTTACTTATTTTTACTCTCTCCATTTCGTTCTACTTAATTTTCTTTTTATTTAACTTCCTTCCTTTTTTTTATTTGCCTTTATTTCTTTAACTTTTCAAATTTATTTCCTTCACTTTCGTTACTTTTGCTATTCTTATTTTCAATTCACTTTTATACTTTACTTATTTTTCCTTCTATTTTCTTTGCTTTCCTTTTCTTTAGAATTCCAACCAGTGACAAATTTTGCTCGTTATATTTTTTCATAGTCTTCTCCTTTTTTTTATAATTTCGCTGCTGATTCCATCAACCAGGCCCGTGCACGAGATTTCAAAGGGGGTTGCTTTTGGTGGAAAAAAGGGGGATTTTGATGGAAACAAGAACTTCTCTCATAGGGAATTTTAATTTACATCTAATAATATTTTCTAAATCGAGTAGATTTAATTCCTTCATGTGCATGCCCTTTCCATAACTCATTGAGAGAAATACTTTGACTAAAACTACCTCTCTTTCCTGAAATATTATTTCCAAATCCATTAGACATGTAAAATTTTAGAGCATCTTTGCAACTAGTAAAATTTTGTCACTAGTCCAACGTGTAAAGAAAAAATTCCGCAATGTTTCTAGAACTACTGTTCCCTTTATCAGGCAAAGACAAAGGGAACTTTACTAGTTAAGGCAAACCCTGGTCAGTCGTTGTATTTTTTTTAGGCTCTCTGTATTGTCTTTTTATTGCTATTGCAGTCAACGTTCGGAAGTTCTTGCTTTGTTTTTTGTTCATAATGATCAAACTGTTTTCTTAGTTGCTAAATGAACAAGTTCAGAGAATCCCCAACGCATTGATAACGACGTGTGGGTTAATATTTTCGTATTGAAATGTTTGATTGCGATTATTAATAAGTTGCAATATATCATGCCACAAGTGCACGAGAAAAACATTTCTAACGTACCAATTTTATGGTGTAAACGATAGCCTATACATATAATTTTTTTTCGGTAGCCTGCTCTGTATCAGTAATGTTTCAAGAAATCTTTTATGCTTTCTCGGCCATCGCATGAAGCTTTAATATCACCGCAGTAAGCAGACCAGCGGGTATCGCTCAATCATTTAATGACAGTTGTTTTGTATGTTCTATCAAAACGTTTCATTTGTGAGATGACGATGAGGAAAGAAGTAGCAGCGTTGTTGAATTATAAAATTGAAAAATAAAAAAAGAACGTATCAGGATTAGAAGGAGGGTGTGCTCCAAGTAAATTAAGGAAATGTTCCGCACAAAGGACGTAAAACAACATTTTTATTTACTTTCAGTAATTTGACTTTTGTACACCTGCATAATTCCGTACCGCATTCGACGTATTGTCATACGACAGCCTTCATCTATCCTTTAAAGCGATTTTTTTTTTAGAAAACGCAAAAATTTTTGGAAAAAATTCCAAAAGAAAGAAAATTTCCCAAAATTTTAATATTTCCACGAAATGCTGAGATTTATAGCTGAAAATTGGGATAAATCTCCAAAACATTTCTACTGCAACATTTTGTTTTATACAGCGAACTGTGATAGTTAGCTGGGCAATTTGACAAATGTCATGTATTTTAAATCTATGCTCGAGGAATAATACTTTAATTCTTCTATAACTCTAACGAGCACTTTCTTATCCGTAATAAATTCTTCATGGATTGTCTTTTGATAACTATGAAGGGAACTCTGTACCCCTATCTGCTCTGTTAAAAATGTATCTTTCCATATTTTAATAAGGTATCAAACTCCATTAACTTTTAAATTAATTAAATTAAGTTTCATTATTGCCATTCGGCTGAGGCCCTAAAATTAGGTTTTTGCTCCTAATAACCAGACCTGCTCTCGCTAAAAATTTTACTACAGTAACGATTATTTCCGACACTTCTTTTCAATTGTGTCAATCTTCTATAAAGTGCTTTTACTTGACTGTATTTGACCATTTTGTCTGGGGAAAATAATTCAATATGCAAGCGCGATCATCTGGCCCGCTTCCGTATTCCACAGTTCGAGTTGATGAATGTTTTCAGTTGTCGTCCGTATGATGAAAATGAACTTTTCGTATAAAAGCCTTTGTTCAATACAGTAAACTGAATTGGCGAAGATGAATAAATCCACCACTCTGGCGGTTAACGCTTTTCCCATTCTATAATTTCTCATAGAAAGTATCGCAATTTAAATCTTCTTTACTTTCCATCAGTTTGTGAATGATAGCGAACATACGTAGCGAACATACATAAGCTGAAATCAAGATCTATATTTTGGCAGTCGCCAATGCACCTTATAAAATCCAGTAGTTTCGGCGAGTGTTATTAATTAGTGTCCACTTTTCCGAGATCCGTAGGATATGTTTTTTCACAGCCAATATTTTCCGCTACTTTCTGATACACTGAAGAGGTGCTGTCACTCTTCTTCTTTCTGCACTCCACTACATCATAGAAGTCTTTCACAGCATTTTCAAGGACATCATTGGACATATTATTATGAACTTTTTTTGAAGAAAAAATAAGATGGTACATCAGAAACTGTTCGCTGCTCATTTTTTTTTTACTACGTTGCCCTTTTTACCTTCGATGCATCACTTTGGTAGGAACGCTTTATTTTTTATGATCAATCATGAAGGAAGATGAGAGTGTGGTTGTTTCTGCAGTGGACTAGTTCGATATCCTCTAAAGTTATTTCTTGCTGGATTATAATATTATGGTCGCATCATCAAATCCCTACTTTATTAAGGGTCAAATGATGGGCAGTTAGATAGGTCAGAATAGGTCACTACTGACCGAGTGAGAAAGAGAGAGAGAGAGAGAGGATCTTGGAAATGCACATTGTTCAGTTAATCGAAGGCAATGAACGAGATACACGTGAGCAGCTTTGTCCCTTTACGTCGCTTAGTATGATCTCGAGAATAAATCTTTTGTTCAAGAGAGTTCAGTTCATTAAAGATTTTTGGAATGGAATATTGGCCATCTGGAAATACGCTTTCTATATCAGGTTTAAATTGCAATTCATGTTTTAACTGTTTAAAAATTGCCAGTAATTAGTGTAATCAATAAAGTTACATTCACGCTGGTTATTTTTGGGTAAATTAATTTAAGCTATCAACACACGAATGAATTATTTTCGTAGTTCCCTCCGTTCCTGGGACTCAGTATCAAGGGCGAACACAGGGGGTGGTCACATGTGTCATAACCACCCCAAAAATATATTTTTCACTGTAAAAAATTCCAACTTTCATGATAAATGAAGGGTGTTATTCCAAGACCATGGCAAATTCTGTCCTTGACTCCCCCCAAAATGAAAGCCTGTGTCCGCCCTTGCTCAGCATACCAACACACATCAGTCAAATAGTCGATGGTCAAAATGACCAGGAAGAAAACATCAGCAAAAAGTTGGGCGGCTTTCAACTTCCTACTCCGTTCTGGGTATACTCAATATAGGACTGGTTTATTGGAAGATGAGAGCATTGGACACAATGCCAGACGTGACATTTGAAATTTTTAAAAGTTAATAAGTTTGTGTTTTTACTGTTCTGTGCTAATACTGCTTAATTTTTAATCTCTGAAATAAAAACAAAATAAAAAATAACATAAACAAACTCTGTCAATACGGTGTCCCCCGACTTCGGCCGGATGTCTGAACTCGGGCCTAGTTGACCTACCCTTTAAGATGACAATGGAATCATTATTAATATATATGTTATTTTGGAAATATTTTGCAATTTTTTTTGGATAGTTTTGATAGATGATTCAATGGTTGATTTCAATAGAATCCGGTTTAACTATTTTACACAAATATTTTCTCCTCTTTATTCACAAACTATAGTGATACCTTTACGTGTCATTGGCCTTCTTTAATTCCTGAAACAGATACATATCTTTGATCTCATCATTTTTTTTTGTCAATTGCTGTAAAAGCATATATTATCACTTGTCGTTAGCACGTGCATATGTGTTTGACTTAAATTCGGCGACATCATTTCAAAATCTGTTTTGTAAGCGCTGCAAACATTTCCAACAATGAGGCTTTTGTGTTGAAACATATCCCCATCGTCCTTTATTACGTTTTAAATGAAAGGCCGTGTAAAAATAAGTATGAACATAAAATTTTATGATCCAATTTCCTATGCGAGAGGGTAATAAAATAACCAATAAATTGTCTATATCTGGTATATTTTACAAGCTCTAAAATCGTGGAGATGAGACTATACAATCTACATTTTGTCGAAGAGGATCGCGTTACATAATTCTGTCTACGGATATACTGATTTCCCTTGACACAACTTTAGACGCATTACCATATGTTAAAATAATTCTATGGTAGATATTATATGGATATATTTATTATTTATATGTTTAGCAAAAAAGTACACATAACATTATTCAACTTGGACTAATAAAATGAAAATTTAGTAGGTAATTTATCGGTATCAAATTAGGAGAACTGATTGTCAAAGTTAAGTTAGCAATGATACTGCAACACCCCTTCTCAATCATAAATATCAAATTTTTTTAAAAAATAGGTAAATGGTTTTCTGGTTATTTGAACATTAGATGATAAATTGCTCCTAACAAAACAAACTTCTCGGCGCCTGGTGAGAACCGAACCAAGGACCAATTGATAAGAAATTAAGTGCTCTTACCCATTGAGCTACAGGCGACAATCAAACTTCCCTTTGCGAGCGAATATGAAGCTTCACCGCAGACAAGTTCATAATTCATGGGACAGTGCTTAGACTGCTTTTTAAACTAAAGCGACATGTCAAAGAGGACTTGCTTTTTTGACTTGTCAAATGTCATTGTCTTGATAAAATAAAGTCAATGACGGTAGTTGACTAATGCCACTGTACTTGCTTCCGTTTCAAATGGTTTTTAGAAAGTCACTATATAATCGTGTTTTAGGATAGCGCCAACAGAGTAATGATCATAATAGTAATGATCATAATCGCTGATCAGATCAGCTTGTCTTATCGGGGACAATCGGGGCTCCCGCGACAACTCCTACCAGTTGCAGTTCCACAAGGGCAGCACAGAGATTCTCAAGGTAGTCATAACTCCGGGAATGCAAAGAGTTATCATCAGAGAGATCAGAGTTACCATTATAAGAGTTATCATCAGAGAGATCAGAGTTATCATCAGAGTGAAGAATTATCATCAAAGAAAGAAGAGTTAACATCAGTAAGAAATGAAACAGAAAACAATGAAATGTAGAACGGAAAATTTTTTTCTGCATTTTATAGTTTTCCGTTTTATTTCTTGCTCATGTTCTCTGTTGGCGCTGTCCAAAAACTCCTTTAGTGACTTTCTAAAAAACATTTGAATCGGAAGCAAGTGCAGTGGCATCAGTCAACTACCATCCTTGACTTCCTATCTTCTGAAAAAGGTTAGCGCAGACGAATCGAAATGTCAAGTCTTCGGTACTAAAATCTTTTATCTTGGGTAACACAGTTTAGTAACTTGTTTTATAATTAAAAATGCGCTGTGGAAGTCTTTGTGAAGCTGCTTGCGGTTTTGTTAGTTTTATTAATTGGGGTTATATCTGTCGTTTGTGTGGTGAAGTCTTGTCCCTTATTATTGCCTCATCCTAGTAAAGTAAATGTGCGTCAGTCCCTAAAATATATTCTGATTCATATTTGTAATAGGATAGTTTAGTTGCTACTAAAGATAATATGATAATGGAAGAACAGAGTCGGCGAGATCATTTTTGCAAATGGCTTCCACGGATCATGGATATATTTTGGAGACAGACGAATCCCATTTACTAAAGATTACATCTGTAATGCGTATACAGGGAACAGAGACTCCTTTTACATCTAAGAAAGAAGTTACCAGAGAAAATAACATATTAATGACTGAACTAATATCGCAAGGGTAAACATATTTGGCAATACGTTTAGTCCAAAATATTTTTATTATTGTCATGGTGCAAATTCACAGTCCATGATGTATTTGACTGGTTTCGTTCATTATATTATCCATATTATTATTATTATTATTATGTCCGTTATACATTGTTGTGTTACACAGCATCAAGGAGATAATCACTATCCTCTTGATCTAGAATTCTTAGTTCAGTTCAAGTCTCACCCAGAAACCTGAGAACTGTCCATATATCTTCCGAAAATATAGGCGGTGCCCAGTAAGGCAGTTTTTTGTAGGTCTGTTGTCGTTATGTCAGTAATGTCCAGTTTTTCTAGGAAGTTCTTTAAATTAGGTGTGATGGCCCCCAGTGCACCTATCACAATCGGGATGACTGTTACTTGTTTTTTCAAGAGTTTATTAATTTCTATTGCAAGGTCACGATATTTGGAGATTTTTTCGAATTCCTTTTCTTTAATTCTGCTCTCACTTAGTACCTGTAATGTCGATGATAAAAACCTCCTTTCCTTCACCAGTGTTACCATATTTATTATTATAAGAATTATTACTTATGTACCTTTTCCTTCACGCAAACGTGTTTCTTTTGCACTTTCCCATAAAAAATATTTGTAATTTTAATATTTATATTAATTTTTTATGAATAATTATTCTATTATTTTTTCTTGTATATCTCCTTTCTTATTTTTTTCACATGATAATTTTTTCTACTGCCTCATCACTTGGTCTTTCTACCAATCTCATTCAGAATATTTTTGTGTTTGATAATGGCGAAGGATATTTGTCAGTGGTGTATCGGGGGCATCAGATTAGGCGACGGGTATCAACCTAATCCTCAGCACGCAACCAGTTCCCAGTGGTCGCCCTCCGAAAACCTGCTGCGCTTCGTATTACTTAACATTGGTTCACCAATGGCCAAGAGTGTGGGACATGTAATATTAACAAAAAACATATTAAACGAACTGGCGTATATATCTCATACGAGGGTATTAGTTTCTTTTATTTAAGGCTAACATTTCGATTTGCGTGACAAGCTAAGCTGAAATCACGGCTATAGATAATTCCACAATCTAATGTTGGAAGAACAGAGTCGCCGAGTTGTTTTTGCAAATAGATTTCACGGATCGCAAATATATTTGGAGGACAGGCAAATCCTATTTACTAGAGATTACATCTGCAATGTATATATGGGGAATTGAGATTCCCTTTATATACATCCATGAAGAAGATATATGAGAAAATAACATATGAATAACTGAACTGGTTGCAAGGGTAAACGTATTGGACGATATTTTAATCCGAAATATTACATGAGAAGAATTATTTCAGGCATTGAAAGACGTTTTTCTGTAGTTTTAAAATGTGATAATCTTTATACAAATCATGACTAGAACATATTGAAACTCAGCTATATTTTCCCCAAATATCAAAAAGTAATTGAAAATACTATCTAGCAGATGGATTGGATACTGTGTCTTGACCTTCTTTGAGATTCCCCGATCTCATTCCACCACATTTGTTTTCTTTACTCTTTTAAACTGCCTGCAAGGCGCATCCAATCGAACAGGGCGATATTATCGCAAAATTTTTTACCCATAAGCGTCTTTGTTCAAAATTAAGCATCGATATGCTAGACTTTTTTCTATATTTACATATGTGGTGGTAAAGAGGGAGAAAAGAGTCCTTGTATCCTCTCTCTTCACAAAGTAAGTGAAGGATATAAGTGAAGTATATAAAATATTAAAACGCAAACATAAAAGTTTTCATGCATATAACGTGATTCTCCGCAATATTATTATTAAAAAAGAACAGTATGTACTTTCGGTGTAAAGAAAACAGTATTAACGAAACAATACAGAGTTTCACCAGGAGATTCCATAACAAACAGTTATTTCGACACTGGCGTAAGGTTTAAAAACACGACGTTTCGGACGCTAACTGTTTCCTTCGTCAAGTGAAGGCAAAATTCTGCTTTTACTTGAAAATAGCAGAAACGATCTACTCATAATATTTGGAAAATTAATTGCGAGTTATTATAACAAAATAGCAGGTTATAAATAGTGCCATATTTACGTATAGGCCAAGTAGGCTTGGACCTAGGGACCTGCAATTTGTTTTCCCCCATAGACCTGGTGTTATTCAAATTTAAGCGTTATTTTAATCTTAATTTGGGCCTGATAACTCCGGTATATTTCTATATTTGCACAGTCATTTTTGAATTTTCATTCGCTATGCCATCTGAGAGTCCCCAGCTTCATAAAGGCTATGATTTCAGTGTTTGGGACTTTATATATTTAGTTCATATGCCTACAGATAATGCAGTTACATGCACGCGCTTGAGTTTGACCCGCCTTAAGTATAGCCGCCCGTGAGTCACGTCAAACTCACGGGCGGCTATATGCAGTGGCGAATTAAGAGGCTGGCGGACCTAGAAGCCGCCAGGGGCCCCGAGCTCGCGAGATCTCTAGTTAAAACTACCACAACACAAAAAGCGAAAGATGCAATACTTAATATTATTCACGTATTCCTCGTATATTAGTACAGCACGTTGTTTTATTAAATTATAGCTAATTAAAAATCAGTCGTTCTGCACTCATTTTTGAACAATTATTTACTTATACTATTTATTACGTACTAATTACTGTCATAACTGTAATTTCGCCGTGTATAATTAAATAAGCGAAATTAGAATTAAATTATAATGGTGAAAACTCTGTTCTTAAAAACGCCATTTTTCTTATAAAAAGCTGAGGAGGAGAACGATTTTAATTTCACCTCTAGGCACATGCCTTAATACTTATCCCATGCATATCATCATCATATTCAACCATTATCTATCCACTGCTGGATGAAGGTCTCTCCAAATGCTTTCCACACAAGTCTATCCTGAGCAATTCGCTTCCACGTCACCCCAACCTGTTTTCTTATTTCATCCACCCATCTAGTTTGAGGACGTTTTCTAGGTCTTCGGTGGTCTCTTGGAATCCAGTTCAGAATTTCTGTTGTCCATCGTTGATCAGTTCTTCTTGCAATATGCCCAGCCCATCGCCATTTCAGCCCTTTTACTTTAACAATGATGTCCTCTACTCTAGTTTGCTCTCTCACCCAAGTGTTCCTTTTTCGATCTCTCCTAGTTATTCCAAGCATGCACCTCTCCATGCTCCTTTGCGTTGTCTGTAACTTTCGTATTGCTCCAACTGTTAGACTCCATGTCTCTGATCCATAAGAGAGGACTGGCAATACACACTGGTTGAAGACCTTTCTTTTTAGACACAAAGGCAATTTCCCCTTCAGGATAAAACTGTTTCTTCCAAATGCACTCCAGCCAAGTTTAATACGTCTGTTGAGTTCTTTCATAATGTTGCCATCCATTGAAATCAGCTGGCCAAGGTAAATATATGAATCAGCAATTTCTAGCTCAATGTTGTCAACTTGTATTTTTGTTTCCTCTACGAAATTATTGAACATGATCTTAGTTTTTTGTAGGTTCATCTTGAGTCCAACTTCTTTACTTCTAGTTGAGAGCTCCTGTACCATGTCTTGGAGTTCTGATGGGTTCGTTGAAAAAATAACAATGTCATCAGCAAACCGCAAATGATTTAAATATTCACCATTTATTTTTATTCCCTTGTCATTCCAATTTATCTGCTGAAAAATCATCTGTAAAGCTGAAGTAAAAAGTTTTGGAGAAATGGTATCTCCCTGCCTCACACCTTTACCAATTTTGATAGCTTCGGTATCTTTATGTAACCGAAATTTTGCACTTGCATTTTTATACACACGTTTCACCATGTCAATGTACACTTCCTCGATGTCTGCTGATCTTAAAGAGTTGATGACTGCTGATGTTTTAATAGAGTCAAAGGCCTTCTCATAGTCAATAAATGCCACACACAATGGAAGTTCATATTCATGTGTTCTTTCAATTAATTCTCTTAATACTTGAATATGGTCTACTGTACTGAATCCACTTCGAAATCCAGCTTGTTCTCTTGGTTGAGCTGCATCTAATTTTTTCTGCAGGCGATGTGTTAGCACTTTTGTGAAGATTTTATAAATAGCAGGTAACAAGCTAATTGGTCGGTAATTTTTTAAATCCTCTTTATCACCTTTTTTATGCAAAAGAATTACTGTTGCAGAATCCCATTGGTTTGGTATGTTACCACTGTTGAGGCATTTGGTAAAGAATTTTGCGAGTATGTCTTCTACATGTTCTCCAGCTTCTTTTAAGATATCTAATGTAATGCCATCATCGCCAGGGGATCTTCCTTTCTTCATACTTTTTATTGCAAATGCTACTTCTTCTTTTAAGATTTTAGGAGCTGTTCCTTCGACTATCTCAGAGTCTTCGTTTAATCCACTGTTTCCCTCATACAGCTTTCTGTAGAATTCTTCAACTCTTCTAAGTATTTCTTCCCTATTTCTTGTTACAGTGCCATCCTCTCCTTTTAATGCAATGATGTGTTTCTTCCCAATAGACAAACTCCCTTTAACAACCCTAAGGCTCTTGTTGCTTTCAATGGCCTTCCTTACTAACTCACAATTGAATTTTCTTATATCTTCTTTCATGTTTTTGCGCAAAGTTTTGCAAAGTTCTACATACTCGATCCTGCAACTGGTATTTTGATTGTCCACCTTCATAAGTCTTCGCCTTTTCATGAGTTGTTTCGTCTTCTCAGATAATTTGCTATTCTGCTTTTTACATATTACACCACCAATTTCCCCAGCAGTTTCAATTATTGTCTTAACAATGTTTTCATTTGCTTCTGAGATGTCAACTTCTTCAATAAGTCCTTCCAGTGCAGAAAAGCGATTTTTTAATTCCAACTTGAATGCCTCGGTATTTTCTTTTAATTTCTTTAAATCCACCCTCTTACATACTTGTTTCCTAATGAGCTTCTGCCTTTCTAGTTTAGTATTTAAGTGCATTTTACATCTCACCATTCGATGATCACTTCCAGTATTAAATCTGTTCAGTACGCTGCAATCTTCAATAATTGATTTCTTGTTTGCCAGTATATAGTCAATTTCGCTGGTTCCTCCATTGGGGTGTTTCCATGTCCATTTTCTTTGCGGTTTCTTCTTAAAAAATGAATTCATGATGCTAAGATTTTCAGCTTCGGCAAATTCTATGAGTTGATCGCCACGTTCATTCCTTTCCCCGTATCCGTATTTACCAACCGATGTCTCTCCTTGTTCCTGTTGTCCAATTCTTGCATTGAAATCCCCCATGATGAGCTTGATATGTTGTTTCCCTTTGGTGTGTAACTCTTTGATTTCTTCATAAAATTCTTCAACCTCCTCGTCGGTATGGCTTGATGTTGGTGCATATGCCTGTACTATCTGAAGTTGGTATCGCTGGGTTAGTTGAACAACGAGCCTCGCTGCTCGATCTGACGTGCTTTCGACTTCAAGAAGGTAGTCTTTAATTCTTTTGTTGATTAAGAAGCCAACACCACTTGTTCTTCCAGTTTCCGTTCCTCTATAATAAAACAAATGTCCACTTTTAAGTTCCACCAACTCTTCACCTTTTCTTCTAACTTCACTGAGTCCTACAATGTCCCATTTGATCTTGTCAAGTTCTTCTTCCAATTCCTGAAGTTTTGCTTCAGAAGCAAGGGATCGTCCATTATACGTTGCCAAGGTCAATAACAAACGGCAGCCTGGGCCATTCCAGTGATTCTTAGCACCCCCTGCTTTCATGCCACACTGACCGCTGCCTTGATCAGGAGCACTCCAGCACCTGGAGACTAGGGGCCATGGTTTCTGGTGTGTCAACATAATGGAGGAATTAGCCATAATTTCACCACGCTGGCTAGACGGGTTGGTGAATTAGCCCTCCCCTTCCGCCTTTCTATCCGTGCAGCAAATATTAATTTGCCACATAAATAGAAAGCTCAGCCTGCACCACTTGAAGGCGGGGTAGGACACTAGGTTACTGGCCTGGCCGGTTCCACACATCGTCACCCATGCATATATATATATATGTGTGTGTGACAAAATTGTATGATTGTGACATGTAGTACCTTCTAATGTAATATACATAAATACACTATATTTAAATGTATATTAACTTAGACAAAGTTAAAGTAGTGAAATAATAGAACGCAAGGTAGAAAAACCAAGTAAATTAAAATAGTAGAAACAGCTTAGAATAAAAAATGCAATTGTAGTAGTAAAAGGTGAAGAGGAGTAAAAGATTAAACAATACCAAGAATTTTGTTCTTCATCAGGGACCGCACAAAATCCCTGTTATTGGTTTGCTTTTTCTGACTACAATAATTGAGATTTGTCAGATTTACATGTCACCTCATACTACAATTTTGCTGTAATAATGATTTCTTAAACTGCATTAATTAGGGCTGGAGGACTAATTATTGTTTGTTTTGACTATTAAGTACCTCTTTTCTCTTAATTCCTTTCTATGAATAATAGCTTGCTAACTATTCAATTTAATATATATATATATATATATATATATATATATATATATATATATATACACACACACACACACACTTGAACGCGAGATTGCTGAAAAGTAATTGTACGAGAAGAAAAAATCGTCGTTGTTTAAATAATATTTAATATTTCCACCCGAAAACCGGAGCATCTGGATAAATCTTCGAGGAGGAGAGGATGTTTATGTCCTGCTCCGACTGTATTAATTTTTCTGAAATTCCCTTCGAACTAT
The DNA here is from genome assembly GCA_006491805.2 of Dysdera silvatica. Classification (NCBI taxonomy): domain Eukaryota; kingdom Metazoa; phylum Arthropoda; class Arachnida; order Araneae; family Dysderidae; genus Dysdera; species Dysdera silvatica. The sequence goes on from QLNU02015360.1 coordinate 106,985,511, forward strand.
TATTATTCTAAAGGAACAATACTTATTATAGAATAAATAAAGGAAAGAAGGTATTTGCGTATTGGACGCATTAACTATAGGATGATCGTTGCTTCATTATTATTGAAGTATTTATGGCTTGGATATATATACAAGGACGTAAAGAGTCCAATCGAATTGTAAGTCCTGTTTATGTTATTTTTGCGGAAGTTATGAAGAATAGTAATTATATAAATTAACTAAGGAAAAAATTGATGTTTGGAAGCGTGATATAATATTTTAAGTGATATTAAAAATCATAAACGATAAAGGAAGTTCGCAAGAACATTTTCAAAGAATACTAATACATAGTTCGTTTACGAAAAGTAGTCCGATGGTACCGTTAGAATTAACGGGAGCTGACGTCACAAACGGCTTAGCCGATTAAAGCAGAGGGAAGGACGTCATTTCAGAACTGTTTTTTAGCGAACGTTTGTCTGCGCCAAAAACCAGTTCTGAAATGACGTCCTCCCCTCTGCTGTAATCGGCTAGGCCGTTTGTGACGTCAGCTCCCGTGAATTCTAACGGTACCATCGAACCACTTTTCGTGAACGAACTATATGTTTTTAAGAAAGGTGAAATAACAAAAGTGTAAGATTCTGATAAGTAATCAGAATTGCTGATAAAT
>QLNU02015360.1:106986256-107010917 GCA_006491805.2 Dysdera silvatica
TTGACTTTAGACAAAATAAAAATACATTCTTATAAATAAGGATATGAAGAAAATATTGTCTTCAGGAAATTTTGATAAGTTAATTTTAAAATTTTTATATTTTTTCTAAACAACTTTTTTCGAACATTTGCACTGCAACTCTTAATTAAAAATAAAACACCCTAAAAACATATAATCTCCAAAATTTTAAAGCCATTTATGATGAAATATAGCCAAATTATAGCTTAATTAAGCAGTGAAATTGCATGAACTGCAGTTGTAGTGCAGTGTAGTCAAATTGGTGTACTTCTGGATACCAGCTATGATTTCGCTAGATTCATTTCAGATCGTAAATTCGAGGAAGGCAGAAAAATGATTTTTTTTGGCATTAATTTACTACATTATCACATCAAATAAAATGTTTCGGGGGCCCCCTTTTTTTGTGGGGTCCCACGAGCCCTTGCTCATAATTTGGCCCTGGTCACAACTTTACAATAATTGCCATTTTGTGAAGGATCTAAGTGCCTCAGGATAAAATCAAAAATACCATTGCATTCAGAAGAACATACAATTTTTTCATGGAAAAAATGAAAAATCTATTTTTTGAACCAAAAGTGGTACCAGACCCATTTAAGGACTGGGATGGGAGAAGACAGATTGAACAACATGGCCATATTATACATAGAACAAGAAATTTTGGACGAAATAGATACTGCCAAAATTACTGGTGACTCTGCCAAAGAGAAATTAAGATACAAATTCATAAGGAAAACACTTTTTACGCACTCGTGTAACTTTTTTAACGTTAATTTTTTTGAATAAATATCTGATTTTTCTTGAAACGTTGAGTTTATTATTAGTTACATATTGCCGGTTTAAGGAACTCACTAAAAATTTACTACTGAAATCTTTCCGAAAAAATCATCAGTTCCTTACACTTTTTTTTTTGGCTTGGGTGAAAATGCCTCGAAAATTTTACTGCAGGGGCCTCCAATAGGCTTAATCCGCCTCTTGCTATATTCTAAGCATTATAAACATTAGAAAGAAGCTTTCTATTATTTAACCGCATGTTTTCTTTTAAACTGTTTCACAATTTACAACATCAGATGGTTCCATCTCAAGCTTGGAATTTCATTAGAAAGTCCTAAATTCTGGATTTATTTTAAAATTTATCCGGAACTTCCCGGTAATTAGACAAACCATCTTCTTCAGGGTGACCATTTTATCCTAAAGTCCATAAAAGCCTTAATCAGGCACTGCTCATGAAAATAAAACCAGCATTTTTATTTTTTGGAAGAGAATATTTGTACTTATTACAGAAAGAAACTAATTCTATTTGTGCAAACATGACCTCTTTTTCTAGGCATTCGTTTGGTCTCTCCATCTTCTCCTACTTTCTGCTGAAATGTTTAAATACTCTAGATGCCACATCATTATCCCAGTTTCTCACCTAATTGCTGCTAATGATCACCTAAAGCCACCAGGCAACCGCAAAGATCGGATGTTCAGAAGCCATTTTTGAAAACAGGGAAAAAAAGAAACGAAAAAATAAAAAAGAATGTGCAGTAAAAGAGAATGATTGACGATAGTTTAAAAATAAGCTAATCTTCACACTCAATAAAAAAATTAGGATTAGAATCAACAGATAGAAAAACAAACGATTAACAAATAAAAAGCTTTGTGTGCTATGTAAAGTATAGACAATTAAGCGGAAAATCTCTGAATAAACCATTTACATTCTATACAGGAGATTTAATAAGATGCGGTTTATATATATATAAACCAGCGTTTTAATAAATTTCTATATAGAGTATAACAGTTGTATGTAGAATATTTACATATATAGTGGAAAATGGTAACATTTAAAACACACAAATAAAAACGATATCCTTAATCTCTTTTTTGGTTTTAATAAAATGCGGATTTTTACAAATTTTTGAGAAAACCCTTAAAATTGTATCTAACTAATTAAATATTTTCCTTTTATTGATAGAACATCAAAATTTGTCTCGCGATTAATCAATTTTAATAGATTTTAGCGATTAAAATGATATAGTTGGTTAAGTGAATTCACAAATTAAATTGGAGTTAAATTAAGTATTTAATAAATAAGTTTAACACACTGCGCAAATATCAAAAGTAATAGTTTTACATTTTACAAAATCATCGTATTTTTAAGTCGAAAATGTACGTCCATTAGTCAAATGCTGAATTTTATTCATTAGTGCCTTCAAAAGTGAATAATGAGGAATTTTATGCCCTGAGGTAACGGGTTAGTGGTTAAGTTTATTTAAATGGTGAATAAATTTCTTGTAAAAGCCTTTGTCCAAAATTCTCTGACTTTGTCAAGAATTTTTTTTTTAAATGAGATTCTTAATCATTCACACGTTGCGCTATGTTTGTGTGTTAATCGTTTCAATAAGTTAAGTTGTAAATTATGTATCTCATAAAGTATAACGCAGTAGACTTTTATAACGTTTAGGGGCCCTAAAAAAACGTTCATAAAATGGAGGGTTTGTAAGTAGAAATATTAAAAAAAAGCAATTGTAATTAAAACGAAATATTTAAAAATTGTTTGTAAATACGCATCTTTTTCCTGGGCGAAACTGTGATATTCTCAGGATATAAGCCTACTCTTTCATTCGCCTCCTTTTACCGATGACAGCTGAAGTTATGCCTTGGTAGTGAATTGCTTTAATTTATTCATAACAAGCAAAATTTAATACAGCAACTCATCAATAAATTCCGATACCTCATACCTACATGCCTTTACCTTCTAAATTCAAAATATATACGTCAAATATAGCTTGATTCTACCCTATATATCGATTTTTTAACTAAAGCCACAAACCAACGTAAACAGTCCCTTCCCTATCGAAGTTTAATGCTATTCTCTTCATAAATAATCACTCTTGTTTAACGACAACCTAGAGAATCAAACGCCGAAGTATGTATCGATAAAAAAAGATGTGATCTTACCAACGGGAATTAAACTTGGATTTTCTGTAAGGTAGATAAACGGCTTACGACTACGTCATCGTCTCGGTAGTTAAATTCCAAAAAACACGTCTAGGTGGCTTTATTTGTTTACCAGTTTGGCAATTATGTTAACCCTGCGAAGGGTAATAATATCCTATAAAGCTACGTCACCGTACGACTTATAACCCCTTCACTACTAGGCACATCACGTATCATGTGATGTTGTTTTGCCGTTCACTACCAGGCACGCTTACTGATTACTTCTCTTGTACACAGTGATAAAATGCATGGGAAGTATCTCACCTACACGATAACTTCCCCTATATACATATATGCATATAGGAGAAGTATCGCGTAGGAGCGATACTTTACGTACATACATAACTGTATACAGGAGAAGTAGTCCGTAGGGGCGACATTTTCTTTTTTTTTCAAGTGGTACAAAAAACATATTAGTGCCTGTATGCTGGCTTTATGAGCTAGGCTGTGCTGCCTTTATGGGTCCACATATTGTGTATAAATGTAAAAACGTAGTCTAAAAAATAAATATGCTAAAAATACAATAAAAATGTAATTTGTAGAAAAGCTTAAAAATCTAGTATTGCACCGTATATTCATAATTTACAACTGGTAGTGAAGTGGTTAAAGATCTTCAAATTATCGCATTTAAAAACAAATAACGTATTAGTTGGCACAAATGCAAAAAACTTATTCCCGAATATCCAAAATACGAATTTTTATTAATATAAGCCTTACCCATGAGAGGTATTAAAAATACATACTTTCTGATCACCTTTTTAATAATGTTGATAAAAAGCTCCAAAATTGTGAAAATTTAATTAAAATGTTCTACTTTACATCTCTAGCATCATTCAATTGATTTAGCAAGAAACTACCAAAAGTAATCTAATTATCTATCGTAGTATAAATAGAAGAATACCATACGTTGCAACCGAAAAAAATATAACTTTGAAATTTTATTAAAAAAATCGCATTAAGTCAAAAAATATAAAACACGACTAAGTGTTAGTAGTAGTAGTAGTAAAAATGCACTCAAGTAAATGCACACCCAACCCCAAAAGTGCAGCGTTTTCTTTGACTTAAATTCCATAGAAAAAACTGACATTCTAATGGCTCTTAAAACCCTAAAATCAATTTATATTAAGTAAAGTAATATTTAGCTTTTAAAGAGCATGCCTCTTGAAATTCTAAAATACTTTGTTGTACATGAAATCTTTCCTGGGAAAGGAAAAGCTTCTATTTTAAATTCCTTTTTAAAGTAGGTTTATTATGAAATGAATCTAGTTATCCCAACAAAATATATAACTTTTTTTGGATTAATCTCTTTTGTAAATTTATGTTATTATATTTCATTAGTATATATATATTAAGTAACATCACTATATAAAATTAATTACTATAATTGTTTGTTATATGAAATTAATTATACTTAATAATTTTCGATACCCACGTATAAGAAAAATTCCAAAAAATCTCGCCCCGGTGGCTTTGTGTGTTGACCATTATTTGGCAATTGTGTTATCCCTGAGAAGGGTAATAATATCTTACAAAATTGTTTATCGAACGTGATGCGTTGTAGATGAAAATGCTTAAAATTTCGTGAACAATTAAAAAACTGGTAGAGACTACACCAGATACGGAAAACCTTTCCGTGTTCGAAGGTCACATTAGTTAAGCTGTAATCTAATGAGGCCACATTCAAGAATATTCACTTCAGTATACTTCAAAAAGTACATTATTATATCATAAAAAATCTAACCACAATATACTAATTCCATACCATGAACACATTTTGTTAATTCAAAAATTAACTAAGCTTTCAATGACTTTGTTGTAACACTTTTTTGTCGAAAAGCAGCGAAATATTTGTTTGCAGCATGGTACTGCAGCTTTAGCTGGTCCTTAAGATGGGTATCTGTCATTTGCGTTTTTAAGGGTATATTTATAAATTTTAAGGGGAGGCAGCTGAAAGTCCAAAAAGAAATTATTGATTATTATATAAAATTATTGGTTAAAATATTAATTTGAATAACTACGTGTGATATATCTGATTTTTTCTTTGTAAGGGGAAAAGGGGGCGGCTATACTAATCCTGTGCCTAAATACGGCAATTTTCTAAATGTGTCACAGTGTGCAGAGAATTGAAAGAATGCATATTTTTTTATTTAAATTTTAACGTTCGATTATTTCGTGTAAATTTAATCGATGACCTTAGAAGCTAGGATGGCCTCCATGTAGTTGAATCAACGTTAGAACTTTTTATTTTCGGTGCCAAAGATATTAACTTACAGAAATAAAAACTGCTCTCTCTCTGACAAGACTAACATCTTATACAATGAAATATCTCTACCTGGGGCAGCATGGGCTCTGTCAGACATAAGTCTTTACCCATTACTGCCCAGGTGAATCATTTTATATTCAGCATCAAAGTAGAGTATCTGTAATCTATGTGTGATTCTCCTGAATAAAGTTTATCTTATCTATAAGGAAAATTTATTTAATGTACATAATAATATATTTTGAATTATAGCTTGTAACCAAGAATCAAAAATCAAAGCAGCGCCTTCGGTCTGTAAAAAAATATACGTATTTATTTTTCCCTCATATATTTTATTTGCTCTTAAAAATTTATTTGTAAAAATTTATTTAAAAAATAATATATAGGTACTCTTCGAACTTTTTCTGCTGGAGTTGAAACAAATTAAAAATCATTTTTAATAGCAGAATGAATTTAAAAACAGATACTCCACTATAATTAGAAATGTGTTTAAAGCAAAATGAAACAATTTTTTTGTTCAAAGGCCTTTGTTTTTATCAATTGGAAGAGGTAATGCTTGAAAAATTCAGACACAAAAGATAATATAAGTACCTTTTTTGTGGAAAAAAAAAAAAAAGCAGATCTTCCTCCTAGATCAGTGCAATGTCACGTTTTCATTCTTAACTGAAAAAAAAAATAGAATTTTTATTATTTCTTGGTTATTTTATAATTATTTGTAAAATCCTTTATCCTTTCTAATGAGAGTTACAGCTCGTGGAATGTGTAAAATACATAGTCACAATTGTTCACTTTAAGTGTAGAACTTCGGGACTTACAGTATTCTACATTTGCAGCGTAACTTGTAAATTTTAATCTCACAGCGGATTATTTGCGAGGAACATTCATTTTTTTTTTAATTTGGAGCGTGCACATGCCATGGTAATCTGAATAATATTTCGCTGTAAACCATACAATTTTCAACTAGGTCCGGAGGAAAAAATTCAAAGTAAATATTATTTGTATTAAAAATATTAGACATTGTGCGGTTTTGTACTTTTGAATATATTTAGTTCTGAATGTCTAAATAAAAGCGGCTGAAGTCCTATAGCGGTGTAGCGTTAACCTGGATTCGATGCCAATAAAAACGTAGAATATGTACTATTTTTTTATGCCTACTATTGTTTGGAGTTTGATTCTCTACACCGTAAAAATCAAACAAAGAAAGGCGGTTAAAGTATTAAAACATCATGAATTTTAACACTAAGGAAGGTTTAATTGAAATACCGAAAAATGTTAAATAGAATATCCATACCTTCGGTAATGGTCAAGAAAACCTTTATCGCTTCTCGATTACTTTTTGCCGCGAATCTACATTTTTCTACCTAACCTAATCGAGACGTCCTTAAGGTTGCAAATGATAGATACCCATCAAAAAGATCAGCTGAAACTGCAACATCATGCCATAACCAAATATTTTAATGCTTTTCTATAAAAAAAAGTCGCAAAAACTCATTAAAAAGTTAATTAACTTGTGAATGAATAAAACGCTTTCTTGTTATGAAATAGTACATTGCAGTTAGATTTTTTTGTGATATAATGTATTTTTGAAGTAAATTTAATTAAATATTCTTAAATGCGGTCTAATTAGAGAACAACTTAATATAGCCTTTCGTCATAGAAAGGTTTCCCGCCTACCTTTTATATATTATAAATAATAATATATAAATATATACAAGTTTCTAAGTAATATTAATATATATACAGTGTAGATATAAATAATGTAAATAACGGAATATTATTTATTGATATTAAAATATATAGGTAATATTTATTAAATTATGTACTTTTTTACGTATATATGCATATCACTATTTTGTATTTAATTATATTGTGTGGTGTCGATTTTGAGAGGGTAAAGGTTTGTTTGCACCGACTCTGTCTGCCAGGTAGGACATATTCAAAGATTTTCATAATGAATTGCGTTTTTTTTCTATAGAAAAACTGCCGACACTGAATCTGGATGAAAACCAAAGTTGAAGGCAGTATTTTTTATTGCGTATTCTACTGCCGATTTTCTTCAACAACTCCATTTTCCCTCTCTCTATTTCTCTACAACGCTGAGTTTTTTTAACATGGCGAACACATACCGTTGATTAGAAAGATTGAAGCAAACTGAATCCTTTTTAGAGAAGCTGAAAGTTACGCGAGAAGAGAAAAGTGTGGAAATAACACCATGTCATGTGATCCGTAGGCGTCAGATCGGTCTTGATTGCCCTTTCAATCTCTTCTCGGGATACCACCGTTTTAATTTTTTCAATTATTATTCTTAGCATCATTCTTACGTGCGAAAAATCCCAATTTTCCTTGAAAAAAATTCGATACATAGAATTTTTTTTCGATATACAGGAACATTTTTTCATGCAATAAAATCACGAGGATCCATAACAGTTTCGATATATGGAGATTTTCGATAAATATGGGATCGATATATAGAAGTTCTACTGTATGTATATAATTTTCTTAAAGAAAATCGCTTTTATGTTATAAACTTTTCAAATCACCACGAAATTTTAGCTATATAATAATACTAAAATTTCATAAAATTTTACTAACCCAAGAAAACATCGAAGTAACTTAGTGCATCCGACAAATAGTGCAAAATTTACAACTAATAACTATACAATCAAAGTAAATTATCCGTATTTATTCATTTGTAAATTTGTCAAAGGGTATTGATGCTTCACATTTAATTTTTGTAGCGTATTTTAGCCTCACAAACGTTTAATTTATTTCCACACAGTCACACGCAAAATTCCTAATTCTGCATTCACGTAAATTTCGGTAATGTATAATCTTACCTTCAAAAAATAACAGCATGGTATATCCTTTATGAAAGATGATGTAAAAATAAAATTTATCCTTTTTATATTCCTCCCACTTAATCTTAAGGTATTCAAGGGCTTTATCTAAATAATAATTGTTAAAATGCAACACTTCCTCATTTTTCCTATAACCACGTTTCGTCTTATATAACGCTAACTACCATTTGGTTAATTTGAGAGAAAGGGGATAATTTGAAATTTCACCTTATCTAATAGGAGAATTGATTATAATGCGCTCCGTAGTCTGGGAACCAGGAATAGAAATGAGAGTGGATACACTACAACCCACATATCGGCAAGACGTGATTATATGGAATATTATCTATAGACTAACTAGTTTTAGCTAGAATATTTTAGAATAGAGATTAAATGATAATAGTTTCTAACTAGCTAACGAATGAGAGTAACATTTATTTTAACGAAATAAGGATCTTAGTTGTTGTTTGCGCGTGATGATGTTCTTAAATATATCATTTTTTCTGGAGAGATAATGAAGAGTAATTGAGTATAAGGAATAGCGAACTTCCTTGCCTGTGTTACAACGATTTCTAAAGGGAAATTTTTCATATTTATGAAAAAGTATTTAGCATCCTAATTGACGTTTTTGATATATATATATAAAAACTGTAACTGTATACGATATATATTGATGGATACTGAATATATTTCTTTTGAATACCCACTCACTTATTAGTCGCATTCAAAATATTTATGTATTATTTAAAATGAGACGTCAGATGCTAAAAATATTCTTCGTTTGTAATTATTCGCATTTTTCCATCGTTCGAATATCTCCATGAAAGTCCATATGGAACCACATAATGTTTTACTAGTTGGTGATTTCACACTTACATTTGTAAAAATATTTAATAAATGAAATCGATTTTTTAGTTCTTGCCGCCATAAAACCAACTAGATGCGCTATATAGCATATGATTATTCTTAGGACCGGACGTATATCTGGTAGCGAATCTAAGGTTGCGAGCATTCTGAGAAGAGAGACGACAACAACGGGGTGATTTGAGTTTGAATAGGGAGGGAGAGCAGAGGGCCCTTGATCTAACAAGAATTTAAAAGCAAAAAGCCCGAGTTTTTCTCCATGGTTATAATGGTAAAAAATTTAAATAATTGGAAAAAAAATTATTTAAAAATAAATTGAAAAACCCAGCAAAATATCGAATAAAGTGAAACGAAAGTCGGCAGTGACATTTATGTCAAATTTAGCACTGTGATGCCTCAGAAAAATTTTGTATTATAGACAAATATATTTAAAACGCTCACACAAAGTGATGAGGAAGTGAACATTTTATGCGAAATGTGTACCATATTTCAGGAAACATAATATAAGAAATATAAATTTTAATTTATTTTTTCAACATTCGGCTCCGTTTTGATTCTGGGTTATATTTTATAAATAGACATTAAATCTGAAGATAACAATAAGAGGCAATTTTTTCATTCAGCACACGCATGAAAATCCAATAAGAACAATTAAAAAAGAAATAAAAACAATATTAAAAGGATTATTATGAAAAAAAAAAAAATTTTACTCAGAGGAAAATGTTATTGTCTTTCATCAATACCAATTATTCAAAACCGGTATTTGATAATGCATTCCTTTTTTGGAACATTTGATATAGTGCCAAAAGGAAATAATTGATCCACCAGGGCTGTAGATGGCAAATTTGTATTGCAGCGAATAAACATTTCCCCTCACTGTGTGGTATACTCACAAAATATACAGCATGGAACTATCTGCTAAGAGTGATAATATCTCAAGATCGACTTTATTCCCTTTTTCTGATTGGGAGGAAGTTGGATAGCCATCGTTGAAAACGTACAACCCTCTTCTGCAGGCACAAGTTGTGAATCAGGAACGCTATTATACGACTTGCTGAACTGTTGGGCAGCTTCAATTAATGGCCTCTGAATTTTTTTTTCGTTTCTGAGTTGGGCAAGTTAGATAGCAATCATCTCAAATTAAGTTTTGTATATGGACATTAAGCTAATATTACATCATTTACGGAAGCAGGAACTGAGAAAAAAATTTCTCCCCTTTTCATTACATTGCTAATTACCGCAAGTAAAATGTTGGTGCAAGTGAGGTTCTGATTTTTCAAACGTAATTTCAAACTTAAATGTGTTTTGAAAGTGAAAAATATGATGAAACCTGTACTTTTAATACAAAATACCTAGAAAAAAAACCCCTATATTTTCGATACAAAATACAAACACAGTAGAACCCAGCAACCGGCTTAATTAGGACTGAGGGCAAGCCGGTTAAGAAAAATCCGGTTAAACGGAAGTGATTTAAAAAATGTTAAATCGATGACATTTCACTTAGGTACTCTACGTTATAAGGAAAACTTTGCATCATAAACGTATTTAAACAAATTAAAGCAAAAATAATTACTATGCGTACTAGACTACTATTAAAAATTACCTATATGTAACAGACTACATAAAAAAAAAATTAAAAATGCACACCCTACTAGTGTACATACAATTGCATTACTATTCTTTAAAGAAATCAGTTACTTTTTTTTTTTGTTTTAAACTTGAATACCGATGTTTGGCTGCAAAGTCCCGCCATTTCGTTATTAACATTACATCAACTGATGCGGAGATTGATTGTTGTTCAACGTAACGAAAAGCCACTTCTAAAGCATTCATGCCATCGGTATGGGAAACTCGGGAGTCTATTGGTGAATCTACATATCATCCAAATCCTCCATGACGTCTTGAGGCGCATCAATGATAGTCTCGATTATGTCTTCGTCAGATAACATTTCGCGATCCAAGCCATTATCAATTTTAAACCACTTTTCGATATCTACGTTTGAAATATCACTACAGCCTTGAAGAGCTTCAAAAGTTTTGGTGAAGCTTAATGTAAGGAATTCTGTTGATGGCATTTCGTCATTCACTCCAGATGATCCTTTTTCATTTGTTTCTTGCTGTATAGGAGCCATTAGCTTCCGCCATGATTTTTCTAAAGTTGAAGCGGGCATTTCTGACCATGCTGTGACAACCATGTACACCACATCTTTAATATTAATAGCTTTTATTGAGCCAATAAGGTTGACGTTAATAGTATCATTTTGTAATGCTACCATTCGTTTCTGATGGTATCTTCGTTTAAGAGATTTGATTACACCTTGATGAATCGGTTGAATAAGTGACGTAACGTTAGGTGGGAAGAAAACTGCTTTTAGATTTCCCACCTTAAGTTCTTTTTTATTTGGATGCGACGGAGCATTATCTAGAAGCAAGATTGTCTTTAAGGGCAACCCTTTTGATTTCAAATGTTTTTCAACTGTAGGAAAAAACTGTGGCTTGAACCATTCCTTAAAGAGGAAAGTGTCCATCCAAGCGGATTTTTGAGCTAAATAATGAACTCGAAGGGAGCCATATTAACGTTTTAAATGTCCTCGGCAGCTTTGACATTCCTATAAGCATAATCGGTAACTTATGTGTGCCAGTACAATTGCTACACAAAGATAAAGTTACCCTATCTTTACTCTCTTTATATTCGGGGTGGGGGGCAGCTGATTCTGTTTTAGATTTTAAAGTTTTGGAAGGTAGCATTCTACAGTACAGACCAGCTTCGTCGACGTTGTATAACTGTCCTGCTGTTAAGTTTTCTTCAGCGATAATTTCTTCTAGTTCGGGTTTGAAAACAATTTGCACCCTCTGGGTCAGCAAACAATTTTTCATCAGAAATGTTGAGCTAATGGATGCCATGCCTCTTTTTCTATCTGTTTAGCCAACCTTCACTAGCGACAAATTCTTTATCTCTAATTTCTTTTATGTAGAATCAATGCCTTTTCTTTTAAAATATGACCGCTGATGGGCATTCTTTTCTCTCGTTCTTGGTTAAACCAAAGCAGTAATGCCTCGTTAAATTTTCTAAATTAGGTTTCTTCAATATCGAACGTGACTACAGTCAATTCTTTGACATTAATCGGCTACAAAATGCCTCTCTCTCCTCTTCCAGTCGCTGACAGTACTCTTTCCGACACTAAAATCTAAAGAGATTATCTTCAAATTTTCACTTCTGATCATTATTTTTATAGCATTAAGTCTTTTTTACATCGATACCACAACACGCTGTCTCTTACCTGCTACACTAGATATTTTCCCTTTTCAATAATATTACCTCTACAACTAATGTGACTAAAACAACGCATGAATATTTTTCCGTACCTAAGTCAGTGGTGATCAAAAACTGTGGGTCGTAAGAAAATTTTAGTGGGTTACCAAATTCAAAGAAATATACATAACACATTTTTTAACGGTTATTTTTTCACCGAATTCTTCACAATATTAACCAAATAATGCCCAATTCCGCAGGTGTTCATATATTTTAATCAACTGAATTTAAATTGAAAACGTCAAGTTTAATATGAGGTAGAAATATATTTTGGAATATGCTAATTTCACAATTGAAATATGTTTACAGTGAATGCAATTTCCATTTTAATATCAGCTTCGTGAAATTTTGAGTAGTGATCCACAATAACGTTTACTTCAATTTCATTAAATATAGCTCCAAAACAAATATTTTAAGAACAGTATGTATGCCTTTGAGAGATTTCTCGCTTGATTAAATATACTTATTTAAAGATTAATAAATACCCAAATTAAAAACCAAAAACAAAAATCAATAAAATTAGAATAAAACAGTTTAGTTCTCTTAACAGTAAGGAAATTTAATTAAACGACGTAATATAACTTGTACTCCCATTTTGTAATAGAGTTTTTGATTTATTGAGGAATAATAATCAAAGAAGTATAGCTTATTATTTCTCGTACAAAGCCATGTTATCTATTATAACAAAAGTAGCCACACGAAGTTCTTCTAATAAACAAAAAAAAACTCTAAATGGCACAAAATTCTAATTCAGTATTTGTATATTACTCTATTTGTACGTACACTCCTGATAAAAATCTGATAGAAATTTTCGAAAATTTTATTTGCAAGTCACTTGAAATTTCGAAGACAAAAACTAAACTTCAAAGCAAAATTATTTTGCATGGATTATCAAAACTTCAAATCCGGAATAACATTTACATTAATTGCTTTTTCGTTCAACCAAAAATGCACGATGGAAGTCCAGTAGTTCACTGGATTTTAGCTATAGTTATGGATGTCTCGAAAGCCTTCAAGAAAGCAATCCATTTTGCTTTGTATTTTTATTTTAAGAACGCTTAGTTAAATGATTACTACTAATAATACAAATCACAAGAACAAGTGACCCGAGGGGAGGTCGGGAAAAAAATCTGACATTATTGTTAGCATGACAAGTCCTGCTTTCCCCACTACCAATAGGCAAAGAAATATAGCAAAATTCAGTATTGAAACAAAACAGTGGGGAAAATGCATCCCAGAACACTGTAAAGTAAATACTTGGAAGAAAAAAGACAATAGACATAAATACTCATTTATCAAAGATTAATGAGAAAATATTAATCATTTTGTGAGATGGAGTATTAATTATCGACGTAATCGAGTAAATAGTCCAACTAAACCCCTCTACCAATAAAAATAATTTGAGTCTTGTGATCGAAACAAGCCTATGCCCTGTAAACAAGCAATGGTATAGTCCGTTCGTGGAAAAAGTCGCGTGCGAAAAACCGGTTATCAAAGACGCCCTTCCCTCTACTGCAATGAAACAACCCGTCTGTGACGTCAGCTCCCTTGAATTCTAACGGGACTGATGGACAATTTTCCGAGAACGGACTATACGTAGATGGTAATGTATTTCAGGCTCAAGAACCCACGAAATTCAAGTGCTAGAAAAATTATTTGTTGCCAACAAAGGAACCAGTAATGACTTTAAACCTGGCATGAGGGATATCTCATAAGTCGACAAGAAAAACCAACGAGAGCATCATGTAAATTTGCATTTATACGGTAAAAGATCAGAATAGAAAGCTTATGCACAATCCAATCCTAAAATAATACAGTTAAACCTCGTTAAAACGAACACACCTAAGACGAATAACTTTTAATAAGAATCGTTTTCTGAAGTCCCGTCAAACTGTAAAGGAATCCCCAGGTTATTTTTTCCTTTAACACGAACATGGTTAAAACGAAATACCGTTTACTACGAACTGATAATCAATGGCCCTTGGAAAATTGCCTGATAGGAAAGAGATACGTAATGCGATAATAATTGAAAACCGATTATTTATCTTTGCTTGTATGTATATGAGGCTATCTGTTTACATAAGTTGCAATCAATAAGGAACATCGAAAATGAAAGATTTTCCTATCGATGAAGTACAAAGAATGCTTTTATATCGAATAGAAAATGTGTTTTCAATTTGGGTTAAGAAAATAAACTGCTTTAGGTATAACGATATCAAAACACAGATAAAGGAAGAGTAGAGATGTCCGCAAATAGAGTCGATTCCATTTAATCGGGACACATTAGGACTAGGACATTTTGGACTAAATAAGCGGCTGCCCCAAATAGCCGAATTTCACATAAAATTAAACAATGAAGATTTTTTTCAATATTACATACCTAATATACAATATTACATACCTAATATACAATATATGCAGGAAAATAATATAAACTCTGAAGAAAAATAATAAATTTTAAAATAAAGTACAATCGAGTCTCTATTTAACGAAGTGCCATCGTTCCTCTGAAAAACTTCGTTATAAGGAAAATTCGTTAAATAGAAATTAACATAAATGATGAAACTTAATTTCGATAAAATGAAAAAAGCTAAATTTGGACAGTAAAAACTAAGTTCAGTAGACTCTTCTTTTCTTACGAATTTAAATATTTTTTGTATACAAGTACGTACAAATTAATAACAAAAGTAAAGACTGAGGATTACTTTATATCTGTATGATCCTCATACAACATATTTGAAACAGAGAAATAATCACTAATTTTGCTTTGTACAGGTTTCTTATAAAAAACGTTTTGTTCATAGAAATTCTCACACTTTTGTAAATATCGGAACACGTCATCTATAACATTTTCTTCAACAATGCAACACGTATGTGCGAGAAGCAAATTTCGTGGCTTAGCCACACCTGCAGAGTGATACATCCCCGCTGCTTCGAAGTTCCCAGTTTAGAACAATAGAATTATTTATCACAACTGACCCTATGTCCACTATACAGAAGGCTACCTCACCTCCGTCTTTTTGCTATTAAAATCCTCAACTACCCCTTCTACAACCATCCCGCTGAAAAATTGTAAAAGGTAAATTAAAAAAAAAATCAAATTCTTTATAAAAAGAACTTCGTTATATAGAAATTGTTTTTCGTAATATGGAGACAAATTTACATGTTAGTGCCATTCAAAGTCAAGGTTCCGCCGAAAATTTCATTAAATAGAAAACTTTGTTAAATGGAAGTTCGTTATATGGAGACTCTACTGTATATACATACAGTACTATACAGAATCTGCTTCTTCAAAAATTCATCTAGTGTAATTGATTTTCTATTCTTGTTTGTTTGCACTTTTACAAAATCAGCACAACATTCAGTGCGGATATGCGGCTTCCATCATTGCCTTCCTGTATAAAATAACGCTTTAATCCGGCGATATATTTTTTTCCTCCTGGTGAGTCACAGGCATAGGTGGATCATAATCATCGTCTTCTTCTGTTTCGATTTGACTATGTCGCCGATATGCATCACATGCGTGACAGCGCGGCGTCACCACACAGAAGGTAAGCATTAAGTGATACGTATCACAAGTCCTGTTGTACTGTACATAAAGTCACATCATATTGTTTGTACACACACACACACACACACACACACACACACATATATATATATATATATATATATATATATATATATATATATATATATATATATATATATATATATATCATCATCATCATATTCAACCATTATCTATCCACTGCTGGATGAAGGTCTCTCCAAATGCTTTCCACACAAGTCTATCCTGGGCCATTCGTTTCCACGTCACCCCAACCTCTTTTCTTATTTCATCCACCCATCTAGTTTGAGGACGTTTTCTAGGTCTTCGGTGGTCTCTTGGAATCCAGTTCAGAATTTCTGTTGTCCATCGTTGATCAGTTCTTCTTGCAATATGCCCAGCCCATCGCCATTTCAGTCCTTTTACTTTAACAATGATGTCCTCTACTCTAGTTTGCTCTCTCACCCAAGTGTTTCTTTTTCGATCTCTCCTAGTTATTCCAAGCATGCACCTCTCCATGCTCCTTTGCGTTGTCTGTAACTTTCGTATTGCTCCAACTGTTAGACTCCATGTCTCTGATCCATAAGAGAGGACTGGCAATACACACTGGTTGAAGACTTTTCTTTTTAGACATAAAGGCAATTTCCCCTTCAGGATAAAACTGTTTCTTCCAAATGCACTCCAGCCAAGTTTAATACGTCTGTTGAGTTCTTTCATAATGTTGCCATCCATTGAAATCAGCTGGCCAAGGTAAATATATGAATCAGCAATTTCTAGCTCAGTGTTGTCAACTTGTATTTTTGTTTCCTCTACAAAATTATTGAACATGATCTTAGTTTTTTGTAGGTTCATCTTGAGTCCAACTTCTTCACTTCTAGTTGAGAGCTCTTGTACCATGTCTTGGAGTTCTAATGGGTCCGTTGAAAAAATAACAATGTCATCAGCAAACCGCAGATGATTTAAATATTCACCATTTATTTTTATTCCCTTGTTATTCCAATTTATCAGCTGAAAAATCATCTGTAAAGCTGAAGTAAAAAGTTTTGGAGAAATGGTATCTCCCTGCCTCACCCCTTTGCCAAGTTTGATAGTTTTGGTATCTTTATGTAACCGAAATTTTGCACTTGCATTTTTATACACACGTTTCACCATGTCAATGTACACATCCTCAATGTCTGTTGATCTTAAAGAGTTGATGACTGCTGATGTTTTAATAGAGTCAAAGGCCTTCTCATAGTCAATAAATGCAACACACAATGGAAGTTCATATTCATGTGTTCTTTCAATTAATTCTCTTAATACTTGAATATGGTCCACTGTACTGAATCCACTTCGAAATCCAGCTTGTTCTCTTGGTTGAGCTGCATCTAATTTTTTCTGCAGGCGATGTGTTAGCACTTTTGTGAAGATTTTATAAATAGCAGGTAACAAGCTAATTGGTCGGTAATTTTTCAAATCCTCTTTATCACCTTTTTTATGCAAAAGAATTACTGTTGCAGAATCCCATTGGTTTGGTATGTTACCGCTGTTAAGACATTTGGTAAAGAATTTTGCAAGTATGTCTTCTACATATTCTCCAGCTTCTTTTAGGATATCTAATGTAATACCATCATCACCAGGGGCTCTTCCTTTCTTCATATTTTTTATTGCAAATGAAACTTCTTCTTTTAAGATTTTAGGAGCTGTTCCTTCGACTATTTCAATGTCTTCGTTTAATTCACTGTTACTTTCGTATAGATTTTTGTAGAATTCTTCAACTCTTCTAAGTATTTCTTCCCTATTTCTTGTTACGGTGCCATCCTCTCCTTTTAATGCAATGATGTGTTTCTTCCCAACAGATAAACTTCCTTTAACAACCCTAAGGCTCTTGTTATTTTCAATGGCTTTCCTTACTAGCTCACAGTTGAATTTTCTTATGTCTTCTTTCATGCTTTTGCGCAGAGTTTTACAAAGTTCTATGTACTCAATCCTGGAACTGGTATTTCGATTGTCCACCTTCATATCTCTTCGCCTTTTCATGAGCTGTTTCGTCTTCTCAGATAATTTGCTATTGTGCTTTTTACAGGTTACACCACCAATTTCCCCAGCAGTTTCAACTATTGTCTTAACAATGTTTTCATTTGCTTCTGAGATATCACTTTCATCAATAAGTCCTTCCAGTGCAGAAAAGCGATTTTTTAATTCCAACTTGAATGCCTCGGTATTTACTTTCAGTTTCATTAGATCCACCCTCTTACTTACTTGTTTCCTAATGAGCTTCTGTCGTTCTAATTTAGTATTTAAGTGCACTTTACATCTCACCATTCGATGATCACTTCCAGTATTAAATCTGTTCAGTACACTGCAATCTTCAATAATTGATTTCTTGTTTGCCAGGATATAGTCAATTTCACTAGTTCCCCCATTTGGGTGTTTCCATGTCCATTTTCTTTGCGGTTTCTTCTTAAAAAATGAATTCATGATGCTAAGGTTTTCAGCTTCTGCAAATTCGATGAGTTGATCGCCACGTTCATTCCTTTCCCCATATCCGTATTTACCAACCGATGTCTCTCCTTGTTCCTGTTGTCCAATTCTTGCATTGAAATCCCCCATGATGAGCTTGATATGTTGTTTCCCTTTGGTGTGTAACTCTTTGATTTCTTCATAAAATTCTTCAACCTCTTCGTCGGTATGGCTTGATGTTGGTGCATATACCTGTACTATTTGAAGTTGGTATCGCTGGGTTAGTTGAACAACAAGCCTCGCTGCTCGATCTGATGTACTTTCAACTTCCAGAAGACAGTCTTTAATTCTTTTGTTGATTAAGAAGCCAACACCACTTGTTCTTCCAGTTTCCGTTCCTCTATAGTAAAACAAATGTCCGCTTTTCAGTTCCACCAACTCTTCACCTTTTCTTCTAATTTCACTGAGTCCTACAATGTCCCATTTGATCTTGTCTAGTTCCTCTTCCAATTCCTGAAGTTTTGCTTCAGAAGCAAGGAATCGTCCATTAAACGTAGCGGATAATGCTCTGTAACGGCTTTATAAAATAATATAATATATATATATATAGTGACCTTGTAACGTAGTATGCATGTATAATTTAATTATAATAAATTTTTGTCCCAATTAAGCAGAATGTTGTCCCAGTTAAGCGCTGTAAATTATACTGCATTTCATAATGATATGACCATCGTATTTTTGAGAAATAAAGCAATAAATAATGAGAAATGCTATAGAAAACATATTTTATTGAAAATATAATGCGTTTTCTAACGGCTTACAAATAAAGAAAAATCAACTAATAACAGTACAATTTTTGAGAAACATTTTTTAAAAAATATATATTTTTGCAGTTTCATAAAGGCATGTCCACTTATACCTGATACCCTGTATAGCCGCTTAAATTCTTAATAACATAGAACACTTGATTAGGCATGGAATGCTTTTGAAGGGTGGTAACGTCTAATTTGTCATATTCTGAAACAATTTTGGCTCGCCAATCAGAAAAAAAGGGCACTGTTTCTGTTTTTATAAACAACCTACACTAGTAAGCTCCAGATATCCTCTACGAAAATAAACTCTGGAAAAATTGCCGGCCAGTCCATTACGCACACACTCTTGTCCAAAAATCACTTCTAAGTGCTATTTGCACCAGGTATGGTAGCATTGTCTTGTTGAACAATAAAAGACGGTCGGTCCTCTAATATTTTCTGTAAACGGCAATTAATGCTCTTCCAACAAAGGACGATGCCAGATGTCTATGGGATTTTGCCTACGGCGTTCCACAACAAATCAGACGCCATTCGACGCGTCTCACTGAGTAGATAAAATGTGTCAATGCAATGGGCGCAAAGCTGTCAGATCATGAAGTAACGAGTTATAGGTCATAACATAGGTCATCCTGTGAGGAGGATCTCCAATGTTATTAGGATTTTGTTTATCAGCATTTCACAATAAATCAGATGCCGTTCAACGCGTCTCACTGAGTAGATAAAAAATGTCAATAGACACAAAGCTGTCAGATCATGCGGTCACGAGTTAGAGGTCATAGAAGGTCACCCTATGAGGAGGATCTCCAATGTTATTGGGATTTTATCAATCGGCGTTTTGCAACAAATCAGGCGTCGTTCGATGTATTTCACTGAGTAAAAAATACTATTGTAATAACGTTTTCACTATCATTAGCTTCATCGTTCTTTCCATCATTTAAAAGATCTCATGCTACAATATGCATGTTAATGCCGTTTTTAAGGACAATAGTCATCCCAATAACATTGGAGACCCTCCTCATACGATGACATTTTATGACCCGTAACTCGTTACTGCATGATCTGACAGCTTTACACCTATTGACTTTTTTTATTTACTCAGTAAGACGCGTCGAATGGCATCTGATTTGTTGTAGAACGCTGAAAGACAAAATCCTAATAACATTGGAGATCCTCTTCATAGGATAACCTTCTACGATCTACAACTCGTGACTGCATGATCTGACAGCTTTGCGCCCATTGACATATTTTATTTACTCTGTGGGACGTGTCGAATGGCATTTGATTTGTTGTGGAACGCCCATGGGCCATTTTTGGCATCCTCCTTTGGTAATTCAAATCATTCATACGACCAGATGAGAAGGCTATCGTTATTTTCCCGTTTCCAAATGCTGCCCATACCATAAGTGAGCTCCACCAACTTGTCGTTTGGAGAATATTTCTTATTCTTTTGTCAAGATACGCCAATACAAACCACAGCCATCTGGACCATCTAAATTAAGCTTTTTTTCTCGTCTGAAACTTTAATTCTGTCATAGTATGATTTCCAGTACATATAATACTTTGCCCATGGGCACCCATATGACAACTTCTAGGGGAAAGGGGCTGGGAAAAATTATTAACCTTTCCTCAAGGCTGTCAAACATTTTAGTGAACGTACAAGATACTAAAATGCTACAAAAATAATTGATACCGTTTGACAATTAGTAATGAGCTAAAAAGTACCTTATTTTAAAATGTACTTGTAAAACTTTTGAAAGTAAATGTATAGCAGAATCGGGCAAATAAAATTTTTAAACGGCTAGGGGGAGCTTGAACCCCTCCCTGCTCATTCCATATGGACGCCGATGACCTTTCCCAATTCAACCTATTTAATTTATATGCTTTTGTCATTCTTAGCTGTTTTTTACGTGTAACGTAACGCAATATTCCAGCGCTTTGAGCAATACTAGATAACGTTGGTGGTGAAACTGGTGTACTGGA
The DNA here is from genome assembly GCA_006491805.2 of Dysdera silvatica. NCBI lineage: Eukaryota > Metazoa > Arthropoda > Arachnida > Araneae > Dysderidae > Dysdera > Dysdera silvatica. The sequence continues at coordinate 107,007,312 of QLNU02015360.1, forward strand.
CTGATTTGCTAGTAATTTTTAGAGATAATTTTGAATTTGACAACTATTTTATAAGCATTTGTTTTTGCCTATTAGAAAGTTTTTCTCATCGTCCAGAAGATTTCTTAGTAGCCTACTATAATCAGTTCCGAGCTTCAAAAACTTCAGTATTACTCCATGAAATCGACCTAATTTTTTAGCTATTGCTCAAACAGAAAGGCCATTTTCTTGATAAGCAGAAATTTTACTATATTCAATACCATTTAAAAATTTTTCGACACGTTGTCAGAAGTAACGCACGTTTTTTAATTACATGCAAGAAATAAACAGTTATACTGTTTCCTGTTTTAAAATTCTATATCTAGTGATTTTTTGTTAATAACGACTTCCACATTTTTTCAGTATTATCCTCGTTTTTGTCTATTATGCTCTGCTTTCATAGAAACTCTACCCATAGCTAGGACAAATTTCTAATCACATTTCGGCCTTAAAATTGCACGAAGCTTTATCTCCTTCGTGGATTCTGTTCGGGGAATTGTAAATGAGATGCATAACTTTCGCATTTTATATCTAAATTTTAAGTAGCATTAAAATGGATAGACTGTATGTATTCGGTTGAGTTGATTCAAGTTCAAAGTAATTTGTAAACTCTGCTCGATTGGCTCATTAGTTCCCACAGGGACATCATGCAGAACGAAGCTTTTGAAGGTCCTTCAAAACGTTAGGAAATTCCATTCAGTCGTAAATTTTTACTAAGGGAAAATCTGAGTTTTGGAGCGAAGATTATCAAACAATATGAATATAGTTTGTAAACAATATGAATATAGTTTGTAAACAATATGAATATAGTTTGTAAACAATATGAATATAGTTTGTAAACAATATGAATATAGTTTGTAAACAATCTTTCAAACTATATAAATATAGTTTCTAAGATTGTTATATATTTATTGGTATTGTAGTAGTTTTTAAGCTGCGCTGTTGCTTGCAAAATGAAAGTATACGCTGAATGCTCGTTAGTGGTCGTACAGTAGCACGGAAGTAACGCGTTTATCTAACATGCAGAAAATCCAAGTTTGAATTCCGCAAGTACAATGTCTTGCCGGTTTTTTCCTTGCCACTCTGTATTCCGAGGTTTGATTCCCTAAATAACCGAAATCCGGTTCCTCAGAAAGCTCTAGGACATGGCGCAGCATGATTCTTGCTCGACCTAAAGCACGAACTCTCTTTAGTTCCATATAAATAACGTAAGTTGATTGAGTTTCCGACTACAGACGTTGCTCCAATCCATATTCACAAACCTACACAAATTGTTTGTGATAATGATGAATGTATTAGCGCCAAAACACTGTGCGTCATTGTATCAACTGTTGCAACGATGGTGAACAAAGGTCATGTGATTAGTGAACAAAGGAAGAGTTTGATGAGCTGCGACAACTTCCAGTTTCGCAAGGGGTAGGTTAATAAATCGATTAAATGCAATCGGCAGATTATTCGGAGAGAATTTGCTTATAAAATTGTTATTTCGAAAGATAATGTAGATGAGATTATTAATATTTTTGTATTTCTCACATTCGTATACGTTAAATCCAAGAATACGCATTGGATCATCTTGGACAAGATCGACGGCTTTCTGTGGCTTCTAAACTACGATATAACTATTTATACACAACCAAATACTATTTTAAGGTTGGTTGGTTGTTTGTTTGGATTTTTATGGCGCAAGAGCATTTGGGCTATACTGCGCCACAAGTTTAAGAACTGCTTCTGTACTGAAATTGGATTTTCAACTTATATTTGTATATTTCATGTATTTTTGTAAGTCGCGTGTATATATATATATATATATAATGTGTGTGTGTAGCTAAGCATTAAGCAAGTCAAGGGAAAATTAAAACGATAAACTATTTTCTGCTTATATTAACGTGACGAACTTAAAGATGAACATCGAATTTTAGAAATCACAGATTTTAACGTTCGGACGACGGATCGCTTTCGATAATGTCCGATCTTGAAATGCGGGGTACTTTTACAACATTATCTGTATTCGTTTCTATAAATACATTATTAATAGATATTGGAACTCGTTGGTAATTTAAATAGTTTTGTGAGCTTATTGACAAATCCACGTTTTTCATAGAAATCTAACCCAAAGAAATAACGTTGAGGATTTCCCTAATACAGTCAGTGCCGTAACCCCAAACCCTCGGATTGTAATCGACCTTGGAGTGCCAAGAAACAACGTGAAATAAAATTATTTGTCTAATGCACGGTGAAATGGTATGGCCATTTTGAAGGGGTAGAAAACAAACAAAAATCTCCCACAATTTCAACAAAATCAAACCTGGCAGCCCGCGAGAATCGCGGGAGCCGCAGTCAGAAGGGTTAATGTTGAAAATAAATTAAAGTTTTGAAAGCAGTGTGATATAGTACTTTAAATTTAATTAAGCAAATCGATGCGTTTGACCCAACTGTGTCCTAATAACAATTACCTTAAATGATCTTAAGATAGCTTTGATATTACCGTTATTTGTCGATTCTCGTGACATATTTGCACTGGCGTACACAGGGGGGTGTTGATGGGGGTTGTAACCCCCATTGCAATGAAATTTTGTATATTTAACATAGGAATATGTGAGTTGTAGATCTGTAAACCCCCATTGAGCCTATAACCCCCGCTTATGAACTTTCTGCGTACGCCTATGCATATTTGTCTCGAACGATGACGATCCTAAAAAAAAAACTAAAACACAGAAGTAATTCATCTTCAAGTGTAGCATAAGCCATAATACTTTTTCGCGTAAAAAAAATAAAAGATGGTATTCAGTTAAGCACCATACAAAAAGCTAATAATGGAAAAAATCAGCGTGTGGATACTTTTCGATTCAGTAGAAGAGTTTATACCGAATGGCGGAAACTTCATAAAATGGAGACTGTGTTTTATTCCGATTCATAGAATAAGCTACAAAGTATTTTCTTCGTTTTACGAAGGCTTAATTACGTAAATTTACTTTTGCGTACTGTCTCTTTTACGAAGAAACAAGAACAGCTTCCTACTTTTATTTTGATGCAATCGAGTTGCTTGCTTTTAGCTCTGGGCAGTTGAATTTGTGGACACAAAAGCGCCCATAAAATAGAATCTAAGAAAAGTAAACTGATGAAGGTTAAATATATGTTTCTGCTGTAGCCTCTCAACTTATTCGAAGTCATAAAAGCTTTATCTGTATTGTAGAGTGCATGCGTCCCATTTTAACATATTGCATTCGTGAGCGCAAGTACGTTGATATAATATAGTAAATTTAATATAATTTAGTTCATTGTTCTATCTGAATAAATATTTTTTCCTGTTATATTATGTACGTTTAAACTCCGACAACGTAAACCGAATTCTCTTATTAAATATTCCATTACAATTTCCTTTTCAAACTGTGTTTTACGAAAAATAATTTCCACCTTGTGTGAGGATATTTTACCCTGAAATCCATTAATATTATGGTCAAGTAATAATATAAAATTATATGCATTTACTCATGCATTGGTTATCCGACCTTTAGGCAGGCTTAGCATTTTTCTCAAATATACTCAATGTTGTGATTAGCAGCAAGCCAATAACCAGAAGACAATTAC
>QLNU02015360.1:107011017-107022049 GCA_006491805.2 Dysdera silvatica
TGCGCCATAATACAAATGAAGAATCGTATCCAGTTTTTTATTTGAATAATATATAAGATTTTATTTAACAGATTTCCAGCGATTTTGAAACCTGCGTTTACGTATCACTGGAAAAACTCAATTTTGATAGACAAGAAAATAGCGACAGTGCACAAAAGTCCAAACAATATACAACATATTGTAAAAATAGATAACCTAATTTCTTTTACTGCAAATAATTTATATACAGTTAAGACCCACTTATAACTAACCCGCATTTGGTGAGTTCCCGGATATAGCGAAGGAGCTATGGATTTTCTTTGGTATAATGGTTAAGAGTGCAAATTGCAATTTATTCGTTTTTAACGAACAAGATTTTTGCTTTGGGAAGTCCAAAGCCTAATTTTGTCAATTTCTAATGCATTACTTGGTACACCGTAATTCATGCGACGGTAAAGCACATAATCGTAATAGACAGCTAACGAAACTGGCATGTAATCGATTGTTAATAACGAGTCTATTTTTTAACATGCGTTTTTTTTTCATTTAGGTTACTCTTGGCCTGGTAATAATTAAATAAACAAAAGTAAAAAACCTGATTGCAAAAATGTAAAAAGAATTTTAGCTGTACTTACATAATGAATATTGCATTATATATGCATAGTACTTATATGTGCAGTACATATATATATATATATATATATATATATATATATATATTACTTCCATAATAAACAATTAGAATTTTTTATTATGCTACCAAAAATATGTAAAGTGCAAAATAGCATATATTTATTTTGCGAAGCAATACGAAGTTCACTTTCTCTTTAATTGCTATGTTATTACACTAAATTCGATTTTTATCCTTAAACGTATTTTGAAATAAAAGTACAGTAAAACCTCCCAAAAACGATATACGATATAACGATAAATCCCTCTACAACGATAATTTTTCTCGGTCCGTATAATAGTGTTGTAGAGAGGTTTTACTGTATAATGAACCCTCCCTATAACAATAACTCTCTCTCTACAAGAATACATTTTTTCGGTCCGTATTTTCATTTTTCATTTCATTTATTTATTTTTTCAGTACACAATGTTAAAAATCAATATTAATACAAAATTAAAAGTGTACTGAAGGGAGACCAGGAAAAAAGCCGACAATGCATGGCTTAATACGTCCTGGCCACCCCCAAATCTAGAAGGACAGTGACGTACAGCATAAAAATACAACAAAAATTATCGTTCTTAGCGAGATTATATTCAAACTATTTACACATAAAGAAATCCAATATAAGAGTAGATTTTATCGGGCACAACGACAAAAATCCTAAACCACTCCAAATAAGACAATACTTCAAGCTACATAAATCATTTCCATAAGAACGACAAATAAATATGAGATAAAGCAGAGTAAGATACAATAAACCATGAAACTATGAATATAACAATATATGTAACACTTATTGCATATTGGTCTTGCAACATGTCAAAGAAAATCAATAGCATAATTTGAAGACCCAATATAAGAAAACAACTGGAGTAGAAAAAAATCATACCAAACCCAACAACTAAGTCTCAACCCAACAAGTCTCTTCTTGAATAAGCCCAATTCTTGAATTTCGGTAATACAGATGGGCAAAACCTTCCATGTTCGCTGACACATGGAACCAATCTGAAACGTCATATAATTAGAAATAGCCCGATTAGGAACAAATTGGTCCCCACGACGTGATGGAAATCCAGATGGTCTTACATTTAAATCAATTAAATCACAATGCAAGCCATGGTAAATGCTCTGATATATTGAGATTGATAATCGCATTGTAATCATATGTGTATAACATTGTTGTAGAGAGGTTTTACTATAGTTTGAAATTTAAAGCATCCAAGTACTACCAGTGCTTTTTCCTCTTAAAAAAATATATACGTTTTTTGAGATCTCATTCAAGGTACTCGAAGAAATTTCATCATAACTCATTCATATGTAGTTACGTACTATTCATTCATCATGCATAGTCGTAACTATTTATATACACACTTTTGCAATGACGTACTTTTAGCCGAATTTAAAACAAGAATGCGGTCGAGTGTTTCAGTAAAGGACACGAAAAGTCACCATCAGACCTTGGTCTTGGAACTCGAACGCATTTTGTTTTCTTTGGCAGCAGTTTGTTGACTTTGAAAATCTAAACGACTCATATATATACAGAAGACGCTGATAATTTCGACGGAAAAGAATATCTGCACTAGCGCAGTTTCTAATAACACCCCCGGATATTTTTTTTTTTAAACCTTGGTTATTCATTTTGAAAATCTCTTAGTGTCGGTTGAGGAAAGCGCGGTCCCGAGAGGGAGAAAGAATTTTGACTAGTTGCGTTTTCCATTCGTGTACAACCTCCAGCAGCTAAAATTTATATCAGATTAAGAATAAATATTATTCAACTTAATTACAATTTTGGTGATACATATTCTGCTATATGATAATCTTGATGTTACGTAGATATTCTTGACGTTGAGATTACAAATGTTAACTGTTGATTAGGCTTGAAATGGATATATCCCTTTTTAGTATTGAAATTTTAAATGCTGATATTTAAATACCCATTATTATCCCTCCAGATATTTCATATGCGAAAAACATTATTAAATCTTCCATTAATGGTAACATTTGCTCCGCATATCCTGGGAAATTGCAAAACTAGTCCATATTCCTTATTCGTACACTGCACTGCACTGAGCAGCTGAAGTTAGTAAAATACGGCCTACTGTAATTTTAAAGCCTTTAATTAAAATAATTAATAAAAATAATATTAACTTTTGTATTAAACACCATCTTAGGAGCAAAACGAAAAAAGGATACAAATCATAAATGCACCCAGATTACCCGTACATTCTAAAGAAATGAACAAAGAAAAAAAATACAATGACCCAGGTGTATATTAGAGACAAAATAATTTTTTAAATTGCACTCGATCCGTCCAAATAAACTACATTAGTCCCAATTTTAACTAAGACAAGCGCAGTTTATCATAAAAAAAATGCATACTGGATGTATTTTTAGAAATTGTATGTTTAACTTTACATTAGTATGTATGAGATCGTTATTTACAAACAATCATTATCCGAACTTCAAACATTCAGAAGATATGAACAGGTAACTTGTACAGCACCCCCCAACTCCTTGCTAAAGTAAATCTAACAAGTTAAGAATAATCGTGTTGCTGTCCAGCGCAGTAATAATAGCTAAAATCACTGGGATTGTTGCAGCTTGGCGACAGAATATGTTTGGCTTGGTTTGTAACTCATAACACCGAATAGGCTAAGAAGTAATCATCGACTGTTTCACTTGCCCACTTTCATCTTATATACAACGTATTTAAAAAGAACGATTAATAAGTGTATATTCGTCTACATGTATATACATGTAAATAATAAATAAAAGTGTTTTGCTGTATCGGAACACACTGCTATAAACATTAAAAGAGATGTTCTCTCTGCTATGCTTCAATATGTTAATGATATTGTTGACAATATTGTCACATGTTATATATATGTTGACAATATTGTCACATGTTATATATATGCCATCCCAATTGTTCAACATCCCTCCCCCCTCGAATAAAAATGCCAAATTTTATGCACATATTATCATCATCATTGTCACGATATACATGTATGTGTGTGTGTGTGTGTGTGTGTGTATATATAAATGGGAAAATAGTAGATAATGTAAATATAAATGAAAATGTAGAAAATCAAGCAAATAGATTGGTGAGAAATGAAAACAAATAAAAAACAATAGTAAACAATAAAATAAAAATACAAACAAGTTTATCAATGAAGAGCGCGCATGAAGCAGCAGCAATCAATATGATAAAATTATATAAATAGGAAATAGTAGATAATGTAAACATAAATATAAATCAAAATGTAGAAAATCAAGCGAGTAAATGAAGGTTATTAATAGGTGTAAATGTATGTACATCATACCACAATTACTTAATTGGTGTGGTACTGATGTATCACACCTTATTACTCGTTATATTATGTTACACTATTCCCTATTATATATATATATATATGTGACTTTTTGTTCAAGGAGGGAGATGATGAACATTTTTAGAGATAGCCCACTTTTCAAGTCACTATACGCTATTGGTTGTTTCAGTTTGTACAAAACATTTAACCTATAACATTTTCTGCAGGAAATTTAATTTGCCAAAACTTTACTTTTCCAAAATATATGAAATAATTTACATAATCTCAACAATTTTTTGTTACCAGTTTTGTTTCTAAAGATGAAAATGTAATAACATTGAGGAAGGAAACTAAATCTAGCCCTATGTTTGCACGTTCCATATCTAACTTTGTAATATACAGGGCGTTTATAAACTGTTTGACAAAATAAAGGGGTGTACCTATCAAGACGAAGAATATTTGCCATAGTACTGTAATATATAAATATTGCGAGTGTTACCAAGGCAACAAGTAAAAATAAAATATATTTTCTCACCACGAGAAGTGAAAGATATAATTATAAGTTTTGTGTTCGAATATAAAACTGTTTAGTTTTTTGAATTGGTAGTTGAAGTATTACAATAAAGTGTTAATAGAGGAACTCTTAATGTTATGTTAAAATGATTAAAAGTGATGTTATTTTAATGTCTATAGCGAAATAATAATCCTTCTAACATTTTGTAGAACATCTAACAGCAACCAACCTTTTGATAGCAAGAAACCTTACCTCCACAATGACGAACCGGACTACTACAAAATCTACCCAGTTACTGCAAATAGTCAACTGGATCTCTTCAAAGATGCACTGGTGACTCTAAATATCAAAGAAGAAGCTGTCTAATGAAGTAAATGCAGTACAAATCCCGATCTATAACAGATCGTATCCTGCTCTGTGGTTTAGAGTGCGCGAAAGAACCTTTGCTTTGGCAATCCCCAAACCAATAACTGGATCAGTGACAAATTTCAACTATGCCGTTTCTAAATTTACCACGGGAACTCGTATTCTTTAGTACGAGGTGTTCTGATGAAACTTGATAGCAGTGATCCATATAACCATTTAAAGAAATAATTGATAAATAGATCAAATGAATCATACCAACAGGAGTTTGCCAAATATGGTCTGGGGAAGAATTAGGTTCTAGAAAATCATCTGAATTACTTCGCAAAATGAAAAAACGCGCAGAAACACTAAACGTTCCAGACACATTCATGTGGGAATTATTTTTACAACGTTGTCCAACCTCCATCCAAACCATTTTAGCAACAGTAACAGATATATCTTTTAATAAACGGCTGGAATTGCCGATAGAATTCTAGAAGTCTCTCCATTTTCTATGGAAACCTTTTATATAACAAACAACGAGAATACATTATAAAAGCCATTTCAGGAAATAGAAAAAATAAATTGGCAAATAAATCAACTATCATGAGAGAAATATGAGCGATACACTGCGCAAAAATAATATTTAAAACAAATTACACACAAACGCAGTTTAATTTGAGCAGGAGAAACATTTTACAATTGTTTCGGTGGAAAATCAAGCGTCCACCATCGTCAGAAAATTCATCCAAACTGTCAAAAAAGCTAAAAAATCAACTATCGTTTCCTCGAAATCGATCGCCAAATCGTAATGATGAGCAACAATCGCACAGAAATAGGCACATGTCAAGCAGTAATTCAAAAATTCGTAATCCTAATATATGTTGGTACCTTCAAAGATATGGGAAGAATTGCGGAACAGAAACATGTATTTAACCGTGTAGTTTCCATTGAAATGAAAACGGCGAAAGGTATGGGCAACATATTCTTTGCCTCAAACGTCACGTCGACTGTTCATTAAGAACCAAAAAAACAAAAGTATCAGCTTTGACCGATACAGGTTCAGACGTGTCAGCAAACAACGTTCAAAAACGTAACCCACCGCAACAAAAACTTTTTGCGGCAAATTCTTCCTAAATTAATGTTTACAAACAAAAGACTCATTCCTTGTCTGTTAAACTATCAGAACTTTTACTTGGAATTTTCTCGTTTTCAATGTAACCGTACCAATTCTAGGATCAGATTTTCTCCATTAAGAATTGATCCCTGATCTCCGCAATAAATGCGTAAGAGATTTGAAAAGAAAATGTCAAACAAAGGGAAATATTAATACAATGGCATTACATTCAGTTAAATCCATAATCGGTAATTCAATTTATCTAAAATTATTATCCGAATTTCTGTCTATAACAACATTTCCAAACTGAAACCAACCGGTAAAACACAACACTATCAATTTTATCACTACAGTAGGTCCACCTGTAGTAGCAAGACCACAAAGATTAGCTCCTGATCTTTTAAAGATTCCAAAAACAGAATTTTAAAAAAATTATGCATTTGGGACATTTACAACCTTCGAAAAGTAATTATGCATCTCTACTTCATATGGAACTCAAAAAGGAAACTTTGGAATGGAGATTGGTAGGAGACTACAGTGCTTTCCTCTAAAAATCTAGGGTCGGAAACTACTCACAGCGCCAATTCTAAATCCGTCCAGCATGCATAAATTTTTCGCAGCCAGTGCATGAGAAGCTCAAAATGCGATGTCTTAGTCATTTATGCACTTAATCAGCTGGTCTGAGTTATATCTGGCGCTTCTCATGCACTGGTTACAAATATTTGGGCATGCTGGACGGTTTTGGATCTGGCGCTGTGAGTAGTTTGAGACCACCCTAGGTTCTATGGCAAATATTGTTCGTCTTAGTGGGTACTATCACACCTATTATTTTGTCAAAACACTTTACGAACACCCTGTATAGATCAAAGAACTCTAATTTGGGGGAAACGTAGATTCTATATTTATTTTTTTTATGAATTCCTCATGGACCTCCTCTTTAAAAATTTAAGATCTAAATATACAAACGTCAAAGAAAAAGTTTTCTTTTTCAAGTAGACTACAGTAAAATAAAGGTAATTCTTTTTAATTGAAAATATCAAAATGGCGGCGCGTTATTTCCGTACAATAACTTACATTTTAATGTACAAACGATGGAATATTTCGCTTTTATATTATGTCCCTTAATGCAAATAAGGCTACGTAAATTTCAGAGCAATATAAATTAGTGTTTCATAAAATACGCGCTTCATAATAGAAAGGCCCCATGTATTAGTAAGTCAGCTATACTTGTAATTGCTTTTTACGCGTGAGTTATATTCCACATAAACCAATTAGAAATTCTCTATGAAGACAGTATAATCTCGTTCTTAACTAAATATTCTGATTAATGCAAACCTAGTGAAATTTTCGTTCCATTGGAATTAGTTATGTTTCTGTTGAGCTGGCAAAGTACCTTATATTTATTTAGGCGGAATTTGTTGAAGTAATTTTGATAATTATTGTTCAGAATATGTGATATTCTTTATTAAAATAATATTCACGCATTTCCATCTTTTATTGCCATTTGTCTATTGATTGATAATATACAATTTGTAGCATAAAAGAACCATAAAAAAATATTCTGTTACTATAAAACTTCGCATTCGCGGTGAATATATGTAATGGTAAAGAAATAGTAATATTTTCGTTGCAAAAGATTTTTTTTTATTGCACAGCAGTGGCAATGTAAATGTCACAGGGTGATATGTAATAAATCCTCCTGTAGTGGCGATGCAAGCTAAGCATGGATTCAAACATCGTGTTTATATTGTCTTGTAGCTGATTCTGACAGATTATCTGCAATTTTTGGCCTAACTCGCGCACGTCTCGTGATCATTGGAATTTTCACAGATAGCGTAATATAAAGCAAGACCAAAAATAGTCAGATTTGTCTGTCCTTGAGAACGACCCTCCTTATATTGATCTCAGGATAGGCTCTCTTGAAGTAACTTTTGCGTATATTGACGATGAAATTTTACTTCTTTAGATATCTATCCGAAAAGCATTTTCGCAACGAAGTTTATGGCTCTTGCACTATTTTATTGAGGTGCGTCGTATGTTATGCAACAGAGTGTTGAGAAATACGCTGCATATTTACAATATGTAAAGAGGGCATGCGCCAATAAGAACGTCAGAGCAACGCCAGTGCCATACCCTCCCCTCGAGTGGCGCTCTGGCACTAGATCAATTCGGCTGTATCAGTGAAGCCGTAATGTAAGTAAAATACTGTGCCATTGTTAATTATAATTTAACTTTCATTTTTATCTTATAATACAAGGTAATTGTCTTCTGGTTATTGGCTTGCTGCTAATCACAACATTGAGTATATTTGAGAAAAATGCTAAGCCTGCCTAAAGGTCGGATAACCAATGCATGAGTAAATGCATATAATTTTATATTATTACTTGACCATAATATTAATGGATTTCAGGGTAAAATATCCTCACACAAGGTGGAAATTATTTTTCGTAAAACACAGTTTGAAAAGGAAATTGTAATGGAATATTTAATAAGAGAATTCGGTTTACGTTGTCGGAGTTTAAACGTACATAATATAACAGGAAAAAATATTTATTCAGATAGAACAATGAACTAAATTATATTAAATTTACTATATTATATCAACGTACTTGCGCTCACGAATGCAATATGTTAAAATGGGACGCATGCACTCTACAATACAGATAAAGCTTTTATGACTTCGAATAAGTTGAGAGGCTACAGCAGAAACATATATTTAACCTTCATCAGTTTACTTTTCTTAGATTCTATTTTATGGGCGCTTTTGTGTCCACAAATTCAACTGCCCAGAGCTAAAAGCAAGCAACTCGATTGCATCAAAATAAAAGTAGGAAGCTGTTCTTGTTTCTTCGTAAAAGAGACAGTACGCAAAAGTAAATTTACGTAATTAAGCCTTCGTAAAACGAAGAAAATACTTTGTAGCTTATTCTATGAATCGGAATAAAACACAGTCTCCATTTTATGAAGTTTCCGCCATTCGGTATAAACTCTTCTACTGAATCGAAAAGTATCCACACGCTGATTTTTTCCATTATTAGCTTTTTGTATGGTGCTTAACTGAATACCATCTTTTATTTTTTTTACGCGAAAAAGTATTATGGCTTATGCTACACTTGAAGATGAATTACTTCTGTGTTTTAGTTTTTTTTTTAGGATCGTCATCGTTCGAGACAAATATGCATAGATGTACGCAGAAAGTTCGTAAGGGAAGGGGTTATAGGCTCAATGGGGATTACAGAGCTACAACTCACATTTTCCTATGTTAAATATACAAAATTTCATTGCAATGGGGGGTTACAACCCCCATCAATACCCCCCTGTGTACGCCAGTGCAAATATGTCACGAGAATCGACAAATAACGGTAATATCAAAGCTATCTTAAGATCATTTAAGGTAATTGTTATTAGGACACAGTTGGGTCAAACGCATCGATTTGCTTAATTAAATTTAAAGTACTATATCACACTGCTTTCAAAACTTTAATTTATTTTCAACATTAACCCTCTGACTGCGGCTCCCGCGATTCTCGCGGGCTGCCAGGTTTGATTTTGTTGAAATTGTGGGAGATTTTTGTTTGTTTTCTACCCCTTCAAAATGGCCATACCATTTCACCGTGCATTAGACAAATAATTTTATTTCACGTTGTTTCTTGGCACTCCAAGGTCGATTACAATCCGAGGGTTTGGGGTTACGGCACTGACTGTATTAGGGAAATCCTCAACGTTATTTCTTTGGGTTAGATTTCTATGAAAAACGTGGATTTGTCAATAAGCTCACAAAACTATTTAAATTACCAACGAGTTCCAATATCTATTAATAATGTATTTATAGAAACGAATACAGATAATGTTGTAAAAGTACCCCGCATTTCAAGATCGGACATTATCGAAAGCGATCCGTCGTCCGAACGTTAAAATCTGTGATTTCTAAAATTCGATGTTCATCTTTAAGTTCGTCACGTTAATATAAGCAGAAAATAGTTTATCGTTTTAATTTTCCCTTGACTTGCTTAATGCTTAGCTACACACACACATTATATATATATATATATATACGCGACTTACAAAAATACATGAAATATACAAATATAAGTTGAAAATCCAATTTCAGTACAGAAGCAGTTCTTAAACTTGTGGCGCAGTATAGCCCAAATGCTCTTGCGCCATAAAATATCCAAACAAACAACCAACCAACCTTAAAATAGTATTTGGTTGTGTATAAATAGTTATATCGTAGTTTAGAAGCCACAGAAAGCCGTCGATCTTGTCCAAGATGATCCAATGCGTATTCTTGGATTTAACGTATACGAATGTGAGAAATACAAAAATATTAATAATCTCATCTACATTATCTTTCGAAATAACAATTTTATAAGCAAATTCTCTCCGAATAATCTGCCGATTGCATTTAATCGATTTATTAACCTACCCCTTGCGAAACTGGAAGTTGTCGCAGCTCATCAAACTCTTCCTTTGTTCACTAATCACATGACCTTTGTTCACCATCGTTGCAACAGTTGATACAATGACGCACAGTGTTTTGGCGCTAATACATTCATCATTATCACAAACAATTTGTGTAGGTTTGTGAATATGGATTGGAGCAACGTCTGTAGTCGGAAACTCAATCAACTTACGTTATTTATATGGAACTAAAGAGAGTTCGTGCTTTAGGTCGAGCAAGAATCATGCTGCGCCATGTCCTAGAGCTTTCTGAGGAACCGGATTTCGGTTATTTAGGGAATCAAACCTCGGAATACAGAGTGGCAAGGAAAAAACCGGCAAGACATTGTACTTGCGGAATTCAAACTTGGATTTTCTGCATGTTAGATAAACGCGTTACTTCCGTGCTACTGTACGACCACTAACGAGCATTCAGCGTATACTTTCATTTTGCAAGCAACAGCGCAGCTTAAAAACTACTACAATACCAATAAATATATAACAATCTTAGAAACTATATTTATATAGTTTGAAAGATTGTTTACAAACTATATTCATATTGTTTACAAACTATATTCATATTGTTTACAAACTATATTCATATTGTTTACAAACTATATTCATATTGTTTACAAACTATATTCATATTGTTT
>QLNU02015360.1:107022149-107057288 GCA_006491805.2 Dysdera silvatica
TATATGTATAAACAGAAATATACATGTCAAGAAATGAATATTTGCCTGTGAAAGGTTAATCCAACTTTTTTTTCTGTCGGTTCTATTAATGCAACCAAATGCGCTACACGCTATCATGATTCAAGTCCTTCCACGACTATGCAATACGTGTAAATGTTTTGGGAAGTGAAACATGGCGGTTACCTCCCGCTGGGCGGCATCAACTTTTCCCTCGCGTTCTTCCTCCTTACTATTCTATTCTCCGAGTCTTCACCTAGGGTCGTCAAACAAATATCTAAAGAAGACCCTACATTCCGAATACGCTAAGGAAACGCATTTCATGTACACATTCAGACCTGCAATGTTATACGGGGCGGATACGTGGCCAATTACAAGAGCGCATGAAAGGATGATGGAAGTGGCTGAGATGAGAATGTTGAGGTGGATGAATGGTGTTACAAGGAGGGATAAAATAAGGAATAACCTAATTAGAGGTACGGTCAAGGTTGGACCCATAGGAAGAAAAATACAAGAACATAGGTTAAGATGGCTTGGGCATATGGAGCGGAGAAATGAGGAATATGTGGGAAAGGTATTGGATAAGCTGGTGGTAATGGGTAAGAGGAAGAGGGGAAGACCACGGCTGAGATGGAAGGATAAAGTGACCGAAGATCTGGAAGAGTATGGATGGAGTAGAGAAGAGGCATTGGATAGAAGATTGTGGAAGGGAAGATTAAAAGACCATAACGCTGACCCCATATAAACATTTGAAAATGACGAAGTGAAAGAAGATTCAGATCACGAAAGTCAGGAAATTTTTTAAAAAGACCCCCCTTCAAAAAAAATTAGGGTCCATACTGTAAAAGAAAATTTGAATTCATAATTCTAACGTTCTAAATTAAACGAACCTATCTGCTTCCCAAACCACTATGACTACTTTCTGTTTTCTCTCTCACAGACAACTTTCTACATAACCTTCGTCAAAAGTTGCTTCGCTGTACTAAATTGTTTTCGATTTCGAGGCCATTTATTGCTTACGTGGTGTGTTTTTTCTTTCCGAAAACGATCTCGAATGTTATCAATCTTAGAAAACAGCATTAACACAATCGATGTTAACTCTATGACAGGAATTAATCTACCGCTGTTTTCGAACACCAGGGGAGAGAAAGAATTACTCACTTTCACCAATAATAATATAAACGAAACAACATATTTCTTGAATATATTCAAAATTTTACGATTTTGAATATTGAATTTTTACAAGGATTAATCATGAGAAAAATGACAAATTGCGGGGCGACTAAAGCTGTTATTGTTCTGCTATTAATATTTGATATTACTTATTAATATTTTCCATCATTAACGCATAGAAATCCGCATACAAGTTAAAAAACTCTATCAGTAAATAAATATGTATGTGTATAAATACTCCTTATTGGGATAATTTTATTTATAATTTATATTATTGCCTTTTAAATGGTTTGAATATGTATAGCCATATCTTTTTCCACCTGGTGGTAAATTTTAAAACCACTTATTTAAATATATTCCACATCATTTTGCCTGTTATAGTCTGGTTTCGGAGAGGAGGCGATGGACACGGGAATACCGTTGCCAGAGACGGATCGCCGGACGCTGGAGGTGACGTAACATAGTTGAAAGTGCGGCAGCACTGCCGCGAAGAAAACGCATAAAAGGCAACGCAAAAAATGACAGAAATCAAGGCAGAGCTGTTTGCGTTTACTTTTCGAAACTGCAGTCTGGATTCGCGCTGGTCGCAATTTTTTTGTTCAATAGTAATTTCTTTAAAAATTTAAATTTTCCAGACATGTTTTGTTTGCTTAAACGAACTTTTAAGTTTTTTTCGTTAAAGACTTTTGAATTTTTCACGAAGCTGTGTATGATATCGTTTCGTTCTGGGGATAATTCTAAATTTTCTCAGAGGCTGCAAGATGCAACATGGTCTTTGGTATATACTTTAACGTGCAAGAGGGCGTATCCCGGGTTCTGATTTATGCATCCAATATAATACATTAGCCAAGGGCAAGTTTATGCAATTGAAAAATGGAGTCAGAAATAGATTTGCAATATCGAATATTAATTAATAGCCCCCACCACACGCTCATAGAAATAAAATTTTGGACAATTTTCTAGTAAAGGAGTTACATTTCAGATGTGTTGGAATAAAAGATTTCAATTATGTACCCCTGAGGTATAAAAGTTAAGATATTTTCGTATTCTTGTCCCAAAATTATATTTTCATTTAAACTTTTAATTCGATAATTGATCCATCAAAACTCGAAATGGGTCTTTCATAAAACTGTTATTAACCAAACTTATCTTCTTGTATAAAATTGATAAGTGAATTAATGTGCAATTAGTATTCATATTTAATTTATAAATATGCTAAAATTCATACAGCAGAGCTAAATACAATTGCAGCGAAGATAACCGACATAAGAATGTAAAGTATGTAAATACATCCTTTAACATTAATGCTTGAGATCAGCTTTATAATTTACGCTAAAACAATAAACTCGGCTGGTTTCAGTTTCAAGTTTGGCGGGCGTTCCATGAACCCTCACCAAAAAACTTTTCCTACTCCTCCTCTTCACTCCCCGCTGTCCATCAGCCAAACTCGCCAGCAACCTTAGAATTGCAGTCCTGAAGAAAAATACTCCACCATTGCGCTGGACAGCCCCAACCCTCAGATACGTTATCGGTTGACATCTAGTATATATAACACCAACAAATATTAAATAACGACACATGTGCGAGCGTGCATCTTTGTGTGTTTTGTATGGTTGACAATCGAACACCCCTCCCACAACAGCCTGGCGGTTGGTTACGCTGTCTGAGCGTCCTGTCTGGGATTACAATGCCGCCTTCAGGGGCCACACTTCCCACTTCCCCTCCTTGCCCACTCTACTATTACCTACAAATAATCACATTCAGCTTTACTATCTTCGAAACAACCAAAGCGTTTGTACTCAAAGAGTGTTCTCGCTGAGGTAATATTCAAACCATACCAAGAGTAATAATAGCAACAGAGAAAAAGAAAATTCTTCTTTTCTCCAAAAAACAAAAAGCTCTAGTTTGAGCTACATATACGTGGGTGGCAAAAATTATTGTATAATAAATTCCCCCACGAAAAACTCACAAAAATCTCGCCCCGGAGGCTTTTCTGTGTTGACCATTATTTGGCAATTGTGTTATCCCTGTGAAGGGTAATAATATCTTGTATCATTTCTGTTCATTTTAGAGTCTCGGTCCACTGTTGATTTTTATGATATAGATCTGGAATTCGCTCATCTTTCAACCAGCAAAATGATCCTAAGGAAGTGATTTATTGTGACACAATGCTACCCCAACGGCAGTGGTATTAAACTGCCAGAGAACACAACCAATTTTATAAATCGGAGGTTTCATAAACAAATTTCGGCATATAGAAACGATTTTGCTATGTAATGAATGGTGACTTCAAATAATGGGATTCACCAAAACTTTGATATGAGGAAGTTCGATATATCGAAGTTCACCGTATGTCATAAAGCACTTCGTTTGATATCCTATTATTAGTCGTTTTTTTATGTCATATGCTCGTCAGTAACGGGTTAAGGGCGGTGCCGTCGTACTGGGCGTCAGAATAGTCTAACCACCCCGAAGAGTAGACAAGGCCAAATCCAATTTAACGATCTAAGCGCTTATTCTGTATTAAAACAATTTATAATTTTTGGCTCTAACAGAAAAAGTATTTATGATTTAGTTTTCAGATTACATGTTATTTTTCTATAAGGAAATTTAATATTGTTATCTGACTTTTCGTCTTGTAATAATATATTCAGTATTTTTTGTAATAAGATTCAGTAGCCTATTGAGAGATCATTACGGATAAAACAAAAAAAAAAAAATTAGGTGCCGAAATGGCTTAGCTAAAATGAAATTCAGTGAAATGCAAAAAGTTTTGTGTGAAAGAAAATTAAATATGCAACTCAGAATATTAATTATGTGGCCGGTCGAGTGACTGTTATTGTATATCAAATTTTAACCAAAAATCAACAGTGTCTTTTTCCTTTTCTTTTTAATTTATAATTTTAGTTTTGTGATATTATGATTTATGACGTGTTGTGACCATGTATTCCTTTTGTGTTTTACGTTTTCACTTTGATAAAATATTATTCATTTGACTTTTAACTTTCCATATGGAATATCTTGAATAAGCGTTAGCTCGTTTTTATTATATGGTTAGTTTCTACAACATAATTGGCCATATAAATGGTGACCCGGACGTGATATGAATAATAATGTCATGAAACTAAAATTATAAATTAAAAAGAAAGGAAAAAGTATTATTGAGTGTTGGTCAAAATTGTATATACAATAACGGCCACTCGACCGGCCACAAGTCTTGAAGGCCACGTTTGGGCTATTCTGCTTTGTGATTGCGAGACTTGGACACCAGACAAGATACCAGGAATAAAATTGAAGCTTCTGAAACGTGGACCCTTAGAAGGCTATTGAAGATAAAATGAACTGACAAGATCTCCAACCAAGAACTCCTGAACAAATCCAGCACGAAAAGAGCTGGGATAACTAAAATTCTGAGAAGAAAGCATATTGCGGACACATAGTAAGGGGAGAAAAATACAAGCTACCCCAATTGGCACTGGAGAGAAACATCATAGGGGAAAAGACCTAGAGGCATAAAAGAGGAGGATGGAGGGATGATTTAAAGGCTTGGACTGCCCTAAGCATAGCAGACATTGTCCATGCGAGTAGAGGTGGGAAAATGTGGTACATATTGGCCGTCAACCGCCGAATCAGCGAAGGAACTTGAAGAGGATAATGATGATTGAGGAGATCCATAAAAAAAAAATGCGCCAGAAAAGGAAATATTTTGAAAATAACTTATATTTAGCGGGAAGGGGGAGAGGACGCTATATGACCTAAATCCATCTCTAATGGTCGTCTTTAAACTACTTTATTTTCGTTTCAATTTGACTATGCAAACCTTCTTCAGAAAATTACGTTCAAGCAATGGTTGCAGTAACTATGGAAGTCGAAAAGCAGTCCCCTGCCTCCAGGGATGTGATACTGATAATAAGGTGTGGCAAAAACGCCACAGGCTTCTACACTTTGGCGATTAGGAGCGATAGCCTTGGCGGCCAGTTCGGAATCAAAAACAAAATAATCTTTGGCGACGTTTTATCTGTGCTGATTGGACTTTTACTCGAACTTAATCTTTTAAAAACGACTTGCACAAACCTAAAATATACTTAATGTGATTTAAAGATATGCATACGGAAAAAAATTCCGCAAACTATAACGACTTACAATAGTAATACTCTCTATGAAAGCTTCGTGAAATCATGTTTAGTATCTTTATGTGTATAAAAATTTAGACAAAACGTTTTGGTAGTAGTAGGTCGCAATGTGGTTTCAACTTCACCATAGTAGAAACATTTCCGTCCTATTTAATAATTTGGACAGTTAAAGTAGCGTAAAATAAAATCAATGATTGCCTTATCATTATAATATATTCACAACTACTGAATGTTTATTTATTGGATATTATTTCATGGCTGGCTGTCTGTCACGGGGAGGTGAAATTGAACGGAAGGTGACGCGATTTGTGGAGGACAGGTCCTCCTGTTCCTCCCGTCAACGGCGCCTGTGGGTTCCAGGCCATGTCGGAACTTTAAAAACCCGTCCCCCCAAAACACAGTTTGGTCATACAAGATTTAATTTTAGCACATGTTTAATACTGACTCATACTGTACACTTGTCTTATGTGAATACTTTGCATTCGTTGTTTTTTGTCAACCAAGAATAGATACAAAGGAAATAGCTTTTTTTTTCTGTGGAAGGAAAGGCTTCATTATTGGAGAAACAGAAATATTCAGTGGATCTAATATTGAATTGTCAAAAAACTTAGATTACGTGTTTCTACGCTACAGATGATTTCGAAAAGTAAAGAATCTATTAAAAATAAAAATACGAAGAACGGAATTCTAGAACAAGAAAACGAAAAACCCCGAAGGGTTTAACATATGGTGAACTTAAATCCATTTTGGTGATTTTTTTTTTCATAAATTTCGTATGGCAAATTTACTTATAAATAGCATTCTTTTAAGAGAAGATGTCTTGGAGATTACAGGAAAACAATATTAAATATTTTAAGACATCAAACTAGTTGGATTGGTTTATTTTGAAAACACAACAATTTAGTACACCGGCTTATTAGAAAAATCTGGAAATGCTTTTCACTATTTTTAAATTTTAGAAGTATTTTTCAACATTATTCAATATTTTTCTTGTGAATATACGCGAAAAATATGAGATTAAAAAAAAAAGAAACATTATTTTATTTCTATATCAGTGTACCTCTCACGTAAAAACTAATTTAAAAAAATATTTAAGAATACAGCATTCTTACTTGCAAACAATGTGAGCAAATTCAGCTTTCGGTGTAATACAAGAAGATCTGAAGTGTGCTCATGTAGTTTGTTTAATTTTAGAAACACACACACACACACACGAGCTTCTAAATTTAACTAATGTTAAGGATGCTTTAATATTTTAAGCTTTTAATATGTATCTTAGCTTGTTATCAATATAACTGATACATATTTGCATTAAAATCGTATCCTGTGAGTAAGATAAAAATATTCAGCATGACTTTTTTTTTCCCAATTTCCAACGTTTTTTCTCCATGTAAAATTATGTGACCGTTAAAATTGATGTAGAATGACATTTCAGATTTGTGCGTTTCCCCATGTCATACATCTCATTTTGACTGCTCCCATGAAAAACGCAAAATCGGGGTTCCATTTTTTATTTATTTCAGATTTATAGTCATTGTTTGTATAACCATCACATTGTATAACTATAAATTAATCGATATTACTATAATTACAAATAATGATCTTTAGATATGGTTATTTTAAGGGGAAGTGTAAGTGTTTACAAAAATATTTAAAAAATGTGCATTTGACTTCTGAACGAAAACAGTGTTATAACATGTTCTTCGTGTTTTCCTTTCGTACGTCTATTGGATGAGTTAATTGGACGTGGTTCGCAGACGGAACACTCTTCACAAGTCCCTCCACCCCCCCATCCACTGTATTGCTTCAGGCTTGGCTGTGCATTCACCGACCTATTTCTCTGCCGTATTAGGCTACAGCCGTCGCCCATGTGTCTCAAGTGTCAGGAAGGTGCTCACGAATCTGTGGAACATATTCTCCTGCAGTGCCCAGCATACAGATACCTTAGAGCCGAGCTCATTCCCGCCCGTCACCGCCTGGGTCACGCCCAACTTCAAGGTCTGTCCGACCTCATGGATCCATCCGGATTCACCAGTCTTTGGGCCGCTCTCCTGGTCGAGCCCCAGACCTTCCTTTCAGGGGTTGTCCGGTTCCTGTAGGGTTCTTGGCCAGCCCTGAGGTATGCCTCCGGTCCCACTAGAAGCCTATCCGACTTTTAGGATCCCTCAGGATCCATCCGTCTCTGCGCCGCTCTCCTGGCGGTGCCCCACACCTTCCTTTCTGGGGTTGGCCGGTCCTGGTAGGGAAAATGGCCGGCTCCGGGGTGTGTTTTCGGTCCAACGGCTGGGGCCGCTCTCCATGGCGACCATGCTGGCAGCTGGTTTCGGTTTACGTTAAATGACGACACCTATGGGAGCGGGGGTATTTTTGTGTTATGTATAGTCGACTCTCGAATACTCCCTTTCCCCCAACCCACCTCGGTGGTTGATTGCGCTGTCCGAGCGTCCAGTCTGGGATTACAGTGCCGCCTTCGGCGGCCACCCTTCCCACTTCCCCTTTGCCCAAAAACCAATCAATCAATCCCAAGCCACCACCCCCCCTCACGCCCAATAGTAGTAATAGTAGACGAAACACACATTGCTGATGTAATCTGCCCTCTCCACTAGACCCAAAGCCGTGGCCAGGATTTGATTTCGGGGGTTCAAAATGTTTTACAAAGTGACGTTGAATAAAATTGTGTCACCTTTATCATAAAAAGGAAATATAAATACGCCTCATAAAAATAAACAAGAAAATGCCAATTTTACCTTTGCACATATCACTGTAAAGTTTTGTGTCCCCATTTTAAAGCAAATTATTTCCATATTTTTTCTCTTGCATTATTTTCAAATTAATGGTATATAAAGTGGGATCTTGTGGTCACAATTTTGATAATTATTCAAGGTATGAGAGCTTTTTCCTCCCCTTTTTACGAGTTTGTCAAATAAATAATATACACTTTTTTTTTGCGGTCTTATTACAAATTTAGTCTCGGGGAGAGGACCGGTCCCCAAGATCCCCCCGCCCCCCGGATACGGACATGATTATACTTATGCCTATCACAAATTTATAAAATCCGAGGCGCTCTTAGTGTTGCAATTTCCATGAACAGTAACGTATTTATATAACACTCTTTCACGTTTAGAGAAAATTTTAAATAGGCACTACTTTATTGTAACCGCGTGCATAAATTTTAACCAACAACGTACATCAGCTTTTAACCAAAATAATTTTACCCTTCATGACATTTTATGTGACTCTTTTAACCATGAAATCATTTTTAACTTTTTATCTAATATTGGCCTTTCCCATCTCATATGGTTTTCATATCATTTTGTTCCGTACTTTTAATACATTACCTTCAATATGCTTTTACCATTTTAGCTTTAATTTATTTTCGTTTATAACTGTATCACGTTCACACCTTGTTTGGGCAAAATGTCCCTTGTCCTTGCGCCATAAAATACAACCAACCAACCAACCAACCAACCAACCAACCGAGGTACTACTCTAAAGAGGTGAGAGTTTTCCATGAAACTGTTAGTCAAAGAGAAACGTCCATTTAAAAGCTCGACATATAATCGGTGAAAAATGCTCAAAGCTTTTGATGTAACACACGGAATCAAAAGCCAAGGGAGACGGTAAGTTGCATTTTCAAATGGGTCGAAATTACAGATCAAAGGACATGTAATCTATAGTATTTAATCGAAGTGCGGCAAATATAATATAAATATGTTGTTATTCCAAAAACGAAACCTTATTTTAAGAATTGGCATTGCTTTAAAATGAATCTTCCAGATTTGTTAAACTATAAACTCTAAAATTAGATCGTAATGAAGGCGTTCTTATTCCACATTTGTAGTAATTAATGTTTATCAATCCCTAAGCTTAAAAAGCGATGCCGATAAATTTAACAATACAACGGTTGCGATCTATTACCCAAGAGGATGTTAATAGAAATTGTATTTTCTCAACAACACACACGCACACAAAAGTTTTAGAATCATACAGTTTAAAATCCTTTAGATATATAATTCTGTGTAGGTAGAATGTTTATTTTGTTTTGCTTTTAAATCATTTTCCACAATAAAAATCCCACGTTTTTGAATAGCATCAGAGGCAAATATTTAAAGCAACCATAATATATTATAAAAATAGAATATTCACAATTTTGTGATTGCGAAAATAAATCATATAATCGGAATTTAGTTGGATTTTAGCCTAAAAGTCAATCGTTGAAATGCATATTTTCTATCAATCTTGTCTTCTTCGCCCTGCGGTGGCGCAGTGTTGTAACGCGTTCTCCTAGTGCGCCGCTAATCCGGGTTCGACTCCCAGCAGTGCAAAGAACGCTTACTCAGAGATCTCATAAAGATCGCACTGCTCACTGTAGTCCGGGGTTTGGTTCCCTAGGCCTTAAGAGGTTCGGATTCCTCGGAAAACAGTAGGTCCCGGCGCAGCATGACCATTGTAGTCTTTGAGCCATAAAACCACAAAACAAACAATCTTGTCTTCAAAATTTCACTTCTTAAATTTTTGTTCAAATTCAGAAAGTTTCAACAATTCTTTACTTATCCTCAATTAAAATTAAGTAACTCATGATATATGACCTTCCTAATTTCGCCCCGCGCCTGTATTAACCCTTAACTCGTGTAAGATGAATGACCTTCTACTTGCATACCAGGGTTCCACGGTGACAGCGCGGTTTCCTACCATGCTGAAATTTTGGGTTTGGTTTCCGAGCGTATGGCAGAACATAAGCTGTTTTTTTTCACCTCGTAGTTCAAAATTAGATTTCCTAAGCGACAGAGATCTGGAACCCTAAAAAAACTGTAGCTCTTTGCGCATTATGACCTTAGTTGCCCTTGCGCCATATAAACAAACTCACATTTCTAAACAATTTGAAAAAATTACGTATATGAAAAAGTACGTAGATAATTAAACAACATAGATCCGAATTTTACAGTAACCCACGAAGCAATTTAAAAGCAGAAAACTAAAACAAACAGATATATACTGGGATGAGATTTATAGTTCGTTCGCGAAAAGTTGACCAATAGTACCGTTAGAATTCACGGTAGCTGAAGTCACAAACGAGCTAGTTCATTACAGAAGAGAGGAGGGCATCATTTCACAGCTGGTTTGTGGCGCAGACAAACGTTCGCGAACAACCAGTTATGAAATGACGTCCTCCCCTCTGTTGTAATGAACCAACCCGTTTGTGACGTCAGCTCCCGTTATTTCTAAAGGTACCATCGGTCAACTTTTGGCGAACAAACTATAGACGAATTCATACGGGCGCATATCACGCTACACTCTTACTTTGCATTCAGATTGGTGATAAAAATGCCATGCTTTCATTAAACAGATGTTCATGTTTCTTTTTAAAAACATCCAGTAAGCCAAATTTATACTAGAATTTCTCGAAAATTATGTCTTATTTGCTACGTAACGAGATTTGTCCACAAGTTTCAGGAGAATAGCACATGTCCTCGGTGTTGCAATTTCGATCTTACTCCGTCTATATGTAGGTTTTCAAGCAATGTATATTATCAATTCTCCCCTTATAAATCAGAGACATGGAATTTAATGAAAAAAGCTTTGCTTACATCTGTGTTTTATGGCGCAAGGATAACAAAGGTGATGCTGCACAGGGACCTAGTGATTTCCGAGGAAGCCGAATCTCTTAAAGCCTAGGAAACCAATGAACAGTTTTTCGGTAAGTGTTGTCTTTTATTGTTGTTACCGTTGGTAGTCAACCCCGAGATAACTGTACGCTAAGCAAACAAGTTACCACTGCACCATGACAGGGCCCAACGGAAAAAACGCAATGTGGAAATTGCAAACAATCCGAAAGAGTATGGAGAGGCGTATACTTGGAATAATTAAGAGAAATCAGAAAAGGACTGTACTTCGGCACGAGAGCGTTTGAAAGAAAGGAACTGTTTTTGCGTTCAAAATGAACTGAACCCACGACCTTCCACGAAGTCCCACCGAACGCAAAAACATTTTTTTCCACCGTTTCACAATCTAATCACGCCATAACATCGGCGCTGGTATCACTACGCCAATAAACGTTGATTAATATTGTTGTTTAATTTAATCTGCGTAGTGTTCGATTTATATAAATACAATATTAATGTATCCGTTATTCTAGAAAAAATAATAATAATAAGTGCTACTATAAATGTTTTATGCACACTACGTATATGATACGTAATGACTAAAATATTGTACTTAAATCTTGTCGAAACATAGATAAAAAGATGGGATTGACAGATAAAAAAATTAAGGTTAAGAGATGACATTCAAGATGGAATTAACAGATACTGTAACATAGCAATTCAAAACTCATTGGTGGTGGGGTGGTGCATAGCTTTTAGTTTCTTTTCTAAAATATAATTGAGATCACTAGTGGGTCCCTTTACAGAATTTGTAGAAAATATTTTCTTTTTCCATAAACTTCCGTTGCAGTTTGAAGTCCCGAAAAAAGCTACTTCCCTTCATCACACTTTCAGAACCTTTGTATATTCATAATCAGCATCAAAAATATTCTTAAATAGTGATAGCAATTGGCGATCATTCGAGAGGGAATTTTCTATAAGAAGTGGAAATCAAGCTTTTCAATTGGGTTCCAAAAAAGCATCCAAAACCTAGGAAACTAAACGGATAAATGAAATAGCGTGGATAAAATTCCAGTAACCACCAAACCGTATGATTTCATTTTCCAGTTAAATGAAGTACATTTCCACGTCCATAGTTAGAGTTACTAACATACATGAATCTTGTTCTCTCATGCTTTATTAACTCTTTACGCTAATTTGAGTTCTAGGTGTAATCTGTAGTAGCAACGTTGAAGCTAAATTTAAATACTTTAAATGCAATTTGCAATGAACTTTATTTTATACAGGAGAACTGTTAATAGAAAATTTTTGACGTGAACTAGACGATCTCTTCTCCTCCCTTAATTTTGCATGCAAATGAAGCATTTTCTGTTATTTTCTGGTATGACGAAAATTTAAAAATGACAAAATGGTTGTAATTATTGATTGATTGATTGTTTGGCTTTTTTATGGCGCAAGAGCATCTGGGCTATACTGCGCCAAACATGGTAACAAATAGTTGTAATACAATGGTAAATCAAATTTTCGGAACGTTGATCAATGTATAGTTCGTTCGCGGAAAATTGGCGGCTAGGTTCCGTTAGATCAAAGGAGCTGAAGTAACAGACGGGTTATTTCATTGCAGTAGAGCAGTGTTTCTCAAACTTCGGTCGCGCACGGACCACTTTAAGCATTCCTTTATTTATCGTGGATCACCGGGGGAATCCCCATTAAAAAATTATATTTCTTGAAATTAAGGTTGCAAACTATGGTAATAATATTAGGCCCTATTTAGCTATCGTCATACTAATCTCTTCCCCCACGCCTCTCCCAAGGGAAAGGCATAACCAAAGTAACCTTCGATTTATGTGACTTATTGGCAGGCTTATATACATATTTAGAGCTCCGGCAGAAGATTTATTTATCCCTTGAACTATAATTTATAGTTAATTACTCCTTTTGTGTAAAATTTTCTTTTTTTAACACACTAGCTTTTGGCAGAAAATCTCTAAAATATCCGACCATGTTCTTAAAATATGGGTTGGTTGCCAAACCCACCTGAAACAAAATAATTTTTAGACTAATGCTATTTGATAAAGAGAGTGTCAGCTACGATCTTATTTTGTCAAATTTACAATGAAAATGACATCATTAACTTAATTAAATAATAATAAGCAATGTAGACAGCAAGGGTGTATTTAGAGGATTCAAATCTTTCACGAATCGCCGAAAGGTAAGGTTTATAACAAGTAATATTTATGAGAAATTCCTTAAATCTCGCACGAACCTAAATTCTAGCTACACTGGCAATTTCTAGTTCATTCATTTTTCCGAAATTTTGTGATGATCCTGCGAATTGCTTAATCAGCCACCGCAGACCACCAATGGTTCACGGACCACACTTTGAGAAGCACTGCAGTAGAGGGTAGAACGTCTTCCATAACTCGTTTTTCGCGCGCAAAAAACGAATTATGGAAGACGCTCTACCCTCTACTGCAATGAAATAACCTGTCTGTGACGTCAGCTTCCTTGATCTAACGGAACATGGCCGCCAATTTTCCGCGAACGAACTATTCGTAATCTGGATAATTTAAATACTTTATCAGAAAACAATTAAACCCGTGTTAGCATTTTTAACATTACATTCACCAGTACCTCATTTTCAAACGGTTGAATTCCTATACGGATTGCAATGGAATATATATTTTGATTTATTCATGATATTTTTCTTCGGAAACGTGTAAGCGTATGATGACGTCGGGGTAATGGATTTGCTTACCACGCGAAATATCCCAATTTGAGCCCCACTGATTCCGAACGCTTGACGTTGCTTTTATCATTTCGCACTCCGAGCTTTGAATCTCTGGGAAATTGTGGGTTCGGATTTCGCAGAAAACTATAGATTCTGGCCTAGTATGATTCTAGCTGCTACGTCGCCATAAAATATGAATAAACGTCGGAAAAGAGTTATCAATAATTCACTGTTACCAAAAGAACTGAAGAAATTGTAAAGATTGGACAAAAGAAATACTGAGTGTTAAATCACGATATTCCATATTAGTATGTATAAAGGAAAAGAATTCTTATGTTCATCAACATAGTTTTAAAAATAATTGGAGGGGCACAAACACTTATTATATGTATTTTTATACATTACAATATATGCAAAATTGCAATTTATTTTAAATAATTGGGTGGCTTGGGCCCCATGGACACATAGTATATTTTACGTACCTTTAAATTGGATATTACGTGTAGGAGATGGATTAAAAAATCCTTGTTTTACTATATATATATACTATGGTTTAGTAAATATTTATTTGTTCCGGATTACATACTGTGCCAATAAAAAGTTTTAAATTGCATTGGAATACTTAAAAATTCCAGTAATTTCATATTATTTTCGCTTTGTGTTGGCAAACTGTCGCCAAAAAGCCTCAAGTTTGCTCACAGTTTCTAGAGAAGCCCCAGAATCTGCCTCTTGCATCACAAAACGACGCACAGAAAAAACCAACGCAGTGAAAGACTTCCGTCCCACTAACAGTATTTTCGTTTGAAGTGGCAGAGTTGTCAATGTCTTCGTCAGTATCCGAAAAATAGTGATTACTTTCCGAAAAAGGTTTTATCGTGCCGTTAACGGCCTCAACTATTTCGGCGTCCGCTGAATCAACGCCGTTGTGATGTTGTCGTCCATTGAGACATAGACATCAAATGTAACAGAATCAAGAAGAACACCAGTCACAAGCTCGGACATCGGTTATGTCGTATTCAACCTTCTCTTCCATTGTGATGTCTTCTATGTCATTTATAAAAAAATTATAACAACAGACAATATTTTTCGGTTCTTACCGCATATAAACACCAACAGGAAATATTTGTTATGCAAATGCATATAAAAGTCACCACTCCCACATATTTTGTCTGGCAACTGCAGTTTATTGACATTATAAATGAGAAGCTCTGATCTCATAAAGCGCGTTTTATTCGTATTAAGCGGAGGAAATTGTCCAACGGACAACGATAGACGGTATTTCGTCTCAACCATGTGCGTGTTAAAGGTAAAATCTAATATAGGGAGTCCTATACAATTTGACGGGACTTCAGAAAATGATTTGTATTAAAAGTAATTCGTCTTAAGCGTGTTCGTTTTAATGAGTTTCAACTGTATATAAAAGAAACGAGGAAATCCGAACTTCTTGTAGTAATTTCGTCCCTATATGTAGTTGATCGTTATAACCGGGGTGGCTATAAACGATTTCTACTGTATGATTATGTATATACAGGGTGGTCCTAAACTATATGTCAAAAATGTAAAGGCAGGTAGAGGGGACCTAAATAAGCAGATTTCGTATAGGATTGTGTGTGTGTGGTAATGCCGCCTTGAGCCGGTAGAGAGCGCTGATGACTGCGGCGTATAAAAGCGCTTCGCTAGCTGGATTCATCATTTCCCGCACGGATCTCGAGCAGCATGCATCGTTTCACCAATGCGGAGCTGGCCGACATGCATTTCATGTATGGGGCTGCACAAGGAAATGGATTAGCTGCTCAAAGGATGTACAGGGAGCGATTCCCGGATAGGAATCAGCCGGATCGTCGAACATTCGAGCGTCTGCATCGGGAGTTACGCACGAATGGATCATTTTATGCTTCCAGGCGTGGAACTGGCTTTGGAAGATATCGCAGAACTCCTGCAGTGGAAGAAAGAATACTGAACACAGTCGAGGATAATCCTTCGACAAGCTCGAGAGCTGTAGGACGTGCGTTGGGTGTGAGCCATCAAAGTGTTTTAAACTGCTTGATTTAAGATTTAACCTGCTTGGATTTTTTCTTCTGGGGTCATATTAAAAGCCTGGTGTACGAGAGTCCCGTCACATCTGAAGAAGATCTTGTTGCCCGCTTCTCTGTTGCTGCTGGACATGTGATCGACATGCCTGACGTCTTTTCTAATGTACGCCGATCCATGCGCCGTCGCTGTGAATCTTGTATCGCTGTTGGTGGCCGCTCTTTCGGGCACCTCTTGTAAACTATTAATAAATTTTTGTTTTCTTTTGTCTTTACTTGTCTTTTCAGTTTCCTGTGATTCATACTGCTTTACAAGCTAGCGCTTTAATGTGTCATTACCGCACACACATTCCTATACGAAATCTGCTTATTTAGGTCCCCTCTACCTGCCTTTACATTTTTGACATATAGTTTAGGACCACCCTGTATAGAAAATGTAACAAAATTCATTACTTAGTTAAAAATGGCACAAAGGATCATGAGAACATGGTAAACACATATTAGGAAGTGACGTATAAGTACATTGAGATGATGGAAAATGGATTAGGATAGCAGATAGATTAATTGATAGAGACGTAAAAGTGGAAGGGCGGAAAGCGAAAAGTTGTATATAAGGGGTCTCTTTATACTTACTTTTTAGAAATGTGTAACATTCAAAGAAATTTTATTACAATTTTGTGTAAGAAGCAAATGAGAAGAAAAGAACGTAAAGCAGCTTGCAAACGTTTTCTTAATTGTAATAATAATAATATAATAAACGTTGATTATGACATTGTTTAATATAATAAACAATAGTATGTAAAATAATATTATAATAAATAATAATAATATATAATATAATAAATAATACAATAAATAATAATATAATAAATAATACAATAAGTAATAATATAATAAATATTAAAATATTTACTAAAATAAATTAATACTAATATACAGTAAACTATCTTTTAATGTGCCTTTACTTCAACCGGCCTCTCCGTCCTCTTGACTAAAACCCATGTGTTGTTTTAGCTTTTTTTTTTTTGTGGAACAATAGTTTTCCGCTCAATTTTAGTCATAGTTTTTAAAGCAATGCTACAGTATTTTGCTGCTGCAGGTCTTTCCTTATTTAAATGATGGTAATAATTATTTTAAAACAATTAAGAAGTTTTCATTGTAATACCTCAATATTACCACTTACTTTCTGTGAGTAGCTTAATTGCTCACATTGACAAATCAAATCGTTAAGCGACAAGAGTCCCTTCGTGACCTGTTTAAAAGGGAGGCTACTGAACTGGGGGTATATTTCGCACCATTCTATTTTGTTTCACTTTATTCAATGTTGTCTAACTTTTTTCCCTTTTTCATAGTAAGTTAAAATATGCTGTCATTATTTCTTCAAGAATTCCAACTCTTTAGTGTTAGGGTGCTTACAATAAACTGCCACTAAATCCATATTGTAGCTCTGAGGTAATGCGTTAATCTACTGGGCAGAAAATCTTGGTTTGGGTCCTCTAATGGCGAACACCTGCATTTTTTCTATCGATCTGTGTTCCTGGGTTTGATTTTCTAGACGGAAGAGATTCCGCTCCTTCGGAAAACTGGGTCCTGGCACAATATAATTTTAGTTGTATCCTTACCCCATTATACATATATACTCTACTCTTATACATAATGCTCATATTCTACTCTCATACATAATACGCATATTCTACTCTCATACATAATACGCATATTCTACTCTCATACATAATACGCATATTCTACACTCATACATAATACGCATATTCTACTCTCATACATAATACGCATATTTTACTCTCATAAATAGTACACATACTCTACTCTTATACATAATGCTCATATTCTACTCTCATACATAATACGCATATTCTACTCTCATACATAATACGCATATTCTACTCTCATACATAATACGCATATTCTACACTCATACATAATACGCATATTCTACTCTCATACATAATACGCATATTTTACTCTCATAAATAGTACACATACTCTACTGTCATATATATTACGTAATGCACGGACTCTAACGTACGTTGTGCAGAATAGGTATTTGCATTTTCATATTTCTCAGACTTCGAATTTTTTTTCAAACAACGTTTATGTATTTACTTGAATAGAGAGAAATAATAAAATGCTTTTATTTTAAAAAAAAATAGCAATTTGTTCATTTATATTAATCGTCATTTCATTACTTTATTAATTTCTTATCATTTTGTCCATTTACAATTTACTTCTTATTAAATATTAGCAATATTGTTGTGGGGCGTAATATCTTTCTTATATGGTACAGCGTGTCTACGCGTTTCAGATAGGCATCCACCTTCTGTTGGTGAAATATGGTTTGGAAGGAAAAAAAATGAAGGGAAACTGGAAACAGGGTGGGGTAATCTTAATGAGTGGAGTTTAAAAGAACCCGCCACGCATCGTTGAAACTAAGTGTAGACTACTGATTATTAACGAACTTATTAGGCTGACCCTAAACATGAAGAGCCTTCGTAAAGTCTAACCCGAAAGGCTATCTAAGGCGATCAATAGTAAAAGGTTCCAAAACTTAAAATTATCATCAGTCCTCCAGCTATGAACCGCAATGAAAAACCCTTGAAATTAGGCCCTTTCAACATTTTTTTTATGTTTATTCCACTGAAATTTAGGGGAGACGTACGAACGACCACATTCACAAAAAATGTGGTATACATCCCAAACTTAGGAACAAAAATATCGTCCTTGACCATCAAAGAACAAAGGTCATTGAAAAAGGAGAAGGGATCCCGAAAGTTTGCTCTTTTTTTCTTTTTTTTTCTTTCAATTTCAACGCCAATTTTAGGGAAGTGGGAGGACCACTGATCCGAAAAATGCACACTCGGCATAATCAAGAGAACTGACTTAGTAAAGGATTAGAAAATTTTGTAATTCCATAATCGATAACGATGGGTTCGAAACGTCTATTTACAGTGAAAACGTTTGAAACTGTGATCACGATTGCAGGTGTGGCAGGATTTAACATGAGGAAGGGGGTTCAGGAGGGAAATTGAGAAAAGCTTAACAAAAACACTAGTGACAAAATTATTGCTGACTTTTCTGTCAAAACGTCGAAAACAGAGAGTGGGTTATTCTTTTTTATTTCAAGAGAAAATTTGATGAACCGATCCACTGAATTCACTATATTCAAAGTTAGCGGTTTTCGTATGGTCTGTCCTAAAGAATGAAAACGTCGTCAACATAGCTTGACAAAAATTTGAGAGTAGCTTTTTCTAAAAGTTTGAACTCGAATTAATGCAAATAAAATTCAAGTACAATAGGGAATAGTGAGTTACCAATCGCCATACTCTGTTTGTTGATGGTGTTGACCCCTGAAACAACGTTTGTGTGATTTTTACAAGAAGCAGTTAAAGAAGAATTTTTTTTTAATTTCTGGTTGAAAAAAAATGAAATGAATCAATCGTATCCCATCGTTTTCTTAAAATAATTGAAAATACGTCATCAGAATTTCTCTTTAGGATAACTTAATTTATATAATATATCCATTATAACGGTAAGGCAATATAAAAATATTTATCAGATATATTCATCAGTTTGTTTCATACTGAGGAAGGGACTTTCAGGAAACTATGTCTCGTGTGTTTCGGTCAATGATGTCGCAATATTGACTAATATTTTGTATAAAATGTTATATAAAAATATTTATGACGTGCGATTCATAACTAATTTTAATAACTCAACGCAATCTGTATTTTACAAAAAACTGAATATATATTCTTAAAAATGAAGGCGGATTCTGCAAAACCCAGCATATCTTAATCCTAAATTCAACCGGCACCCCGAGACAGTTCCCTCGTTAGTATGACTTTGCAGGAGAAATGGAGACTAATTCCACTTTTCTGTTACCCGCAAATTGGTCGAAAGCCTCCTTTTAATCAGTACTGGTAGTAATTCAGTTCAAACGAAGACATAACTATTAGGATCCGTGTTTTGAGTTTAAACAGGTATGTTTCTAACCTCCAGAAAACCATTGGTAGTTAGTGCGTATTTCCTTATAGCATATAAATAGTATCGCTATTTTTTCACATATACGGTATTTTTCGAGAGTACTGTAATCCGTTTGTACTTAACGTTATTTATTGGAATTATAGGTATTTTGCGTTATTAATGCAATTCATCTCCTTTAATTAAATCATAGCATAATGTTAATTAACGAGACAAATTATAACAGAATATGGCCATTTATTTCAGTCTATCAACTTCTGTCATTTCGAAACAATTCCCCTTTAGATTCTCATTAACTTTGGACACAAATTGAAATTTCATTCCAGACGCTTACAACGCACATGTAATTATCCTATCTCCCTAATATGTGAGTGTAAGGTAACAGGGGGAAATTAGTAAATGACTGTGCAATGTAGATTAACATTATTTACTAATTACAGCAACGTAACAGTAACTTCTAGATCGAATATCAGCAGAACTTAAAAAACATCAACCAATAATTTCCTACTATGAAAGTGTACTGTGAGTACTTGGGAGAACTACGTCTTTTAATATATAAACTTGCTTTTCGAAAAGTATTCCAATTTTTTAAGTCTTCAGTATCTTGACAAGAGACAGGGTACACAGCTACAGATTTCACAAATAGAAAAATAATTATCCGAAAATGATAAAATACAGAATTGATATATTTGAGCATATTTTGCAATTAGCTGTGCTTATTAATAAATACAGGATATCAAGACAATAAATACAATTTCCGAAAGTGTTAGTGTCTTTTCCTTGTCCACTAATTTTTAACCTCTGCTACACAATCCTGAAAGCATCATCCTGTATTTATCTAATTATCCCGTTAACACTACGTCATCTCACAGAAAAAGGAAACAATTTCTTTGAACGGATTCATCAGCGCACCAACTCAAAAATGCTTTCCAACATTCTACCCATGAGTAGATTCCTCCAGTTTCGCCCCTTTAATCGCGTCTTTGATACATTTCAGTAACTCTCTCTCTTTGCCTCGTTGTAGCACTCGTTTTACTTCTCAAAATTTGTTTCATCTTCAAGCGTTATGTGTGCCTCCCATCACTTGCCCTCTATTTTATTTCTCTATTTAAATTCTTGCAATCGTGTCATGCATTTCATACGCGCCAAATAATCGAAAATAACTAATAAAAACCTGAAAAGATATAACTGAAAATTCACTGCCTCATTGGCTCCAATTTTCCCGTCAAGTTTATATTAAACCTAATGAGAAATGTATATTCACAATCGAGTATTTCTATTTCATTTTGAAAGATTTTAAGCAGCTTCGCTGCAGTACTCATGCTTATTTTATTTCACAAAGAGGAGAGAACACCAGACAAACCAATAAAATTAAAGAATACTTAACTAGACGACTTGAAAAGAATAGGGAAAACGAAATAAACTTGGTCAAATGAGTCTTTTCGACTAAACTGTTTGTGTGTGTGAGAGAGAGAGGGAGAGATTACAATTCTCAAATCCTCACTAATTAAGAAAAAGTAAACAAATAATGCAATAAGACAATATTTTTAATTTCACTTGGAAACTTGAAAGCTAAACTTATATTTTTACGAAACGCTTTTAGTTTTAAGAACTTAATAGTATTAAATTTTTTACTTCCACTTTCGAGTATGTGTGATTAATCTTGAGTCTAGGCGAGCGCTTAATCTGCCCTTATAAACATAATACATTTTTTACAATAATTTTTGCCTCCCACGTGTATGTAGCTCTAAACTACAGCTTTTCTGGAGACAAAGAGACGCCGTCCCCATCCTGGATTCGAACCAGGGTCCCTCCGTTTAGACGGGAGTGTCTTAGACCGCTAGACGAACGAGGATAGGAAACAACGCTCTGTTTCTCCGTATATAAGGATGTAAGATATTATTACCCTTCACAGGGATAACACAATTGCCAAATACGGTCAACAAATATGGCCCTGGTTCGAATCCAGGATGAGGACGGCGTCTCTTTTTCTCCTAAAACAAAAAAACTCTAGAGCTACATACACGTGATAGGCAAAAATTATTGTATAATAAATTCCCCCACGAAAAACTCACAAAAATCTCGCCCCGAAGGCTTTTCTGTGTTGACCATTATTTGGCAATTGTGTTATCCCTGTGAAGGGTAATAATATCTTACATAATACACTTTATTTCTCATCCTCACACGATCAGTAAACAAAGTACTAGCCTTCAATCATGCATGTAAATCTTTATTTAGGAAAGTTCGTATATAGCTCATTAATGCTTTATGATATTTATTGTAAATCGTTCATAAGAATTATTTTATCATTAATTATAAAGTATTAATTATTTTCTTTTCGGAGTATTTTAATTTGCATTACAGATTTTATTGGATTCGCTTCTTGACGGTTCTTAAGCGTTCTTTGACCACTGCATCGTCATTAACAGATCATTTTTTTACCTAAGGGAAGTCAATGTGTCAGAAACTTGGAAAACTGACTTTAGCTTGTATTTTCGAGAGCATTTTTCAGTAACTTTTAAAGGATAAAATAAATTTTCTCTACGTTTATACGACCAATTTCTACATTGGGTGATCTATTTTTAATGAAAAGATAACGATTTCTTCGAATAGATATTTGATTTCTCCGGAGAAATTTCTGTCGAATTTTTATATATTTTTAGTTTATTTAATCACATTGAACCACTCGTTGAGATTTACGATACGAAAAGGTAAAAATATATCGTTAAATTATCAACGTCGGAAAACATCGCCCAATCTACGTCATGGCAGATCGAACTGAATATAACCGTATCTATATTTTGTCGAAATGAAAGGAATACGTTTTAGTTATCGTATTTCAACTTGCAGTAAAATTATTAAAACCCTTTTGAGTAAATTTTCTTTAAAAATTACTTTCCAAAACTTATTGTGCGAGCCTTATTCACTTGCGACTGTGAGACGTCGTTCCGAGGGTGCAACAGGTTGACTTCGCAACCGTTAACTTACGCAATGCTTTCGAAGAGCGTTTAGTTGACTCTTCTGAACGTCATTTCGTGTCTGATGAACATACTTGTCTCACATATAATAGATCTTTCTTTTGAAAAGAAAGAAGAAAAAAAGAAATCTTGGCGAGCAGAAGTCTGAGACCAAGTCAAATCGATAATTTTTAATTACTGAGGAGGTAGAAAGATTGTCCGCAACATTTTTGCCGCTTGGCGGCTGGGGACACTCGCCAATATGTGCCAACCCTCAAGCCGAATCTCCACCTGTTGGTCCAATATCATTGCTCGACTTGGCGCTCTTCACACAGGTAATCTTTTCTCCGTTACCCTCTTTGTAGCTAATTGAAGTTCATTTAATACTGTCAGTTTGTTTACAAATCTCTTCTAAAGCACGACTTTTTCAGCGTTCGTACATTTATAATAAACGTTTTTTACGGTGAAATAATTGAGTGTACGATAATAGCCGTAAATTATATATTCGGGTAAGTTTCTTTGACCAGATAGCGTTCTAGTGCATTTAAAGTATATAACGCGTTAAATGTAATCTGATATAGGTGATTATTTAATACAAATTTTAATGAAGCAATTTTTAAATTAAACTTTGGAGAATTTGAGAGCCTTTTTCATTTTAAATAATTGTAGAAATTTAAGATAGGCATTGATAATTCATGGTGAAATATGAGTCCCCATATTTTCCCGTCATATGTCGAATAGTCGCCGCGCTGTAGACAAACTATTAAATCGTTTTTTCATTTCGAACATAGTTACCGTGTAAATGTTTGTTTTGGAAGTTTTGCATCTGCACTTTGGTGGTAAACTATTTCCAATTGTGCAATTGATGAAAAAATGTAGATTTGTTGCATATTTGTATAAAGTTGGTGTATTTTCACGAGAGAAGCAACTATATCAGCGAATTTTTAAAAGCGAGAATAAAAGGTTTTGTAAATTAATCCCAAATCTTTTAGTTCTTCTGCTCGTTCCCATTATTCATTGAAATTTGCATAGGAAATCCCATTGTGCAGGATTTTTAATTAATCCATTCTCTATTAAAATAGATACCTGAAATTTGAGAAATTTAAAAATAAGCAGCGGTAATTTCCGCTTAGCCCTAATTCTGAGAAACCCCAATTTTGAATTAACGTATCCGTAAATAAGAATTTAATTATCGGAAGATGGAATTCAATTCGAAGACGGAAAAAAAATTCCCATCTTTGAGATTCTCCAATAATACGAAATTCGCCATCTGTTTGAAAACTAATGCTTTGCTTATTAATAAGCGGGGACGCGAACGACGAGATTATTTATTTTTGAATATTGTGTGTGGTAGTAAGATTTTCTGTTTAAGAGTATTAGAATTATTTTGAAGATAATTAAATGAATATGCAAATATCCATTTCATTATTTGGAACCTTGTTTATATTATTTTATTGTTCAGCGTGTCTTATTAGATTGGATAACATAGCAGTTAACATGAAACCAATCTCATGGGAAAAAAACTGGAAATGTATAAGAGTTCGTATTTTTTAAAAGAAAATTTCCAGAGAATTAATATTCAAAAATCTATTTCACGATGTTATCAAGCTTAATAACACATACACGACAAAAGCAAGAAGTAGTAGGATTTTCATTTATTTTCAGTTTTGGCTGATAACTAAGGCTTATCTCTTATAGCCAAAAGTCTGTGAAGAATTGACATGATCTTGCCATTTGAGTAATATTTATAATTAATATCGGGGCATTTATTTAATATTCTGATATTACGTGAGAAGGAAATGCTTCATTATTTCCTAAATGTATCATATTGTCTCAAATTTCAATTTTTCTCGTTTAATTTTGGACGCCATTCCGAATTTTTGCAAACTACTTTCTATTATGTTCAATATGCCTGACTTAAAAAGTTAGTATTATGTAGATCATTAACAAAATAAATATTCTATTTTGACAGCAATAAAAAATCAGTAACTTTGAATACATCAACGGCATTTACAGTGAAAATCGTTTATAACGACCAACCGCATATAACGACGGAATTTTTACAAGAAGTTTGGTTTGCTATTCTACTCCATACTAAATATATCGGTTATAACGACATCGTATATAACGACGAAACCTGCTATAATGACGGCGATTTTGTCTGAAGTAGGGAAATCCGTATCGGATATAACGACGCGACTTGACAATCATTCATTGGAACAACGTGAGTTCGAAACAAAGTTGGGATCACACTGTTCGGTTCAAATAAAAGAAGTCAAACGCATTGTTCGATCACAAGGGAGCTGAATTTCGTTTCTCTTTAAACCGCTAATGCTAAATGCATAGCAAAGAGGGTGTTTGTATCCTTTGCAATGCACGCGCGAGAGCTATTGCTTCCACGAATTATCAATTACAACGCATTCCTTTCCTTCCACATAGCAACCAAAGCAACTAAAAGTTGTAGCGCCAGATTGCTCCTGTTGCAACAGTTAATAAACACATAAACAAAACTATCTACACATGCCAAATAGGCGAATGGTCCGAGATTGGTTTCCCAAGACTGTATTAACGGCATTTCTATATTTAAAAGGAAAATGGCAAATTCCCTTCACACAACCAACAATTTCAAAAGCATTACCCGCAATGGCAATCGTTCGTTCATTATATTTGCACCATGAGATGCCAATATATGTTAAGGCTTCTTTAAATTTTATTGAAAACAATTTAGAAAACAAATTTTTCAAAAAGTACGCGAGAAAGCAAACGAAAATTACGAATTTTTTCGGAAGTCATTAACATTATGAAGATAATATTATACTTATTGCTTTGAAAGAAAGAAATTTTACTTAAGATTTTATTGGTCATTTGCTTTTTATAATATATTCTATAGTATTTATTGCAATTCTTTCGTTTAAAAAATTATTATGTTAATATATTGGGTGTAGCTATCAATATATTTTAATATATACAGTTAATTAAATTTACTACAATTAAATATACTTTTATTTTATTTTAAAACCAACACGTTTTTATACTTTTTGCTATCAAACGCATCTACTGTATAAAACTCTAACGTGTGTTACTGTACCATGATTTTATTGTTTGTTTGTTTTTTGGTTTTACGGCTCAAAGACTACAGTGGTCATGCTGCGCCGGGACCTACTGTTTTCCGAGGAATCCGAACCTCTTAAGGCCTGGGGAACCAAACCCCGGACTACAGTGAGCAGTGCGATCTTTTATGAGATCTCTGAGTAAGCGTTCTTTTTGCACTGCTGGGAGTCGAACCCGGATTAGCCGCGCAATAGGAGAACGCGTTACCACACTGCGCCACCGCAGTACCATGATTTTAAAAATATCGTTTGTAACGATTCAATTGGCACGGTCCCTTGGAGGTCGATACAACCGATTTTCACCGTATTTGAAAAACTAAATATGTTGAGAAATATAGTAGATTCACGTTTTTACGAACTGCTGGGAATCCTTAAAAAGTTAATAAAATTGAGGGCCCGTAAATGGGAATAACATTGAGGAAACGGAAAATGCAATTCAAATTACAAAGGAAAGTTTAAAAATTGTTTGTAAATATGTATTTTCCCTCGGCAAAACTGCGATATTCACAGAATATAAGCATCCTCTCCCATTCTCTTACCCACGAGAACTGAAGCTATGCCTTATTGTGATGTCGTTACCATATCTGTAATGCATACGCATATGATGTCAGGTATTCGATAAAATTATTTAATAAAAATTATTAATCATTTTCCAGCTTAGCTGTGTATCCAGGAAACGAAAGTATGGCCACACAAAGAAAAAGGGTTCACACAACTTTTACGACCTTTAGCGCCGATTTGTACAAAAATTAAACAAAAGAAGGATACTAAAATGTCAAATTTTATGGGGGGGTTATATTTTCCCAGGTTGTAAAGTTCAGGGGAGGAGTTATCAAGAAACCGCAGGTCGCCCCTCGAGAAAGCGAGCCTATCCAATGTCCCCAAGAGAGAGACATCTTAGGTAACAGCCAATATATTGGTTAGAGGAATTGTTTTTGATTGACGTGCGGGTTGTGTTCGAGATGGAGAGGATGAAGAAGAGAAAAGAAGGGGGAATCGGGGGATATCATTCGAGACAAAGAGACGTCTCACTTGGAGGTGAGACTCATCGTGTATTTCCGCCTACCGTGTAAACGAAGTCGCCGCTTCGAAACCTCACAAGTTTCGAGTCAGCAACAGCCCATGTGTGTTAATAAATTCGACGCGCCAAATCTTGCTCGATTCACGCCCAAGTTCAAAATAGGCCGTTGTGTCCGGTCCGAAGATTTGTATAGAAAACGTTTGAACTCTCGTATTGCTACAAGTCCGTTTAGTAGTGGCGCAGCAACGTTCATCTTATTCATAAATAATTCGATTACGCATCTACACTGACGAAACTCTCGTATTGCTACTAGTCCTTTGAGTAGTGGCGCAGCAACGTCCAGCTATCCCAGAGATAATTCTGCTTTGCATCGACAAACTGTGAACTCTCGTGGCTTGACAGAATCCAAGAAATGGCGCAGCGACATCCCGGTAGCCAGTCTACAGTGTACCCCACTCCGCACCACCTTACTGACGGCTCCGCACACACCGCTCACTCCAGAAGTCATTCCAGCCTT
This sequence comes from Dysdera silvatica, assembly GCA_006491805.2. Taxonomy (NCBI): domain Eukaryota; kingdom Metazoa; phylum Arthropoda; class Arachnida; order Araneae; family Dysderidae; genus Dysdera; species Dysdera silvatica. The sequence goes on from QLNU02015360.1 coordinate 107,049,421, forward strand.
GAATTGCAGTAAACTTCAGACGACGACCAACGCATACCTGCACGTGAGTCGCTTTCCAATTTCGTCATTAAATAGAGAGGTGTACCATTTTACTGCGTTATTTTACTAGTAAGGAGGTTTAGTTATAGCAAGACGATAAAGTAAATAGTTTTATTAATAAGTTCATTTCTCTCGCTGCTCATACTTACTATTTTGTATTGTTAGCAGTGTATCTAGAATTCTACCTTACAGAATAGGTTAACGTTTGAGCTCTGATCGTTACTTAAGGTAACACGGGCGCAATTATTTGTATATTAATAATCATTGATATTTAGAGTGGATAATTACCGTCAGAGATCCAACAGAAACAGAATACTCCTGAGTTTGATGAAATTATTCCGGAAATTGTAGTGCATATGTAGTTTGGTATATTAGAAATCATTAAATTGTTTAGTTTTGTTTAATCAACGTTGTTTTCAGTTTTCATTTAACCCTTTGCGACTCACGGTCACATTTAGATAATCTTTGGGTTACCCAGCAACTAGAGTTTGCAGACGCCAATAAGCGCTGTAGCATGTTGTGTAAATCACTTTGAACAACTTCTTTAATTAGCGACATTAATAGGCTGATTGATGCAAATTTTCACAAACATGTACTCCTAAAGTAGACGTCAGTCACTCACGTTATCCTTATAATTAATAATTATAATAATTGCTCTTTATATTATTGGTACTTCACCAGACAGGTTAAAATTAAATACGGTGAGAACGCTTACCCTAATCCATACACCTTATAATCCAGTCACCTTATAATTAGTACCGTGATCAATTTGGTAAATAGGATACTGTAAGTTCAACCACCGTATAATAGGCACTGTAGCCTAGATAGTGAATCGCTTTAACTTATTCATAGCAATTAAACTTTAATACCCCAACTCAGCATAAAGTCCGATACTCCAGAACTCCAACATGCCTTAACTTTCTAAGTTTAAAATATATACGCGTCAAATTTAATTTGATTCTGCCAGAGGCGCCCTGAAGGGGTGCAAGGGGTGCACTTTCACCCCCCTTGGCTTATGAAAAAAGGGGGAAAGGACTGAATCCACAGTAAACTGTAGTTCAACAACATTATTCAATTGGAATTTTTCCTGGATGCACCCCATTGCATATAATTCGGGGGCATCCATGGATTCTGCCCTATTTCTTAGTTTTTTAAATGAAATCACAAACCAACGTTAACGCCCCCTCCCGACGTACAATTAATTAGCTACTCTTCATAAATGTAAAATAATATAAAATCTCCCTTTCTCTAAATTTCTGCGTCTAAAGAAAACAGTGAAAAGAAATGGGAAACTGAGTTTAATAAAAAGATAGAGATATTACTGTTGTACTAGTTCATTGCGTTGAAGCGGAAATTGACGGTGGAGTCTATAGTGTACTTTTCAGGGCCAACACCAATGGTTCGTAAAAACGTGGTTCGTAAATTAGATATTCGTAGAAACACGAATCCACTGTATTTACTTCCGTTGCTACTTTCCTCCATGTGACTTTTACTATGGCCCTGCGGTGGCGCAGTGTGGTAACGCGTTCTCCTAGTGCGCCGCTAATCCGGGTTCGACTCCCAGCAGTGCAAAGAACGCTTACTCAGAGATCTCATAAAGATCGCACTGCTCACTGTAGTCCGGGGTTTGGTTCCCTAGGCCTTAAGAGGTTCGGATTCCTCGGAAAACAGTAGGTCCCGGCGCAGCATGACCACTGTAGTCTTTGAGCCGTAAAACCAAAAAGAAAGAAAGACTTTTACTACATTGGGGATAACTTGTAAGCGTTTAATACGGTTTTTTTTTAAGTATATCTGTTTAATGAAAATGGTTGCGCAGTATACTATAGTAATGTATAGGTATCATTTATTGATCATCACATTCATAGAAACATTCTGTTAAAAAAGAATTTATTTTAAAAACCAGGATAAATCGCTGTAAGTTATAAAAAATAATCTTTTGAAATCGAAAAATTGTTTGAACTGAAAAATAGAATAAGTCAGTACTACGCAAAAGAATTTAAATATTTGGTTTATGATGTATATTTATAAAGTGGAGAAATTTCCTTCATTGAAAGACGTTAAAGTCTTATGTTAGATCAGTAGAAGTACAAATTGTTCAATTAAATAAATGTAAAAAAAAAAAAGACACAAATATATCAAATAAACCGGTACTGCCCGCTTTCTTAAGAAAGGTATCAGCTCTGCGGTGGCGCAGTGTGGTAGCGTGTTCGCCTAGTGCGCCGTTAACTCGGGTTCGACTCTCAACAATGCAAAGAACGCTTACTCCGAGATCTCAGAAAGATCGCACTGCACACTTTAGTCCGGGGTTTGGTTTCCCTAGGCCCTAAGAGGTTTGGATTCCTCGGAAAACTGTAGGTCCAAGAGGTTCGTATTCCTCGGAAAATTGTAGGTCCAGAGGTTCGGATTCCTCGGAAAACAGTTGGTCGCTGCACAGCATGACCACTGTAGTCCTTGAGCCGTAAAACCACAAACAAACAAAAAAAGTATCAGAGAAATAAAAAATTTAGAAAGATCAATTATATTAAGTTTATCTGTTAGAAAAAAATATAAGAGTGCAAGAGTTTTCTGAGGCTTGCGTAAATACAGTAGGACCTCTATCGTTTAAAACGAGATCCGGCTTATATTGGCAAATCGAGATTTCCGGATAGATGTAAATGCATCAATTCAGAGGTCTGGCACTAGTTGTAGCACCTACTTATTAGAGAAGCATATATTTTAATAGCTGGCAATATACTCTTGCAATAATATCTATACTGGTAACATAATTACAATTATATTGACAACATAATTATATAATAATAATTACGTTGGCAACATAATTGTAATAATAATTACGTTGGCAACATAATTGTAATAATAATTACGTTGACAATATGATTACAATAGTATATAATGAATATTTGGCGCAGTATAGCCCAGATGCTCTTGCGCCATAAAACACCTAAACAAACATATATAATGAATATAAATAACATTTAACGAGAAATGAATGTCCTTATTTGAAAAATTCAGTTTCCCGCTTTTTACCATCAAATTAATTATTTTAAACGTCTCATGAAGGTTTAAAATGAAGTTTCATTTGACGCAGTTTGGATTGTCCCTGATTTGCGATTCTATCTATCACAGAACATCTTTAACAATATTAGCTTTGTTGAATCACACATACAAACACTTTATTTTTTAATGATCCAGGTATACGAATCTCTCAGAAAATAATCGCTACGGAAACGGACGTCAGTTAACAGCGGTTTCTGAATAATAGAGGTTCTACTGTAATTTTAAATATCGCATGTGTTAGAATAAGTAACTAGAATAGCAAAATACGTGTGCTATTCTTCACACGTTTGTTAGCGGTGTTTATAGCAATGGCTACGAAAAAGGAATTGTTCAATGCGGAGCTGGGTAGAATTTTCGATTTGAAAGAGTGGATGTGAAAAATGGAATGAGTGGGTCAGCTATTAGCTAAAAGTGTAAGACTTTTCAAGATGGGTTAATAATTTTTCTTCGAGATTGCGCAATTTGTGCAAATTCCAACGCGTTCAGGCAATTTGTTGTTTTCTTAAGTGCCAAAGAAATCAGCTGTTTATCCACCGGCATATGTAAAAAAAAACGTTCTTCACCCAAAATTGTACATCAATTGAACTTGACATGCACAAGCAGAACAGCGTTCAGTATACTAAACTCGAATCCCAATGTTCAACACATAAAAATTAAGCCTCGGTCACCTCTGACGAAGAGATATGAACTTGATCAATTGGAATTTGAGATAAAACATGTTCTGTTCATAGCTAAATTGGACAAGTTGTGTTTTCCGACCAAAAGTTGGCTAATTTGAGAGGATAAAGTGCTTTAACGTAATACTGGCATGATATATATTTCTAATAAGGGTTGGCGCAGTATAGCCCAGATGCTCTTGCGCCATAAAAAAGCCAAACAATCTAATAAGGGACTTCACTTCTCAAAATTTTAAATTGATGGTGTTTTACTAATAGCGTGAGAGACACCTGCAACAGATGGAACAATGGTAATTCATCTTCATTGATACTAAACTAAATATAAAGAATTATCAAGATATGTTTTGAGTAGGGCAGGATTAAGGCTTCGTTAGGCCCTGGACAAATTTGTTTCCAGGCCCCTTGAAATATAAATTAAGCATGTGTAATTACAGTAGGACCTGTATATAACGAGGATCATGGGACCAACGAAAATACTCGCTATACCAGATCGATCGCTGAATCCGTTCTGGAATTTAAACTTTGAAAATAAAGTCTGTTCAGGTAACATATTTGCGTGCAATGTACATACAAAAAACTTCTAAAATTCGCGGAAATCGTCGCGGAAATTCGCGCCCCGATAAAAATACTACATTGATGTTAAGGTCCGAGTGGCAGCGATTTTGAAGTAGCGTTGAGTCTTCATCGCGCCGGACCCCTCAAAAAGCGGGCCCTAGACATTTGTCTTGTTTGTCTTTGCGATAATCTGGCCGTGGTTGTGACAAAATTTATTGACCAGTACGCCACTCGTCATATCTGAAGAAGACATTTTCTAATAAGATAACACCCAGTATTCAAAGATATGAATTAGAAAAATCGAAGTTTACTGCAACCAGCGTTGCTTTACTCGAATGAAACCTTTGTGCTTCTCGGAATCTGAATTCGATAGAAAATTTTTGGGTCCAGATGTATTTCCACGGACTCGCAAGAATACCATATAAGGAAAAAACTTAATGGAGGCATCGATAAATCCTGGAGAAATATCTAAATCCAAACTTCAACTTGGTTCTTCGGTAACAGGCCGGCTGATAGGCTTAATAGATGGAAAATGGGATTAAAAGACCTTAACCGTAAACTTACCTAAAAATACATTCGACCTTACATTTACTTTTATATTATACTCTGTCATAAAATAAATGATATATATATATTATATTTTACTTCGCAGATGATGTTTACTTTTGTGATTATTAAAGTTTGTAATTTCTAGATTCCATGTCACATATCGTGTTTGTTTGTTTATTTGTAACTTCTTTCTTGCGACCTTCTTCCCCTATTACATTATATGTAAACTCAGTTACGATGGCCTGTTTAGCGACGATTTGATAACGACTATTTTGGAACTAGAAAATAAAAATACACTGAGAAAAACTAAAATTCAACACCATCCACACATTTATTGTATATAAAATTTCTTACATGGCCATATTAATACGGAATGACTCTTCCTTTGATAACGATACATTTCGCTATTGGTAGCTATATTGAATAGTATAAAGTCTTGAGGTATTTCTTGCTCAATCTATCGCTTGCCGCTATGTTTGCTCAGCCTGTTGAAAAAATTCTATGCTGTCTGCAATAGTCTTGTCTGAGTCTTTAAATGACGTCCCATGATGTCTCAGACATTTTCTTTTGGAAAAAAGTATAAGGATCTGGTAAGACGTTGTGGCATATTGGTTCCTTGTAGACATTCACGTGAAATCTTTACCATATGTGGACAGACGTCATCGTGCTGGAATAAGGCGTTGCTTGCGTCAGTTATGAAGTGTTTCAAAATGTCATCAACATACCAGCAAGCTGTTAAATTTCCGCACAACATATATCAGATTGGACCGGCTGTCATAGCTGATCTATCCCCAGACTGCAGCAATCCAAGCGCAGTCGACGATTGGTTGTCAGCAGTAAGCAGTGCAACGGCCGATGAGCATACAGCCTTATTTCCGCAAGGTTGCAAATTGGAAGACGTTTGCTAAGTGATGGGTTGATTGATGGCAGGTATCACCGCTTATCTAAGAGTAACAAAGACTTGCTGACAAATGAAACGATCATCACGTTGACTGGTCAGTCACCCTCTGTATCCCGGTCGCGACTTTAAGGGTGCGGGTACCATTTCTGGGCATACCGTTGGACGTAGTGTTATTCCATCCGACATACGTGTCAAGTTGGCCACACAACCTGGTGGACAGTTATCCGCTAAGTGCGAATTAACGAGAGGGATGGGGGATTTCCCCGGCTCGTGAAAATATATCCCCGGCAAAAGATTTTAATTAACTTCTGCCAGGGATGATTATTTCTTTTCTATGATATTAGAAAAAAAAGGGTATTCACATTCTTATTTTTTTTCACGATACTTTTTTGATTCTTAAAGTCGTTTGTTACTTTGAGCGATATCACTGGTTTTGGGGAAGGCGGGATGGGGGAAAATAGGGGAGGGAGTTAGGAAAGAGCTAAAATACTTAAATCAAGTATGCTCTGCCTGCTACTTCTGCCTTCCCACTCTTTCCTTTTAGTTTTCAGTTCTTCCCCCTCCTCTGCTCTCCCTGCTCTTCCTTTTCCATTTTTCTTTTGTCTGCCTTTCCTTATAAATGTCCTCTAAAAGTGCACCCACAACAGCCAACTCAAAATTCATTTACATTTTTCTACTATTTTTGTTTCTCATACTTCTTTTCTCGGTTCAGGCTACAAGGAAAAACATTCTTACTCTGCAGCCCACAAAGATTCCACCTTTGGACTTCAACCTTCACTTGTAACGTCTTCGAGTCAAGACTCTGCTCATAAACTCTGTAAATGTGATACACCTGCAAATGTAAATCTCTTAATAACAATGCGGATTTGTACGCGCGAATCAATATCGTTATTGTTTCTTGCAGAATACGAGAAATCCCTTGCTTTTTCTACCGGAAAGAGAGCCCCGTTACTAGCATCGCTACTGCTCTCTTTCCATTTCCCAAGCAAATCGTTTGTATGGTCTCCTGATGTACATAATAATAAGGAATAAAGTATTATTATTATCTTGGAAATAAGAGGGAGGGTTAAAAAATAACGGCAACTATTTCTTAAGGCAGCGGGTCAGGCTTGCCCGGTAAGCAAAAATTAACATTGACCAACATAGGAAAATAAGATCCGTGCGGCCCGCGGGCCAACAAGAATGAGCAAAATTGGCCCTTGGACTGAAAAATGTTGAAGACCCCTGCCTTAAGGGAATAGAGGTGTACTTCTCAGGGAACATCGGATATCCCTTTGATATTCGAAGTAGCCGCTAATTGTTGGCAGGCTGATTGTACGGCGGTTGCAAACATCTTGTCTGATAAAAACACATGTGAACGCTATCTTGGAAATACAACCTGATTGTTTCCGGAAGCAATAAACCAATTGCTATATACGTGTGTATAAGTCCACCCCCCAACTTTCTCGCAAAAAATTTTTCAAAAATGACCGACCCGCGTATAAGCTTACCTTCCGCATATTAATGGAGTTTTCCGATTTGGGGGAAGACGACGACGTCGATGATGGTTTTGCTGACGTATATAATGACAAAATTGAGACTAAGTGAATTTAAAGAATTTTTCGGATGCTCTAACGACAAATTGAATCTCGATCCTTTGGAATAAAGCTTGTTTTTTAAATACAAATGGTTTGTTATGGAATCTCCTGGTGAAACTCTGTATTGTTTCGTTAGTTTGTTTGATCTTTATATTTGTTATCACAAAGTCAAATTAGAGTTGCCACGAACATCGAAATTTCGGCGGATCAAGTTTTGATATTTTTTTACCCGGGTATAAGCCCACTCTCCCACTTTCGAGTTCAATTTTCGTCCAAAAAAAGTGGGCTTATACACGGGTATATACGGTAATTTAATAATTACAATCAGGGCATGATCATCGCAAAGGCGTCCAAAGCCCGCGCTTTGTGCCTCGTAATTTTAGGGGCCCCAGAAATATCAAAATGTTACTTCATTTTTATATATAAATTTTTTACTTTTACCAAATCTTTTCCTAAAAAATAAAAAAAATTTCAGGGCAATAGCATTGTGCATTTGTTGTTATAGTGTTACCT
>QLNU02015360.1:107057388-107076736 GCA_006491805.2 Dysdera silvatica
AAAGAGCTAAAATGGGCCCATCTTGGAAATAGGAGGGAGGGTTAAATAAAATAACGGCGACTATTCTCCAAGTCAGGGGTCTCCAAACTACGGCCCGCTAAACAAAAATTAACATTGGCCAACATAGGAAAATAAGATCCGTGCGGCCCACGGGCCAACAAGTATAAACAAAACTGGCCCTTGGACTGAAAAAGATTGAAGGCCTCTGCCCTAAGGGAACAGAAGAGTACTTCTCAGGGAAATTATATGTCTCTTTGATATTCAAAGGAGCCGTTAATTGTTGGCAGGCTGATTGTACGGCGATTGCGGACATCTTGTCTGAGAAAGGCACTTATGAACCCTATCTCGGGAATACAACCTGATTGTTTCCGGAAGCAATAAACCAATTGCTGCTGTGTATAAGCCCACCCCACCCCCCCAACTTTCCCGCAAAAAATCTTTCAAAAATGACTGACCCGTGTATAAGCCCGCCTCCCACACATTAATGGAATTTTCCGATTCCGGGAAGACGACGACGTCAATGGTGGTTTTGCTGATGTATATAATGACGAAATCGAGACCCTAAGTGAATTTAAAGAACTTTTCGGATGCTCTGACGACGAATTGAATCTCAAGTCTTTTAAATACAAATAGCTTGTTTGATCTTTATATTTTGTCATCACAAAGTCAAATTAGAGTTGCCACGAACATCGAAATTTCGGCGGATCAAAGTTTAATATTTTTTGGCCCATGCATAAGCCCACTCCCCCACTTTTGAGTTCAATTTTCGTTCAAAAAAAGTGGGCTTATACACGGGTATATACGTATGTACGGTAATTTAATAATTATAATCAGGGCCTGATCACCACAAATGCGTCCAAAGCCCGGACTTTTGGCCTCGCAATTTTAGGGGCCCCAGAAAAGCCAAAATGTTACTTCGTTTTTATATATAAATTTTTACCTTTACCAAATCTTTTCCTAAAAAATAAAATGCAGGGCAGTAGCATTGTACATTTGTTATTTTAGTATTACCTCCCAATAAGGGACACCCACGGTATAAAAAACGTTAAAAACCACGGTATAAAAGTTTTTCCCCCCTTAAATGGAGGTGTCCCTGCTTCGGAGGTACATGTGTTGATATATACATATGCTACAGATCAGAGGAATCGTCCCTTACTTGCATCCCTTTCAAGAGGTAACACTGTATTTACCTATCCAACTTATGATGGGACCAATTTTGCAATATCCCTTCGAAATGGGCTCAGCTGTCTACTGAGGGCATTTCCAAATTTCCGTGAGGACAAGGAGCCTTAAATATGTGCCTGGCCTAGGGTCCTGCAAAAGCATGATCAGGCCCTGATTATAACAATAAATTACAATGATTCGTATTTCAATTAATTAATTTTTGTCCTCTATTTTCAATTTAACTTCATTATCTTTTACCTTTACCTACAGCGTTTAGACAAGTGAAGGACTTTATTTTGTAATGCTAAACCCTGGTCTGTCTGTTTTCGTTATGTTAAAGCATTTTTAAGGGCCGCTAACACCGTGAGCACAGCCTTGCCAATTACGCCATTAGCAGGCACGTGCCAACAGGAGGCATGGTTTTTCGCCTACCAGTCTCAGAAGAGAAGAGGCGAAAGCCATATTTCGCCTCCCACTATTGACGAATACTATTAAAATTTTGACTTCAAAAATATGATTAATCATTTCAATGTAGTAAACCTGAAAGAGCTTCGGATTCTAATTTCATTTTCTGAACATAGATGTCGGCACCATACCGTCAATAATACCTCTGTGACAGTACCTCCGGATGTACCTATCGTTAAAAAAAAGTAGCCTCTTTCCTTGTCACTTTCTTTCAGTCTTTGTGAAACTATTGATTTTAAAGCGTGGTGCTCTGCGAAATCAGTAAAATTGTAAATCGTTCAAGTGGTTGTTGTTTTGTGATTAATTTTATTTTAACTATTTAATTAACTAATTAACATCTAATTAACAATTAATTTATCTAATTATAATTTTAAAACTGTAAATGACTATTGGGAATTTGTTGCAATAGATGGCGCCACCAGTTGGCCTCCTTAAAATATCTCTTCCCCCCCCCCATTCTCCAAAACAGTGGTACGTCCCTGGCCACTAGCCTAGTGAAAATAGTTAAATTTTTTTATCCCCCCTTGTAAAAAAGTTTGATTCGAACCCTGGTTATCCGTCCTCCCTCAAAGCCTGTTATCTAGTTATATCCCCTGCAATAACAGATTCTGAGCATTGTGAACAATTTGATCGTCCTTCAGGAACTTTTTTCTAATGTAGACGCTCGACAAAGATGCATGAAATTAAATCTACCGTTCGTTCACGAAAAGAAGTCCGATTGAACAGTTAGAAATAACAGGAGGTGACGTCACAAACGGGCTAGTTTATTACAACAAAGGAGGACTACAATTTCATAACTGTTTTTTGGTGAACGTTTGTCGGCGCCAAAATCGAGTTCTGAAATTGGAGCTCTCCTCTGCTGTAATGGGATAGGCCGTTTGTAACGTCACCTCCCGTTATTTCTAACTGTTCCATCGGACTTCTTTTCGTCAACAAACAGTATGTCACAACGCGGCAAGTTTTGCCTCATATCAACTACAGAGTCGGCAGGATTGCTACTAAACAGTAGTTATTTCCACACATCGTCTTGTCATTCTTGTTTGCAAATTTTCAGACAACTAAAACAAGTTTATTGACATGCTGCAATTTGAAATTTACTCAATATATTTATAAAAATACTGTTACTATACATTTAGCATTGATTTTAGAGCCTTAAATACTGTATAACAGTGATCGTACTGTGGCGTTGGGATAACTCATTTGTCTACGGTGCAGAAAACCTGAATTGGAATCCTGCTGGTACTGAACACTTGATTTTTTTTTTTTTTCCGATTCGTGTCTCGGTGTTTCATTCTTCAACCGACAGAAGTTCGGGTCCCTCGGAAAATTATATATCTTGGCACAGTATCGTTTCAGCTATCCTTACGCTATTAGCGACAAGCAAATTTAAATATAACATTTTTGCTTATAGAAATTTAGAGAAGAACCTGAAACGTAACTTACTGACGTATATAACTGCATTTTCGCACTGGTTATGTTACTTTCTTCCGAGACAGAAATATTTTACATCCATCCATCCACACACGCACAAACATATACACAAAATTGGGCAGTATATTGCAGAACCCCGATAAAGCTATGTCAAAATGGCCTTAAAATTCATATACTATCTACTTTTAAAGCCGAGTATAGAAGTAGAAATTATGTACATTTACTTGAAACTAAGCCTTTAAGATTCCATATAAGAATTGTTTTTAAAAAATGTGTAAGCTATAATTTATATGAATTTAATGCATGGAGAAGTTATGTGTAAAAATCATTTGAAAGAGTAATTTTACTTTTAAATGAACGAGAATGTTGACAGTTCAAATCTTTCTTCTAACATTGACAAATATATAATTTATTGATGGTGCATTAGCTATAAAAATTATTTTGAAAATCTATTTTACAGCAACGTGAACGAGTTTCCACTAAGTTGATTTTCTTCACATTTGTTCATTCGAACCAACCTAACTCATTAGCTATTCCAATGAGATTTTACAAACAAAATAAAGTCCAAAATTTCTACACAGAATTTGTCCAAAAGATATTCCGTGTAATCATAAACCAAGAGTCAGGTCCTTGTAGGAGAAAAGATAGTTCTCTCTTTTGATAGTAATTTATACAATTAATCCTATTGTTAGATAAAAGTACCTCTTAACCATAAAAAAGCTGTATCGGATTATCCACACACTTCATTTTTAATTTAAAATTGATAGTTATTTGATTTTGCTATCTGCTTTTAAATGATCAACGGGCAAAGTCATAAAATTACAGAATTGATTTTATATTTATTTTATAGTCTTTGTCCTTATTATTCAGATTTATTTTAGTTATTGATTTACAGCATACGATGTTTGAGAAGTCTTTTTAAACTATAATAGCGGTTAACTTACGTTTTCTGAACTTCCTAAGCAGATAGTTAATCCAGTCTTCGTGTAAAAGAAGCTTCCGGAATTTTAAAAAAGCGTAATGCTTTCCGAAACGCCAACAATCGTATCTATTCTTGCGAACGTAATAGAAGATGCAGTGCCGTATTTCCCAATAGGCTGTACTAAGGTATAGACTAGGGCGGCAAAATTTTGTGTATTGAATCTGATATAACAAAATCAATACCATATCTGATGGTATCTGATGATATAATCAGATGTTTTGCCGAGAAGAAAGCTAGACGTCATGCTTTCCATTTAAATACCAGTGTTCAATAGACATTTATTTTTTGCTAAAATTAAAATTTATTTCAATAAAATTGAATTTGATTTATTATATATCAAAAAGGAATAATACTTCAATATAAGTTATTATTTAATGTTTTTTTCAATTTATGAGTTTGTTTTTCAACATACTTATTATTAATACAAGAGCTTTTGGCATATATTGAATGTAGCAATTTTTATGTTCCTACCACTGATTTAGGGGGCAGACGGGTAGGAAGGGGCGGCGAAAAATTAACCTTAGGGTGGCAAAAATGATAAATCCCCCATGAGAAGATGGTAGTGTATGGTTCTCTTGTATGCATTTTGTAGCCTGTTGAACTCTGTATAAGTAAACGTAATATGTATTAATGAGATTATCTCTAATAAGTATGTTTAGCATGTGTATAAAATTTCAGTTGTTTTAGATTTAGTCATCCTTCGGTTGGTTTCTGTTCTCTGCTGATCCGTTTTTTTAAAATAACTTCCATTTATAAACATTTTAGGTAGCGTTTAAGTCATTTAAATAAGAAAACATAATAAAGCAAACAATTTAATATACAGGGTCTTTATAATTAAAGTTCCACTTTGAAATGGCCATAAAATGAAAACTACTGGACCAAATGTTATCAAACTTGGTAATAGCTTACAGGAGGTCATGTTATTTTATTTTCCGAATAAAAAATAAATAAATAAAATAATAAAATAAAAAAAATATAATAAAATGAAAAAAATAAAAGTTAAAAAATCACCACCAGCGGAAATGGCACTGTATGCAATATTGTTAAACGAAATAAGACATGAAGACATCGTTTTAAAACGTTTTTAATCGTTTCTAAAACGTGTTACAAAGCATGTTGAATGTGGCGTCCACCATTTTCTGAAAGCAAGTTAAATCGCATTACTGCGTTCTCAACAGCAGCTCTTAGCATATCAGGAGGAATGTTGCGGACATGTCGGTGTATCGCATCTTTCAATTCCGCCAAATTGTTTATGTTATCACCATAAACAATTTGCATAACCCCCCAAAAACGGTTTCGTTTTAGAAACGATTAAAAACGTTTTAAACCGATGTCTTCATTTTTTTTATTTCGTTTAACAATATTGCATACAGCGCTATTCCCGCTGATGTTGGGTTTTTCTTTATTTTTTGCGGAAAATAAAATCCCATGACCTCTTGTAAGCTATTACCAAGTTTGATAACATTTGGTCCAGTAGTTTTCATTTTATGGCCATTTCAAAGTGGAACTTTAATTATAATGACACTGTATATGCTGATGAGAAAAACTCAACGTTTTAAGCGTAATGTTGCATTCAATTATCTTACATAGTTTCGATGCAACATACTAAACGTATATATACCTATCATGGCGTTGAATTTTGTTTATCGACTTAATCTGCGTAGCACTACGTTCAGTTATCTTACGTAATATATATATGGGTCTGCATTCCTACGCAGACTGCCTGGAAATGCGAAAGAAAAGGGAAAGAATACAAGCGTTCTTTGAGGTTTTTGACCAGAAGCATCTTAATCAAAGCTAACTTCCCCGTTAAACAAAAACAGCAATGTTCTATTAAAGAAAAAAAAACCATGGATACGGCGGAAAATAGATCTCTGTGTATAATAAGCAATATACTACGACCAAAATGGTATATCTTCAAACAATTCTATTTTAAATTCTTCGCTTTTCTTAGCACAGAATTTTATAAAATATGCTTGCTGAGGAAAATTTTAATGCTTATTCGATCAACGATACTAACTAGGAAGGAGAAATCACATGAGCAGCTTTGAAACCGTTTCTGTCTTATCTGGTGTAGTACTCTCTGACGTCATTTCAAACGAATTCAGGAAGGCATCGTTTAAAAATAAATTTATTCCCATTTCAAAATATATGTTCGATGTAACGTCCTTTCGGATGGACTCAGATTGCAGATAGGTGGAAATACGGAACTATTAAATAGCTTGTTATATGAGTTCTGAATTGTTTCTGCTTGCGGATATCTATTGAAATAACCCGCAATAGCCAATGGCAATAGGCCCAACTGATTGAACCAGAAACTCGTTTTAAGTTTGAAAACAAATTAATTCCTAAAGTTATATGACACTTCTAAAGACTATGAAATCCCGTGCCCGTATTCACAGCCCAAAAACTGCACAATGTTAACTACAAACAATATAGTATGTAAGATAATTTGACGTAGCCCTATACAGATAAAATCGTTAAATAAAGAAAAGGCTACAAGCGTTACGTTCATAACGTTGTCTTTACTTATAAATCCAGTATGTTCTTTCACTTGGTACAAGCATGGGACGAGCCATTTCAAGTACTTAACCTTCCATCATTCGCGATGTTGGATAATATATAATACAGGTGTGCTAAACTATTCATCGAATGAAACAATGAACAGGTTTTCCCATCTGTCGTGAACGAGTAGTAGACTCGTTCAGTTATTTGGTCATTAAACGGTTTACCACACACTGCTAGTATATGATAACACGCTGCAAATGTTGAGAAGTTAAAACATTTTAGGACGTCCCTATTTCCTCCGAAAAGAAAGTTAATGAAATATTGACGCCTTTGCTTTTATGCGTGTTATCGATCACATCAAATATATGTAATTAATAAAAGGCTTAGAGAGAAGCCATTCTAAATTCAAAGGGTAGGATATTAGATAAAAGGCGACCTATTAGTGGACTTGTTTTCTGTTGAAATGCGAGTGTTGATGGGCATACTCTTTCTGTAAGTATCGTTTTAATGGACGCTATATTAAGAATCTGAGAGTTCGGTTTAATCTAGGGATGATGCCTTCCATTGATCGATGTGAGCATTTGAGTTTATGTTAAATATATCCATACCGCGCAGAAAATCCTGGTTTGAATGTTGCTTGTACCGAACCTTAATACAGTCGGTATTTCGGGGACTGATCCTTTAGGCCAATGATTATCAACCATTATTTTACCTAGGACCCACTTCTAAACTTCATTTACCTCTGTGTCCCCCGTCATATTGTTTAATGAGTGTACTGTCTCTAACAAATGAGTTTTATCATGTATATTTTTTATTTATATTACACTATTTGATTATAGAAAGGAATATTAATAGTAAAGATATCATAACGAAATACTACAATAATATTGTCTGTTAATTTAGTGAGATCTTTGCGGATAATGAGAGCAAATAAGTTTTTGTATATTTGGTTGCAACGTTGTTATATGATTTTGACGATATCTCACCTCTCTTCCCATCTTCCCAGTCTCAAAACATAACGAGCAAAGTTTTGTCACTAGTCTGAATGAAAAAAAAAAAGAGAAAATAACATAGAAAAAAATAAGTAAAATATGAAAGTAAAATGAGAATAAGAATAGTAAAAGTAAATAAAGGAAGAAAATAGATTAGAAAACTTACGAGGATAAAGAAAAGGGAAGAATGCTAAAGAACGGGAATAGTAAGTAGAAAGAAATAGGAAAAGAATAAAAATAAACGAAACTTATCAATGGCATAAGAAAAATTTCTCAAGGTTTCGAGAACTACTGTTCTCTTTATCAAGAAAAGGAACTTCTCTTGATAAAAATAGCAATAGTTCTCGAAACCTTTGGAAATTTTTCTTATATCGTTGGTGAGTTTTACTTTTTTCCCTATTTCTTTCTACTTTCTTTATTTAGGTTGCTTTCTTTTATTTAGCTTACTCCCTTTTTCTTTGTTTTCTTTTATTTTCGTAAGTTTTTCTAATCTGTTTTTCCTCCTTCCGCTACTTTTACTATTCTCACTCTCATTTTACTTCTCTACTATACTTCTTTATATTTTTCATTCTTTCCTTTTTTGTTTCGCATTCAGACACTAGCATCTATATCCTGACATGAATCCCAGGAAAATGATGCATTGCGCATGCCCACGGACTTTGTCGGATTGTCGATGCTCCTGAGCCTTACCTAAGGGGGTGGTACAAGAATTGAAGAAACGTTGTACTTCGACAAATACATTACGACTATAATCGTAAACAGAGAAGAATAGTAAATTAGTGTTGACGTTTTATCCTGCTTTGGATCCCAATATGTTAGGCATTTTCCTTCTTTTTTTTTTTTTTTAAATGAGTGTTACGATGTGACTGAATTTGTAAATGCATTCCATTGAATACGTACCTTAGGATATTGGTGTAATCTGGTAGGAGTTCCTGCCCCCAACCCCGTTTTTTTTAGAAAAGAGGCAAAATCGTACTTTCCCCCGTACAATTATATATGAACTATATAATATTGTCTTACTTTTGCGATTCAGCAATAACACAAATTGGGAACGCAGCACGTAAAATCTTGCGAAAGAGATTAATACAATAACAGAAAATTCGGTAAATATTCACGTTATCTTTTATGATTTTCACGGTCCTAAGAAACATATTCATTGAAATACATGTATAATATGGCGGGGCACTTGACCCCCCATTCACTTTTTTTTTTAGAACAGAGGCAAAATCGTATTTATGCTATATTTAACTCTTAGTTGTAAACATCACGGGAATCTACTTACGTTTTCAGTCACATCATAATCACACAATAACTTTCACACTAGCACTCCTTAGCAAAAAGTGTTACGTTGGGATCCATAGCAGGAGTTAAACGTCATTACTAATTTACGATTCTTTCTCTGTTTACGATTATAGTCGTAACGCATTTGTCGAAGTACGACGTTTCTGCAATTTTTGTACCACCCCCTAGGAAAATCCCAGAAGCATCGACAATGAAGTCCGTGGGCATGCGCAATGCGTCATTTTCCTGGAATTCATGTCAGGATATAGATGCTAGTCATTCAGACCAGTGATAAATTTTACTCATTTTATGGTAAGCTCTGTTAATCGCTGTATTATTTTGTAATCTCAGAATAATTACGAACTTTTATCAGTAGATAAAAAACTTGTCTACGTCCAGGGGCGGATTGGGTCCTCTCAACCTTGGATTATCGGAGAGCGTGAGTCTTATCGCCCATGAGGGCGCACCGGCTCAGGAGCCCAGTCCGTCCCTGTCTACATCGAACATTAACAAATATATAAAGTGATAAAAAACAAATATATTTCGCCAAATCTGGGGAAAGCAATTTGCAATTTAACTGTCTTATTTTAATACACTCATCCATAATCGCTTGCCCATCTTGAATCAAGCTTGCACTAAAATATCCATTCCATCTGAATGAGACATCCTCGGAATACGATATCAACATCTACAGCATTTGCCACTTTTTTAAATAGATCTATCACCCATTCTGGAATAGTTATCCCCAGAAGAATGTTGAACTGAAATTGCATATCATTATGCAAATTCTTCAAATGCTCAGTATATGCAAAGAAATCATTATTTTGCAATTCTATTAAGAGTGGCCAATGAAGGAAATTGCATTGACACTCACGGTATTCAGTATTTCCTCAGAAGAGTCCGAGTGCTTTGACGAAAGCAGTAATGCCTAATTTGCAAATTACAAGTTTGCAGTTTTTCCTTGAAACTATATTTTCTACAAATTCGACTTTTCCAATATCTTTTATTGATAAAATACGTCACTCTTGACAGCAACGATATAGTCTCCTCTTTTGATAATCATTAAACTTGGGTATAGATTAATTGATGCTCAAATAATTCATTTTCTTTGCAAAATTGTCAAAATACACTATTTTTAAGCGTTCGACTCAATGTGATTTAAAACTTCTATTACCAGAGCAAAGCGATTATACAAAAGACCTCCCAATTTTTTCACAACCAAATGTTCACTATGGACAACGCTGTGTATGCACAAAAATAAAACTCACGTTATTTTTTAAATTAACAATTAATCCTTTGTATCTACCATTAGAAAGCAACCAAAATGGCTTTAGCAACAGGCGAACTCAGGAGTTCTTTTAAGGCCGCAACCAATGCGGGCCGCAGACTAAAGAGGACCAAGTCTATACTTCTATACTATTTACTACCGGCTACTTCCGCTTTTAAAGTCGTTGATGGTCGAACCATTAAAAACAGCTTTTATCACCAATCCCCAAATATTTGATCATGTGTATCGTAAAATCTTTTATACACCTGATTTCAATTTCTTACAATGTTTTAATTGACCTTGTCTTCACAAATTGTAGCCATGCCCTCGAAAATGGGATACGGCGGAATGGGGGTGTACACTGATTTTTTTTCTTCTGGGAAATGGAAGTTTTGAAGAACTAATATAATTTTTATGCCTATCTGGTGAGTTATGACCCCTATCATACACTTGTCTTCACGTTATAATATGGTTGCAACTACCGTCAAGGTCCACCAAATATTTAACGCAGGTCTTGAAAGCAACACCATCATTTGAATAATCTATACTATATTTTGTAGTAGAGAAGTGTGTTTCTTAAAATAACTCTTAACTTCTTTAAGGCTACCCGGAAGCAAAATTTGAAAAAAAATATATTTCATTTTTTTTTTTTAAATTTGAACTTTTTTTCTTTATAATGATACCAATTTTTTTTATCTGAGAGAATTAGAAGTTCGTTAAATATTTTTTGCACTAATAGACGCCTAAAGAAATGTATGCAAGAACATTTAACGTGTTTACGTGTTTCTCGAAACAGCGTTTTTCCAGATTCGGGTACCTTTCCCAGAAAACTGGAAGTGAGTATGTTCTCAAGATTTGTACATATTATGTCTTTCTACATATTATGTATTTTGTCTTTCTGCATATTATGTATTATGTCTTTCTACATATTATGTATTGTGTCTTCTACATTATTGTGTCTTTCTTACATTATGTCTTTCACATATTATGTCTTTTCTACATATTATGTCTTTCACATAATAGGTTCTTTCTACATATTGTGTCTTTCACATATTGTGCCCTTGCCACAGGTCTTTCACATATTGTGTCTTTCACATATTGTGTCTTTCTACATATTGTGTCTTTCACATACAAAGTCTTCTACATATTGTAGTTCCTTTCTACATATTATGCATTATGTCTTTTCTAGCCATACTGCAGCAGAAGCTCTGTTAACACAAGACAAATAAATTTCTACCAAGTATTTTAGCAGTCAAAACCCCTACAAATTCAGTGAGTTTTATTTAAAAAATATTTTTTACATACCTTAGTCACTATTATTGAGGTACAGTATGTGAAAAATTGGCATTTTATGTTTAGAGAAATTTATAGCGGCAGATGGCATAGTTACTGAGAAAAAGTTACCTCAATTTGGTCAATTTAACATTAAAGAGATAGGGCTTTTCGGGTAGCCTTAAATATTAAGTATTTGCCTTTAGCTTTCGGGCAAAAGCATTTTATTTAAGTATGCCGCATGTTGGTTATGTTGTCCTTCAAATATGTAACTTCCTACCAGATTTGCAATCTCTATATCGGATTCGAGATAACTTGTCCTCGTCCTTTTACCTCTCTTTTCTTTAAATTTCTTTATTTTTTATTTTACTTATCAACAATTTTATTTTCCACTAATATCAACTCATCATTCTTCCCTTGGGCGGCACGGATTTTGTTAGACTTTACAGTCTTTACCCGTTGCTGTCCAAGCGCGAGCCATTGAATATAATGTTTTATTGAGTCTGTCGGACCAAATCGTAATATTTCAGTCTAAATATAGTTTTTTTTTTGTATGTGTTGTGTTATATTTTCTCGTCGAACTGATTATAATTTAAAATTTAACGCATATCATCAGATGAGATTCATCGATAATTACTCAAAAAAGGAGTAAGTTACTTTGACGATACTGTATTAATTTAATGCAGTATTATCCTGTGCAATATCCGTTGGTAAATCAAATCAAAGGAAAGAACGAAGACGAATATAATGAATATGAAGAAGGTATGCAATGCTGTTAGGATTTAAAGAATAAGGCCGGCTATTCAAGAGCCTCTAAATCTAAAGTCTCAATTGCTGAACAAGAACTGTCAATCTAATTATTTACTGATGTATGATAAAAATATCATTCGACGAATTAAAAACTGAAAGCTAGAGATTCAGCCATAGATATTAATTACAGAGGAGGTGGCTAAAACTTCAAGCAGAAGAGACAGTGCTATTGAAAAACGTTCAATGACTGCTGAATAATTGAAAATCCACTCAGTTCTTGCTCCATCTTATGACGTCATCGACCCCGATTGCCGAGGTATAACACAATCTGCTCAGATTCTTTTTGGATTAAAAACGAAATGGAGTTCGTACTGCATACCACCTAACCTTATTTTGTATATTTCCAGCGATACGCCCTCTACCAGTTATAAACCACTATTATTATCTCAAGAGGTAAGTGTAAGATTCTATCTTCCTCTCCAAGTTTGTTTTTACGACACGCCTAATAAAATTTCTATCTGATTACTTAGTTTTGTGTGGTGATCACAAAGACTTGCTTCAAAATTTTAAAATTCTTCGTATTAATCACGTGTTTAAGGCTTTTTTGCCGTAGCCGCTGTAAACCATTAAGATACTGTAAGTGTTTTTCTTGCCCTGTACTTTCAATTTCTTCTTCCATCCGAGATAGATACTTCATCGTCATTGAAGCTTAATGCAGTATGCATAAGATGTCCAAATAATCTATCACTTAAACGTCTGGGGATTACGGGCTCTTTTTTCTGGAATACAGCCTTGTGCTGAAATCCAGCATTCGTCATGCAGTCCCGTAAGATTTATCCTCCTACATTCCCATCTGCTGTAGATGGTTTGTTTATTTAATTGCAGTTTCAGGATGCAGTTATCTTTTAAAGTTTTCCAATAAACTTTTAGTTTATTGGGAAACTTTTATAAAATTATTCGTTGCACTCACTTAACTGTAATATCTGGCTATTTGCTGATACTGAAGCAATATCTTGAGTCTGGGACTGCCTTGATTATTTATCGCTTTCGACAGCTTTATTTTATTCAGCTTGGTCTTCAAAATACCCTTTAGTAATTTCTTAGATACTCTCGTATATGTGCCAAAGTTTAAAGTTTGCGTTATTTGATAATATTTTGAGATTACAGCACTCGAAGACACTTATACGTATTCTGCTGCGATTTCCAATCCTTGTGGTGGTGGTGGTGGTGGTGGTGGTATGCAGAAGGCCTGGACATTCCGAGCAACATGTGGTTGTGTGTTATCATGTTGTAATATAGCGCCAGTAGTGTGTTGCAGGAAGATAAAACTTGGGCTTCTAATACCTCCCTGATGTAGCGATTTCTATCAGGAGTACCTTCAATGCGTAGCAGCTGGGATCGCCTATAATAGCCACTAGCACCCAACACCACTATACTGACTGTTTATGCAGTATGGCGCTCTAAAACGTGCTAGAAGATGGTGCTCACCACAATACAACGTGAAAGCGGCCATCATTTTAGTCCAGGTTATAATGACACTTGTTCGAAAACACGGTCTGGTACCAATCTACATGCCACTGTCTATACTCATCCCCCCCTTTGTAACTAGAGGCGCCGATGGTTCAGAATCAAAAGTATCCTTCTCAAAGGAATGCGTGCATGTAGTCCTCTGCAAATATTTGTTTGAAATTGGGTGGGGGAACATGGAACCCTAATACAATCACTGGGGGACCGCCCCGCCAACGGCGCCCGTAACAAGCACACACTTAAAGATTTTCTAGATATAGCTAACAAAATGTGGATTTTGTTTGATATAATGATTAAGTGCAATAGAATTCGATCATTTTAAGTGAACAAGATTTTTGCGGGTCGGATATAGCGAGCATTTCCTTTGGTCCCAAGTTCCTCGTTATATGCGGGTCCTCTTGTATAGGGCCTCGCATGGGCGCCGACAGCATAAAAGTATTGGGAGAACAGTATACAGTAGAATGCAGCTTGTTGTCAAACAGGGCCAGAGACAGAGGGTGGTCCCAAAGGCCCGTCCCCCCTTCCGTAATGTTTTTGCTACCAGTACTTATTCATTAGCGAGGTTGTAAACATTTTTTGCCTCCCCGAAATAATTTCTGGTTAAGGCCTTGTTGTTAACAACTCTTTACAGGGATAACAGACACCCACAAAGCAGTGTTTAATTTAAATGTGCTTCTGCTTGATGACGTTCACTTTACCATAAAATTAATATTCTAGTTATATTTCCAGTTTCATTTTCGCATACAATGCTCCTTACTAAATTTTGTATTTATTACGCTGATGGTATATACCAGGTGTCTTCAACCCACGGGCCACTTGGCGCCCGCCGATTCATGAAAAAATAAAAAGTATTTCACACAACAATACTGCCCTTTGATCCTTCTAACAAATGAACCTCGTAAACTGCAACGCACGGATTTTGTTAAGATTGGTACCATTCCATAGGTCTTGTCATGAGAAACAAAAAATCCAATGGAACTACCCCTCCGAATCCAGCCACTCAAGGAGATTCGTACAATCCGTCCATCATACAATTATTCCACCAACAAGCAACAAACATCCTTGAGATACTATTTTGTATAATTTTTCTGTTTTTTTCCACTGTTATCAATGTAGTCAATGTTTTGATGCATATTGCAATTAAAAAAGTGTACTTTTCGATATAGAATATTATGAATTTGGACTCTGTCTCTCTTATAATTCAATCGCTATGCCATATACATGAACAAGCGATAGCTAATAACTTGTTCTTGACTTGTGGCTATATTTATGTAACTGGGATGTCCATAATGGGATACAAGGAAACCACAAAAAAGTTTGCTGATAATTGCTTTGTCAATGATCGCATTACAGTCACAAGACTCACCCAAGACACCTTCATGAATGGGCACGACTTCACATATCACAGGGGTGCATGCCACCTCCCCGAACCAGCTCCCCTGGAACGCGAGCCACAGGTACTGCTATATTTCTCCATGGTTGAGTACCTGAGAAAACTGCCTCCTTAGGCTCTGCCCATGCCCTTTATTCATCCCATAGGATCAGGTGAGGAGTTAGTTCCTGATTCATTTTAAAACACATCTCCAGTCAACATATACAGTAAAATATTATGCAATACAATAACATTTCAAGGATTTTTTTTTTTTGTTAGTGGAATGATTGTATGATGGACGGATTGTACGAATCACCTTGTAGCTCCTGAGTAGTTGGATTCGGGTGGGTAGTTCTATTGGATGTTTTGTTTCTCATGACAAGACCTATCCAATGGTACCACTCTTATCAAAATCCATGCGTTGCAGTCCAGGAAGTTTCCTTGTGAACCTTAACTCTATTTATTTTATTCCGTCCACATTTCGTAATATTTTAAAACGCTAGAGAACTAAAGTAGTACGTGATTTTCCGCAATCGTGTTTCATTTTAGTTCTCAGGCTTATATGGACATTAGGAGTAGTTTTATTTATTTGCAGTGCAACAGTGATTTTAAAGGAATTCAACTTAGGACTCGTTGAATTCTATTCTAAATATGTCGATAAGAACATCTTCCCAACCATCTGACTGCATGCTCTAAAACGGATGTCGCTATTTGGAAGCAGAAAATTCATATTTCGGTTATAGGCTTACCATGGTGGGGGTACAGAGTTACAACTCCGTATATTCATATATATATTTCATAATAATATAATTCCATATATTCATATGCATATACAGGGTTCCTAGGAAAATCCGAATGCAGTCAGTAACTTTTGAACCAAGACATATATTGAAACGAAAGTTAGTACATAATCATTTTACTATAACAATATCTATCAGAAAATATGAACAGCAGCTCCCCTGGTGGCGAATTGAGGAAGTTAAAAATTTTATTTCGAAAAATAATGAAGATGAGGAAATATTTTCAATGAGAAATTTGTAGAGCATCCTTCAGTTAGTAGGAAAATGTATACGGCTTACATGCACTATGTACATGTACTGCCACAAAGTAAGGTGTTCCGGATGTTTCAATGCATAGCTTTCAGTTAATGCTTTCTAGAGCTTTAGAGGTTGGGTTGAAGTTCTTCTAGCAAAGAAACCATTATCTATCTCTCTCCTATAAGAACTTCAACTCAACTTTTAAAACATCAGAAAGCATTAACTGAAAGCGATGCATTGAAACTTCCGGAACATCTCACTTTGTAGCAGTACGTGTACATACTTTGTGAGCCGTAAATATTTTCTTACTAATTGAAAAATGCTCTACAACTTTCTAACTGAAAATATTTCGCTATCTTTATTATTTTTCCAAATAAAATTTTTAACTTCCTCAATTCGTCACCAGGGACGCTTCTGTTCATCCCATCTGATAGCGCATAGTCATTTTACTGTACTAACTTTCGATCCAATATCTGTCTTGGTTCAAAAGTTATTGTCGCATTCCGACTCTCCTAGGAACCCTGTATACAACATTTCATCGTAAGGGGGGTAAAACCCCCATCAATTCACCCCCATTTGCGCACGCCAGTGCGTTTGTGAACAGCTATTTTCTTCAAGAATGAAGTTAGTAAACTCAAAAGTTGGGACCAGAATAACTGACGTTCACCTTGAAAACACTCTTAGGGTTGCATCAAAAATAAGACCCGATATTGACAGGTTTGTTAATAATAAGCAGTGCCAAAAATCTCACTAAAAGGTTTGATTTCGCTTTACATATTAATAACTAAAAGTATTGTAAATGTTTTTTTGCGTCCATACGTATTTTACATTGTAATATATATATATATATATATAGTCTTAGAGGCGAATACAGAAGATATTTTTGGGTGGGCGCACAAAACGGCAATAAAGATTGATCTAAAGGGGGCGGGGCGCCCCCGGTTTAGCCTTTATTCAGTCCTAATATTGCTGGTACAGTAGTGCGGCCCGCGAGCTACCAAGAATAAGAAAAATTGGCCTATGCAGGGGCGGACTTGGCCTTCGGCCGCCAGGCCGGTGCGCCCTCATGGGCCATAGGACTCGCGCCCTCTGATAATCTAAGGTATGCGCCCTTTGAGAGGACCCAGTCCGCCCCTGAGCCCATGAACTGAAAAGTGTTGAAGACCCCTCGTGTAGACGGTCCATGCCCGGATCCAAAGGAGGGATCTTAGGGACCGGTCCCCCCGAAACTAAATTTTTAATGGGACTTGGCTATGGCCTTGATACCATCCCTTTAATTTATGTCGTTGATAATGAGCTTACTGGGCCAAAAATTTCCTTGAGCTTGCGAAATTAAAATATGGAAACTATAGTTTTAGTTGTAACGTTATTAAAAACGTTCCACTTGAAAGTTGAAATAATAACACGTCAATGAAAACGCTGCCATGCAGGAAAAAGCTCTATATAATACAATCCAACAAAAGGTATAATTACATCAAATAAATGACAAAGTGCATTTTTTTTATTTCGCACTAAATACACTACGCCGAAAAATATAACCGCATTCGTTAAAATCAAAAGAAAAGTATATTTTAAATTTTGAACATTACCTATTATTATACCCTTTTGAATTGGAGGGGATATGGAGTCTTAACATTGAGGGGACGAATCCCTCTGTCCTCTCTCTCTACGTTTTTTTTAATGCGCCCGTACATTCACGACGTTATTCACAGTGACTCCAATAGAACAGTTTTCAGTTCTCTGACAATGATACACTACTTGTCTGGCTAGTCTTGCAAGTCATGACTTTTTGCGACTGCTGTGAGTACCACGTCATTGGACGTTTAACTTTGTGCCTTTTTCGGCTATTGGCTGTTTTTACGAGCCAGCAGGATCTCCCGATTAACATGTGGGAATGTATTAATAGTTAGTAGGTTATTTATTTTATTTATTTATTAATTAATCTATTTATTTATTTAGAGAGAAAAGTGTGTGTGTTGTTAGTGGAAGGGGATTAGTTGGTAGAAGAAAAGAAGAAATCTGGTAATAATTCAAGGGGAAGCCCTTGACAGGCCAGCAGGATAACAATATTTTGGTGCATTTGCAGATTGCGCATGCGCGTAGCTTTTATTGGGATTGGTCCCATCCACAATATTTTTAATTGAACGCAGGGACGTAATTGGTCAAATTGCGGGTGAATATGCAACAGAACGTGAAAAAATTAAGAAGTCAATTTTACAAACCCCTTGTCTGGCTATTCCACATACCTCTGTTTATGCTCCTCGCACGAACGTTCAGGGTGCTGTTCTGTCCAGGCATACGCATTCACGTTGAATTTCTAATCATTTGCAGGTCATGCCCTATTTTGCATTTTCCGTAAATTTCAGTCGAATCCGACAATTTTTTCTTAATGTTGCAATTTTTATAAACATGAGTGTATATATCCTCGAAATTTGGTGAGGATACGTCCACGGGTTAATTCTTCAGAGAGCTCCAAACAGGAATGCTTTAATTTAAATCACCCCGTATATCTAAGAGTAGATAATGGATTACTTTTTAAGTTACTCTTCTGAAGCTTGAAGTTGAAAATTTGTACCAATGTATATAAAGTATGGTATTTCAAATATTTTGATTCACTTATGAACACCTCGCTTCCCTCTTAAAGCGTGTTAGTTCAGTATCTACATACAACAAACACAAATAAAATCATAGAGGTGTAAAAAAAATATTTTCTGCGCTCTTTCAATTAACTAATGAACAGTCACTAACACTTTTTTAAACTCTTTAATTATCCAATTAATTAAAGGACTTAGGGCACCAGATATTTTTACAGGTAATGTATTTTTAGACCAATATTTGAGAAGAAAGAAAAAACTAAATGTTTGCGCCGAAAGGGTCTTTGATTTTTGGGAGTAATTTTTTTCACTTGCAAAAACATCATGCATTTAGCTCTCTAAGCACCACATTATATTCTCCCATATACCTGCAAATAGAAATCAAAGAAAAAGTCATAGAAAATGATCATGAATGGAAAGAAAATATACAGGCTGAGTTTAATCCTCCGCACCTCCGATACATTTTTGAAATCCTTATGTTATTATAAGCCCATTTGCAAATCATTGTTGGATCGGAAAATGGAATTTTATATTTTTTTGTTTTTTTAATTTTTTCGAGCGGACCATGTTTGTTGATTCAGCCAATCATGGGTTAGGGGAGGCCAACCTTCTTTTCAAGATTTCACGCCCATTTGACGAGACATTCGACATGTTCAGCCAAATTAGTATAAGATGTATTACGGCAGTATTTCGTTCCATTTTTGAC
>QLNU02015360.1:107089841-107115523 GCA_006491805.2 Dysdera silvatica
GACAGTATGTACACTGTACATACAATAAGCAAAATTTACTATCATGCATGTTAAATATCAATGGCGGGATGCACAACTTACAGGCTTGGACAGGACTAAATACAAAAGAATTATCCATGAGTACAGAAGAAAGAAACTTTTGATTATGCTGGCGGTTAATCTTCAAAACCGGATAAGTCACTTGAAAAGTACTAATATGAACTTATAAAGGGATGTCACAAATTTCATAAAGTTAAATGTGACTTTTTGGTGCGTTTGTTTATTGTTTCATTTTATTTTAAATTTCGTATTTTCACCTCCCTTAATGTTTACCTCCAAGTTTTCGTTTTTCTTCACTTTTCTTAGATTGCTAAATTTATTTTACGAGACTGACGTAAGACATTTTTTACTCATTTTCTTATTCGATAATTATCAAAATATAGTGTAATCGTTAAATTTGTCCCAATTATTTAATATAATCGCCAAATATATTATAGTTTTATAATCATTCTTCAATTACAATTTTTCTGAAATATGAAAGGGAAATACTGATGGTTTTCAACTTCTGGCTTCTATAAAACCTGTATTTATTTTTATAGCAGATTTTCATGGAAGCTGGATATTTGCGACGATGTCCGTCTTCCTTCTTATCTCATTTATTTTGCATGCACTTCGTCTAAGATCCTTAAAATCTAAATACGTTTTAATAACGTATGTATTGCATTTCATGGAAAAGGTATGACGTATGTTAAATTACGTTTATTTTATTTCTAATTCGGCTGACGCCATCTTTCCTCAAGAAAAACATCCTCCTGACATCAAACGTCACAGGCTTAGACACATTTATAAAATTTGTGGATAGGTTGGCTTTTCCGCTAGAGTAATCAATTTCTGGTCTCTTGACAATCGGTAGTGTACCTGTTTATACCGTGTACTACCACGAATATTATGTTTTTTTATATACTAAATAAGCTTCAGTGGTAATTTAAATTTTAATGGTGTGTTTTAATATGTATTAAGATACTGGCCCTCAAAAAAGCAACCATATTGATCATAAAAGATATAGAATGACAATATATATGACAATAAAAAAATCGAAAAGTTTTAGAATTTAAATGAAGAAAAGAAATTTCTATTTAATTTATTTTTGTTCGCGAGTGTTAAAGCTTACTTTGTAAAGTGCAGAATTGAACCAAAATATCACATAACTAATTAGCATCTGAAAAAATGCTTGATATAAATTATATAGCATTATGTCATAACGTTCATAAGGCTGCAATCGATCTTGAGTGTATCAAAACAACTTTTGAATTCCTTCGCATCTGCTGAGTGCGTGTGCATGCCGTTTTTATATAGCGATCTAAATTTTTTTAGTTAATTTCATGGGCCATGAAGGTTCGGGTCTTTCGGAGAACTGAAGATCCGTCATGGTACGATCTAAATTGACCTTGCGCCATAATGCACCAATAAGATGAGTTTTTCAGAAACATCGAGATATACGTTGAATTTATTCCCTCAATTGCTTATTATACATAATTATTCTTTAATTTAATTTATTAAATTTAAAATATTAAAATTGTTGCTTCATGCATAAAATGCTTAAAATACTTGAAAAATCTTAATAATTTCTCTTCGGCTTTGACCACGAAATTCTGATAGGCGTTGGAGTACTGAACGAGTATCTCCTTTTCTTTTGAAACTGAATCTATTATTGCATATACAATTGACATTACATAGAAACTTTGTATTTTACGAACTAAGGCGGACTAAAATCATGCTACGCCAAAACCTACAGATTTCTGAGGAACCCGAACCTCTTTTTCGCCTACGGAATCAACCCTTGATTGCAGATTTGTAGAAATAAACCTGCAAGCGCTATCTACCTGTAGTCCGCTCGCGGAAAGCTGTTCACCAGTCCCGTTAGAATTCAAGGAAGCTGAAGTAACAGACGGGTTGTTTCATTCCAGTAGAGGTACAGTGGCTATAAGAGATAGTGTGGCATTCGCCGGTCGTAAATTGGTTCAAAAATTCATGCCATCACTAGATGGCGCTTTAGTAGTGAAGCACGTCGGAATAACACATTCTCAGTTTCAGTTAGAGTAGTTACGCTTTCAACAAATTTTTTAGTAATGAAATATTTTGTTCCCATTTTTTAGAACTTATAAAAATTATACGCTTTCAATTTTTTTTTATTTTATATATATATACCCTTTCGAGACCAACATGACGTACAGTGACTATATTTATTTTTGTCTTTATAGTCGAACGTTATTAAAACGAATTACTTTTAATACGAACCGTTTTCTGAAGTTCCGTCAGATTGTATACACTCTATCCTTTCTGGATAAGACGAATTATTGTTAAGACGAATAGATTTTCTGTTCCCCCTAGTGTTTATCTTAACCGGGTTTGACTGTATTTATATTTTTATTATTATTTTATTTTCTTAGCGTTTTCCTTTAGCAAGTAAGAATTTTGTTTTTGTGGGAGCTTTTGATAATTCGGTCCTGAAAGGATTAAGAGCAAAATTCAAGGAATTTTTTTCCTAAAATATACTACTTGACCCATAAATGTATCAATTATTATCACAATGTATTATGAATAAATAAGGAAATTTTTTCATAACATTTGACATAAAAGCAACAATATATTTGTATAAAACAGCTAATTTTTCGTTCATATTCCTCAAAATGATTCGCTGTTATAAATATTTTTTTTAATACATAATATCATTTATTCTGTGATTTTACAATTTCTAATTTTTGTTTTTATGATGACCAAATTTAACATTGATTTTCTATTTTTGCTATGTTAACATACTTTTGATTCTAACTACGTATCAATGAAAAAGATAAAATTGTGTCAGTAATCCTGATGAACATTAAGTATTACAAGACAGATGCAAGTTAAATTATACAAATTATGAACTTATACACACAGAAATAAATACAAATAGGTAATTTCAGAGATTTATAATTCATTACTTATCATGAATTATAATTTATAATGGTATGCTATATATTTATAAGTTATAAAAAAAATCATTTTTATGGTGCATAACGTAATGCACATTATGAAAGTTATAAAATGAGTAGCAGCTAAACTAAATTACAC
This sequence comes from Dysdera silvatica, assembly GCA_006491805.2. Taxonomy (NCBI): domain Eukaryota; kingdom Metazoa; phylum Arthropoda; class Arachnida; order Araneae; family Dysderidae; genus Dysdera; species Dysdera silvatica. The sequence continues at coordinate 107,092,935 of QLNU02015360.1, forward strand.
AAATTTCGAAATTTTTCAAAAGTACTAAAAGATACCTGTAATTCATAGATTTAAGAACATTACGTATCTAAGTTTGATCACGTTCATATTTATGCATAATATCTTAATTTTATGCATTTCTCGGTAAATAATTGTGCATCATGTCAAATTGAACTTACTACAAATTAACAACGAAATAGAAAGAACCCATTTAATAATTAAAAATCATGATAAAATCCTAATACACGGTGTATTTGGTAATTTTATATGCTCATTATTTTATTGTTTATTATCGTTTGTTGGCAAAAAAATGGTTTTCAATTTTTTGACAAGAATTTCTTAATCTTTAGGTGCGACAAACAAAGATAATTTGTTTTTATTTGATTTATAACCAAGTGTGCATCCAGGCACAAAACAGTGACTCTGTTTTCGGCGTTTTCCTTCACTATTCATTCTGAATAGTTAAAGAAAATTAAATCTTAATGATTTAATGGTCTTGAAAAAAATTTTAATTAAATTTAATACAAAAAGAAACCCACGATGAAAAATAAAATAAAATCAGAAAACAAATTAAACGTACTAATACGAAATCCAAAGTGATGATAAAGTACTCCACAGAGGTGGCGCCCTCATGCGGTGGCATAAAATTTTGTAACCAAATATTTATTCTCTTCCTATACCAAACGACACACTGTCCCTTATAGCCACTGTAGTAGAAGGAAGAGCGTCTTTCGTAACTGGTTTTTCGCGAAGGGTGCCTTTCCTAACTAGTTTTTCGCGCGTGAAAAACCAGTTAGGAAAGACACCCTTCCCTCTACTGCAATGAAACAACCCGTCTGTTACTTCAACTCCCTTGAATTATAACGGGATTGGTGGACAACTTTCCGCGAACGGACTATACTAGAATCGTACCCGGAATATTCGCATAGTGGTCGAACCTGTGACCATTACGCTATCGCAAAATTTAAAAACTGGTAAAACACCCTTCCCTTCAAATATTAAGTATGCTACTAAAACATATTTTAATGCTTTAAAGCAGTATGGTGGCGTAAAGATGCTGCGTTTGTCTGCTGTGCAGAAATGCTGGGTGCGAATCTCGTTCGTGCCAGACGCTTTCTGATTTTTTACTAATCCCTATTCCGGAGTTTGAGTCCTTAAACATTAGGGGTAAAGCCGCTAGAATTCTAAACAAACGCATCAGCCGCCATTTTGTTGTAGAATTCCGGTTTCATTTACCTCAGCAATAAAGGTTTTCCGCATTGGCGCAATGATCGCTATTTTGGCATAAAAATAATGAACAATTCGCGATTATCCGACGAAAGTAAACATTGGCGCAAATTTTAAGATGTCGCCAATAAATACAATTTGCAACCACGGTCACGTGATACAATGGCAACAAAATGGCGGATATGCCCCAACTCTCTTTTTTTAGGAGCCTTAATTAAGGGTTTGGATTCCTCAGAAAATTAGATCTTGGTGCAGCATAATCTTAGCTGTTCTTTTCGCCATAAAAAAAGGCAAATAATACTTAATTTAACCAAGTTACCTTCATAAGATTTATACAGTATACTTCTATTCTTCATGACCTATTTTCATAAGGTGATGCTATAAAGCCATTCGAGATGGGGCTTTTAACCTGCGAGAAGACGCACTGATTGGAGGAACGCGAGAACGCGCGCGGGGTGATTTGCACCCCATCTGATTATATAGCATTATTTCATAAAAAATGTCCAATTTTACAGGGAACAATAAGTGGAATTTTCTTTGTCACCCTACCCCAAAAGATTGTGACTTTGAAGGCAACAGGAAAGAGTTTAGCCAGTTTCAGAAGCAATTGTAGGCGGTTCTTTTTCACAAATTTATGTTGTGGTGGTGTGAAACACCCCGCGCGCCTACTCGCGGGTTAAATATTGTCATCAGCGTTTTTTGATGCTACCAGATAATTTCATTAATAAGTGACTTATTTCCTAAGGTAATTACTTTTTGCGTACTGATGATGAGGCTAATTTTTTATATAATTCGCATATCCTCTACAACATACTGACAAGGGAACCTCGCGAACTGTCAAGGCTCGATTTTTCTGAATTTCGGTTTATAGGCCAATATGACCGAGTAAATAAAAGATCCAAAATCAAATTTGGCCCAATCGACCTGGGGGTCGAGCTACGGCCCACTGAAAATAGAGCTCACCCTACAATGATGCTTCGCTGCATGACAGGTGAAAACAGTGTTTTGGCGTGCTGGGCAAGCATTAAGCGCCAAAATTTTACTGTGAGTTACTTTTATTCATGTTAGAAGTTTAGCTTTCTACGTCTTGTAGAAGTGAAGTCCTGGCGCATCGGAAAAGCTGAGGTTCCTTTGCAAATAATTTTAGAGGCACTTTCCAAAATCAATTAAAATTATTTACCGCTGCAATATTGACATATGGAACTGATTTGAATTATGAATATAGAATATTTACATTTAAAACTGATTTAAATTATGAATATGGAGTATTTACATATGAAACTGATTTGAATTATGAATATGGAGTATTTACATATGAAACTGATTTGAATTATGAACATGGAGTATTTATGTATGAAAATGAATTTATGTAGATATGAAAAAAAAAATTTTGAGTTACCTAACTGCTGGGGTTACCAGAGTTATAACTGCGCTCTTGGCTGTGATGAACTTAAAACGCTTTTAATGGAAATGAAAATCAATAAAAAAATGAGAAAGCATAATAACTTTGAGCAATGACTGCAACAAATGAATGAACTGACATCACAGTCCATTTCGTGACACACTTGGTCCGTGAAATTAAAACAAATTTCTTGCACATTGAAGAATTTTTCAGGCTTGGGTACCGGGTACGTTGATTTCCACCAAGCATAGATTATCATATTTCGGAATTTTGGGGAAGACAGCTGATTGTGAATGAGTGAATGCAGTTTTGTTTTATTCCTTTCTGATAAGCTTACATGATCATAATAATGCAAAAGGCAAAATCGTGTTAAGCGTTTAGCGAAATATTTCCATTGAAGAAAAAAATATACGTCGTATGACTGTATGAGTGCTATCCCTCCAGGTGGTGTAATCATCAATTTCGATTGCTCTGAAAGACTGGCTTGACTAAATTTATCATCAACTATATTTTCGTCCATTTGACCTGTCCACGAATCCATAATTAATAGAACTTTTGATGTTACGTTCGGTTTGAGTACTTCGCTGAGGAACATCTTATGTATTTCGGTAGAGGACTTGCCACTTTTGGAACATTCCAGAATAACATTAGGGGGTTTAAGACACTACCTGGAGAACGCTGTTCAAACGTAGACGTAACTGTTACGAACATCTGCGGTTAAGAACTGAAATAGACTGCTATTGGAAAACGTTAAAACGGTCATGGCTTCGTTGTTGGCTGAATTTAAGTCGGTTAATGGGGCTGATGCTTTGTCCACTAACAAAGGAAGGTCGGAAGGGTGGACGACGCAGATTTTAATGACATTAGGCTCATTTCAAAGCCCTTAAAAAATTATTAGACACGTATTCGGGCATTTTTCAGAATGGCCATATATAAGTGTAAGGCCGAAGAGAACAAAAATGGGATTATTTTCAGAGATTTTATAATGTCATATTTTCAAAAGTATTGAATGTTTTTTTTTTGCTTTTTGCTTCACTACGTACCTTGCAGAAATCCATCCGATGCGTGTTTCATGGTTTTTGGGGGAAGTAACTTATTAATAATGTTTTTTAAAGGTTATAAAATGCATGCGGAAACAAGTAGCCAAGGGCAAGAATTCGCCAACTTATTGGCTGCTTGGCACATTTGCTGGTGTAGTATAATCAGTTATTTTCGAAGGTATAAGTAGTATTATAAAGTGGCTTACATTCGGGAGTGTTGCATGACAGTTCATTTAAACTGTTCTTATATATCGTACGCATAATAAATTGTTAGTTTCGTATTTAAAAAAATTTGACTTCGCATTCAACATATATTTTTATACTCGTTTAAAATTTTTTAGTTTATAATTTATATCTTTGTGATATATCTTGTTCTTTTAATATTAAGCTAAAGTTTAGCTTCTGCAGAAAACCACAGAAAATTTAATTTTTGGCAAATTAACTTTTTTTTTCCTGTTTACGAATTTTCGCTTTATACATTAAAATGGATTTATTGCTCATAAATGCAATTAATGTTACTCATCATTTGCAAAAAATAACCGAAGAAACGTATTCAAATTTCTTGAACATGTCCAGTGATATCACCGATTGTGAAAAAGCTATAGCCGTGGAACACTGTAGTGTGTTGGAAAATTATTTAACAAAATCGCAGTTTGAAGATGGTAAAGTTATCGAGATTTCCGAAAAAGATCCAGAAAATTCTATACATGATGATAATGGGGTATAAATAAAATGTGATCCTGGTTATATAAGTATAGACGAAAAGGAGCGTATGGTCGCTATTAAAGAAACTCATCCAACCTGGAAATGGGACACTTTAATCAAAAAGGGCTGTAAAAAAATGCCTAATCAGAAAACATATCTGCGTTTTAAAAAGGATAAAGTAGACAGAGGGTCACTAATCGATATGTATAAAGCAATCGAAATGGAAGTTTGGTGAAATTTATGGAAATTATGGGCAAAAAACTACGAGTTATACATGGTTTCGATATTCGGAAATGGGCAATTGAAACTTCTTTTACGTTTCTCTAAATTAAAGTTTCTTGCCTCAAACACATAGGTAAAGGACTTTTGTAAACGTCATGGCATAACATCTAGGATGGTAACAAAACCTGTAACGAAAAAACTAGTGACTTCTCCGGAAATGATCCGAAACGTTGCAGCAAAATTTTAAACAAAAGTAATAAAATTATTTAAAACATATCCTTCCCGTTGTATATTTAATACCGATCAATGCGGATTCAATGACGAATTAACAGATAGTCGAACGCTTTGTTTCCGAGGGGAAAAAATAACATTGGGTTGTGCATCATCTCCAACTAATCAGTGTACTCACTCGTACACCGTTCAATATTTAATAAATGCCGATGGCAAAGTTGTTGGTGATGCGTTTTTATGTTTACACGAAAGCACAAGCCAATTTGGAAAAAGAGTCCAATCTTCTCTGTTTAAAGCGACAAATGTAACTATGACTTGCAGTTCATTAGGAAAATTAACGACAAACCTATTCCAGCAAATTTCGGACGAGCATTTTTTCAGAAATATGACTGAAAATTGTGTCCTTTTGTGCGATTCTTGTAGTGTTCATAAAAATCTGTAGATTTTTGAAAAGAGGTGTAGCATTGGGGGAAGCCAGATGGGGTAGTTAAAATTATTTCTGAACAGACAATTCCCATTTGCCAACTTTTAGATCGCTTTTTTTTAGAGAAATAAAGTACATAGCGCGAGAAATATGTCGATACTTTAAAATATCTGCTCATGGTTCTGAATTAAAAATTCGAAATAATATTATCCAATTACAGTCCTTGATACACTTCCAAATGTGTTCTGATATTTTTCAACCCATGATCAATAGCATGGATTACATCTGGGTTATCAGAAGACGAAAATCCTGATTTTTTAAATGTCCGCTAAATGTGTTTCACATTCACAGGAAATGTTTGTGATAAAATACCTAATTGTAAAAATTCTCCTTTTATTCGATGCAGCCAGCCACTGCAGGAAAAATTCATATTTTTCATGATTTGGGATTTTCATACAATTGATTGCTAAAAATCGTAATATTCGATAAAAATTGTAATAAATAGATTTCTCCTTTCTTAAATAAAAATGCAGAAAGTTCAATTTCATTTATGTTCCTTCCTTCTAATGATATAAATCTCGATTTTCCTTTATTACTTTACGTCTTCAAAACATCACGATTTTTGTTATTTTTATGTCATTATCATACCATAAGTATACAGGAAAAAGAAATGCAACATATTATATTCGCCAAGCAGCCAACAAGTTGGCGAATTCTTGCGCTGTACTACTCGTTTCCGCGTGCGTTTTATAACCCTTTAAAAACATTATTAATAAGTTACGTCTCCAAAAACCGTGAAACGCGTATCCGATGGATTTCTGCAAGGAACATAATGAAGCAAAAAAAAAAATAAATATTCAATACTTTTGAAAATATGATAACATAAAATCTCTGAAAATAGTCCCATTTTTGCTCTCTCCGGCCCTATAACACCTATATTTATGGCCATTCTGAAAAATGCCCGAATACGTGTCTAATAATTTTTTGACAGCTTTCAAATGAGCCTAATGTCATTAAAATCCGCGTTGCTAACGCCCCCTCATCTCGTCGGCTCTGGCGATGTGTGGGTATGGTTTTTCTTTCACATTTAGAGCGTTATATTGGAGGATGCGAAAGGCGAATTGTATTAACTTAGATGTTATAATTTTCTTTCGGTAATCTGATGAAGGACGGCTCGCATTCATTTCGCAGCATCGCCATTATCCTTTCTGACTTTAATAAGTCAATTATAAGAAACACTATAGTTTCAACCAAAGATCCCGGATTCTCAAAATTTTTTATTCTAGTTCAGTTTTTGTTTTTTTTCCACAGACTACTCTTTATTAAAGGAGACGCCCCTTGCCAAGTAAACGTTGCGATTCATTCCTCTTTCACTTGCTGCGTAAAGGAATTTTTTTTCTAAAATTATAATCAATATTAAAAATGAATGAGTTAGTGGAAAAATGCATTGATTAAATATAAAAGAAACTTCTCTATCATTCGGAAAGAAGCTGAAAAATAGAAAATTCCATTTTTCTGCATATATTTTTACCAGTTAATAGAAAAATTATGAAAATTTGTATAACTATGCATCGAAAATTTCAATATTTGAAAATAACAAGTATTTTATTTGGGCTATTTCACGTTTAATTATTCACAGTGAATTATGTTCGGAGTTATATTTTAATTACGCGAAAATTTATTATGCTTTTTAAATTATCTTGAGATAAATAAGAAGATAAAGTCATGCGTTAATAACCAAACATATCTGCCAAATTCGCAAGAATTTTAATAAATGTTTAATTACATTTTACTTAGATTAATAAATTCTATTTGTTAAACGGCTAATAATTTATTTACACGTTTTATAATGTAATGTGTGGGGGTCCTATTCTTACTTTATATTTAATTTTAAGATAATTCCTTTAAAACTGTTTGACAAAAATTATTTCAAAAATAACTAATTCAAAATGATTGTTAATAATGAATATTCAGGGTCTGCAGAGAAGAATTTGCAATGGTTTTATGTACCTTAAGCTAGACTTGAAAAAAAAAAGACAACTTCTTTAAAAAGCTAAGTTCAATATATTTTTTGTTGGTGAAACTCCACAATTATCCCGGTCGCCAAGCTCCTTTCGTCGCCAAAACATATGCTGTACTCTTAAAATGAGTCCGAGAATTCTATGCACTGCGCTTGCGCGTGAATCGCAGCGTACGCAAAGCCTGGCTTGTATCTTGAAACGGTGCCAGAATAGACATTTGGCGTCGGCTATCATTATTTCGTATGCAAGAGAATCTTTTGCAAATCGGTATTTTTTCTGAATCAGTGAAGGCCTAGTAAGGGGTACCTCCAACCCACCACTAAAAAAATATCAATACAGCGCGCAGACGCTCTCTACTGCAAATCGAAAGCTTGAAATATTTAAAAAAAAAAAACAAACTCTCCTCTGTGCATGCAGCGGTCGTAATGTCGGTTAAAGGAAGCAGGACGTATTGCAATAGAACGAACCCCAACGGTTACAGTAGTGGACAAAATTGTGGAAACCTTTTGAAAAAAGTTTATTTTAGAGGTTTGATGGCTAATAACACCACTTTTTTTTGTACCAATACTATAAAATTATATATCATTAGAAAGGTAATTTAATAAAGATTGTAATGCAATAACATTTGTTCAATTATCTGTATTCTATCAAAAGTTATAGCCAAATAACCAGAAAAAAGAAGCACAGCTTGCTTACATTTATATGAAGTAGCTTTCCTTCATTTGAATGTGGCCAATGAGCATGAGTGTTTACAGAGCCAATCAGGTGTCATCTTGTTTTGGCAATGAGCCAATCATGTTTTCTCTTGTTTTGGCAATGAGCCAACAGGTTACAGGACATTTATCAGTGTGTTCTGTAATTGCTATCAAGTTGGTTGTTTTTTTTTTGTGCTCTTTGATTTAGTGTGCTTGTAAAACGTAATAAAATTAAAGAAATGGCGCAAAGAGTTGACTGGTCACCTAGGAAGCGATGTAAAATAGTAATATTAAGTGAACAAGGCTACAGTTATGAAGAAATTAGAAGAAATATTGGGGGAAACTTAACTAAAGGTGGCATTTCTAAATTTTTGAAGAAGTATAAGGAGACTCAGTCATTACAAAACCAGACTGGTAAAGGCAGAAAAAGGTGCACAACAGCAAGTGATGATAGAAGAATTAAAAGACAGTGCCTAGGTGACAGGAAAAAATCATCTCTGTGTATACAAGGTGAAATGGCGCAATGCAATGTGAAGTTAAGTGCAAGGACTGTTCGGCGCAGACTGCATGAATGTGGTCTAAATGCAAGAATTCCACGAAAAAAGCCATTTTTGTCTGTCAAACAGAGGTTGAAAAGATTAAACTGGGCTAAAACCCATGTTAACTGGACAACGGAACAATGGGACAGTGTAATTTGGAGTGATGAGACCAAAATCTCACTGTTTGGTAGTGATGGCGTAAAATACGTATGGAGAAGAATTGGAGAAGATTTCCATCCTGAGTGCATTACACCTACCGTGAAACACCCAGTTAGTGTTATGATTTGGGGTTGTATAACATCAAGAGGTGTGGGCAGAATTTGCGTGATCAATGGGAATATAAATGCCCAAAGATACATAAATGAAATACTTGAGCCCAAGCTGCAGCCTTCTGCATGTGATCTTTTCCAAGATAATGAAGCATTTATATTTCAACAGGATTCAGCTCCATGTCATGTTGCTCGTGTGTGCAAAAAATGGTTTCAAGATCATCATATTCAACTGCTGGAATGGCCTGGAAATAGCCCAGACCTTAACCCCATCGAAAATCTATGGAGCCGGCTAAAGAAGCTTGTTAGTCGGAAGCAACCCAGCAATAAAACACAATTAACAGAAGCAATAATTCAATCTTGGTTTCATATTATAACAGCTGCAGAACTAAAGAACTTGGTTCACTCCATGGGAAAGCGTTGTAAGGCCGTAATTAAGGCTAAAGGTTACCCAACTAAGTATTAACTGGTATGGTGAACATTTTTGTATATCTCATTTTTTCTATGTATATCACCTTTCTTCTTTATGAATGCTGTTCTATTAAAATACGATTCATAAATGTTATTGCATTACAATCTTGATTAAATTACCTTTCCAATGATATATAATTTTATAGTATTGGTACAAAAAAAAGTGGTGTTATTAGCCATCAAACCTCTAAAATAATCTTTTTTCAAAGGGTTTCCACAATTTTGTCCACTACTGTATATTCCGACTTTAAGAAACTTCATGCCACAACATCGGTGAGTTTTTTTTCAAAACATTTAGAAAAATTCATGACTCGCAAAACGTCAATCCATGTTGATGTCATCTGAGAAACATTACCAGAGAAGGAAGGAAGTGCGCCTTTGGCGACTGGGATAATTCTGGAGTTTAGCCCTTCTAATAAATGTTTATAATATTTTATATTATAAAGTTACATATTCCTATTTCAAAATTCGTAAATTATGTACGTATTTTAATAACGGTAAAGTACAATTTTATTTTTCGTAAAAATAAGAAGTATTGTGCGTTCGCGCAGACCTGACGCCTGATACCGTTAGCAGACGGGTTAGTCCATTGCAGTTTAGGGAAGGGCGTCTTGCCGAAACTGGTTTTTCATGTGGGAAAAACCAGTTCCTCCAAGACGGCCTTCCCTAAACTGCAATGGACTAACCCGTCTGCTAACGGTATCACGCGTCAACTGAGCGCGAATGCACAGTAGAGTAATACTTACGTCTGATTTTAAATAGTTTAGAATCTCCAACTCTTGATCAAACTCTTCAAATACGTAAGTTTTCTCTTTCTGTCTGCCATAACTAAAGTAAACCCGCTACGGACGTAAACTTACAAATGACTAACAAACAAGGATATTTCCTGGTCAACAAACTCCTAACAAATTAATAAAATTGTAGGAAAGTATTGGACACAATGTAGTCACGTTGCTCATTCCCATGCAATATATAAAGTTCTGATAAAGGTGGCGGGTGTTCTTGCACTGTGCATTTATGAGGTTTAAATTTCATAATAAAACACAAGTTTGACTTAAAAAAAACGTGAACATGGGATTTGTGCGAATATAGATATACAGTTAAGCGGGTTTTAACACTAAAAAAATAAGAATATTTTTGAAGTTAAATATTTTATGCGGTTTGTGCATGCAGGTTGTATTTACGTAGGTTCGACTCAATACTTAAGAATATATAGGGTGTAACTGCACAGTTCGTCACACACCTTCTCTCCCCAGAAATTTCCCTAAAATTGCAGTATATCGGCTTGTGACGTCATACTCTCTCTAACGTCATACTTGCGCTTCCCGTTTGAGTTTTTAACGCCATTTTCACGTTTCTCAAAACTTTCGTTTTTTCATTGCAGCGAAATTATGTCGAAAATAATTTTGTAATTCATTTCTAGTCTTATTTTTAATTAAGAAGTTGCAGGTTTTTAGTAATTCAACATTATAGTGGTTCGGGAGTACTACAAGTCTATCTAAACCGACAGCGAGAGTCCGAAGCGGGCGTCTCCCCCCCCGCCCCCAACCCTTCTCTGATGCAAGTAAGAGTAATAATTTAGGCGACAATACAGATGAATCCTATGCTTGCTTTGTCGCCAGGGCGCTGCAACCTCCTTTACGGATTACGTCATCATGATTTGTTGTTTTACCTGTTCACTTTATTTCCGGCCGCCATGATTGTTTACAAATGAACTACCTATTTGTATTATACCTTTCGGTTACTTAATTAGACATAATACCGAGACATTGAGTTTATTGTTTTTAAGAGCAATAATCACAGAGCTGCCTAAACCCCTGCCCCTTGATGCATCGTGTAACGGTATCTCGTACCCTTTCGGTTACTTACACATGACACTGATATTCAGACATTCATGAGTTTGTAGCAGGTCGACGCGACACCGGTTTGTTATGAATAATTGTGACGTACTTGATTCCACAGTGTTTAGCGCATGTGTGTTTATCCACATGTTAAACTATATAATTGATTGTAGTGAGACTGCATTGCTCGCACGTTTTCTTTTTCCTAATACTACCCGTTCGTGCTGGAGCGAATAATTCGTTTCTAGTGGACGGAAGGTTATTCCACGCAGTTTAAATTATAAATGTACTAACTTAAAGTTTGTAGTCAAAAGCTTACGCTTTATTCTAGTCAACTTTAACAGTATTATGTTATGCCATCTGACTTTGGAATTTTGCTACTACCACAACCGCTCAATAAAATTGTTACGTTTTTGGAACTAGTGTAGTTTAGTTTCTACTCCAATTTACAGCACGAAGCATTAGAATCAGTAAATACTTAAGTATCGCATACGTGGAATATCCAGTTTACCAACGAAGAATGGAGTCAGATTCAAGCCGTTGATAACTAAGATGTAGTATATTAATTAGGAAGCTCTTACGTGTTGGCTACTTATACATTACTACATGTTGAGGACTACAAGTTGTTGTGTTTGTTTTTAAATAAACAATAACCACAGTGCTGGCGATGCCCCCCCCCCCTCATTTGTTTTCGGGTATAAATTTTGTAAAAAGTTCATACTAACCCAAAAGACAAATGCCCAAAAAAACACCGTAATCAATATTTCCACCATGGCGGAAGGTGATCTCGCCAGTTGCTAATGAATTTTGGCACCATTGTAAACAATTAAAGAGATAGAAGGCGTGTAATGAACCGTGAAGTTCCACCCATGCAAGTTACTATAAATTGCAAACTTCAACAGTGTATTAAACCAAAACTATTATACATATATACACCCATTTTGCATGTTTCTGTAAGGCAGGGGTCTTCAACCTTTTTCAGTCCAAGGGCCAATTTTGCTTATTCCTATAGGCCGACGGGCCCCGCTACGGTATTAACAATATTAAAACTGAACAAAGGTGGCTCAAGGGGTGCGCCCCCGGATCAGCCTTTGTTGATATTTTTTCCTTAAGTCTATATTAGTTTTGTGTGCCCATCCAAAAATATTTTCTAGATTCGCCTCTGGGACTGAATATATACTCTATAACAAAAAAAATCGACGCACCAAGGAGGAGTTGTCCGATTGCGATAAAAATTGGTGGATGTGAAGAACATACATAGAAAAAGAAACGATTAAAATTTCAGAACAATTGAATGATTTATTGCAGAGTTTGACCGTTACAAAGGGAGGAAGTCAATAAGGCGTTGGTCCACCTCTGGCCTGGATGCAAGCTGTCACCCGGCGTGGCATAGACTGATAAAGATCCCGGATGGTGTCCTGCGGAATTTCTTGCCAAATTGTCTCCAACTGTCGGGCTAAATCGTCAACATTCCGGGATGGTTGCAATCGCCTTCCCATAGCGTCCCAAATGTGCTCTATGGGAGAGAGATCAGGAGACCTAGCTTGCCAAGGAAGTGTTGGGAAAGCTTGAAGACAATTCATAGCAACACGTGCCGTGTGCGGCCGGGCATTGTCTTGTTGAAACGTAAGTCCAGGGTGTCGCAAAAGGAACGGTAACACAACCGGTCGTAGAATGTCGTCTACGTACCGCTGTGCTGTAAGTGTGCCAGAAATGACCACCAAAGGGGTCCGGCTATCAAAGGAGATGGCACCCCCTGACCATAACGCCCTGTTGTGGGCATGTGTGGCGTGCGATAGTAAGGGCAGGATCCCCACGCTGCCCTGGACGTCTCCAGACACGTCTGCGGTTGTCGTCAGGACACAGTTGGAAACGGGACTCGTCACTAAAGACTATACGTCCCCAGTCAGCGCAGTTCCAAGTTGATCGAGCCCGGCACCACTGTAATCGGACTTGACGGTGTAAAGGCGTGAGAGGTAAGCGGCGTAACGGTCGGCGCGAGCGTAAATTCCGCTCTCCCAGCTGCTCTGACAATCGCCCTGTCTTCCCGTTCTGTTGTGGCCCTAGGTCGACCGCTGCCGTCCCGACGCTGACATCTGCCGTTGTTGACCCACTCTTGCCAGCACCGTCCAATCGCCGCATCGCTTCGACCCACATGTCCAGCGATTCTTCGATTCGTCCAACCAGCCTCTTTCAATCCGATAATACGACCTCTTTTAAACTCTGACATATGCTCGTAATGAGCACGAATCTTTCGGCGAGGCATTGTTACAGTCGACGTAAGATATCCGCAGTCAAAATGCAACAGAAATTTTGACCACATATTGAGAATCGCTCCTTATATACACCTGCTGAATGCGCAGTTCCGATGCGCTGGAGTTCCCGCTATTCATTCATTGGACACCAAATTTTAATCATTTGCATGTTCGGTCAAAATGTCTTTGCATACGAAATTTCATTACAATCGGACAACTCTTTCTTGGTGAGTGGATTTTGTTTTGTTATAGAATGTGTGTGTGTGTGTGTATGTGTTTCCATGGGGAACATGATTATATATTGTGTACGTGTTTCAAAAACGTTATAACTAAATGCTCATCATATTTTCCAAGTAGGTGGGAAATATAGAATCATGATTCAAATGCGCTCATGACTGAAAACGTTAATTTAAAGGGCTGAGAAATTATCCTATAAATACTCTCTAAAGGAAATGTTTTGCTACCATTCATTCAGTTCAAATATTGTCTTAGAAGTTCCGGACCGACAATATTAACGTTTAGAAGAATGGGATTAAGTAAAGCCATTTCTGTTTAATTTAGAAACTTTACTCGTGGATATGTGAAAGTAGATCCAGTAAATTATATACCACATATCGCTGGCCGAACTGGACGCGTTTCCAAATCTACTCTATATATTCATAACCTTCACAAGTTCTACAGTTATTACCTAGTATTGCTTTTTACGAATATCGTGATATTTAGAATTCTGATTACGCAGGTAAGAATTCAATAATTTAGTTACTATTGAATATGTTTTAATTTAAAGGTAAAGATTTTCTAAATGGGACAAAACATATTCTTTAATTCGTGAGGGAAAGAATTTAAAAACATCGAGATATTGCAGGCCCACAACAAAAACAAAAGCTGAAAATTTAAAATTTTGGGATTATGGGTCCATTTTATGAAAATTACAGCTATGGGACTTTTTCCTGTTCATAAAGAATCTAATTTAACAATTGATTCTTAAACAGTGGCACATAAAACTGTGCGTGCAACATATAATACATTTACCGTAAGTTACTACAGTATGTCGAACTTTTTTGCCTCTTCTGTAAAATTCTCAATTTTTTTTATGCATGTCACTTCCGTTACGAGTGTGGAATGTATTCAGCATATACCCACATAGTAGCATTTTTAATAAATAATATAGACAATGCAACCTCAAAGATCTGTAGTTTCATAGGCGACCGAGACATAGTTGTAATAATCCGGGAATTTTGGACACAATGAAAACTTTGATGGGAAGAAACCAAGATAAGTAGAATAAAGGAGATAGTCCCGTCCGCGCCTTACTTTCTATTGATCGATCGTGTCGAATCGACCAATAGGAAGTAAGGTACGGACGGGACCTATCTCCTTTATTCTAGTTATTTTGGTTTCTATGTTCAAAATTTCCAATGTGTCCAAAATTCCCGGATTTTTTACAACTCTACCGAGACATCAATTACTAGAATCAAAGAATTATTTTGACAATTTCAATGAGTTCTGGTTTTCGAGAATTCATCGGTTTATAGATTTCACCAGCAGCAATAGATACGAGTCAATCTTATGATTTTAATCTTAATTTCTCCTGCTGTCATCTGAATTTCGCCATTTGCAGCTTCGCCAATTAGATTGCAGAAGTCCAATCCATATTTCGCGGCAGTCCCGATAGTTCTGCTGAAAATTTTGTTTTCATAACTTCGTAGCCTGTACGTTGATTCCATTTCTGTGTTCATATTAAAATTAATGAGAATTTTTGCTATAAAAGTGTAATGATTTTATGGAATTCAATTTCCTTGCAAGATTTTCTAATTTCAGAAGCTTTTCAAAAACACCTTAGTTCCGTGCTCATGGACATTGAAAAATATGGTAAATTATTTTATTTATTTAAAACGTGATGAGAAACGTGCGACATGACATGCAAGGACGTTTCCAAAACAGATAGAATGTATGTGTGGTTGGGATCAAAAACTATTCACATTCACAAAATAAACAGCATTCCCTGAAGTTTTCTTTTTAATTTGATTTGGTAAACAACTGGCAACAGCAGTTGGTACATGTGTTTACGTTTTGATTAAATAAGTTTGTTTTTACTCAGTTGTTTTTGTATATGATTTTGTACCATTTTTTAAATAAAATTTAATCAAATTCAAACATACTTAATATGATATTTTTCGTAGGTAAGTTTTGTATGGAAATTGGAGATTTATAGCAATTTAAAACTAAATAGTAGAAAAAATTATTTTATCAGTTCGCGAAAATAATTTTCTACCCCTTATTTCTTACTGCTGTTGTATAGCTTAATATAATGAAATTGTCAGAAGCTGTAGTCGTCGAAAAAAGTGTTTTGCCACCTAAATAAAAAATTCTCAAATGTTTGAATTTCCTAACCTTCATGTAGGCTACGTTTGTAATTAATTGTTAGCTTAAATTTAGGCAGTTGGCAAAATTTCGAAGCTGTATAATTTGTATATCCTTAAAAAAAAAAATCAGGGATACTATTTTGTGAAGCATTGGTTTAGATTTTGCGTATGACCGATGTTTGACAGCCATCAATTTGGTTTGACAATAACTTTAGCAAAACGTGGTCTGTATATGTCGAATGCCGTGCATTATATCTGTAGCTAACTCCTGTAATGTACAAATGGTGATAGAATTGCAGTTATAATTTTTCGCCAACTGCAAATCGTCGCCAATAGCTGCCAACCTAACATAAAGAGACTATCACCCACAAGTATGAAAAGGACTGAACTTGGTTTATTAAAAATAAAAATCTGTAAAACTCCTTTCATCGCCAAAACTCCATGCTATACTCTTAAAACGAGTCCGAAAATTCTGCGTATGAATTGCAGTATACACAAAGCATGGCTTGTATCTTGTAACAGTATACAATTCGTTACTCACTTTTCACTCTGTCTTCTGGAAATTGCACTAGATGGGGTTGTCACGTACGTGTGTATAATCGAGCAGGGTGTGATATACGACGCCATTTTGTGATGACTTTGTCGTTGTTTTTTTCCAGCGAAAATGTCTGAGCATTTAAATGGTTTTTTTTTTATGGATTGTAAAGTGATTGAGTGGGCGATGAAAGAGAGGTTAATGGTGTGGGAGTATGAGTGTCGAAAGTGCAAGTGGACAATAAATTTCAGGTGGTGTTTGAAGGAGGTGAAAGAAATTAAAATAAGTGTTTTGTTTGTAAATGGATTTTGCTAAAGAAAGGTAAGTATGCATATTTATTTTTTTAGAAAGCGGGGAAGGAAGAAGAAAAGAAGGCTGTTACTATTTTTGAGGGGGGATGGGATGGGAGAGAAAGATGGGGAAGAGGACTCGTTTAGTCATTTTTTTGGGGCCAACGTGTAGGGGGAAAGAGGACTTATCTGTTACTTTTCTGGGGGGGCCGGTGAGCAGAAGGAAGGGAAGTATTAGTGAAAATAACAAAATATGCCATAAACAACAATGGTAGCTACCCACTGTGTGACAGTTGCTAGGTTTGGAGTTCTTGAAAACACTGTGCTGGATTCCGCTGAAATTTCGCTAGATCTAGTGGGAGGGTAACGATCTAGTGGGAGGGTAACGAACTGTGTATTAGTGCTGTATCTTGAAATGGTGCCAGAATGGACACTGGGCATCATTGTTTCATATACAAGGGAGTTTTTGGAAATCAGTATTTTTTCTGAATCAGTGAAAGCCTAGAGAAGGGTGCCACCCATATCCCCTGCCATCTAAAAAGCAATACAGCACAACGACAAACTCTTCTGCAATTCAAAAGCTTGCAATCATAATAAAAAAACAAAAAAACTCACCCCTGTACATATAGCAGTCGTAACGTCGATTAAAGGAAAGGAGGACGTATTTACCTAACAGAATGAATCCCCAACATGTGGCCATATTCTGGCAAATTTCATGCCACATCATCGGTGAGCCTTTTCAAAATATTTAGAAAAATTTGTGATTCTCAAAAAGTCAATCAATAATAATGTCATTCAAGAATGATCACTCATGAAGGAAGTTACCACGCCCTTGGCGACCAGGACACATCTGAAGTTTGGCCAAAAAATCAGCATAATAAATGGGAGGGTATCTGTGTTTTCTTAGTTGGTGATAGTTGTGGCAGGTGGTTGTTAGTAAGTTGACAGCGGCTTAGCATTAGTTGTTTTGTTAAGATAGATTGTATAACTATAATTGAACCCAAATTATATCTAATCTAAGTATTTCAAAAGGCTACCTTTTAGTTTTTGCTTTTGTCTATAGTATCTTTAGATTTGATCATTTTAACAAATTTGTTATGCGCTACCTGCAGTACAGTTGCATTTTTCTTGTATTACATTATATCATAGATGGTGCACACCATACATTATAGGAAAGTAACAGACTATCTGCTATGTTTGTAAACAAAATTTTAAAGTCTGATGTTTGGCTTTAAATAAAGTCACCCTACCACTTGTGGAGCACAAGCATTTACTTTCATAGCAAAAATTTACATATGAATAATAATAAAGCTCAGCACACACTATTAATCCTCTGACAATGGGTCATTTTAGATTATATCTAATCCTAAAATACTGGATAATTTTACAGCATTTTCTGTATATATATATATATGCGCTACTAGGGGTGATATCCAATTTAAGGTGTCCCTTGGCATTTGCTATCATGACATTAGAAACCAGTGTCACATGACAGACCGCCATTTATTGGATTTTTTACCAACCAGTATTTTCTATAGATCAATGATTGCCCAATTGAGGAAGTTGAGGGGTCCCTTGTGTGCCTACTTAGAAATCTGTAGTTTACTTGTAGTCCCCTCAATGTATCCTCAAATTATAGAACTCGTTTCACCCTTTGCATTTATAGGAACTATGACCATTATTGTTACTTGGTTGTAACCTAAATCCTTATTGAAGCACATCAAAGATCAAATGATTAACTTCTATGCATGAAAAAATAAACAACCATGTTATAAGAATATGTCATGTAAATATGAGAATTAAAACTGAAAGTTCGTCCATAATGAAGTAGCTGTACATGGGAGGGTTGTAACCCTGTGATGAAATTTTGCATATATATATATGAACATATTGAATTGTACTCCCCCTCCTTCCTCCTTATGAACTTTCTGTAAACACCTATGGTGGAAACTAAAGTTCAGTGAAAGAATGCATTGGAAATTACAGTACAGTTAAATTGGTCAAAGCTTACTATTGGTAAACTTAGTAAAAGAAAGCATGGTACAAATATAACTTATTGGAATAAAATTACTCTTGTTTTTGTTGTTTCTTTTTGCAATAAATTTTTTCTGGACTTTTTAGCACCAAACTCATTTTTTTAAGAAATAGAATTCAGTTGTAGCATCATAAATAAAAGCATCAAAGATATAATTGCCAAAGAAGACTTTTTCTCGGCAACACACACATCACAAATATTTTTATTGATTTCAAGCAAACAAGCTTCGCTCAGCAGATGCTTTGATATTTGGCATCAGTAGTGTAGCTAGGGGGCAAGGGGGGTGGTTGCCCTGGGCGGCACAACTCTGAGGGCGGCAATTAGCCTTTAAAAACAAAATTTATTTGTTTTGTTACCCCATTGGGTGGGGTGGGGGCAATGACAGTCATTCGCCCCAGGTGGCAAAATATCTAGCTACGCCACTGATTGGTATCATTATAAAAATGTGTAATGAAACGAAAACATTTGGATACATTTTATTTAAATTAGTTTTAAGAGGTTTTTTTTAAAATCTCAAGCATATTGTAGTTGCCATATGTCTGCAATGCCGTATTTATAAGTGGGCACCTTGGACACTTGCCTAGGGTGCCAAATTTCTAGGGGTGCAAAAGGTTGATTTTTTTAATTGCAATTTATTTACCGTAAAATTCCGTCGATCAGCTCTCCCCGAGAAGGCGCCCTCCACCATTATTTTCTAAATCTGAAATTCTGAAAAATTTCCATGAGACAACCCCTGTCCTCCGAAGGCGGATCTAGACAGGGAGTGTGTGCTGCCCCTGAGAATAATAAATTTACATTAAAAATAATTATTTTCAAGTAGAAAATAAAACTAAACTTACAAGTGAATTTTCAAGCTTTGCGCCCTCACTGAAATTTTGTTCTGCATCCTCCCTTGGCCCTCCCCCTCTCCCAATATCCGAAAAAATTGCTAAATGAACTAAATTTGTGAAAATATTGTTATTGTATCTTATAATAATGCACATACAGGAATCATAAATGTCACCCC
This sequence comes from Dysdera silvatica, assembly GCA_006491805.2. Classification (NCBI taxonomy): domain Eukaryota; kingdom Metazoa; phylum Arthropoda; class Arachnida; order Araneae; family Dysderidae; genus Dysdera; species Dysdera silvatica. The sequence goes on from QLNU02015360.1 coordinate 107,112,488, forward strand.
TTTCCTATCTTCCATGATTTTTTATCACATTCGAGGGGGTGGAACGACAGAATTTTATCTGTTTCTGCTAATACAGCAGGAGGGGGCCATGAGCGAAACCATCTTTGAAGTGGGGGCTAGTTTTTTCTGTGAGGTGGGGGCTAAACCCTATACCTTAATGCTTAGCAGAAATTGTGTAGGGGGTTCCCCCCCCCCCTAGTTACGTCAATGGAATTGTTGCCAAAAATCATTGTGCCCAGGGCGCCTCTTACTCTAAATTCGGCACTAGGCATCTGTCTAGAGAATATTTTAACTTCTTCAAAAAGTTTTATACTGTTAGTATCAGATGAATTATTAATGTGGTTTGAATACCTGTAACCAAGTTGACGTTTTGTAAAAATTAAAAATTTACTGGTTTGATGGTATCAACTCATCACTAAAAAGAGTAGTCAGATGATTACTGTAACACTCTAGCATGAAAACCAGCTCCACAAAAAGTGTAATTGCTTATGTGCATGTGGTAAAGATAATTGTGAATAAATCAAATGTGTCAAAAGTGAGATACTCTAAATTATTGATATTGCTAAGGCAAAGAGACAGTAGTCAAGTTGGGAATATTATAGGTACCAATCCTTCCAATTTATCTTGAAAGCTCCCGGTTTTATATCAGTTGGAAAACGATTTCTGATTTTCAGAGATTTAGTTTAAAACTTCCAGTGTTTTTCCATTTTTATTTTTTAAATACCTATTTTTCTTGGTGTGTATTCATTTAACTTTTCGTGCATATTTAAACAACCATAAATACAAACTGTATGCAAGCAAGAAAAATTTATTCATTAAGGGTGCATGTGTAGTGATTGACTACAGATTTTTCACTTCTAGAAGTTGACGCCTACGGAATATACCCCCCTCCCCATTCCCGATGATCCTTGCTCATATTCACATATTGCTTTTCAAGCTTCATGGTTTTCCTTTTTCATATATCAAGTCAAATTTTGTACTTGTATCCTGATTTCTGGTGGGTGCTGATGATACCATTTCCACTTTGAGATGATTTGATCAATAATTTTTATTTACATATATTAAAATAAACCATAGAAATTTATTAAAAAATAGAGCGTATTTAGTAAAAAAGTACCACCCTCTGAATTCTTTTCAACAATGCCAGTAATTTTAGTGTCATAAATAAATCAGTATATGCATTCTACCCAATTTGAAGCATGCCATTAGGACTACTTGCCTGTTCAAGAAAGGTTGGTAACTGGTCGTCATGGCAACTGAAAAATTTTATTTGTTGCCTGAATTTTTAAATTCAGTTCTAAAAATATTTTTTTAATATTTCAAGTTCCCTTACAGAAATTTCAGCACTATCGTCAAAACGCCAGAATCACAAATGAAATCGTAGATTGCTTCTTAACATTTAACTCCTGAGAAAAAGGGGCTGGTGACTTATTTTTTTTTTAGTTTTGTCTATCCCTGGTAACTTGTATGTCTCATCTTAGTGACAGTACGGGAATTATTCAATAAGAAATTCCCTCCTTTTTCAACCACAAATGTATGCCTACCTTATTTGCAATATCTTCTCCCCCTCTATTCACATTAACTATCACCATAGGCTACTCTTCACATTCACAGGCCATAAATTGAACATTTCCTATCGCAGGGACATAAAAGTTGTGTTGTAACTCCCTGTCACATTTCCAATTCAAAATTTTTACATGATTTGAAATCGTTGCTGGTGAAGGTTTTTTTTTAATATGATAAATATTTTAATTTTCAGATAATTTTTTAAAATTTGGAAAAAACTAGTAAAGTATTGTGCAAGGCCCTAGGCATACACCTTACTCGAAGGTTGCCTTTGCTCTCAGTGTGTGTATGTATTATATATAATACATTTCTTGAAGGCTTTTTCATTTTATTGGGTGATTTCTTTTTTCATTTTATTAAAACAAAGTGGACAAATTTTTACCAGTAGTAAGGACATCCTTATCTTGTTTATGCAGTTATTTTATTTGGGGAGCTAAAATTACCATGGTAATGGGTAAAAAAGAAAAAAAGTTATTGTTTTTTGCTATTTAAAAATGTACAAGTCCCTGTATATGTAAACAATAAAAACATTGAGATGTTTAATTTATTATCAAAAACAGGTAAATAGCTGCTGTTTATTTGTTTCAGATAAGCAATGCCAGAGTAATAGATACGTTTAATCTTTCGAAAGTTGGGAGCTCTTGAAATCATTAGCAAATTTTCTTACTACCTCCTTTTGACAAATCTTATCTCATTTTCTGCAAACTTCAGAGATAACTGTGTTCAAGGTTCATACATAGCATCGAAACATTAAAAAAAGGAAGTTGTGCTTTCATAAACATTTTACTCCTTTTGAAATAAACTCTAAATCTTGTGATTAATGTCTTACTTGGTACAGTAAATATTTTTACTGCTAAATTATTGAGAAAGCATAATTGATTTAGTAATCTTTAAAGTGGTTAATATAGTTTATTTATTAAGAATTTCCATTTGTACCTGAACTAATGGAATAGATTGCAAAAATATAAAATTTTGTGAACTGACTTGTCAATTTTATTCGATGTGCAAGGTATTCCTTAGTAGTTTTAGTTCTTTGAGGAAATTTTGCCTGATTGTGTCGTGAAGAAATTTCAAAAGAATAGTCTATCAAAACAGTGTTTTTGCTATTTAGGTAAGGGCATATCTGAACACTACAATAGCATCTCATAGAATACAAAGCATATTTTCTATAGGAACTTGAATCACTGTTTCAGGCCTGTGCACAGGATTTCAAAAAGGGAAAGGATTTTGCTTAAAATGGGTGGGGTTTTGATAAAATTTGTGTTTCTCTCATAAGGAATTTGTAATGATACTGTTCAAAAGGGAGGGGGGTTAACCCAAAAGCCCCTTTTGTGCGTAACTTTTCACCACTTAGAAGAAATGGATAAGTAATAAAAATGTAGAGGGTGGGGTGGGGGGACACTTTCTTATTTAACGTAATATTTCAGGGGATGTAGAACACTATTTTAGATTGTGGGGAACAGGGGCATA
>QLNU02015360.1:107115623-107183192 GCA_006491805.2 Dysdera silvatica
CTTTTAATCACGAAATCATTTTAAACTTTTTATCTGATATTAGCTTTTTAAATCTCATCTGATATTATTGCATCATTTTGCTCTATTGTACATTTAATGCATTTTTAGATTTGCATTTTTGATTTAGCTTATTATTAAAATTTTATTCACAATCTCTCCTTGTCAGGTACAGAATAACTCTTATTGTCGTTGTGCCAAAAAAAATACAACCAACTAAAATCATGCACAACTTGGATTTTTCGATCCACTGTCATCGCATTGTGTCAAAGGCAAATCATTGTGACTTTCTGCTAATGAAATCTTTTTCAAGATGTGTCATACCCACTCTTGCTCATGTTTTTTGATCTTATGTATTTCCAATCCTTGAGTTGAATGTTGTGGTGAATGTTGACTATTCTATAGTGTTTTTTTAATAAAGCTTTGTTTTCCGAAAGTGGAAAATGTGTGGATGACACCAAAAAAAAAAAGGAAGGTGTGATACTTTTCTTAGCAATAAATATGGATGGCTCTGAAAACCTCCCCTCCATTAGTTCTTGAAAAATTTCACAAACCCTATTGTTTTGAAAACATTAAATTTTGATCAGTGTCCTACAATGCAAATAAGAAAATGTAAGTCACAACAGAGACATGGTGAAAAAAATAGATGTGAATAGAAATTTTCAAAGCAACCATAAAAAGTGACTTTCATCGCAGATAGTTGTACTATCTATTATAGTATTTCGTATTTGAAATCAGTTTAACTTATTATCTTGGATGTATCCAAGAATATTTTGCAACCTATAAATTAAGAAATTATTCTAAACCTGAAGATAAACTACAGAAAGAGAACTGTTTCTTAAAGATATGATTCTTGTAATTGACCAAAAGAAAATAGTTTCGTGTGTCTATATTATAGATAAACTATATTACATCGATTAAAATTTAAATGTGCTATCAAACTGGCGTATTTCAAGTTGCTTTTGGCATTCTAGCTTTAAATTTATGGTAAATAATGAAATTTTAGATGATATGGTGCTACTGTTTGAGATAGCAATGGAGCTATGTTATACCAGATAAAATTAAATATGCAACAATTGATAATGATGTTACTGTGAATTGAGATGCCTCTATATCTACTGTCATCTGTACTCAGCATACTACACAGCCTGGCTTCATTCAAAATCTTGCACCACTCTGAAATCCACAGAGTTCATAAACAACTCATGTATATAAAATACTCACAGTATATTGCAAAATTCCGTTAAGTTCTAGGTCATATTTGGTATTTTTGGCAATGATCAGGCAGATATTGCTGCAAAAGTAGCAACTGCAGGACCTGATAGTACGAACATCCCGTTCCAAGGTTTTAACCTTGTATCTCATCTCATTTATACATAAAATGGCAGCTGGAATGGGATGAGCAAGTTTTTAATAAACTTCACTGTATTAAATCACAGATTGAAACATGGCCGTCCGGCTATAGGAATGGCCATCGCAAAGAGGTTGTTCTCACTAGATTTTGCATCGGCCACATCTGCTTTTCCCATCAACATCTGTTAAAGGGAGAAGGTTCTCCAATGTGTGCTATATGTCACAAACCATTAAAAAATCTTTTATATGTTTTATTCATTTTCACAAATTTTAACTAACAACATTCATTGACTTTTAATCGAAATTAGTTTAACTTCATGACATTTTGTGCCATTCTTTTAATTATGAAAATATTTTAAATTTTTTATCTCATATTGGTTTTCCAATCTCAGCTGATTTTATTACATCCTTTTATGGCAATATACTTTTAATATATATTTTACCATTATAGTTTTGATTTATTGTCATGTTAAAACTGCATGTAGTCTTACCGTGTTTACCATAGAATGACCCTTCCTGTCCTTGTGTCATAAAAATACAACCAACTAACCAACCTCTATACCAAAAATTTTTTCTTAAGTGCTAAATAGAAATGTGATTGGAATTGGTTATAGTGAATGTGAATTTGTGAAATTGGTAACTTAAGCAGAAGCCCTCAATATAGATATTTCTAACTTTATTCTTTTAGACATCTCATTTTCTTGGTCATTGGTATCACTATTTATACCAGATATTATAAGAAACAAACTCCTGCAACTGTTATTATTAGTGTTAAATACAAAATGCAGTGAAAAAAAACAAACTGAAAACAGTTAATAACTATGCTGCCATCTACTGTGACGTTACAATAGTTTGAAGAAGGAAAAAACTTTGAGAGTTACTCCCTTCTTCAAACTCAAATACTTCTAAAGCCAACAACTCTCATAAAATATTTGATTTCTATTACTGGTGTGTGAATTCCCCATCTCCATGGGCACAGAAAGATATAATTTTTGTTAAACATATTTTTTGAAATTTTGAATTGATTCCCTTCAAACTAGAAAAATTTGTATTTATAATTCAAGAGAAATTAAAAAAAAAAATTAATATCTTATGTATAATTATAATTTTAATGCATGTGCGTTATTTACTTTTAATGTCTTGAAGAGTTCATATTTTCGTATTTCCACTACACTAAATTTTGTTTTGCTTTATTTCTGATTGTTACTTTATTTAAACTTATGAAGATGTTTAATTATAAGTTTTTGTTTTAAAATCAACACAATACACTTATTCAGTGTGAAATAAGTTTTTGTCTTTAGTAATATGAGATGAGAGATAATATACTTTCCTTTTCATTTTTCCGGATTATTTTTTCATGTACTCCTGTCCTTGTGAAATGTTAAAACGAATCTTCAATTAATTTAATTTGATAAAAAAAATTTTAAGACAAACATAAATGTAATCAATTTTTAATGTTTAAACGAATCTTCTTGCAGACATGTAATGTGAAATTAAAATGTTCCAAGTTTGATAATGTGGTATCTAGTGAGTTATCATAAGGCAATGAAAATCCAGATAGTCTGAAGTCTGTAAATGGTGTAATTTGTTTAAACATGTGCTTTAGTAATGATACTAATATCATGTATTGGTTGGAAAGAGAGAGAGTGTGTTATACATAGGGGACTGGCATATAATATTCCTACCTTAATATTAATTACATCTTGCTGTATTTACAAATGCATTTTATGAAATCTGGATAATTAGTTTCAACATTTGACCATAAAATACATCTTGTGCATCTTTACACAAACATGCATGTTTATTTAAGTGTATATTTATATTTTAATGTAGCATTATTTGTTTGTAGGTTTTGTAGAAATTATTATATTGACAATTTTTTCTCTCTTTTTCAGTTGACAGATATGGAAAATTTGTATTTTATCAAAGATCATCATTTTCTTGCCAACAGTTCAGGATTATTATGAAATTAAAGAAAATTTGTTACAAAATTGTGGTTGTTGATGGCAGAAATATATCATTATGAACAAAGTTATATAACCCTTTTTTATATAACTTGGCAATGTTTCTATACCATACTATCTTCATAAGATGGCATCGACTGTTAGCTCTAATACTAGCCAGGTGTCAGTTAAAGAAAACAATAATTACCACTCTGAAAGTAAACAAACATCTTCAACTTTATGGGAATGTTCTCGTTCACTGTGTTACAAAGCTTTTAAACAACATCGGTTTAGAAATTTTGAAGTTGAAATTCTGTATCAACGTTATTTTTTACACCTGAACCAGCGAAATTTAACTGGTCTATTGGGTATTGTATCAGCGATGGGAATTATAATGCTTATCTTCAATTATGCACTCGGTGGTCATCAGTCCCTTGCACATGGGATAACATTTAGTATTTTAGTTACCTTATACATTATCATGGGATTTTTAAGTACTCAATCTTTTTTCAACCAGATATACTTATTGTTATTTTCATATACAGCAATGATTTCATTTGTCATAATTGTTGTCCTTGTTGTGATTGACTCTCCTGTGCGTGCTGCTACTTCTAGTATATGGTGCACTGTGTTTTTTGTATATTTTGGATATACACTTCTTCCAATTCGTATGCCTGAATGTATTGTTTGCGGTATACTCCTGTCTTCTGTACAAATAATATCATATGGCATTGTTAATCATTCCAACCCATTCATTTGGAAACATGTAAGTAATTTCAATAGTAAATTTATTTTTTATATTTTGATTCAAAATAATTTGAAAATGTTGAAAGTGAGAATAATATGTAATCTAGGTATTACTTTAAAAAAATAGGCTTATATTGAGGTATATACCTCAATGCAGGGTTGTAGAAATTAATCTTTCTCAACTCAGAGGGCTATGTAGATAGTGTTTTGTATGGGTCATAATGGCATGGAATTTGAAGAACAGGCCCTTCATAGATCATTCGCTCAAAAATTATTAAAAAACAAATCGGTACAGAAAGTCACTAATAGATATTGCTGCAACATGACAAAACATTCTACATATGTTTTATATGTTCCTCATGGTTCTCCATAAACCCTTTTTAATTATAAAATAGTGTATTCTGCAACCGAACACAGTAAGACCACATGAATTTCATGGACATGCCAACGAATACAGTCTTTCAGCTGTGACAGGTTATGGGTTGTTCTTGGTAGCCCTGATCCTTTAAGAATCACCATAACCAAAAATCACATGGGGTAAGATAAGGTGAGCGAGATTGTCATGCTGTTGGAAACAGTGGCTGATCGATCACCCATGCATCTGTGAAAGTTTGTCATAACACCTGTTGAATGCCACAATGAATATGGAGAGGTGCACCATCTTGGTCATGGTGACGTTACTGAAGTTCTGGGATCATAAAAGTTGTCAACATGTCCTGATGCCATTGTTGGAACAGGTTTCAAACCCTGTTTGTCTCCTCTTAAAACAAATAAGGCACAATGATGAATATTACAGTGAAGCTGCACCATACAGTTACTTTTGTAAGGTGCAAGGGCACTTGATGGATTGCATATGGGCAATTCGTTGCTCAAATGCAGCAATTGTACGTATCCACTTGTCCATTTATAAAAAAGTCAGCCTCATCCATTTACAGAATGTTCCATGGCCAGGCAGCATCAACTGTCATTCACACAAGGAACTGCAGTTCAAATATTTCCCGGATATCAGTATCTCCAAGCTGGTGAAGACTATGGATTTTGTAAGGATAATAACCCACAATTCATCGCATCACTTGCCAAATAGGGCAATACCAACAGCACAAGAAATAGCTAGTACACTCACAGCGTCATGTGGTGATTAGCCAGTTTCTTCCATGACCACCATAGTCACATCTTCCACATGTGCAGAGTTCACAAGTTTCCGTCCTCTACCTGGTAAAATTTCAAGTTGTCCAGTTCTTTAGAATTTTTTCATCATGTTGAGTAGACCATGTGGTGTCATTTGTCCTCATTTTTGCATATTCTTCCTCCAGCGGTATACTGTTGTTGCAGAAGCAAAATTCTCATTCTGGTACAAAAGAGCTTTGTCTTTCAAGGTCGGCGTCATGCGTCAACGAACTGGAAACTCCTATTTGTGCAGTGCAGTCTTCTTTTATTGGACTAATCATTTGCATAGGTTGGGCAGAGGCTCTGTTGCTGCAAGTCACATTTCACTGATTTTACAGTGCAGTCTATTGGTGACTTTTTGTCTTTTTTTAAATAAATATTGAGTGCATAATCTAACGTGTCTGTTGTTCACCCTACATAACCCTCTGTGTTGGAAGTTTAATTTCGCCAACCTTGCATATTTAGTATGTCTTGAATTATTCCTGACTTTATGGTACTCAATTCCTGTGAAGTTGATAGAAAGGATAAGTTCCTAAATATAAATAAATTTTCTGGTGTAAAGCATGTTTTTTAAAAGCATTTTTTGTATCTTAAAGTCAATATAAATTTTCTGTGCCTTCATTACTGCAACCTATTACTGCATATAGAATGAATCTGGCAAGGTAATTTATTTAGGTTATTTATGCTTACTGCACCTACACAGAAATATACACAGTAGTTTTATGTTGGACATGTGAATAGAGTGAAAATTACTATTGCAGTATCAAATGCATATATACAAATTCTTTTTGTGGTATATAGTGGAAATCAACAGTGAAGATTTACTTCTTATCTGAACATAATTTAAAATAGTTTAGCATCTGATTTGTCTTAGGGGTCCTAAAATTCCATGACTATTATTTTATTTAAAACTTTGAGTTTATGCATTTTTTTTATCAATTTATGTATATCTTTTTCACTGTTATGCATATTTTGACATATTTTCTAAAAGTATAACTATTGTAAGCTTTCATTCGGTGTCCAGTTATAACTAGATACTAAATATGAAATATTAACATAATTTTGCTACAAGGTTTGTCCGAAAAATAATGAGACTGTTTCTCATGGGCCAATTAAAAGAGCCAGGGAGTAAATCTTAGGGCATCACATGTGGTGGGGAATGTTAGGTAAATGATTTTTTTCTTTTTCTCGTCAGTTGCTTGTGAGCTTTTACAGATTGCAGATCACATGTGAAATAAACAACTGTTTGAGTGTCATGTAATGGTAAAAAATGCAGAGGAGTGTTGAGCAGCGATACACAGTAAAGTTTTGTGTTAAATTTAATAAATTTGTGACCAAGAAGCCTGTTATGATACTGAAAGCTTACAGGAAGGATTCTTTATCAAAAGCGCAAGTGTTTCGGTGGCGAAACGTTCAAAGAAGGAAGAGAGATTGTCAAGGATGAGTAATGCACAGAGTGCCCATCAACATATCATACTTTGGGCAATGCAGATATGGTGAAAGTGGTTTTGGGTTTTAACCAACGTCTGAGTGTTAGATTGATAGCAGATTTGGTGGGACTTCCAAAATCTGTCATGTTTGAAATCGTCATTAAAAAATTGCAGATGCAATAAGTTTGTGTGAAATTCGTTTTTAAGATTTTGAACAAGGAACAAAAAAATAAATAAATAAAATGGATGTCAGTTTCTCGTGATCTTTTGCATTATGTGATGAGTCAATCTGATTTTTTGGAGAAAGTGATAACCGGTGATAAAACGTGGGTCTTTGAGTACAATCTGTAGATGAAAAGACAGAGCTGTGAGTGACACATTAGCAAGTCTCCTCAACCAAAGAAGGCTCAACTGAACAAATCAAAGCCAAAATCGATGCTCATTGCCTTTTTTGACTCTATAGGTGTTGTCCATAAGGAATTTGTACCTACCACTTGGACAAACGGTTAATTCTCCATTTTGCATGCAAGTGCTTAAACACCCAAAGAAAAGAGTCGCACATGTCCACCTGGAGATCGCCAACACCTGGGTTCTTCAACACGACAATGTGCCAAGCCATGTGTCGTTGCTAGTGAATGAATTTTTGATGAAACAGTGGAAATGCTGTTCCAACCTCCGTACAGCCTAGACTTGGCCCCGCCTTACTTCTTATCATTTCCCCAGCTGAAATCCAGCTTGAAAGGGCATTGTTTTGGAACTGTTAAAAGCATTCAAGCTGCCATGACGAACACTTGGAAATAGGTCCCTGTTGAAGACTTCCAGATGAGCTACAACGAGTGGCAGAACCGCTGACAACTGTGTATTGATGCTTAAGGATATTATTTCGAGAAATTTTAACGCATTTGGCCCGAGCCCCTGAAACCAGTTTTCTGACGAAACCGGAGCCTGTATTACACTCGTTTCCTGCGGTACTCGGATCTGCGTCTTCCAGCAGGCTAATGGAATATCCATCCACTTGGATCCATGTTATACCAGCCATGAAGTGTAGTTTCTTTACCTACATACCCTGTAGATTTTCCAATCATATTATTTGTTCCTCCTTTGGAATAACCCCATTGACGAAAATACTACTACTACCTGCTGTTAGGAACGTTATACCACTTATTACCCTTTTGTCTTTCCAGCAACATTATTTGTCTCTATTAGAATGTCCCCAATCTGGAAAATAAAATGAAATAATTTTCAAACCAACTTTTAAAATAATTTATGTAAATACAAGATAAATAAGGTCATAATATTAATAATAGATGTATATTTACCTCAAGAAAACAATGAAAATTAGCATCGAAACGTGTTTTCAAAACTGGAAATAAATCAGGTTCTAGTGATCGTATCCGTCTACGGTCTGAACGGTTCAAAAGCTGACAAGCCAGGTAATTCGGCATGTGAAAAGGGAAAGTGAAAACCCCTGCCAGCTCTACACCACGATCAATAGAAATACAGCAAGCATGGTACACAGATTCATGTGAACTGGCCAGAGGAAGATCATGCATGACAGATCCACATGAACTGGCCAGAGGGGGATTGATGTATGACACAGATCTGCGTCAGTCGGGTTGAATGTGTTAAGTATGTAAGCATGTCCTCAAGTAAACAAATTTTATGGACTCAGTTTCTCCACTTTACAGACAAATCTTCTATATGTATTTGACTAGTCTGTCCTGTGCTAATAACTAGAACAAGTTTAAACTGCAGTGGTGCAATGGTAGCACATTCACGTAAGGTACCGTTAATCCAGATGTGCCCCCCATAGATGTGCCCCCAGATGTCCCCCCAGTAGTGCCAAAATAGAACGTTTGCTGGTAAACCACTCACTGTACCCCAACTTTAGACATCCATGAGGATGCCACTTGGTACTTTAAATACATTATTTTTGCTTTTCAAATTTCCTGAAAATTCTGTAGACCACTTGATAAGCTGTCACTTCTGAGACCACCATCTTAATTTTTGTTTGTTTTTTGTTTTTACGGCTCAAAGACTACAGTGGTCATGCTGCACTGTGACCTACAGTTTTCCGAGGAATCCGAACCTCTTAAGGCCTAGGGAACCAAACCCCGGACTACAGTGCCACCATCTTGAAAAACGCTGTTTTAGAGAATCGAAGACTTAAAATCTGTTTTGCAAACTCAAAATTATATTGTAATTTTAATATATTGTTAATTCTGTTTTGGTGTCTTTGTTTTTTCAGGTACACTTGCTCTGTAGTAGTACAGTGGTAATATGTTCATCTATTGTGACCTGAACCAGGATTCAGTTCCCAACTGTGTAAAGAGGGCTCTGTCTGCTTACTGTAGTTGAAAGGCAAAGTTGATTAGGCTTTAAAAGGTTTGGATTCTTCAGTATACGGTGGATCCCAATGCAGCATAACCTTTGCTGTACATGTGCCATAGAAACACAAACTCTTTATGGCTCTATTTATTAGTAACTTTGCATTATATCATTATTTTCTTATTTTATAGGTATGTGCTAGTTTATTATTGTTTTTTGCCGTAAATATTGCTGGAGTATACTGCCATTTTCCAAGTAAGGCGTCTCAAAGGCAGGCATTTTTAGAGACACGGCAGTGTGTGGAGGCTAGACTCAACATTCAGCGAGAAAATCAACAGCAAGTAATTAGCTAATAGTGTTTGCCTTTCCATTTTCAATTTTGTTTTATAGTATTCAGATTCTGTGTCAGTGTTTATTAATTTAAAATTTCTATGAATTAAGAAGTAACATAATAAATTGCATGTGTAAGTGTATTCATGTTACTCAGTAAAGACTGACAATTTTATGGAATACAGTAAAACCTGCTTAAAGCAGGGTTAGCAAATACCTGGGTTTTTCCATGAAAACCCAGTTGTTGCTTTTTTTTTTGGGGCAGTTTTTCTTTTTCAAAGCTTTATGGGTTTTTAGAAACGAGGTTTCAGGGTTTTCGGGTCCTTTGAATATTAATTAGTATTGGTATTTTGATAATTATTTAAATAATTAAAGTCTATACAAACTAGACAGAATTTGCAAAAAGCCTGCCTTTCCACTTTCTTGTATAACTATGAAAAATATGTGGACATATCAATTGAATGTAATAAAGAATTTAGAAAATATGTTTCGGTATGCTTAGGAAACAAGGGATTGTACAGAGAACGTGTAAATTTGCAGGCACAATTAGCAATTATTGGTAAAAAGCTAGAGTAGAACCTGATAAAGTGACTACTTTTGGGACTGTAATGGTCACCAAAGATAGGTGGTCACTATATACAAAAGACTTTGGTATAGGCATAACTAAGTCCCTACCCATGCTCTGTTGGAAAAAGTGGTCATTTTCCTAGGTTCCACTGTATAATAAAAAAAGTAGCTATACTCTTGCACATACTATAGAAATATAGCTTGATATTTTTTATAGTAAAGAGCTGTTGTCGTATAAAAATATTTTAAAACATTGCTTAGAACAGGCGCTAACCCCTATTCATTTGCTTGCAAATATCCTGCTTTAAAAGGGCAAAGATTAACCAAAGAACAAGAAGCTTCTTCCTAAAAACTTCAATCCAGACTTTTATGTTTCGTTGAAAATGTTTCAAATACAAGATAATGACTACTATTCAAAATCAATGTTTTCTGAGAATCTGGTAAGGTCTATTGAAGTAAAAAAAAGGTGGTGGAAAGTAATACTCTATAAGGCAGAGAAAAGCGAGGTTTGAAATATTGACTTTCGTAAATTTTTGGAAGACTTGGATGCATTCACATCAGCATCTATTGAATGAATGTTCTCAACTTTTGAACTGGTATGGTCGACATTTAGAAATTATTTGATTTAATCTGCGTAGTGTTCGATTTATATAAAATAAATACATATGCTGCAACGTGCATTTCGATCAATTTAATACCAGTCTCTTTGCAATTTGGTTTAAATAGTAGTCTATGTACTACACCATTCTGCGAAATAACTGGCAACAATATATATACGTTCGTAAAGAGATTATATATTGTCCTTCGTAGCTCAGTGGGTAGAGCCTCCGCCCGGCAAGTGGAAGGTCGTGGGTTCAGGTCCCACCGAAGGCAGAAATATTTATTTTCTTTCGAACGTTTCACCATCTAATCACGCCATACCATCGGCGTTGGTATCACTACGCCAATAAACGTTGATTGATTGACATTGTTGTTTGATTTAGAAATAAATTTGGATGTGAAAAAGTAAAAAAAAAATTGGTGAAAGTATATAGATCTCTTAAATCGAAAGGTATTCAAAAAGATTGGTAGATGGCCTAAGTGAATGGTAATTGCTGATTGATAAGATCCACACAACCAGGAATATTTTAATGTTAGTAATTTTGTAAAGTTATTACAATTGAATAATTATAAATTAATTAATGTGAATATAAACAGGTGAATTAAAATAGTTCAATAATAATAAAAAAAGAAAGAAAAAATTTAAAAAAAAAAGTCATTTTATAAGTTACCATTTGCAAATACTAATTCACATATATTCTATTATAATCTGTGTCTATATTTTGTGAAAGAAAACAATCTTTAAGGAATATGTATGAAGTATAAGGCAATAATAAAATAACATTTAAATATGATTATTTTGTTTGTAAAGTAAGTTTGTAAACTTTTTAATTGAATTGCAAGTAAATTAGTATGTTTAAAATACAGATGACACTAATTTAAATACTTTGTGAACTCAAATCATGCACACAGTAGTGATAAAACTAAGGTGTGTTTTTTTCATATTAATGAATTCAATCACATTAAGCTTCTACCTATAAACTTTGTGCTCCTTGTTAACCAAGTGTGATATGTTACGTTTGATTCAATGATCAGAAAGTATACTGAAATATAAGGTCATATTTTATTAATTTCTGATTTTAAAGTGTTATTTTGAAAAAACCCAACTTGGTTTTTTAATGGATTTTTCAAGTAAGTTTTTGTCTGCAAAATCAGCCCAACCCTGGCCTAAAGTGACCGCCTTTAGGACTGGACTGCAATGGCCACTATCAGGGATTTATACACACCTCCAGTTTTTTTATACACCCCCTTAATGAAATCTAAACACACACAAAATCTAATCCACACACCCCTAAAAATCTTGAACCCCCAGTTTATGAATCGTGGATAAGCCCCTGGTCACGATAAACGGGTAGTCACTATACATGACAGAATTTGGTATAGGCATGACTAAGTCTTTACCAGTTCCCTGTTATAAAAAGTGATCACTTTACCAGGTGCCACTGTATGTGCAATAGTAAGTTTCCAAAATTAAACTGGTTCAGTGAATTGCAAAAATACTTGCAATATATTCATCAAAAGCCTAATTACTATGTTCAACATATACATTGTGTCTATAGATCACGAAAAAGTACCGAAATTGAACATCGGTCACGAAAGTCATGAAAATTAAGTGTTGGTCACAAAATTTTGACAGATATTTCTAATCTATTTTAATTGCTCATTTTTTGTTAAAATTCTTGTCATTTTCATCTTAAGTCTTTTTCATGCTGGCTTTTCCTGTAGCTTGACTTCCAAGGGAAACATGGAGGAACAATAAGAAGTAAGGGGCTGTTACGTTTTGCAAGACATGTTGTCATGTTCTATAGAATGCCAGCAATATTCCCATTGACTAGGAGGAAAGAACTAAGGAAGACCACAAAATGCTCCGAAATTTTGAATTATAGGAAAAGTCTACATAAAAGGGGGAGCCTTATTTTGACTGGAAGTTGTGGGATAGACCTACATGGTAATCCTTCTAAAAAAGGAAAAGCTTGAAAAGGAAAGCGAAATTAACGCCGGATGTTTGCCCTATGTGGAAACCGGGAAAATTGTCAGAGAATTCGCTATGTGGCAAAGGTTGAGGAATTTCTAAAAAATACTGGGGATTTTGGTAGAACTGGTATAGTAATGTGTTCAAGCCGGCCACACTTTACATCAGCTTTTTTTCCCCTCTTTGTATATGTTTCCCCATGTCCGGATGCCTGTAAATTGCTTATGGAATCAACCATGTGTTTTATTTTTTCAAACCTTACGATATACTGTCTGTTCACTAAAAGAAGTCTGATAGTACATTTAGAAATAATGGGAGGTGACATCACAAACCAGCTGGCCGCTTACAGCAGAGTAGAGTCAATCTCAGAACTCGTTTTAGCAATCGCCAAAATTAATGTAGAACTTGGAGTCCTGCTATGCAATAATTTCTGCAACCCACGTGTTGATTATTAAGCTCAAACTAGAGCTTATTGATTTTGGAGAAAAAGAGACGCTTTCCCCATCCTGGATTCGAACCAGGGTCCCTCCGTTTAGCCCGGAGTGTCTTGGACCGCTAGACGAATGAGGACAGGAAACAACGCTCTCTTTCTCCGTATGTAAAGATGTTAAGGTATTATTACCCTCCGCAGGGATAACACAATTGCCAAATATGGTCAACACAAGAAAGCCTCCGGGGCGAGAATTTTGTGAGTTTTCGTGGGGGAATTTATTATACTATAATTTTTGCCACCCACGTTTTAATTACAGCTCAAACTAGAGCTTATGTAATTTTGGAGAAAAAGAGACGCTTTCCCCATCCTGGATTCGAACCAGGGTCCCTCCGTTTATTAATAATATTAATAATACCTTAACATCTTTACATACGGAGAAAGAGAGCGTTGTTTCCTGTCCTCATTCGTCTAGCGGTCCAAGACACTCCGGGCTAAACGGAGGGACCCTGGTTCGAATCCAGGATGGGGAAAGCGTCTCTTTTTCTCCAAAACGAATAAAGCTCTAGTTTGAGCTAATTAATACGTGGGTGGCAGAAATTATTGTATAATAAATTCCCCCACGAAAACTCACAAAAATCTCGCCCCGGGGGCTTTTCTATGTTGACCAATGTTTGCCAATTGGAGTCCTACGTTGTTGTAAATGTCTATCCGGTTTGTGACTTCACCTTCCAACATTTCTAACTGTACCATCATACTTTTTCTCTTGAATAGACAGTACACATAGCTGCCAACTATTACGGAATGTCCACAATGCCAGATTAATGCATTGCATGGGCTTTAGGGGCTGCAGCCCAGGGACCTCTGTCAGCTATAGGGCCTCCAGAGATTAGTGTTTTTTTTTTAATGACTGCTGCATGTTCTCTTGTAGCGATCGTCTACACATTGTTATAAAACAAATCCCTCATTTCTTGAAATGATCCAGAAACAAGTCTTATTCAGTGCCGAAGTATGTTCAGTGAGGAAATGGTGACTTTGGTTTTCCTGACTTAGTCTTTTCCGTCCAAGATAGCAGGAAGCAGGGGGTGGATTTAGCTTCTCATAGATCTTACATGCGAGTTCCTTTAGAGGCTTCTTGGGGGCCTCCACAGTTTGCCAAAAAAGGATCCAAATGAAGCCTGGGAGCCTCTAGCAGGCCAAAGAGGCCTCTCATGGAGCCTCCTGAGCATGCCAAGGGGACCCTTAAAATCAGGTTTTGTGCCCCCTTTAGTGGACCTCTTTGTCTCTAGACGAGATGAGACGGAGGGGGAATTTCAAACTTGCTTTTGAGGCCCCTCTCCCCATATTTTAAGGCACTAAGTGTTTGGTGTGCTTATAGCCTATAAGTCCTATGTGTTATATCTATATGCAACAATATGTTATAGAAATCATAGAAATAAAGTATTGAAAACTATTGTAGAAGAAATCAAAGAAGCCAAATAATTTTCTCTAAGTGTTGATTCAATGCCAGACATTTCTCACACTGATTAGCTGACTGTTGTCATTCACTATGTTAGAATATTAGATAATAAGGTTGTTGAACGTTTTCTCACTTCTATCCCCATTGCAAGTCACACTGCAGAAGCTCTTCCCAACATTATCTTTAAATTTTTTGAGCAAATAAGAATTGATGTAGAAAATTTAAGAGAAGTCATATGACAACGCATCAAACATATCAGGACGCTACAATAGTCTTCAAGCTCATATTATCAAAATAAATAATATTGCTCATTACATTCCATCTGCTGCACACTCCCTTAATTTGGTAGGTGTATGTGCTGCAGACAGCTGCATTGGATCCGTTTCATTCTTTTATCTATTACAAAAGCTTTACAACTTATTTTCTGTTCAACTTACCATTAGTCAGTAATGCTTCATTGCCTTAAAGATGAAAGTGTAAGTAAATGTACATTGGTAGCCAAAAGAACATTGGATACTAGATGGTCTGCCAGTGACGATGCTACAAAAGCCTTGTCTGAAGGCTACTGCTCTTTTCAAAAAGCTTAGAAGTTAATCTCAGAAAATGGAAACCAGAAGGATGACACACGTTATGAAGCAAACACTATACTCAAGAAGCAGTAAAAGTTGGAAACAGTTTTCTTGATACATTTCTGGGCTGTCATACTAGAGAGATTCAATCAAGTGAGCAAATCACTTCAAGTTAAAATACTAGAGTTGCAATCAGCAATTAAACTTCTCAAATCACATTGGGATTTTTTGATATCGCAGAGGGATCAGTTTGAAGTATTTAAAAGTAAAGCAAAAGGCAAATTAGAAAACAGAGTGCTGTGAAGAACAAACACAAATTCATTATTATTATTAAAAAAAAAAAAAAAAAGATTACTACTGAAGACGTTATTTTGCGATAAAGACAATGTTTGAAGATGGAAACGAATCTACCTATAATTGATAAATTATATACAGCTCTTTCTGATCACATTGAAGCACATAAAAATGTTCATTCATTATTTGGTTTTCTGGTCGAATTTCCAACAATGAGTGATGATGATATTTCAACTGCAGCAGACAAATTTCAGACGATTTACTCAGAAGACATTGAGCCTGAATTTGTGCCAAAAATTCTTCACTTAAAGAACTTCATTGGGCAGTTCGATGAATGCAGGTTCAAGCAGGAAACAGTACAAGCTTCCGATATCTACTCCCTTATAGTGAATAACGGATTAACTTGTTCATTCCCTAATGTTGAAATAGCACTATGAATGTTTTCGTGTTTAATGATAACTAATGCAACTGAGGAGAGGAGTTTCTCCAAGGTGAAACCTATGAAGACTGCACACAGTTCGACAATGGGACAAAAACGATTAAACAGACTGGGCCTCATGATAATTGAAAATGATATTCTCAAGAACTTAATTTTTAATGACATTTTAGAAACTTTTGTTTCCAAAAATTTACCACAGCAAATATTTGAATTTTGTTTTCAACCTTCTACAATTAAATTTAATTTTACTTTAACTACGTTACAACTGGTTCACTTATCGTCACTTTCTGAAGCTTCCCCCCCCCCACTCTTAAAGCTTTTTTCCCACCTTTTGAACTATTTTACTGGGGGCCTCACAATACCAGTAGCCCAGGGGCCTCAAAAACTTTCATCTGCCTCTGATTGTCCGTAATTATTATGGAAAATGGTTAGATTTTTAGTCAGTCATTATTTTTACTATATGTTTTGCAATTTTTGCATGATCCAAAACATGGGTGTTAATTTATAATTGTAACAATTGTCTTTTGACAACAGTTCGGTGGCATTTTTGTAAACAACAGAAATCTCCATCACTATGTAAGATAATTTTTAACTCTTCCTTGATACTCTTCCTTGGCCAGAAAGGTCACCAGACTTTTCGCCAATCGAACATGTATGGGACATGGTTGGCCGCCAGATTCAGGCACCGAAAAATATTGCATATCTGGAGCAACAAGTGAAAAATGCCTGGCAGAATGCGTCGCAGGATGACATTAGGAATCTTTATCACTCCTTATCTAGACGTATAGAAGCATGCATCGGCGTCGTAGGGGTGGGGGGGTCGCCAACTATTGATTTGAACATTCAATGTGCAGTTCCTAGCCATTGATGGGTCCTACGGCCCTGAATTTTTTATCATTTCCTTACCTGCGTATGTGCTGGATGTACATTTAATTTTAATAAAAACAGATAATTTCCTAATGGTGCTTTTTTTTCTCAAAAGAGTGTATATTAAAAGAGCAAATTATTACATACATCTGGGTAGACGCATATAAATTGGCATCTGTTTTCAAAGTATAAATTATTGTAAATTTTTTATTTTAAATTCAAAATATAAACACCTCTGCATAAAACTAATTCATTAACAGAATGATCAATTAAATGAGGTTTTATGTATCATATAAAAAAAGTTGCTGAGTAAAATTTGAAATGTTCATTTTGTACTGTTTCAACTGACTGCTATTTTGTGTAATAAACTTATGCCATATAGTTCCTAAATATGAATTTTGCAATTCCATATAGGAAATGTCACTTCGGTGATGGGGAAGGTTAAATCTATTGATATTGTGCTCAGATTTTGATTAACTTGGATAATTGTGAATATATTGTAATTTTGAACTCAAGCTATCAATTCTCTTTGAAATTACTATGAAATTTCGAATAAACAAAAAAATTTGAAGATCATTTTATGTAAATCAAAGTGGGCCTCCTTGTTAAACTTTTATCTGAGTACTTTTATTACTAGTCTTCCTCTTCCACTGTTTATTGCATGTACATTAATTTATATATGTTCATAACGTAAAATTTTGTTCCTTTTAGGAAAGGCTTCTCCTTTCTGTATTACCTCGTCATGTTGCTATGGAAATGAAAGCTGATATAGCAAAAAAACCAGAAAATACCATGTTTCATAAAATATACATTCAAAGGCATGAAAATGTGAGGTACTAAATTTTACATTCCCAACTTTCATTACTTCAGATCTGTATTTCTTTTATTTGCTATAAGAACATTGTTTTACTTTTCAATGTATTGCATGAAATATACTTATTTGTTAAAAACAAGTATGGATTTATATTGTAAATATGTTATGACATCTTTATTCCACATAAACACACAGTATGATGATTACTTATAATACAAATAGATCATAAAAACGGGAGGTCTGAAGGTAGGCCGTGAAAAGGCTGACACCATTGTTAACTTGCCGTGTCCCCTCCCCCAATAAATAAAAAAAAAAAGACATAAATAAGAATTGAAATAGAATACTGAAGAAAATACTTGGGAGGAAAAGGACAGCATACCTAAATATTCATTTATCAAAGATTAATCATAAAATATTAATAAATTTGAGATATATTAATTATTGACATAATCAAAAGGTTAACTAAACCCCTCTCTTAGTATATATAATTTTAGTTTAAGTTTTTAAATGCTACTCTTTTTATCTATATGTACATTATAATTTAGCAATCTTACGTTAAGCTCACTCCTGTTGTAGATTACCTGCTCTGCAATTATGGATTATAAAAATTGAAAATAAAGAAACTTTTAGTGCTAAGATTTTTAGAACATAACCTATTGAGATTGAGCAAATTTTGTTTAATTTTTTTCAAAGCTTAGAAATATTTTGAATAATGTATCATTTGACCTCCCCTTCACTTTCAGATTCAAAATTTCAGGTTCCCCAGTATCCCCATCAACACTAAACAAACTATAGATCGAAACAGTAGAAACAAAAAAGAAATGAAATCACAATTCTCTATGAACTTTCCGCATGTATGACACATTTATTTTATCTCAAACATTTCTAAATCAAACGTGTTATAAGGTAAATTGACTATTTATAGACATAACTGAAATTGTTGATCTTTATTTAAATATTGTTTTGCCCTTAAACATCAGCTTTATGGATCAGCCTGTACACACTTTTGCTGATTGCTGTTTCATCATAGATTTTATAGTTGCGCATTCTTTTTATTCGACAACAGTGTAAAGGGTGTTCAAGAAGTAAGTCTTCTGAATTTAATAAGTTAATAGAGAATGCATTTATACATACTTTATATTGGATGTTTTCCACAAACTTTTAACTTCTGCACATGATTATCTTTGATAATAAATCATATATCTCATCACTGAATCCACATTTTAAAACTACCAACACAAAAAAGTGACTTAGTGTATTAGAGAATAGTTTCATTGATTGTCTAACCTTATTGCTTAAAACCTACAATCTTTCAAGTCTTTCTTTAATAGTGACAGGTAGCTAGAAATATTGCTCTTTGTTCCAGAAAGTCAATTATTTAGTGTATTTGGCATCCCAGAAAGTTATTAACATTATTTCTTCCCTAAATTAAGAAATCAACTTTTTTTCATCAAGGTGAGAATATTATGAAACCACCAATAATCAAATTTCTGTGACTGGACTGAAACCATCACTAATGAGAATCAAATATTTATGTCATTTAGTAATGATTTTATAGGCTTTTCCTTCAGTTTAATTAAGAATCAATGTGTCACTTGTAAAAAAAATCCTTTAATTACATTATAAAAGACTCATTATTTCTACCGGCAATCATTAATCATGCGATATCGGTGGTACTTAAAAAAATTAATTCCAAAAAAAGGCCCAGGCTATGATCAGATCAGGGTGTCTATAGATCAGGAAAATCTGGAAAAGTCAGGGAAGTTTTTTCTGACTGGAAAAGTCAGGGAAATTTGAAATACAAAGGCCCAAGTCAGGGAAATTCGTAATTCATTGTTATAATAAATAACTTATTAAAATAATTTTCCTGAATTATGCTTTTTGTACCACATTGCTTACTGAAAAATTTGAAAAACTTGTACTTTTGAAATGCATTTCTGTCAAACCTAATGTAACCTTATAAGGTGTGGTCATATATTTTTCATAGGTAAAATGTTTTGACCAATTAAACTTAAAAATAGTACTTTTAGCTAAATTATCCAATCTGTAAGGAATTTTAATCTTTAATCTTCTTTACCTTGCTTAACCATGGTCATACACACTTTAGTGGAATAAAAAGATGAAACATCCAGCTTTGTGATTATATGATTAAACTCATAATGAACTCAAAGGGCTTGAATGAAAATATTGTTGTAAATATTTAATTAGTTCAAGTTTTAGTCTTAACAAAATGCATTTTAATACAGCTTTTGAATTTGTAAATTCACTGTAATTGAGTTATAAATGGCTTTGTGGTTTGCATTAATGGATTTTATAGCCTTAAAACTTATTTTGATTACGCAAATTTTAATCCATTGTGTGTTGTTTACTGGAAATCGATTAAGATTTGGTCTGGAAACCTGGAAAAGTCAGGGAAGTTTGAAATAGAATTTGGGTAGACACCCTGTCAGATCCACCCCATGCTGTAAAATGTGTTTCAGGTAGCATCCAACTTCCTCGCATTCATAATCAAATTTTCTATACAGGAATCCTGCCGCATGATTTTAAAATTTCTGCTGTTACTCCTGTATATAAAAGTCGTTCTAAAACTGACATTTCAAACTATAGGCCAATTTCAGTACTGAAAATTTTTTAGAAATTTTTCGAGAAATTGCTCTTTAATAGACTTCATGCTTGCTTCTCATCCCGTAAAATAATTTATCAAATCAGTTTAGATCCATTAAAGGCAAATCCACTGAACAGGCTCTACTTGCAGCCACTAATTTTATTTATTCAGATATAGCTTCTAAACAGTCCGCTGTTGGCGTATTCTCCGATTTCCCAAGAGCTTTCAATACTATTAATCAAAGTAGACTTCTTTTCAAACTTAAATTGGCTAGTGTCCATGGTCTCTCCCAACACTCTTCTTAGAAACTCCTTGACAAACAGAGAAAAATTTGTGCATAGGAGTAGCTGCTACTCCTCTGTTCTATGCCATACACTCTACAGTGTTCCACAGGGACCTCTACATTAATGATACCTTCCATTTACCAACTCCTCATAAACCTCTGTTTTGTTGACGATACTAGTATCTTCTTTAAAAGCACTGAAATCAACGCACTAATCTTTTTGGTTAATACTAATATTAAATACTTTGATAAATTCTTTAAAAGTAACTGTCTAATACTCAATACCTCAAAGACTAAACGCCTTCTTTTTACCAACAAAAAACATAGACTCTAACAATTTTAATATCAGTATAAATAATACAATGGTTCCCCATTCTCACAAAACGCAAATTTTCTTTGTGTAACTCTTCAATCCAACCTTAACTGTGATATTCACTTTAATATCTGTGCCAAAATTAGAAGTAGTGGAGTGATTCAAAACGTCAGCTACTACTTACCCGCTTCAATTCTTCTTGAATTTTACTACTCTATGATTTTTTCTTTTCTTTACTATTGCCTTTTCATCTGGGGAAAAACTTCCAAATCTAATCTCATTAGGCTTACCAAACTTCATAAAATGTACCTCTGCTTCCTAAATTATCAAAGCCAATCTTCAAGAACTACTGAAATGGCTTATGATCATCAGATATTATTACTCAAAGTTATTTACCTATGAAACTTCTCTCTTCATGTATAACACCATATAAAAGGGCACTCGTTCTGACCTCATTTAATTACATTTTCTAATCATACCCACTTCACAAGATACCTTAACGATTTAATACCAGAGTACTCACGATCAAAACTTGGACCTCAAAGCGTTTGTTGTTTTGGTCCTAGAGTAGGGAATCTCCTAACTTACTAAAATCTGTTCTTTTACCCAGTATAAAAAACTTACCCATGGATATCTATTGGAGAGAGAATTATGATATCACCACTTCTTTCTTAATTTATAATTTCCATACTTATACGAATCAACACTCTTTTATTTATTATTTCTACCTACTAATTATATCTAATTCTGGGCAACATGGTGCTTGTGAAACCCCCCAAATTTTTTCCCTTTTGCTGCCTAGATAGATCAACTTAACCAATAAATTGTAAATCGTTATCATCTGACGTAAACAATTATATCCATCTAAATGAAGTTTGGTTTATTTCTATTTCACAGATGTGATCTGTGATTCAAGTGTATAATAGTTTACGTAGCTCTTGTCACTTATCATAATATAATTGAGAAATCATAATATAATTGAGAAAGGCATTCCTGTAATTTCAGTAGTACATCAAATATTCAAGATTGCAACTCATACCTATTTTATAATGTTCAGGTATACATTAATATTAAATTCAACACAGTAAATCTCTAACATGGTATAAAGATGTGGATAGTTGAGTAAGCAGAACTAATCATTATGCACATAATCTTATCTCACAATTTGCTGCATCTGTCTTATTGAATATTTTGATTTACTCATTCTACCAAAATACAGGGTCAACCAAAAGTATGTATAAATTTTAAAAATTCATCCAAAGAAAGGAAAAATCGTTACACTGACTTGTGGTGTGCACAATAAATATTACCTAGTTGTGGGTTTGCTTTTGTTTGGTTTTTTAATACACAAAAACAATTTTAGTTCAATGGTCACCGATAGATGGTGTTGATACTAGCATATCTGCTAGAAGTATGCAAATAAAGCTGTTATAAAAGAGCTAAATACTTAGTACTTCATTCGATTCATTAATAAACTCAGTGTAAAGAACAATTTTCTGCAGAAATGTTACTTACTGACAAAGCTTTTTCTCTGGTAAAGTTAAGTTTCACATGGATGGAAAGTCAGAATCAGCGAAAATTCTGTTTGCAGAAAATTTAAAGACTGGGGAAATTGTATCATATCTTGTGGTGAAGGCCATGTCAAGCATTTGCTGGTGTAGTTCTTAAATTGAATAATAATCAGCTTCACACATGCTATCCATTTCATTGTCTTCAAATGTCTAAAATGCCATATATTGGTGACTTTTGAACAAAATTTTTTGTTGTATTAAAAAAAAACCACATCTAGATAAAATTATCACTCAATCCGCACTTCAATGTGATGATTTTTTTTTAGTGAATTTTTAAAGTTTATACAAACTTTTGGTTGGCCCTGTATATGTACTGGCAATTACCAGACATTCCATTTGAAAAACCATTAGAGATATTTTTCCTTCAAACATCTATGCCATCTCTAAAACATTTGCATCAGCGTTGTTGTTTCTATAAACCTCAACAAACCTGCTGCAAATATGACTTCCTGACATTCCATGTACTTAATCATAGAGGGCTTTAGTCCATTTATTCGATCATATGAGCTTCTGCTGTGCTATCTGGCCTTCCACTGAAACTGTGGGCCCATTTTTCCATGTGGACTTACTGTTGAAACAACCATTGCTCACAAGCATAAGAATTAGAAAAAGATTAGTAGTGTTTGTAAAAAATCAAGGAGGCTTTTTGTGTATGTGTGTAAGTCGACAACCATAAGTGGAATTTTGTTTATTTACCAGATGTATGAAACTTGACTATGTATTAAGAAAGCAATAATGGATAAAAGCAGTGCTTAATAAAATGATGTTTGGACAATATAGTTTTATATCAAATATATTTAATTAAAAAACATATGAAAAACCTTGCAAATAATACGAAAACTAGCTTAGAATAGAGACAGATATGTATAGAAGAGGCTAATTTCTTTAGCAATTGTATAATAATGATCAAAAATTGACAACTTTAGCGATCCATGTGCTTTTTTTTTTTTTTTAGCATTTTATTTGCTGACATATGTGGCTTTACTAGTTTATCTTCTCAGTGTACAGCGGAAGAAGTTGTAAAAATTTTAAATGAACTTTTCGCTCGTTTTGACAAATTAGCATCAGAAAATCACTGTCTCCGTATAAAACTTCTTGGTGATTGTTACTATTGTGTTAGTGGTCTTCCTGAACCAAGACCTGATCACGCTCACTGCTGTGTCGAAATGGGTTTGGATATGATTGAAGCTATAGCGTAAGTAAAACAATTTCGTTTTATGTCATCATTTAATTTTTTTTTTATTTTTAGACAAAATGAATATAAAGGAAAATATGAAATTCGGCGGAAATCGTTTATGATGATCAACCACATATAATAATGGAATTTTAAGTTTGGTTTCCTATTCTATTCCTTACTAAATATATTGATTATAATGACAAAAACCGTTATAATGACAGCAATTTTGCTCTGTGTAGGGAAATCCATATCGGATATAACGACACAACTTGACAGCCATTCATTTAAACCACATGGGTTCAAAACAATCCTGGAATCACACTGTTCCATTCAAACGAAAGGAGAAGTTGGATGTGTTGTTCGATTAAGTGAACTGAATTTTGTTTTTGTCAAACCTCTGACGCTAAACATATAGCAAAGGGTGAATGTATTTGAATTAGTAAAGTACTGATTAAGTAGGTGGTTTGTTTCGCAGAGAGCAGATGTTGTTGTCTATGTATGGATGAATGTAAGCATACAGCATATGATGGACTGATATACCATCCTAAATTAACTAAGCACAGTATTGGCCAAGAGTGGAACAGTCACAAAGAAACTAATGGAAATAATAAGATAACAGTAGTTGCACTCAGAAGTCCGAAATGTTAGAAGCATGGGTGTGTATATGATAATAACATTTCTAGCAAATAAAAACACCGAGTCATATCTGATAAGCAAGGGGGAGGGGAGCTTTGTGTATATTCATGTGAAACTTAAAACTACCATTTAACTACTGAGAAACATTACTAACCTTATAGCGAAATTTTATTAAGAAATATAGGAAGGAAAATTGCGATACTTTCAGAAGCAGTGCCGGATTTACATATAGGGCAAGTATGTTCGTATCTAAAGCCCAGTGATTTTGGGGTCTCACGGTGACTTTAAAGAAGTCTTGGATTATTAAAATTTAAGCGTTATTTTAATCTTGTTTATTTACAAATATCAGCGACAATATGGTGACTGCTCTTTGAAAAAGGTCCCAAGAAGTAATTGCACACTAAAACTGTATGTATGGCCTCACCTTGTTTTGTGCAAGACCTTTGCTGTCCTTGCACCATAAAAATCCAACCAAACATTAACTATACTAGCATTAAATTCACAGTAAGCAGTAATTTTAGGCGAATGTAGGGAAGTTTCATTAACAGTATTCATCTTGTGTTTCTCACATTTTGTAAATTCGTGGATCTAGAGGTAAAGATGAGCCTTGTTTGTTCACAAGATGCATCAAAGCCAAGCATCATCCACTTTAATTCTTGCAAGGAACCACAAAACAAGTTTCTTGTTAAGATGCATCATTATTTTGCTGGAAATGCTGATTGAGTAGGGATAGTAATGCAGCACCGTTTGAACGATTTTATTGAAAGTACTAACTGACATGCACACACATTAACATGTAGCAGGAGACATACCTTAGTTTCCATCTACGTATGACATAAAATATTCCTCCAGTGTTAATGCAACAGATTTTGTGGAGGTTTCTAAGGGTATAGGTTTCATACCTGATTCTGGTTTAATGCGTAGCAAGCCTGTGTTTTCAGACTTTTTCATAATTTGCTGCCAAACACTGACAGTAATCAATCCATTTCTCAATCCTTTCAATTAATGTGGGGGAGGAAGGGATGTCCCATGGTGGCATGTTCTTGAAATAGAAACAACTGATTCTTCTGGTTTTTAGATGTATATGTAATTGCACTGCATTATTTGTTATATTTTGTGGATTTCTTTCTTTTTTTTTTTTTCGTTTTCTTACTGTCCTTTTTATTGTTATATGTTATGTTTGCGAGCATCTAGACTAGGGTATTTTCTTTTGTAATGTGTATTTATTTTATTTTTAATTTACTTTTAAAAAGTTTGCATGTCATAGAGCAATCAACCAATCCAGATGTGAATTTTTATCACTTTCTCTTTGCATACAGATTAGTCAGAGAGGTCACTGGTGTGGATGTTAATATGAGAGTGGGAATTCATACTGGTAGAGTACACTGTGGTGTATTGGGACTGCGTAAATGGCAATTTGATGTTTGGTCTAATGATGTTACCCTTGCTAACTATATGGAAGCTGGAGGTATTCCTGGGTATGTTACTGAAATAAAAATAAGTCAAATTCTTTATACTTTGTATTAAAGCAAAATTCATATTCATATTTCTGGAATTGGTCAGGATTATTTTTTAATATTTCATTATGTTTCATTTAAAATGTATATACAGTAGATTCTTATTGTAACGAACTCCATGGGACTGCCAAATTATTTCGTTATAATGGAGTTCATTTACATAAATATAACACATAAAGCATTTCTCACGCTAACTAGGTATGATTTTGATGGGAAAATAATTTATTAAAATAAAATTCAAAGAAACAAAAGACTAACCTTTCTTTACATAACTGCAGAAAATGCGTGAATTTGGTTTGTACAAGTGAATTCATGGCTGAAAATGATAAATTCTTGTAATGAATGTTAAAAATGTAGAGAAAGTTGATGGGATATGTGTGTGGGTATGAGACATATTTTTTGGCCATTGCTTTTCCATAATGATTTATTGATCTCAAAAATTCTCTTTTTTCTTCCTTCCAAAACAACTACAGTTTCACCTTAGACATATCACTGCTGACAAAATTGGAAAGAAAAAAAAATTGCAACTAACACAGGATACAGCCAACAGCAGAATGGATGCTAAACATCTCTTTCACTGTCAACTCTTACTAGGAAACCACCCAAGTCATGAGTTCTCAATTTGTTTCAGAGTGGTGTCAATGGAAAGCTCTTATCATGAGGAACAACAAATCAAATGAAAGTACCCTCCCGAATCCAAGCAGTTAGGTGATACAAGCTAATTTGTTTTATGTGCAGAAAGAATCCATCCAGCACTACAAATAAATGAATATTTTTGTAAGTTCAAAGGAAAAATGGCAAACATGTAATCTTGCCCTTAGGATGGTTAGTGTGCTGCTAGCTTCCTGAAATAGCTGAAATGATATTTTAACCATGGTAGTGTGTTTTTGAATGAAAGTGCTTGAAGCATAAGTGTTTCCAGCACCAAGCACACAGGAGTATGGGTAGTGTTGCGCAGTCAATGCAAATATACTTGACAGGTTAAAGCAAACCTATTTAACTGACAGGAAGATAGACAAAATGAAAGTTGCTACTCTAGATCCCTTTTGATCAGCCTGACGATTGATTTTTGGTTTTCTATTAAATAAATTTTTAATTTCCTTTTAAACTCTTTCTCTTAAACGATTTTTTATATGGTCTGGTAATTTAATCCATTTATCAATTCCATAATAATTTATATATTTTCCCCACATTTGTTCTTATTTTTTCTGTTTTTAAAGTGTTACCTGATCTTATGTTCCTTGTGTTTGAATTTTTCTAGGTATTTATAGTTTCATATTTACCTGTTGTAATTTTTAAATATATCATTATTCATATTTTGTATATGTGTATTCTTCTATATTCATTATACATTGAAACTTTTCAATAGCGGACCCTGACAGGGAACCGAAAAATGTCCATTATTGGGGAAAAAAACAAAAATACGTAAAAATTTTAGTTGAAATTTAACATTTATGAAGCTTGATTTAATTAGCTATAGTAAATGTATATGGCAGTACATATTACTTTTATAAATAACGCTCACCTTTTACAACGATCTCTCTGTTTAATTATCCATTTCATTTAATTGTACAGCATTACAAATTTATTTTGAAAAAAAGTCTGAAATTTTGGTTTGCTTTTTATACATTTTTACAATTTTCCCTTCCACATGAATTCCTAATTCAGATGCGTTTTTTAGACTATCTGGATCATTCTCTTGTAAAAAATACCTTTTTAATTTACTAATGCATTAAATGGCTTCTTTCTTAGACACTATTTTCATAATATTTTCTTCGCTTTCAGCAATTTCTAGCTCCTTATCCAGTTCTGTATTGTAGTTTCTGACATCATCAATTAGGTCATCAACATTAGTGGATTGATTTTTTGTTGCTAATTATTCGTATATTAACGCATAATCTTCATAAGATTCAAGGAAGATTTTCATAATGTCATCATCAACAGTTTCTGTAGTGGCTTTGTTGGTGATGGAAATTCCTGCTTTTATAAAACAAGGACCCATAGTTGCAGCTGTGATTTTTACTGAAGAGCAAATCCACAATATTGCGTCTAAGATACTTACACTGCTTGAAAGAGAGCTTGGTGATTTAGTGTCTTCCATTTTTGCTAAAAGGTGTCTTACAATGCACTGACGGTAGTAAGTTTTGAAGCATTTAATTATGCCTTGGTCTAAGGGTTGGCAAACAGAAGTCGTGTTTGGAGGAAGAAAAATTAATTTGACATTTTCCAAAGCAATGTCAGGATGAGAAGAAGCATTATCTAAAATTAAAATCACTTTTCTTTTTTCTCGCTGCATTTTTCTATCAAAGCCTAACAACCACTCAATCATTAAATGTGTGTTCATCCGCGATTTTTTATTTGCCCGACATTGTACGTCCAATGCATTAACATTAACCCTTTAAAACATCGTGGTTTCATAGCTTTACCTATGATCAGAGGTCTTTCAAATTCGCCTATCATATTTCACCCATAACATAATAGTTAGCCTTTCTTTGGAAATCTTCCTCCACTGCATTTTTCGCCTTTGAGACTCATACTTTTGTCCGGAAGAGCTTGAAAGAAGAGGCCAGATTCATCACAGTTGAAAATGTTCTTATCATCATAACCTTTGAAAAGATCCTTAACTTTCATTTTCCAGTCAAAAACAATTTCGTTGTCAACAGACGAGTTTTCACCGCATACATTTTTATAAGAAATATTGTGTCGGGTTCGAAATTTATCTAGCTAGCCACCCGAAGCCTTGAAATCAGAAAGTCCCTTTCTTTGAGCAGTTTCTAGTGCTTTCTCTAGAATTAAAGTTCCAGACAAAGGAATGTTCTTCAACCTAGCACGGCTAAACCATTCAAATGTTAAGGTATCCACAGCTAATCCTTCTGTTTTAGGGAAAGCTCTTTTGGTTACCATTTTCGGCCCAACATTTTAAAAGTTCATCATTCCGTTTTAAAATTCCACATACTTGAGTTTTCCCAATGATCGACTTTCTCTCTTAAGGATAAGCGTTTACGTTTTTGTGACATTGTTTTCTCAAACGAAAACACCCTACTGCAACTGTCATATGCAAATTCTAAAGGACTTCTGCAGAAAGCTACATACAGACGTCGCCTACTTAGACTAGACTGTTAGATTAGATTCTCGCTTCTTCGGTCTTGATGTTTTAAATGAGAGGGGGAGGGGAGTGCTCTTATCTATTGAAAGACAGCATTATTGAAAGTGCCTATTGCTCAGGAAAATGGTTATCTGTGAATCGCAAATTTCTTGCAGTTGTTCAACTTCATGGAAAGCATTTCTTTTAAAACAGAACCCACCCGCCTCCTTTTGTAAATTGGAAAAATGAAAAGGGTGTTTCAAAATGTTCTGTGAAATGTCACACACATACTATTTCCATAAATTATATGACTATATGTCAATGAAAAGTAAATTGGATTTGTATTTTGAATCAGTCTTCTGAAAGGCATATCGGCACATGTCGTTAAAGGTGGGGGGAATATAACTAGTTGCAAGCCAAGTAATGCAACTTTACTGTGGCCTCCCTGTTGGTAATATTCACATTTGCACAATGAGTCTTCGAGTACTCAACAATTTTTTTACCAGGTGCTTATAGTCCTGGAAGAAGTATACATCTTATGGCTGGAGGTACTTTGTCGTGCCATTGTCTTGACATTATTTCCTATTTTCTGCCTGCTAAATTTTGTGTCTGTTTGGCCAGACTATGAGTCCAGTACCAGGAAGTCTTGTCATTAGGAGCCAATAGACTTCTTGACATTCTCAAAGTACTGTCCAGTCAATTGTTTTGCGTTTTTCCCAGATTTGGAGCACCTGATGAGCTAAAGTACATCTGGAGCACCTGATACACTAAAATAATGTTGAATAAATATTTGTTTATTGGTGAAACGTTGTAGTGCTGGACGGATTCTTTCTGCACATAAAACAAATCGGCCTGTGTGTATCTCCTAACTGGCTGGATTCAGGAGGGTACTTCCATTTGATTTTTTGTGCCACATGGTAAGAGCTTTCCATCAACACCACTCTCAACTAAATCGAGAATTCACACCTCTGGTGGTTTCCTAGTTAGCCGTCTGCCTACCAGTTATTTTTCGCATACTTAATATGGAGGGAAGGTGGAAGGAGAACAGGAATCCGGAAACAAATTACAGTAGAAAAGAAAGACTGTCAAGGGTTAGAAAAAGTCTGTGCAAATGCCACTTATTCCTTCATTATTTTCCAAAAAAGTTTGATAACTTGTTTCTTTTTTTCTTTTTTTTGATCTTGAATAAATTTTTCATTATAACGGTATTTTCAAAAAATTACTTTATTAAATTGGAAATTTTAATACATAGTCTTAATGGCATTTGAAACGGGGATTAGTCGTAAGTTGGTTTCATCACGTTGCTGATTTTTGTTATATCGGTATTTGTTATAACGAGAATTTACTGTATAACTTGTTTTATTGAATAATTTATTTGTCATCAACTTTTGGTAAGCTGATCACTAATTTTTGAAATGTTAAATGAGCCCCAAGATTGTGAAGGAAAAAAAAAGAAGAAATAATGTGGAAGTGAAAAAACGTTCAATTTTCGTAACTTTTCATTATTAGATAGTTATTTCTCTCAATAACTTTCTAATTAACAACTATTTCCATATAACGATTGTACTTTGTGGTCTTGGCAAAAGCTTCATTGAAATAATGTAATTAGGCTCTCTCAACAACATCTTTCTAATTATAATTGTTTTCTGTTTAATGATGGTATTTTATGATCTGTTCAAATGGTTTATAGAATTAATATGTTTCCGATTAACGACTTTTCCTGTTTACCAACGTTTGGTCTTTGTCTTCCCGATTTCCTGTCACTGAATGCATATGCCTCAGTTAGCTGTCGGAGCTGGTAAGGTTTCCTTTGTATTTAAAGACAAGGTGTTGAGCAGTGGTTTGTTGTTTAAGCTTAGTTTTGCTGGTTAAAAAATGGTTTCCAAAAAAAGTTTCATGCTTCAAGGTAAGGTACAAATTATTGAAGAACAGAAAACGTAAACTACAGTAAGCTGAGCAATTTTAGCTACCCAAATCTTTTCTTAAAGGCGTTTTAGCAAGTTATGAGAATACACTATATGCCCAAAAGTATCCGGACACTTTGGATTTTTTAATTTTTTTCGAATTTCTAAAAAACTACATGACCAATTGTTCTCTAACTTTGGAGATATATAGAACATACTTGAACGCCCACTTTTCAAGGAAATTTCAGTGACTTGTGCATTTAAGAAACCACCCACATATTGACAAAGTGAAAAAATATATTTGATCACCCTGTATCATAAAAAGCTGGAAATTATTTGTAACTTTCAGAAAATATTTAACCAGCTATGCTTAATGCCTGTGTGCATTTTTGTAAAATAAACATGTATATTCATGAAGATAGAAACGTTTCTTTAAGAAAACCCAAATTTTGTCACATATTTTTTGCTTATAATATCCACAATTTTCAGTCAAATTTCACAAAACTTACAGAACATTTGTCAACGTACAAGAAAAATATTATACTTAAATTAGAAATTAATATATTGAATACACGATGAGATATGAGCATTTGAAGAAAATAATATTTTAATGCGCATGCGCGAAAGATATGAATAACTTTCTTTCATAATTTTGTAGTCAATAGTATAGAGCAACTTAAAAAAAATACCAGTGGGATATCTTGAAAATTCAGAAAGTTATCGATGATATAGTGAGCCGTATTTCTCAAATTCTCTAAAAGTAGCTAGATGATAAGGGTTTTTTCCACAAATTGTCATATTCCAAATTACCAAACACCCCTGTTCTGAAAATGAAATATTCCAGATTTATGCAAATAAGGATCAAAAGTATTCGGACACCCCTCTACGTGGTGGATTCTGTTAGTGACGTCAAATTTCTAGCTCTCAGACAAGTATAAAAGAAGTCTGACGAGTTAACAATTATAATTTCAAAGCTAGAAAAGTAAAATGGGAGGAAAGGGCGAGCTAAATGATTTTGAACGTGGTGAAGTCATTGGTTGTCACCGCTGTGGAAAATCTGTTTGTGAGATTTCAGTGATGTTACGAGTGCCCCGTTCCACCGTTAATGTTGTTATCGTAAAGTGGAAACATACGGGGGGGGCTACATCGGTGCATCCATGACTAGTAGACAGCAACCGCAGAGTTCTGAAGAGAGTTGCGAAAGCGAATCACATGGAAGTTCGTGCGGATTTTCAAGATGCCTCTGGATGCAACGTCAGCACAAAAACAGTTCGTCAGGAACTGCAAAGTCTTGGTTTTCATGGCCGAGCAGCTGCATATAAACCAAGCATTACTGCAACCAATGCCAAGCGTCGCTTACAATGGTGCAAAGTGTGCAAAACATGGAGCCTGCAGCAGTGGTGTCAAGTGTTATGGAGCGATGAATTACGGTACACTATTTGGCAATCAGATGGTAGAGACTGGATGTGGAGAATGCTGGGTAAACGCTTTTTACTTGACTGTATTGTGCCGCAAGTTAAGTTTGGTGGTGGAAACATAATGGTTTGGGGATGTTTCTCATGGTTCTGGCTGAGCCCTCTGCTTCCTATGAAGGGAATTCTGAAGATGGAAGGCTATCTCGACATTTTAGGCAGTTCCATGCTGCCTACATTGTGACAACAGTTTGGAGTAGGTTCATTCTTGTTTCAACAAGATCGTGCTCCTATCCACACAGCACAGGCTGTATAGAGCTGGTTTGCTGACATGGATGTTGAGGAATTGGACCGACCTGCTCAGAGCCCAGACCTAAATCCCATAGAACACCTATGGGATGAATTAGAACGTCGGCTGCGAGCTGACTAATATTCTTTTGCAAGAATGGCGTACAATTCCCACTGAAAAATTCCAGAAACTAGTAGATAGCCTCCCAGATAGAGTGGTAGCCGTCATTGCAGCAAAATATGGCCCCACTTCATACTAATTTTTGACTTCTTGTTGGTTTGTTGTATTTTTATGGCGCAAGGACAACAATGGTCATTCTGCACCAAGCAAGGTTTTTGACTTCTGTAAAGGAGAAGCAAAACATGCAGGTGTACGGATACTTTTGATCCTTATTTGCATAAATCTGGAATATTTCATTTTCAGAACAGGGGTGTTTGGTAATTTGAAATATGACAATTTGTGGAAAACCCCCTTATCATCTAGCTAATTTCAGAGAATTAGAGAAATACGGCTCACTATATCGTCGATAACTTTCTGAATTTTCAAGATATCCCACTGGTATTTTTTTTAAGTTGCCCTATACTATTGACTACAAAATTATGAAAGTTAGTTATTCATATCTTTCGCGCATGCGCAGTAAAAAATTATTTTCTTCAAATGCTCATATCTCATCGTGTATTCAATATATTAATTTCTAATTTAAGTATAATATTTTTCTTGTACGTTGACAAATGTCCTGTAAGTTTCATGAAATTTGACTGAAAATTGTGGATATTATAAGAAAAACAAGTGATAAAGTTTGGATTTTCTTACAGAAATGTTTCTATCTTTATGAATATACATGTTTGTTTTACGAAAATGCACGCAGGCACTAAGCATAGCTGGTAAAATATTTTCTGAAAGCTACAAATAATTTCCAGCTTTTTATGATACAGGGTAATCCAATGTACTTTTTCATTCTGTCAATATGTGGGTGGTCCCCTAAATGCACAAGTCACCGAAACTTTATTGGAAAGTGTGCATTCAAGCACCTTCTATATATTGGCCGTGTAGTTTTGTGGAAATTTGAAAAAAAATAAAAAATCCAAATTGTCTGGATACTTTTGGGCATATAGCATCTATTGGAGTCTACAAAAATGTAGATCGTCATTGAATAAGCATCTAAAAATTCATTACTCTGAAACAGAAAAATTTGGCAAGTCACTTCAACAATAGTTTAATGATGCAAAAAAACACCTGACATTCTGCTTTCTAATACATTGCTTAAATAAAAAGCTTTATATCTAGTAACTAAATTTGAAAATGAAATTTTTAAGTTTCTTACAGGTTGAATATCTAAGTTCAATGGCTGCAGTGGTGTAGTGATAAAACATTCATTTAGCATGCCATTATCCTGAGTTTGACTCCCAATAATGTCATCCCCCCCACAAAAAAATGCTTTCTAACTGCATTGTAGTTTGGGGGTTGGATCCCTAGGCCATTTTATGTATCATAAAACTCTCAAACAATTCCAATTCTTATGTACCATCATAGAACCCTAGATGCATAATTGAAATAGCCAATTAGGAAGCATTTCATGGATTTGTAGACATCAACAGTAATACTGTGACCTTACCTGGCATTAACAAAGCAGTAAAAATGGTTATCAATCACATATACAGGCCGCAAAAAGTTCAGTTCCACAAACTTCGACACGCTTTCTAAAAATATTAAACCTTTGTGGAATCGTAACTTTGAAGTTGCATCTAAAGAAGAAGAAAAATGGAGGTATGGACCTTTCACCAGTACCATGTGCAAACGAGCTTAATTTTATTCTAAAGAGACCAGGGCAGGATCCAGCCAACAAAAAGAAAAGAATTCTTTGGAAAAGATCTATTTCTAATGTAATATCTGTGCAACAAATTTGAAGGTAATTTAGGATGAAATTAAAAAAAATAAATGACAGTTACATCTCTTATACTCTTTGTCTTAGAAAGTAATGGCATAAAAATCAGTGATGTTCAGGGAATAGCCATTACAATGGAAATTGCATTCTCTGATGTTCTAGGCAACAACAATTAACATGCTGTCACATCAGTCAATAAAAAGTCATGAACAAAAACAAATCAGTTTTCAGGAGAATACATTATCTCCCTATAATACCTCATGGACGTTCTTTGTATTCAAATGTGCACTGCATTGATTCAGAAATACTTTTCCTGTAAACCTGATCAAATACATTATGCAGTAATCAAGAACCTACCTGTCAAATCCTTTGAAAATATTTTAGTTTTATTGTAGGATTTGGACAGAACAGTTATTTCTAGAAGCATGGTGGAAAGCCATCATCGCACCTTTTCCCAAACCAGACAAAGAGCTTCCAAATTACCGCCGTATTGCTCTAACCAGTTGCTCATGAAAATTGATGGAAACAAAAATAGTTTGCAATAGGTTGAGGTATTATTTAGAATTAGAAGGCTGTATACTACCATAATGCTAAAGTGGCTTTCATTTGATGCAATCAACAATTAATAATTTCCTTTTTCTTGGAAACCTTCACTAGAAAGGCTTTTGACAAGAAAGAGCACCTTGTTTCTCTCTCTATATTTTTTTTATATAAAGAAAGCATATCACCAAACTTAGAAATGTGCCATACTCAAATATCTTTACTAATGTGTCTCAATGGTAATATTCCAAATTCCAATTTTTTTTTTAACTAAACTACAGAACTTTTAAAATGTGTATCAGATCTATACTTTCTCACAACGTAAGAGCAAAGTGTTCCTTAGGGTTGCATTTTCTTAGTGACAGTCTTTTAATTTTGAGACTAAGTGATATCGTTAAAGACCTCTTCACTACACTTAAACTTCGATACTTAGACCTAGAACTCCGAATGGGAAATACTGTTACCTGTGTAGTTAAAAAAGTAAAAATTTCTTGTAGTCATGTTTGACCACTTATTTACAGTTAGATCCTATATTCGACATTTGGTCAACAGATGTTAAAAGCTCTGATTATCATCCAAGTTTTGTCTCATACATCTTGGGGAGCAAACCATATCATATATTCATTGCTAAGTCTTTATAGGGCATTAATTTGTTTCAAAATTAGAGTACATTTATCCTATCTGCTTCTGCCATCAACGTTTGTTAAAAAGGAAAAAGATTCCCTGATTCATGTTATATGTATCGAACCATTAAATATTTTGCATATTTTATCCATTTGCACAAATTTTAACCTTCATAACATTTTATTCGATTCCTTTAATTATGAAATCACTTTTTTAATTTTATATCTGATATTGTTTTTTCTAATCTCATCAGATTTTACTACATGGTTTCATTTCAGTGTACTTTTAAATACATTTTTTACCCTTAAAGGTTTAATTTGTTTTCATTTTATGGTCATTGTATGGTCCCGCCTTATTTGGCACAGAATAGCCCCTGCTGTCCTTGTGTCATAAAAATTCAACCAACTACATCTGTCCTATCAACAACTTAGCATACAAGCCTATATTAAAACAACTAGACCCCTTCCATCATGATAGTCTGCTTCTATACACTGGGACTTTTCAGGCTTCCCCAGTTACTAGTCTGTATATTGAGGCTGTGGAGTCTTTGCTAGTTATGTGTTGCTAATGACTGGCTCTAGAGTATTGTTTTAGACTTACCTTCAATGACTATCTTGCATCAATTCAATAACCTTGTTTCATTGCACTTTTCAATGGGTGTCCCTCATATATTCCAACCTTGGCATGAGAAAGATAAGTGCTGCTGGAAAAATGGAGATCGAAAAAAAACAACCAACAGTAGCATAATTAATGCTGAACGTCATTCCTACCCACCACCCCATTTGATATTGGCAGTCACATTTGTTTTGACTTGTCCATCTATCCAAAAGACAGTATCCCAGACATTGCTTACCAACATGCATTTGCTGATATGTTAAATATGAATGAAAGCTTTTCTTATATATATATACACAGGTAAATCAAAAACAGATAAACATATGACATTTGTGTGTGGAAATGTTTCAAAAAGTCAACAGTTGCCAAAATTCTATTTAATCTATACAAGTGAAATACATGCCACAGGTTTAGCACTGGAATATATCTTGTATAATTTTTTAATTCCAACTGTTTTATTTGTAATGATTTTCTCTGTGTGCTGCACAGCCTGTTTTCTCCCAGATTCTCACATCACTCTTGAATCCGCAGGGTTCATAAACAACTTGTATACTCACCTTGCTTGGCACAGAATGATCATTGTTGTCCTTGCGCTATAAAAATACAACCAACCAAACAACTTGTGAATATAAAAAAAATGCATACATTATATGGAAAAATTCTGCTGAATTCTTGGCTGTGTTGACATTTTTAGAAAGGAATGGACAGACTGTGCAAAAGCAGTAGCTGTAGCAACTGACAGTATCACCATTCCAGGATTTTAAAAATTATTCCTATCCTCTCTATATAAAGTATGTCACGGTAGAGTGGGAAAAGAACAAATGTTTAACAAACTACGCTTCATCAAGCCACAAATTGAAATGTAACAGTCTAATCAGTAGGAATGATTGTAGAAAAGAAGTGGTCCTAGCTAGACTTTTCACTGAATGTGCTTCTCTCTTGTCTTATTTTTAAATTTAGGCCCTGCTGTAGTGCAGTGGTAATTCATTTGCGTAGTGAGCAATTATCTAGAGTTTGACTCCCAATAGTGCCAAAAAAAAAAAAAAAGAGAGAAAGTTTGCCAACTAACTGCTCACTGTAGTCTGGGAGTTGGTTCCCTAGGCCATAAGGTTTTACCCTTGCTGTCCTTGTGCCATAAAACTATAAGCAAAAAAATAAATTTCTGATTAGTTTTTATACTCTCATCTAATTTTGTTGCATGATTTGATGTATTTAATTCAAGGTTTATATTTGTGTAAGTTCTACTTTTGTGAATATAAAAAATTGTTTTTGAAACCACATTAAATGTTCAAGAGTAATACTTTTTATAACAGTTATTTCGACACTGGCGTAAGGTTTAAAAACACGACGTTTCGGGAGCCAACTGCTCCCTTTGTCAAGTGAAGGCAGAAATGTAATACTATGTCTGCCACTAGAATGGTATGTAAAAAATTAGGTAATCTGCTTGTATACCATTTCAATTGGAATAAAAAATCTATTTCAATTATGTTGCTTAACGTTGTTAGTTTTCCATATTTTAAATTCTGAAGCATTTGTGTTGCACATATGAAATGTTGAAGGTGTTCAATAGTGTGTGTATATTGTAAGGTGGTTTGCATTACACATTCATCGTTGACAATCAATTCAGTCTTCAAACAGAAGGTTCGAGCATATAAAATGCCATTCAAATTTGTTTCACTGTATGGTAAGGGTATTTCTATGGTAGCATAAAGCTAACACATTCATTCGTTATGCCATTAACCTGAATTCAATTCTGATAATCCTGAAGAATGTGTTTCTTTATGCCCATTGTGTTCTGAAATTTGGTTCTCTAGGCAACAGAGGTTCAGAGTTCGCAGAAAACTGTAGGTCCTGGAACAACATTACATTAGTCATTCTTGTGTTGTAAAAATATTTTTTAAAGAAAAGTAGTAACTCCTTTGCTGAGGGACATTCCATTATGTTTCAGGTCTATAGCATCGTAAATGTTCACTTATTTATATTTTAATAAATTATAACTACTAAATCTAAAGTATCCACAGTAATCTTTTGATCTTTAAATTGTTATATTGTACTCTCTTTGTAGTTTTATTCATCTGTTTATTAAAAATAAAAAATTGTTAACTGAAATTACTTTTATTAAAATAATGATATTTTCATGTTCAAATGTCTTAAGTGCATTAAATGGGGTATTACTTTTAGTCGTGTCCACATAACAAGTGAATCTTTGAATTGCTTAAATGAAGAATATGAAGTCGAACCTGGTTTCGGAGGTGACAGACACTTATATCTTCGGGACCACAACATTGAAACCTTTTTAATTGTTCCTGATGAAAAGAAGCGAATTAGTAGTGCTCGCCCACCTCAGTATGTATCTGCAAATAATACTTCTAAGGAAATGCGAATGATGGGGCATTCTGATTCTACGCGATCATATGAAAATAGGTATTGATGTTTTAAAATATTAAGCTTCTTAATTATAAAGTTTTAGTATTGGATATTTCAATAATAAAAAAATCAAAACTTTTATTTAACAATTTGTGTAACTAAAAACTTACGCTTCGTATATATAATCTCTTTTCAAATTCATATTTTAAAAAGAAAATCCTTTATATATTTGCATTTTATCACAGAAGACGAGAGTATAAAAATTCCCAAGATGAAGTAAATGATTATTTGGCTCGAGCAATTGATGCCCGAAGTATCGACAGACTTCGTTCTGAACATTGTGCATTTTTCACAAATGCTTTCCATAAGCCCAAAATTGAACAAAAAGTAGGTATTGCATTACTAAATTGTTTGATGTATTTAAAATTATGTAATCTTGGTTTTCGTTTTTATTTGTTTGCATAATAAAATATTTAATATGTATATAAAATATTAAAATCATGTTTTTGCTGTCCTTGCAACATTAAAACACAAAACAAGTATTATATTACTACCAGTGTTGATCATTCGGGCATGTAATTTTTATTTCAGTAATATTATAACAATTTTGCTTTTAACCCTCTGCTTTCTGATGGCTTTTTGTAAACATGATCCCTACACCCGGGACCAGCCAACGTTTGAAATGGAATCATCTGAACTTTCATTGCCCATTCTCCCTATTCTTATCTGAGTTTTAAATCTGCTCTCCCCTTTAGAATCGGGCGGGAAATCTTCAAAACACGGGAAGACGCTACCTTTTGTCTCAATCGCCCACATTGTGAACCATAGCGCTCTTTTGGCGAAATCAGAGAACTAATAAATATAAATTGTGTAGATATATTAAGTATTATTTTGAAAATAATATTATTAATCGTATAATGTAAATTCTATGAGAAAAAGATTTAGTGATCGGAATAACAAAATGTTTGAAATACAATTCAGCAAAATATGAAGATTATTATATATCAGAGTGTAGTTTATTGCTTATGCATCTATTATGAAAGTACTCCATTCAATGTAAGTATAGATTTAAAAGTTTTCAAGAACGTTTATTTGTATAATACATTCAGAGCCGGATCTATCGCCCGCAAAATCCCACAGCACTGGGGGTTCAAACAAAAATAAAGCGAAGAATTACGTAGAAATAATGCACAGCCGTTATTCGGAGGTTTCTGTTTTCCGAAGGTTTCGTTATTCGAATATTGCAAAAGTAACAGTTGCAGTTTCTACTTCTTTTTTCAGTTGCATGCAGTATTTGAATTAGCGAATAATTTGAAACGGGTAAATAGGCAAGGGGCCGTTCAAGAATTACGTAAGCACATTTCTGGCCATTTTATACTCCCCCTCCCCCTTGTAAAGAAAAAATAAGCAAATGCCTGACTCACCCACTTCATGATTATGTAAGAATTTAGTTATATATATTTATAAAATATATATGTGTACATATATTATTAAACTACATATATTATACATATTAAACTATAAAGGATAACAATATATTTATATATAATATAATATTTTATTATAAAGAATTTTGTGACATTTCTATTACCTATTAATATTTTATGTCGAAGCAAATAGTGATAAATAAGAAGGGTTTTCTGATAAAACGCTTATTAAAAAATACAATACATACGTTATAATTTAAAAATATCCGAGGGCCCATGTTGTCTAGAAGGTAGCCCCCCAAGCAAAAAAGCTTGACAGCCAGCCGCTGGTTTAAGTAATCAAATATTTAACTGTGATTACGTGTATTTTATTATGTTTTATGTCTTTTACACATAGTGCGGCTGCCTTACATCCCAGTTTTGTAGTTCTGTCACTTCCTGACTATGTGTTGGTTTTATTATTTTCTGTGTCTTATGTAAACATGGTTCAGACTCACCCCTCTCCGTTGTCAGCAAAAATAAGCAAATCTCAAACCCCTTCCCCCAAGGATGCTTATGTAATACTTGAAAGCCCCTAATAAGCGAATAAGTAAATTAGCGTTAATTTTTTTTGTTCAATTTTTTTTAATCTGTTGGGGAATCCAGTGGCTTGGTTGTTTAAAGCGTTAGCCTGGCAACTTACTCGAATGGCAGTTCGAATCCCCGCGTGCTGTTTGTTTCTTTGGAAACGTATTGTGTTTCGGAGGTCATGTAAAGACAGCGGTCCCATCTAAGACAGCCCAAAGTGTAGCTTTGGGACGTAAAACTAACAAACTAAACCAAATTTTAAACTTTTATGTCACCGAGAGTCTACTTAGTAGTAATGGTTCGATATCGGTTAAAAGGATAATTTTCCAGAAAAATCAATTTGCTTTAGTCAATAGAACAGGGTATATTTTAAGATAGCAAATCATAGGCAATTGACCCATTTTGAAATTTATTAGTGTCATAAATATCTGCAAATATTACAAAAAGGCCCGCTGTCTTCTGTCCACGGGCGCCGTTAGCGGGTTAACAGGTGGACT
This sequence comes from Dysdera silvatica, assembly GCA_006491805.2. NCBI lineage: Eukaryota > Metazoa > Arthropoda > Arachnida > Araneae > Dysderidae > Dysdera > Dysdera silvatica. The sequence goes on from QLNU02015360.1 coordinate 107,156,244, forward strand.
CGTCCCCTCAATGTTGGTATTAGGGTTCCATGAGCTCCTCCCAATTTCAAACAAAAATTTTATAATAGGTAACGTCGTTCAAAATTTAAAATATTTTCTCTTTCTTTTCTTTTTTTTTTAATCTAAGGAATGCGGTTATATTTTTCGGCGTAGTGTATTTAGTACAAAATAAAAACAATGCACTTTGTCATTTATTTGATGTAATTATACCTTTTGTTGGATTGTATTATATGGCGCTTTTTTCTGCATGGCAGCGTTTTCATTGACGTGTTATTATTTCAACTTTCAAGTGGAACGTTTTTAATAACGTTACAACCACAACTACATTTTCCCAATTTTAATTTCGCAAGCTCAAGGAAATTTTTGGCCCTCTACGCTCATTATCAACGACATAAATTAAAGGAACTGTCTACACCAGGGTTGTCCAACATACGACACACAGGCCACAATCCTACCTACAGCTGTCTAGAAAAAAAAATCCAAAATAAAAATTTTAGAACTTTTAAAATAAAGAAAAATCGCGGTGACCATATGTGTGTGACCCCCTTCCATGTCCTAAATAAATAAATGAATAACCAGAAGCAACTTTGAAGGGAGGCTGGGGTTCATCCCTTTTTTTTGTTTTGTTTTATTTTCTGAAACAGCTGACTTGCGAGATCGGTGAAAAACTTCTAAAAGTGGCCCGCTATCAAGAAAGGTTGGACAACCAAGGATAAGATTCCAAGTATAGGACTTCTGATCTAATAATCTCGTAATCTAGGGACACGTACTGTGCTCATTGTCAAAAGCACGCTAAAAAAACCCCAAACTTTGGAAATGGACAATATGGGTTCCCAATTTTCATCTTTTTTTCCTAATTGCTCCTGGTAAAATTCCGCATAAAGGTTTGAATTTTCTATGAACGTTTTCATTACGGTGTATATAAAGAACAGGGAAAAATACGCAAATGATGTCGATCCTGTAGGCAAATCATGGATTGGTCCAGGAATTCCTCTAAAACTGAATTCTCGGATTTTTTCCTTATTAATATCATTACTCCATGAATAATCGTAACACTCATTTTCCGGCTCAGTTTACTCTTCGCTTTCCTTAGAATCAACAACTATATCTCCAGGTAAAAAGGAATCACGTAATTCATCATTGAAAAAATCACTTTAAAGATCATAGCTTTCAAAATCACTTTGGCCATTATCAAATTATGTATAGCATATGGCGTCATGTAAACCGTGTTTACGAGAAGCCATTTCAAATAAAATGAAACAAAAGAAGCCAACGAAACAAATGAACAAGCAAATAATCAAATTAATTTGCAAACGAAAGAAAACAAGATTGAACGAATCCAAAACAAAAAAGAAAATTCAATTCCCAAATAAAGTTTGGCGAAATTGTAGTTGAGTAGAGCTAACTAGATTTCAATTGCAACCATTTGTCATCTTAGGTCATTGAAGCACAAACCCATAAAATCAACCGCAGATAGTTAATGCCTCGGGAGGTGCAGGAGTTGAAGACGAGGGTCAAGCCCTCCACATGCCTCACCCCCGGCCGTACGGCCGTTTCAGGAAGCAAGTAGCTCGGGCGACCGTTTCAGAAAGCAGCGGGTTAATATAATTTACAAATCCATGGTGAAAGCATAATGATTTCTTTGGAAATTTTGAGGATGTGTGTGTATATATATATATATGTATGTATATAAATAATAGAACCTCTATCATCCGACTCTTTCCTAACCAGCACCTCTCTTAAGTGGCATCAGTTTTCATATTAAGTATTTTTTCTTAAGGCTTAGCATGACTGGAATGGCAAAAAAATGTGATTGAACAGAACTGAAGTTGTTACAGAATCTCTGTGGTAAAGTTGCAAAGTAAAGACGAAGACCACATTTTGTCAAACAAAAATTAATTTGAAACCTTTAGTGAGATGTTTTAATTTCATGGTAAAATTCAGGAAACTGTCTTTAAAGTAACGTTACTTTTCTGTTAAATGTGTACCTGTTATATAAAAAATATGCTTCTAATTACTATAATTGGTGACAGACTTCAGAATTCATACATTTTTGATTATCTGAAAATTTCGTTTTACCAATGTATGCTTGATCCCAATTGATTCGGATTATGGAGGTTTCACTGTGTATAAATGCAGAATATTCCGAAACAAACTGATCAACAAAAAGAGTGGAAACTATGGCTCATTTTATTAAGGAAAAGCCTTCATAGTCATAGTTGATAATGCTTAGTTTTTAAATGGTGACACTCCTCATTTGTCATCTTGCCAAAGTCATACCCTAACTGTTAACTGTATCTATATCAGAAACTATTGCATATAATGCCATAATCTTTTTTCTTCCTTTAGAGCCATAAAAATGGTTCCATGATGGTGAGTTTTTTTATCAAAGCAAAAGGGGGATAAGTGTGAGTGTAAGTGCAATATAAAAATTCAGACCCTTTTAAAAAAACAACTGAAAATTGGCTGTTATTTTAATTTTTTAGCCCTAGCTCAAAATGTCCTCTTATTAAGAATACATTATTTTTAGATAATAGGACATTACTTAAAATACCTAATAATTGTATAATAAAAGTTGCATAATTGTGTATTGTACTTTGTTTTATCATCACTCAAAAACAATGCATTTGCGGTCGTGATATGTTTCAAAACGAGAATAAAATTGTTTTTTGTGTATTTTATTTAAATTTGTTTACATAATTTGTAATCACTGCATGATTTTTACATCATTGTTTGCATTGTAACAGCAAAAAGTAATGCATTTACTGTGTGAGTTAAATTACTACAACTAATCTGCCTAAAAGGTGGGGATTACAACCCGCCCTTCTTCCTGCTCTTTGTATTCCTTCATGTACATCATACTGTCTGTTTTTCAAATCGTGGGTTTCTCCGTATTTTGAAATATAAAGGATCCTGTATGCATACTTTTAATAGACAAAGAAAACTCAACCGCAACTTTATATTCACTGTAAAACATGATGGGTCCTGCAAATGCACTATTTTTGAATGTTGATAAGGCATCTTAGGCATAATCTGGTGGGGCAAAGGGGGCACATGCCCCCAATGTTTTTAGAACAGAGGCAAAATCATATTTTTTTACACGTAATTTTGTTTTCCCCCCCTCCCCCCCGGCCCAAAGTTTGCACTATATTTAACCCTAGAGTTATTCCTATGCATCTACATATAGACAACCCACATCAGTTCTTTGCTAAACGCAATGGAAAATTTCAAATACATAACATTTTTCTCTACATTAAACATTAGATTTAAAAAAAAATTAAATTCAGCTCACTTAACCAAATAATGCGTCAGACTTCCCCTTTTATTTGAACTTAACAGTGTAATTTGAACATCGTCTCGAATGGATAATATGGCTGTCAAGTGTTGCATCGCTATATCCAATATGGATTTTCCTTCTTAAAACAAAATCACCATTACTATAACTGATATGTTTAGTAAAAAAATAGAATAGTAAACCAAATTTCTTCTAAGAATTCTGTCATTATATTCGGTTGGTCATTATAACCGTCTTTATAAACGATTTCCACTGCATTTATCTTAGATGGATTGTAAGATAATGAAGCCATAGCATAACATAAAAATTAAATAATGTTACAGTATAATATTGCCATAAGTATTAAATGTCAAAAGCATACTCCAATTGTGACTTTTATTGCCTATTATAGTATACTATAATATATAGCTACTATAGTGACTATTTATTGAAATTGAAACTTCTGTGGAATTGTTGTTAAAACAAGTTTGACAGGTTTGTAAATGGGTATATTCGTTTATAAGTGAATATACAAATGTTTTATATATATATATATATTATTATTATTTTTTTAATTTTTTAAAAGCAAATAATATGTCTGAGTTTAAAACATTCTTTTTTTATATGATTCTGATTATCAGTTTGTAAGTAATTATAAATTTTCATGTTGCATAAAAATCAAAGACAAATTCGTTTCATTTACAGTCAACTATGACTTACTTATGCAAATGTTATTTCTTTCTTATAGTATATGAAACAATATTATATATATTAAAATTGAAAGTACATTTTGCTGAATGCTTAAATAATATCAATGTACAGATGACTAATGATTAATAGCATCGTTTTTAACTAACATAAATATGATGCCGAACTTCATGTGGATTTTGGAAGCATTAAAAGATGAACACACAAATTTTTAAAATTTTGTTTTATTAGCTTCTAACACAAAAGATTTTCAAAAGTTTCTAATTGTCCCAAGCATATTTAAACTTAAAATATATTTATGATAAATTGAAATAAAGTATTTTTTCTCTTGTCAGATGCTTTCAGCTTGCCATTCTTTCAATTATTACTTATTTTAAAATTTCCATTCAATTCATATCTATAAAAGACATGCTTATGAGCTTTGATATGTTTTTAAAAATTTTGCAGTACCCATGGGTTTTGTAAGCTAGTTTCACCATATCTTATATTTGCAAAAATGAACTTTTCAATTATCTTATTAATTTTTCAACTTTGAAGCATAAAAAGGCATGAGGCATATTTGAACTCAAATCCAAATACAGCCATGCTTTAAACATTTTAAAATTCTGATATGATACACATTTTATCATGTAGTATATGTGCGAAGGAGATAAGATGCTGTCTACCTACTTCAAATGTTCATGCTTCATGCTGCTTTTCATTGTCATCATCCAGCTGGTTATGTTACCTGTGTAAGTAACGTTTTTGTTAATTTTTTATTAAGTGCTTTTGATTACTTTCATAAAATGTATTTAAATAGCATTGATGGTTAAATATTGTATGTCATAGTAGAAGGATACACATTACTATTTATTTCATTGGTATTAATTGTACTGATGTTCTGCAATCTGCAGTAGCTGTTGATTTGACACCAGCCTTTTTACATTCCACCCCCTTCTTTCCTTTTTTTTTAACTTCCTTGATTTTCAGAGCAAAATAAGGTTCCAGTTATAATGCATAAAAAATGATTTATGGTGTCCAACCAAACAAAAAGAAAAAATTATTTTTCTGACTCATAACAGCTTTAAGGAAAAAATAAATTTTGCCAAACACTTTGGCTAAAGTTGAACCATCGATTTTTTGGGTAAAATCCCAATGCTTTGTCTGCTAAATCACCAAATATACAGCTAAGCATCGTCTGTTTCTTATAATTATATTTGTTAAGGGGGAAATTTACATTTAAAAATTTTATTATTTTAATCCCCCTACAATCTTCTTTTTAAGCCCTTCAGTGGTAATATGTTTACTTAACATGCCATTAGTCCACATTCAACTCACAGTGGAAAAATGCTTTACTAACTGCTCGCTGTAATCTTGAGATTAGTTCCCTAGGCCTTAAAAGGTTTATTTTCCTCAGAAAAATGTGTCCTGCCCTATGGTTGAGTAGTAGTAATGCATTTGTCTACTTTGTCATTAATCTGGGTTCAACTCCCAGTGATATCGTGGAATGCATGCTGTTTTTCTTTGCACCATAATTGGCTTATTTTCTAGGCCATAAAGATATAAATTCCTTGGAGAAGTGTAGGTTCCAGTGCAGCATGAATTTTACTGACGTTATATGATAAGAACACCAGCAAAAACTTTTTTAAAAACATACCTCTTAACAAAACATTTATTTTTTTCTTTGCCATAAACAATGTGTTGAATTAAGTTAAATTTATTAGCAGGATAAGAAAGGAATAATTTGCATCAATTTCATTTATATTTATTTAGTTTTTAAAGTGAGAAAATATGAATTATACATTCATTAAAATAAGTTTCATGAGCTCTAACATAAAAACATTTGTTCTTTTGCTACTTGACTATTTCTTGTAAGATTTTTAATACTTTTATTAATATTTTTCAGAAATGTCTTGCAATTACTGTTGCAACTCTTGGCTGGCTTTGTTTTATTTGTAGTTATCATTTCAATTAATGCGCCTAATAACTTAGTAAGTCACTCATGTTATTCCACTTAAAATACTCATGTTTGTTGTTACCTGTTTTTTCAACATCCTTACATCTATTACTCAAATATTGTGCATTTTCCAGATAACTATATTAAACTAGTTTTTTATAAATAAAAAATATTTGTATAACAAAATATTTTAAATGCTTGATTATTTGTGGTAATGGTTGGCATAGCTACCATGAATAATAAAATTTGCTGATAGTCCAAATAACACAAAATAATAGTAAAAATACTAAACAAACATTAAAATTTAAAAAACTATGCATTATTACTACAAATATGCTTACCATATACTACAAAACCTAAAGCTGTAGGGGAATATATATATAATGACTGTTTTGAGGAATAGCCTTTTTTTCCATATGTCACTGGAGTGACAACCCCCACATCCATGGGGAAATTTTTCCATAGTGTATGTTCTCTAACGTTGGTCTACAGGCTATTGTATATTATGTGGAATTGCAGTTAATCATCTATGTGTTAATACAATTTGCCGCACATGCTTCTAGGCTTCTCACAGGTTTTTTCAAATCATATGAATACACTGTAGTTTGAAATGATGTCATGAATTTGATCGGATGTCTGCCGATATGGAAAAGTCAGGGAAATTTGAAATTCATTGTTATAATAAATAGCTTATTAAAATAATTTTCCTGAACTGTGCTTTTCATACCACATTGCATACTGAAAATTTTGAGAAACTTATACTTTTGACTAAACTTCTTCCAAAAATTACCCTTTTGCACCAAAACTAATATAATTTATATAAAATTATTAAGCCCATATATTTCTCAGCACTGGGCTAGCCTCAGCTACAGTGTGGGAAAAAGAAATGGAAGATATTCCAGAACATAATACTGGGTGATCCAAATTAAACAGGAGGTATTTAGATCTCTCCCTAGAGAAAACTACTCGGCCAATTTCACCCAAATTTCGTACACATGCTCTCCTTGTATGCGGTTTCGATTTCTGAAAGAAAAAATTGAGTTCATATTTCGGCCGCTAGAGGAGGAAATGGCGCTGCGGAGCAGGCAATTTATATATTACTTAACATGCGCAACATCCTCTGCCTATATAAGGAGTCGTGAAGCATTTTTCCACCATACGAGGACTCCGTCATGAAACTTACTTTACCAGATCGCGCGTTACTTGTTAAGCTCTTTTATCAACGAAATAACAATGCTTCTGCGGCACTTAAAGCATTTCGACAGGTAAAAGGTTTACGCAGAGGCACTCTCACAATTACAAATCTTCGAAAAATGGTCTTGTATTTTGAAGAGAACAGAACATTCGCCATTAAACGAGGCTGAGAGGCCACAAACCAACTCGAGTGCAGCAATTTGAAGAGTTGCAACTGCAGTAGTGGAGCGGGGAGCAGCAAGTGCACGTGCGATATCACGGGAATTGGACATGCCATATACGACAGTGTAGAGAGTTATGAGAAATGTCCTGAAGTTTTATCCGTATAAGATAGCCCACACTCAGCAATTGCTTTCTGGTGATAATGACGTGCGGAAAACATTTGCTTTTATGTTCATTGCTCGGATGACAGTGGATGATGAATGGCCTTGGCAGATACTGTGGAGTGATGAGGCCCATTTCCACTTGAATGGCGCTGTAAACATACATAACTGCCATATTTGGTCTGACACAAATCCCCACGTTCATCAACAAATTCCGTTGCATGCTCCAAAAGTGACAGTGTGGTGTGGCTTCACCTCATCTTTCGTCATTGGTCCTTACTTCTTTGAAGAAAATACGGCCTCGGGGCCAATGACATGTTCTGTTACTGGCTCTAGGTATGCATTTATGCTCTGGAACTTTGTCATTCCTTCGCTTCAACAGAGAAATTGTCTTGACACTACAATTTTCATGCAAGATGGTGCACCCCCGCACATCGCGTTGCCTGTTCAAACATTATTACGGCAAAACTTTTCGGATGACAGAGTGATTAGCAGGTCATTTTCAACATCTTGGCCGCCTCGGTCACCCGATCTTAACCCTTGTGACTTTTGGCTGTGGGGATATTTAAAGAGCTGCGTTTATAAAGGCAATGTTCCGAACTTAGCAGTCTTAAAAGACAGAATTTCGCAACATGTATCCCACCTCCAAGCGAATGAGTTACGTTCTGCCGTGGAATGTGTTGTGCATCGAATGCAATTTCTAGAGCAAAGAGACGGCGGACATACCGAGCCGTATCTGTGATGATAGTGTGGTTCCACATGTGATAGCAATAAAGTTATTGCACAAATCTTTTTTTTAGTCATACTTACTGTCCTACGGTATACTGTAATTTGTAGTTAATTTAGTGTGATTGCAATAAAGGTTATTGCATGTTAAAACACTTTTTCGTTGTTAATATTAATAAATTGCCTGCTCCGCAGCGCCATTTCCTCCCCTAGCGGCCGAAATATGAACTCATTTTTTTTCTTTCAGAAATCAAAACCGCATACTCTGGAGAGCATGTGTACGAAATTTGGGTGAAATTGGCCAAGTAGTTTTCTCTACAGAGAGGTCTAAACACCTCCTGTTTAATTTGGATCACCCTGTACAGTACGTCCAAAACCATTGAATGCAAAAATCTTGAAAAAATGGACTCACTAATTTGATGGTGACTGCAAAAAAATGTTAGAATAAGGAGAGAGAAATAATGCTTCAAAGGAAAACAAGATGAAAATTTCCTAAATACGAGAAGATAAGCCAAAGTACATACTTGGGAAAAAAGAAAATGGAATTGGAAAGGAAAGTTATTTGAGTTAGAAAAAGCTTACTTAAGAAAAGAGGTAAGAAATATGTTTAAGAGAACAGGTGAATTAAAGAGAAGGTTCCAACTGAAAACTTCACTGTGTAAAGACAAAGAAGGATATTTGATAGGGAAATTTTTTAAACTACTAATTAAATAAGCGGGATATTTTGAATAATTGTTGGACTTAGAGGAAGGGAAAGATATTGATGTGTGTATGTGAAGAAATGCCAGATTGATTGATTGTTTGGCTTTTTTATGGCGCAAGAGCATCTGGGCTATACTGCGCCAAAATGCAAAAGACAAATCATCCAAAAGTGAGTAGAGATACATTGAAAGGGAAGAAGTAGTAGTGGTACAATCATTAAGGAATAACAAGTTCTAGAGAGGATGGCCTTGAGGCAGAATTAATTAGTATGGAGGAGTTGAATTGAGAGACAAAGTATATTCACGAGTTAAAGAAGTATAGGAGGGGGAAGACATGCCAATAGAATAGCGCTCAGCAGTCTACCCCATTCACAATAAAAATGACAAAAGCAACTGTGCTAACTACAGAGGAATCTCATTACTTAATACTGTTTATAAGATATTTTCAAAATGTCTGGGGGTTTATGCTGAAAGAATTATAGGAGACTACCAATGCGGATTCAGAAGAAACAGATCAACAACAGACCATATATTTTCACCAAATGTGATCCTTAAGAAATACTATAGATTTAATATCAGGGTACATAAACTATTTATCGATTTTGAATAAACGTACAATAACATCCAAAGAAATAAGCTTATGAAGTTCTGAAAGAACTACATAGTCCCTCAAAAATTTAGTAAAGCTAACGTTAAAGAATACCAAGGCCAAAGTAAGGATCCAAGGTCAGCTCTCAAGTGACTTTGAATGAGATGTTTAAGACAGGGTAATGCCCTTTCAACGACATTATTTAATTATGCACTTGAAGTTGCCATAAGAAAAATGACCATATGCCCAGGTGACACGATTTTTAATGGAACATTGCAGTTTCTTGCTTTTGCAAACGATACAGTTTTAATAAGCAGGGATGCATCTGGACTCTCTGGAAACTGTAAGTTTGATAATTGCGCTTAAAAAACTCCGAAAACAATAGGGCAAACTCTCAGGTTAACAATACAAACAAAACTAAATATATTATTAATTCAAAGGATAGAAGGTGGTTTCAGAATGTGAATTACTTGGAAAGGGAAATAATAGACAGTAAATTTGAACAAATGCAATAATTTGAATATTTAGGAGCTATGATATACCAAACAATTGCAAGACACGTACAGAGATTAAAGCAAGAATTGCAGCTGCTAGTAGGTGCTACTTCACATTCGAGAAAATATTAAGTTCCAAGAATGTCTCACAAAAACTAAAACTTACCATATATAAAACATTAATGAGACCTGTAATTTTATATGGAGCAGAGACATGGATATTTACAGCTAGAGACAAAGAATTACCTAGAATATGGAAGAGAAAAATGCTTTGGAAAATATTCTAGGCAATTATTGAAAATAGCATATGGAAAATTAGCAAAAATTGGAAAATATACCATTTATATGGAGTCCATGAGCTTGTGACAGAAATAAGGAAAAAAAAAAAAATACTTAGATGACTCAGACATGTGGAAAAGATGGGAACCCAGGATGGCTAAGAAAATTGAAAGCCAATCCTGTAGGAAGAAGAAAAGTGGATCATCCTAGGAAAATTGTGTGGTGCAGAATTATCCTTGTTGTCCTTGTGCCATAAAAATGCAACCAACATCCTAGGAAAAGGTGACTTGATGTAGAAGATGATTTGAGAAGAATGAGGGTAAGAGAATGGCTAAGAAAGGCTTTAGATGAAGAATATGGGCAAGGATCATTAAGGAGGCCCAAGTCTTTCGGTGACTGTAACGCTGAAGATGATGATATACAGTCATGGCTAAAAGTATTAAGCACTCGTAAATTTTGCCTTTTACTACAAGCGTGCCCCTTGAAATAACTAATTTTTTATTATAATATTATTGGCATATGTAAACTAAAACAACAGCAAATGCCATTGCTTTTAATAGTGAATAAAACACTTGTAAAAAATTAATGTGGAAATTAGGTTTTCTTTGTAGAAGTCTTAGTCTTTCATTACTCTTAGTGAATGGAGATATAGTGGAGTTTTGTTTGTTTCATCTAAGTCATTAAGTGCTTTTTTTTTTCTTTGAAAAATACTGAAAAGAAGTACCTTAGTCAGCAATAATGTTTAAAAATTGAGTTTTTAGTTCAATTGGACTAGAGTCAAGTTGAAATTGCAAAAACTATAAAACATTCAAGGTGCATAGTTCAATATGTCATGAAAGGTGTTAAAAATACTGATTCACATTTAAATTATAAAAGAACTGGGGGAAGAGGGATTACTTCACCCAGAAAGTGACAATTTGCTTATACATGCTTCTTTGAAAGATCATAAAGAAACATCAGAACTGGCTGTTGCTTTGTTTACAGAGACAAGAAAAAAATCACCTTGAACAACAAGGAGGTGGCTTGGAGTAACTAGACTCAACAGTTGTAAGGCAAGGAAGAAACCATGGTTCTCCGATAAAAACAAGAAAGTGCAGCTTGCATGGACTTTTAAACACCAATAACACACTGAAGAGGGTTGGTCCAAAGATTTATGGTCTCACAAATCTAACTTTAAAATATGTTTTATTTAATTTACATTTATGCAGAAAATATCATTTGTATCGAAAGATAGGAACTTTAATTTAAAAATCACTTTAGGTGTTTGGTATACATGCTGTTATTGTATGTGAGGTGAAGGATAGGTGAAGAATGCCATCCATAGTGTTCACTGTGAGACGCAGAGAAGGCAGTATAATGATCGGGATTGCATGGTGGCAGACGATGCTAGCTAAACGTTCATCTGTGAAGGGATACATGGATACACACATGGGTGGACACATACATCCATGTACCATTAATGCCCTTGCAATTATCGTTTTCCCAGATTTACAAACATGGATGAGTTAAATTCCAACAAAACAATGGATCTTCTCATAAGTCTACTGTGACTATGGAGTGATTTAGTAAAAGTAGTGTAAATCTTCTGGACTAGCGTGCACAGTCTTCGGATCTCAATCCCATCGAGCACTTTTGGGGGTATTCTCAAACACAAGATTCGGGAGCATTTCATTACTTCAAAAGAAATGTTAAAACAAATGTTACAAGAAGAATAGAAGACGGTAACAAAAGTGGAATATCATAAGATACTAAGCACTGTGCCTAAAAGAATTAATGTTGTCATTAAGACTAAAGGAGGCTCAACTCCCCCCACCCCAATACTCATAACTTATCATAAAAGTGCTTATTTTGTATCTATACATTTTTATATTTTCCCCATCTTTTCAGTATTTTAAACTAAATGAATTATTATAGGGTGCGTAATGCTTATGGCCAAGACTATTTCTCAGGAAAATGTGTTTGCCAAACATATAACTGAAACTTGAAGTGGAGGGGGAGGTGTTTATCTAATCTGTAGGGAATTCTGATTATACCAGTCTCCTTTTGCTTATGCACACTTTTTAAGTAGAATAAAAGGTGAAACATCAGCTTTGTAATTATATACTCAATTTTTACAAACATGAGTTTCAATCAGTTTTTCAATCATACGATTGAGCTGAAACTTACAGCAAATTGGGTTATGCTATGCAAATGATAAAAGTTTTGGAGTTACTGTGCATGCATGGGTTGAGCAATGCCCTTTGAACTGCTATTTTAGCCATATAGATAGAGAGCTGTACGGGACATAGAAAATTGTCTATGGTTGTCTGTCACCTGCAAACGTTTAATGAGAAGACACTGTATCTCTTTGACAACAGAGTTCACCATATGAGCAAGTTGTGAAGTTTGAATGGGGATGAATGATTGACCTTTGTGAAGGGTTTTTACTTATTGTGCAATAACAGCTTGTGTGGAACACAATGCTACGACAATGATGTGAGTGTGGAAACAGTAGGCTAAAGAGAACTAGACAAGTTGATAATCTGGCCGTGGATGATGAAATGTTATATCAGTATGGGATGATAGACATCTCATCCGCATGGCAGTGATGTACAGTACAGCTTCATTTTGACAGTTGGCAGAATATTGGAGCACTGCTACTGGCATGTCTTCTGCTCTAACAACTCGTCAGCATTTGCTGCACCGTGGACTGTGTGCAAGAGTTCCTTTATATAGGATCCCTCTGACATAAAACCATAGACTCCTGCAGATACACTGGGCTGAACAACATAGACAGTAGCATGCTGATTGGCAACAAGTTATCTTTTCTGATGAATCCTGCTTTAAGTTGGGGTACAGTGATGGCCTCATCTGCATTAGATGCTATGGCAGTGGACGCCACCTTCTGTAGTGTGTTACCCGACGTCGTTTTGGATGAACCCTGAGTATAATAGTCTGGGGCACCATTAGGTATCATGGACGATCTTGGCTACTAAGAGTTGTCTGTAATCTCAACAGCAACTGGTACATCAGAGAAGTTCTTGAGCCTAAAGTTATACCCTTCCTTCAGTGTATTCTTGGAGCTGTATTTCAATGGGACAGCGTCCATCCGCATGTTGCTAGGAATGTTCAAGACTTCTTTTCATCACAACAGATACAGCTTCTTCCTTGGCCTGCATGCAAACTGCCGTTACAAGGTAAGTAAAATACACTTCACAAAAGCCGATCATTTGGCCCTGTTAAAACTCTGCAACTTACTTATATAGTGCTGTTTGTCGTCGTGGAGGCATAATGTCTTATCATGAAATGTTTACCGTTGGCAGACAATTTATTGTTTATACAGCTAAATTACTACTATTACTACAACTAAAATACTATTTATACAGCTAAAATGGCAGTTCAGAGGGTGCTGCTCAGCCCACACATGTGCAGTGACTCTGAAATTCTAATGATTTGCATATCATGCCCTAGTTTGCGTTTGCCATAAATTTGAACTCAATCATGTGATTTCTTCATGGTGTTTATAATTTTTACAAACATGAGTTTGATTAAACTCTATTATAATGAACTCAAAAAGGGCCAAATGAAAACGTCGTTGTAAATATTTAATTAATGCAAGTTTTTAGTGTAAAGAAATGCATTTTTTAATAGTTTTTATATTTGTAAATTCACAGTAATTAAGTCATAAATGGCTTTGGGGTTTGTGTTAGTGGATTTTACAATCTTGAAATTTGTTTTATGTAAATTTAATGCACTGCCATGTGTTGTCTACTATAAGTAACAACTGGAAATCGATTAAGATTTGGTCTGGAAAAGTCAGAGAAGTTTGAAACAATTTCAGTAGACAACATGTTTACACAAGAATAAATTTTTATATGCAATATTTCTAACTTGAATTTCAGCATCATAATAAATTGGTGATCTTCCCTGATGCACATTTATGCTATTTTCAACAACCATGCTTGCTTTTTTAAATTTTCTAGCAAATTTTTGAGTCCATCTTCAGAATTTTGGTGTCCACCACTGAACAATCCACCTAATAATTTACCTAATCCTTTCAAATTTTGGAGTCCAACACCGAATCATCTACCTTCAGATAATCGGAAATTTACGATACAAAAAATAAGATTAATCTTACAGTGCATAATGAGAACATTTTAAATATTGTTAATGAAGCTACTAACACTGTAGTGAGAATAGTGTTTAATTCTATTTCTATGATTAGAAAAATGGATTGTTAAACTTTAGAATGAAAATTTGAAATTTTTATTGTAAAATACCATAAACTTATTTTTATATCCATTTTGTTTATTTACAACTGCTTTTGCAATATTAAAATAAAAATTGAAATTGAAGAGTGCTAGATTATAAATAAAACTGAAATTTTAAAAAAAAATCTTTTCATGAAACAATGTATACATATATGTGAATTGTTTGAGAAATTATACATGACCTGCAGTAGTTGTGAAAAAATCCGTATTTGCTAATTTCAACATTTCAAATTGGAAAAATATGCATTTAACTATATGATATCAGTTTTGTGTTTTTGTCTTTTTTTCATTAAATTCAGTAATTTGTTTTAATTGAAAAATATGCATGCATTTTACAAATTCTTGATTAATGAGATTTCGAACTCTTAAGTAATTGACACTAATTTATTTATTTATTTAAGGTTGCAAAGCAGATTCTGCCCTTTTCTTTCATTAAGTTTATGGATCGTTTAGTGAACAATCGAAAACATACCCAATTTTTGGCTATGTTTATTGTATCCATCATATTTGCAAGTACATTTATTCCCATTGTAAGTTTCTGAGAATTTGTATCTTTTATTTTATGTCTGTTTCTCAAGGAGTTATCATGAATAAATTTTTTGTAATAGATTTAGGATATAAAATTCAAAACAAAAATGAGCTTTTATTTTATAATCTTATAATAACTAGTAGAATGTGTCGCTTGTCAGAATGCAAAAGAAAAAAAAAAGAAGAAATGAGTGGCAAAAGAAACTAAAACAGAAAGAAAAAGTACAATAAAGGAACATAAATGAAAATAAAAGTAGTAAAGTTTACAAAGGGGGAGGGAGAAGACAAAGAGAGAAAGTGAATAGAAAATGAATAAAAATAAGTAAATCCTACAGGTGGCATGAGAAAAGTTTTGCAACATTTAGAGAACTATCGTTCTCTTTATTAAGCAAAGTGTCAAGAAAATGTGAGTGTCTTTTATTTATACTCTCAATTCAGGTCTTCCTCTAAGTAGTCCCTCACTCGACTTCTCCATTTCTTGAAATATTTCATGTGATTCAGATATTGGTTTTGTCTGAGATATGAATTGCCCAATTTTGTAGCCGAAAAGGCTCTCAAGACACTAGTAAAGGTCTACAGTGGTAAAAAGTGAGTTTTTATGAAGAACCTTTGCAGCATTCTAATAGGAATGCTGCAAAAAATTTTCATAACCTGAAAATTGATCTTCCAGCAAATCTCAAACTTGTAATATGACCCCTTTTGCATATATATATACATATAATTTTGCACAAGCTATTGGGGTTTAACAAAACTTGCTGCAACGAAAGCACTGCATGTGGATCCCAAAGTAGCTACTTTAAAACTGAGAATATGGTTCTGTTCAGTTTGCATATTTGTGTGTATTATTCAAATGAAACACTTTGCCCAAATAAATGTGAAAGTGTTGGCTGTATGAAAAGAAAAGACTGCATTTTTTCCTTAAAGCAAGATAAATATTTTTAAATCTGCATTACATGTTGTGCATTCTTTTAATTTTTATTAAAATATTTATTCTTTGTTTAATTTTCATAAATGTAAAAGTTATCCTGGATCTTCAGGCAAAATTTTCTGCTGTCCAAAAAAAACGTAAAACACACCTTGCATCTTATTTTAGTGTAGTCTTATAAATTTTATACATTGTGTTGTGTCAGAAAAATTCGAACAACTAATGATGACATTGCGATTATGAAAGTTAATAGTGCAGAGGATTTTTTCCCAAAAAACTTCTGTTGCTTTTTATACAGGGTCTCCCACTTGTCCTACTATTCCTACTTTTTGGTGAAATGCCCTGCTTTTCTATTAACTAATAAAATCCAATGTGAAAAGTTAACTTAGAAAGAGTCGTTTTCAGTCGTCAAATTACTACTCAACTGTAACCGAAATACCGGACCATTCCTTGTACAGGAATTGTCATCAATCATCCACAGTTTTGATGTGAACTTTATATGTAGATGAAGCAATAGCCTAAGTGAAAAAGCAGTTGGATATGTATGTCTAGTTTTGGAATTCTGATGTTACTCAGCCAGTTCAATGTTGCTGTTTATCTTCAGTGTTTTTTGGCCATGCAGAAGCAGAAACAATGTTTACAGAGATTCGTAAAGAACTTAAAATGGAAGAGCTTCGTTTGTCTAAACTGGTCGTGGTACCAATGGACGGTCTAAATGTAAACAAATCTCTTTATGAAAAAATGGACAATGTAAAATAATCTGGTTTCCCCTGGTCTTGTTGACATTGGGTGTTGCAACCCACATGTTGTGCATGATGCTTTTGGAAGTGGTCTCAAAGAAGCATCCCTTAATATGATTGAAGATTATGCTCACAATGTGCATATATGGTTCAAACGTTCTTCTGCCAGGAGACAAAGATTTTAAAAATTTTCTAGCAATGTTCAATTTAATAGAGCAGTATTTTTTGCAGTTTTTAAGCTCTAGGTGGCTTACTCATGCCCCAGTGCTAAAGATACTCATGACACAACATGAAGCTTTACTACATTGCTTTTTAAAGTTCATACCAAAAAATGAGTTTTGTGTGTGTAAATAACTCTCAATATAACTAGATTGTTAGTGTGCTGAAAAACAAGTTCCTCCTACCATTGATGCAGTTTTTGATTCATATTAGTGAGCTGGTTTTTTTTCTAAGTTGCTTTTCCCTTTCCAGAATGAACATCCATTGGTTCATGTTTCATGTGATAAACTTTGTAAAGTAAAGACGATGTTAAAAAAAATTGCAAAACCAGATGTCATGAAAGAGTCTTCTGATTTGTGAGCATTAAATTTTGCCACTGAAAACCTGTTGCCTTTGCACAAAATTGAAGTAGAAATAGCAGCAAAACAAACTTTGACCTTGTCACAAATGTCTACAAGGATAAGCTTGAGTATAACTCGGCAGTCTTGAGGGTAAATGCAGGTACACTCTTCTGGATAAATATATCTTTTCATTTTGATACTAGCACATGGTAATTCAGATGTAGAAAGTGGTTTTTCTCTGAATGATGCATTGTCAGAAAATACTGTCAAAAATGTAAGAGCAGTAAAAGATTATTTGAGAGTTCATGGAAAAATGGAAAACATCGTCAAAAAGATGTTCAAGGCATCTAGGGCTTCTAATAGAAAGTATAAAGTAACTTCGGAAAAGCAAAGGTGTGAAGATAAAAGCAAAAAGGAATCCAAAGCTTCAAAAAATTTCAAGCTGAAAAAGAATAAAGTTTTGATAACAAAGACACATTGAAAGAGAAGATGGGGGGTGGGGTTGCACTGAAAACAAAGTGTTTTAGTGGAGCATCTCTTACGTCTGATATGATTGACATATCTACCTAAAGACTGAGACAAAAAGATGATGATTTTTCAGAAAAAGAAGAGATCTTAGTTTTTGGGATTGTAATAACATACTATTAATTGTTATTTTTGTAAGCTGTGTATTTTCGAAAGAAGAATTAAAGCACAAGGACACACATACAATTCATCGCCAGAATGTAAAATTACCTTATATTAACTTATTTTGTGCTAACAAAAGTGAACTAGACCTACCTTTAAATTGTATTATTGTACTGATAAGCACTGCATGTGTATGGATCTACATGGCTTTAAGCAAAATATTATATAATAGTAATTTTGTTGACATTTATGGGAGTCTGTGTGAGTACTTTTATAGAGGCTAAGAAAATTGTATAAAATGATACATAACACATCTCTCTCTAGCTCCTAAAAGCATTACTGTTTCATTGGTTCATAATAAGATGTGTTAAAATTGTCACCTAAAATTCATTGTTGTATTTTTGAAATTAAACGCATAGCAGAATCGAGCAAATTAAATTTTTAAATAATGACTGGGGCGGTGGCGCATGCTCCCGCTTGTATGCATTTATGTTGACATTACAAATGTTTTACTTTTTCCCGTAAAATCGTTCTACTTTTTTTTGATCGACCTAGTGGGAGCCCTGGTTTTATATTTATGTCTGGTGGTCTAATTAAATCTCTTGTGTATTTTCTTTTCTATAAACAAGCAAAAACTGGCCTTTTATTTAATATTTATATTCTTGACTTGTTATTCATACATTTTAGGCCAGTCTGAATTCTGCGGATGTTTTGCAGTGTCCGACGTCCACCGATAACATATCTGTATTCATTAATATGACTTCCCACTGTAATGAAGCGATCATATATAATTTTCCTTATGTAAGTGAATGTTTTTAAAATATATAACAAGCAGATGTGTGTACAAGTTGTCATTTATTTTAATTGTTAATGCACATATTTGTGCTTCATTGTTAAAACTAATACCTTTTATTGTTTGATGTTTGCTTTAGTCCAAATTCTATAAAATTGTAGTGAAATACTATATTCCACCAGAATTGCAATTTGTAAAAATCGCTGTGTTGCAAAGAGTATATCGAATAAATGAATGTTTATGTATCATACTTGAATTTTTTTTATGTAGAGAAATAGTAAAAGGAAAACATTTTTATGTAGCAAATTCCAAAACTACAGTCCAAAATATATAGGATAGAATTTACGTAAAGGCATAAAATTATAAATTGGTTTATGGATTGGCAAAGAGGGAATTTGTTACAAGACTTTTAAGTTACTGTAAAAGCAAAAATTGTTCAACTTCCTCTCACTTGAATATCTGAACAGACACATTTGTGGATTATTCATATTTTCCGATTGTCTTTACCAAACTTAATTTTAATTAACCTGGATATTCAGGAGTACAGTGTGCTTCCAAATGCTCTACTATGGAGCTTGATAGATTTTTGAAGTTCCTTCATAATGTTGCTTTTTATTAATATTAGTTATCTAAGGCGGATGTATAAATTTATAATTTCTAGCATGGTGTTAACTTGTCTTTGCTTTCTTTATGAAGTTAACCATAATTCAACTTTATAGATAAAAAAAAATAATTGACAACATTGGTTTAAAATTTATGAGATTTTTATACATGCCAAATTAATTAGAAATTACAACATTGAGGACATAGGAATTTCTCATAGTTTTCATTACTTTGTGTGTGTAAATATCCATATGTTAGGGTGTCCAGCCTTTGGGGAAGTCGGGGAAATTTACTTGAATTTTTACTGCTTCAAGAAAGTCAGGAAATATGCATGAAAAATTCGTGTTTAATATTTAATTTTATTGTCCGTGTCTGGAAAATTTTCTCCTCTTCGTTTTGGTGGTTGGCCATACTGTGAAGTAATATCCATTATGGGTAGAAGAAAAAAATGTAAGCAAACGATATTCTTCAACCTGAATAAAATGAAAAGTATTAAATAATACATCAAAATTCAATTCTGAGTTTTGATAAATATAATGGAGATGTCAAACATTGCGGATTTTCCGCTCCCATTGTACCATTATTGACAGTCTTATTTTAAAATGACGGAAAATGTTCAAAATGACAGTTTGTGAATGACCCCCTGCTATGTTTCATAGCCATGTGGTGGAAGTCCGTGTTTATAAACAATCGTTTATGTTATGTTTATAAATTGCTTATTTCCTGGGAGGAACAGAGATTTAAATGACTGTGCTTTTATTTACAGTATGGCCAGCACCCACTACCACACCCCGGAGACCAGAGAATTGTGAAGGAAAAGTGAGAGAAATTTAAGTTTCCCAAAACGACTTTACTTTTTAATTTTTGGGACATGTGCACTTTCAGGTGATCTGGTCACAAGTACAGGGTGGCTGTAATTAAACTTGGCCTATTTAGAACACTCTGGAGCTTGAACCGTTTGGTGGATTTTTACCAAAATTGGTATATGACTATTCAAAGGATGTGGAAAAGGAATCTGTAAAAACGATTTTACTTCAAAAGCATCCGCTAGGGGGTGCTTTTTAGCAGAATACGGCAAAAGCAATCCGTGAAATGACCAACACGAAACACAAATGACATTTTTAACATTTAGTAACACTTGCTGCATCGAAACATTTCAAATGAACGTTGCTCGAGCAATAACAGTACGACAGCGTTTACATTGCATTGCAGGATTACAATGGAAACAAAATTTTTGCACATGCAGATAGTGCGTAAAGAAATATGACATTTAAGCAGTTGTTAATAGTGTACAGGACGATGTAATGGATGTTCCTCAATGTGGCCGTCATCATTGCACAGTATATTCAACAGCGCATCGCAACTAATCCTGTGATGCTTCGCATATGCAGCGTTATGGAATTCTTGGATTCTGCTAATGTGTCGACACTTCCAAATTCTTTATTGACCCCATATCTAGAAGTCGCACGAAGTGAAATCTAGCAAACGTGAGCCAGTGGTTATTAAACGAACGACTGATAACGTGCTCATTGGTGAAATTCTGGAGCAAAAAAGCTTTGATGGACCATGCAACATGTGGGTGCGCACCATCTTGCATTGAAATGGTAGATGTAACGCACTGTCGTTTCTGCAGTTGCGGCAAAACAAACGTTTGGAGCAACTCACGGTACCTAATGGACGTTACAGAACATTTGACAGGGCCATAAACTTTTACAAGTGAACGATAGGGACCATATTGAGCAACCTTTATTGCATCATTCTGTACACGATTAAAAGGTGCTTACTTGCTGCATTTCTTTACACTCTGTCTGCATGTGAAAAATCTTTTTTTTTTTCCATAGTACGCCTGCAATGCCGGTGTGCTGTTATTGCTCGCACAACGTTCATTTGAAATGTTTCGATGCAATAAATGTTAGTAAACATTAAAAATGTGATTTGTCTTGCGTGTTAGTCATTTCATGGGTTGCTTTTGCAGTATTGCGCTAAAAAGCGCCCCATAGCGAACGTTTTTGAAGTAAATATTTTTGCAGATTCCTTTTCCGCATCCTTTGAATAGTCTATATACAAATTTTGATGAAAATACGCTGAAAGGTTCAAGCTCCAGAGTGCTCTAAATAGGCCAAATTTAATTACAGCCACCCTGTACATGACAGTGTTGTCAATTTTCCCACCATATTTGACGGATGTAGCCGGAAAAAACTGCCAAAACGAACTGAAATCCACTAAATTTAGCGATTTTCTATTAGATTTGCCAGTTTTCCCCCTTTTGGGGAATATTTCCATGGCTCATCAGTTCTTTTTTTATTAATAAGTTTAGGAAAAAATACTGACAAGAAAGCAGAACTTGTTTATCTGTTTTGGTGAATATAAATTATAAGGATAATATTTATTTTTTTTTTCAGTTGGGATTCTATACACAGTGGAAATTGGTAAATTGACCACCTGCATAAAGTGACCAGTTTTTTATAAGAGAGAACTGGTTGGGACTTAGTCATGCCTATATCAAAATTTATCATGTATAGTGATCATTACAGTTCAATCCCAAGAGTTGTCATTTTAGTAAGGTTCTACTGTGGTGGTTTTTTTTTTTTGGTTTTTTTTAAGGACTTTTTGGAAACTTCAATTGCGTTTTCAAGCGTTTTGCCCTTACTGTCAATAAATTTAATATGCAGAACTTGATGCTGGTTGGGACCCCCACCGTCTGGCGTGGGAAGTTGAAATGTTTAGGAATGAGCCTTGAAATATGCTTGAATTTTTGCCAGCAATTCTGCTGGACACCCTGATATATTCAAACTGTATTTTAACCAAAATGATTTTAGCCTTTGTGACATTTTAAGTAACTCTTTTAATCATTAACTTAATGTTATCTTTTTATCTCATTGGCTTTTCCAATCTCATGTGATTTGATTGTATTTTTTATACTTTTTTACCATTACAGTTTTAATATACAGGGTGGTCCTAAACTATATGTCAAAAATGTAAAGGCAGGTAGAGGGGACCTAAATAAGCAGATTTCGTATAGGAATGTGTGTGCGGTAATGACACATTAAAGCGCTAGCTTGTAAAGCAGTATGAATCACAGGAAACTGAAAAGACAAGTAAAGACAAAAGAAAACAAAAATTTATTAATAGTTTACAAGAGGTGCTCGAAAGAGCGGCCACCAACAGCGATACAAGATTCACAGCGACGGCGCATGGATCGGCGTACATTAGAAAAGACGTCAG
Source organism: Dysdera silvatica (assembly GCA_006491805.2). Taxonomy (NCBI): domain Eukaryota; kingdom Metazoa; phylum Arthropoda; class Arachnida; order Araneae; family Dysderidae; genus Dysdera; species Dysdera silvatica. Next base: position 107,178,719 of record QLNU02015360.1, read on the forward strand.
GCATGTCGATCACATGTCCAGCAGCAACAGACAAGCGGGCAACAAGATCTTCTTCAGAAGTGACGGGACTCTCGTACACCAGGCTTTTAATATGACCCCAAAACAAAAAATCCAAGCAGGTTAAATCAGGAGGACGCGGTGGCCAGGGACCTGGACCGCCCCGTCCTATAAAATGCTGGCCGTAGACAGCGTCCAGGTGATTCCTGACGTTTCGACTGAAGTGAGCTGGGGCTCCATCGTGCTGGAACCACATTCGTCTGCGAACAGCTGGAGGAACATCGACGATCCGGCTGATTCCTATCCGGGAATCGCTCCCTGTACATCCTTTGAGCAGCTAATCCATTTCCTTGTGCAGCCCCATACATGAAATGCATGTCGGCCAGCTCCGCATTGGTGAAACGATGCATGCTGCTCGAGATCCGTGCGGGAAATGATGAATCCAGCTAGCGAAGCGCTTTTATACGCCGCAGTCATCAGCGCTCTCTACCGGCTCAAGGCGACATTACCGCACACACAATCCTATACGAAATCTGCTTATTTAGGTCCCCTCTACCTGCCTTTACATTTTTGACATATAGTTTAGGACCAATTCTGTATTTTCATTTTATACCATATATGCGCGGTCTTACCTTGCTTGGCTCAGAATGACTCTTGCTGTCCTTGTTCTATAAAAGTACAACCAACCAACTACCTGTATTATTGTTATCTTTTTGTTCCATAATAAAATGTCCAATTTGTTTAATTCCAGAATATCACATACTGTATGATATTAATGATGTTGTCATGCGCTGCATTTTTAGTCCTTACAACTGTACAAAAAGTTTTTATTTTACTATCATCAGCATTTGTCTTCACCACATTCATATTACTTTCACATGTCCAGTTATTTGATGCATTTGATAATATATACAGGTAAGTTTAACATGTACTTTTGTGTAAATTGTTATGTAAATGAACTACTAACTGCATTTTACTTCATTTCATTTCTCTTAAGAGCATACCCCAAATATTTCATTTCATAAGACAAAGGAACTCACGAAACTTCTTAACAATATGTATAAATCTGGTGTAATCCTAGAAGAACTAAATGAATCAATAACAGGGTGGCTTCAGAACCTGGGAATTTTATCGTTCTGGAAAAATCAGGGAATTCTGCTAAAATTACTCCAAAATCAGGGAAATTTCAGCTCTCACGTTTTCTGTAATTCTTTCATGACATCTCACGATCATGGTGATTTTTCAAGTTCCTCAAGGAAAGTCCCCCACACACACTACTTTCAATGCCTTCTAAATAACAAGAAACTACTCACAGAACTTTGAGTTTACATATATGCTCTCCTGTTTATAATTACAGATTGATTCTTTCCAGCTATTCCTGAAAGATATGGAACAATCCTAACCGTGAACTAGCTAAGGGCATAATCCTATCAAGGTTTTCAAAAACCTATCTGATGCCACTATTTCTGTGTTTAAATTATTAAAACTCTGTACCAAGCGAGTTGTTAATTTCTCTGACCACATACAACCATAACAAAAATTTATACAGAAAATTTTAAATCCATAGATGAGTCAGAGTGCGGCTCTTTCACGAATGGCATATTTAAAATTTTTTTATTTTTATTTTAATTAAATAGTATTAGATTAAATTTTAACCGTTAAAAGAAAGATTACGATACCACCACCATTTTGAGGATTTGGTATGCTTTTTATTTTCTGGCAACCATGCTCATCCGATCTAGTTTTTGTCAACCCTGTTAGTTTCGGTTGGGATTTGGGCTTTTTGCTTTGTCCAGTCCAGTTTAGTTCCTGCTTCGATCCATCTCAGGAGTACAGTTTAAAACAGGGGTAGTCAACCTTTTTATACCTATCGCCCACTTTTATATCTTCGTTAGAGTAAAATTTTCTTACCGCCCACAGATTCTGCAGTACTTTACCCAACTACAAAGTTCTTGTATTTTTTAAGTGGAGATTTCGTAAAACCATGTAGTTAAATTTATGTTTTTATTTATACTTTGTGAATGTTTATAATACACAAAAAATTCAATTTGATGCTGCATTTCTGCATCTCGATCGATACAGTGCCTACTAGTGCGGAAGCTGCTTAAATTGAAGAAAAAGAAATTAAATATAAAAACTATAAAGTCTATTGAAATTATCTTTAGTGAATTATTAATTAGATTTTTGAGTCAGATTGTATGAAACTAAATATTTGATATCTGGCTCGATTTTTGTTAGATTTGTTCATCAACTTCAGCATCTGACAAAACCCCTACCGCCCACCATGAAAGCTTGAATAGCCCATTAGTGGGCAGTAGGGACCAGGTTGACTACCCCTGGTTTAAAAATTCAAACCAGTTTCAGATATTTTTTATTTTTACCCATTTGACTTGGCTACAGAAGGAAAGAAACGGAAATCGTGAATTTAAAGTTGAATGGACTCAGACTTTTGTGTTTATTCAAAATTTAAATGGCCTTCCAACCTATCTTATTTGTCAAAAAAAATTTGGCACATTAAAAGAAGTCAAATTTGTAGAGACACTTTACAACTGAACACATGTCATTTGGCAGTAAATATCCTGTTGGTGATGCAAGGAAGAAAGCAATTAAAGAACTACAGAAGAGTAAAGAAAAATTGAATACTGAGTACAATCTTCCAAACATGTTAATATTGCAAGTTTTGTTGTTAGCCAAGAGATTGCTATGGTAGGAAAACCATACGCAGATGGCGAAGACATAAAAAGTTATTTTATTAATGCATCCGAAGAGTTATTTCGAGATTTTGAGGACAAAACTGATATTTTTTTTAAAAAAAAAAAAGATATACCATAGTCTGCTAAAACAGTGAAAGATAAAACATACAAAATGTCTTCTAATATAAATAAGCAAGAAGTTGAAGGTCTTCAATTAGTTTACACTTTGTCAGTAGCAGTTGACGAGTCTTGTGACATAAATGACATAGCTCAAGTTTCACTTTGTGTATGATTTATTTTATCTATGGGTCCTAAAGAAGAACTTTTAGGATTGCCATTCAAAGGTCAAACACATGGAGAGGATTTTGCAAATGCTGTTATTGAATGCATACAGAATCATGATATTTCACTCGATAAAATTATGTCAATTTCAACAGATGTGGCAAAAAGCATGACCATCGTGAGAAAAGGTTTTGTTTTTATTCTGAACCAAAAAATTAATCACGAAGTACTTGTTTACCATTGCATCATTCATCAAGAAGTGCTTTGTGTGCAGACATTTCCAGAAGAAATTTGCGAAGTTATGGTATTGGTAATTATATATATATAAGATTATCAACACAATTGTAGCCAAAACTCAATAATAACCAATTTAAAAATTTTTAGTTGAAATGTAATGCGAGTACTCTAATCTACTCCTTCATAACAAGGTACGTTGGCTTTCAACAAGAAACGTTTTTAAACGTTTCGCTTCCTTATTGATGGAAATCAAAACATTCCTTTCTGGAAAGGATGTTAACCAGTTAAGCACGGAATTTAATTTTAAAAATCCCCCACAGAGTGCGGAATTAAAATCAAGCAATGATGCGTATACACGTCAAACACAGGACAAATGGTCGTATTATAAATTTTACAAAAAACGAGGAAGGATTACACTTTTATTTAATAAAAAATTAACAATTCATTTCTGAAAAGGTTACTGTTATTAGAAACTTGTTAAAAAATTGTCAAAAAATAATAAAATACATAAGATGCAATATAAGAATAATACAGATACAATAATAAAATACAAATAATAATAAAATACATAAAAAAGAAAAAAAGCACATGAAGAAAGAAAATAATTTTAAAAATTCCAATTCATTTCGGTGTGATATTTCTCGAAGCACGGTACCACACAAAGCGGCACTTCGCAGGTCGTACACCAGTATCTTGACTCCTTACGGATTCCATTTGTCGAGCAGACGGTGCATCGTCGGAGGGGATATGCTTTCGATGGAGTAGCCGGTATAAAATTGGAGAAATGTTTTCCGATGAGCATTGTAGGTTTTGTGGAGGTAGATGGTCGACCGATTTTACAATTTTGTGTTTGCTGAATTGCATATTCCTCAACAATTTCCTCAACACATTTCAATAAAAAGTTCAACCTACTTAATTTTCCGTTATTTTATTATATAATATGTATGAGTTAAAACAGATGGGGACTATGAGGTGGAGAAATATTTTCTTATAGTACTTCATCCTTTTCCTTGCAAGTGTATATGATGAAATTGTACCGTCATTCTTGTCCACACCACCCATTTTCGTACTATAGTCGATGACTACTTTCGGTTTCCTTATTATCACACCTCGTTTTTCTTTTTCTATCGTACTAGCGCCATGAACTGTACTGAGAAGCAGTACATCTCTTTTATCCCGTCACTTCAATAGCATTATCTTGTTATCATACCTTGCAATACACTGACCCCTTTTTAGTGAAGTTGTTTTTATGTCTAATGGGACAC
>QLNU02015360.1:107191289-107201337 GCA_006491805.2 Dysdera silvatica
GGTGCTAGTGTTAGAAACAGGAATGTAGATGATGCGATTAAGAAGACATTGGTGGTTTTGCCGTATGTGGCAGGTGTCTCAGAAAAGCTGTCTCTAATTCCCTGTCATATAAATGTTAAGACCTACTACAAACTTGTCTACACCCTTTGAGATCTATTACTTAAAGTTAAGGATCACGTCCCTGAAGAGGAAAAAACTTATGCTATCTTTCAAATATTGTGTGGAGACTGTGACAAGATGTATGTTGGACTGACGGGAAGATCGATATGTTTATGAGGGAAGGATTATATGCATGCAGTAGCTAGGAGAGACGATTCAAGCCAGTTAGCTGAACTTGTCTTCAGGGAAAATCATGAACCAGATTGGCAATCGATGAAAGCATTACATCAGAATGTGATGGATCTGGGTAGTAAACTTTTTCTGAAATCGTTGGAAAGCTACAGTTTGAAAAGTTGTGCAGTAAACATTGCAAAACCTCTATCAGAACTTCACAGGATTTTTGCCAAACCTCAAGTTGGGGTTGATCATCCAACGTCGTCGGATGTGGTGGGGGGGCCCCTAACTGGAACTGTCCCGCACCAGACGATGTCAGATGAGGATTCCAACATTCGGGTATATACGCTTAGAACTTTCACTAACTCTTCATTCTGCCTTCACGTGATAAGGGGAGCAGTTGGCTCCTGAAACGTCGTATTTTTTAACCTTACACCAATGTTGAAATAACTATTTGTTGTGTAGGTGATTTTTCACATAATTATTCAAATGAATACTTTAACTGATAATTTATTTTTGGGTTCCCAGCTACCATCCCTAGATATGTGCCTTGTTTGCCTACTTTGAAACCTGCCACTGATATAACCACTTGAATTTCAGTATGTGAAATAGTGATCATTGAGAGCAATGGTGTACTGATTAAAAAAATTATGGAGAGGCTCAAGTAGCTTTAAAGAAGATCATGTAATGTGGCATTAAAGAAAATGTGTTTTAATATCTAGTGGGGGGCCTGGGCCTCCTTTGCTACACCACTGATTGGGAGATTATTATTGATTATGCAAGTATATATTGGAAAGGTTGGTCAAACTAGTGGTAGCATGTAGAGAAGCACAGGTACAGATGTATAAAACTTTAAGCCATTGGATGTACGTATTAGGCTGTGTGAATTTACCTGTTTGCTTTTTGTCATCTTTCAGAAGTTGGTTAACATTTTTAGGGAAGGCAGAAACAGTTGTTGATGAAAATGTATGAGCTATTCTTGAGGCATCTTTCTATCTAAATGTGGTAAAGAAAATTCTCATCAAATTTTCTTGCAATAAGCAAACCAATGTGTTCTTTTCTAACTAAAGCTAATTGGCCATTTTTTTCACATTCAATCCATGGGCCTGTAAAAGTCATGCTCACTAAAAGTTATTAAATGCATTGACCTTTAACATTCCACCAAACAAAATCCATATTTCCCTTGCTAAATCCAGAAACTCAGTACATGCAGGCTCATTATAAGTGAGTCCTATTATATAATTATTCTAATTAATTCAGTTTACTTTAATTTTGTTAATTTTAAGCACTCAATTAATCTAAAAAGTGACCACTGAAAAATTCAGGAAAACTTTAAGAATACTTTCTGGAAATCAGGGAAATGTGAATGAAGTTTTTACTTCAAATCCTGTCACCATCTTGCATTAAACTGGGGTTGACTTCCAATAGTGCCAAAAAATGAAAGCTTACCAACTATCTGTTCATTGTAGTCTGGGGGAGCCATAAACCGTAAGAGGTTCAGATTCTTCAGAAGAGTAGGTCCTGGCACATCATGACCTTTTCTGTCCACCATAAAAACACAAGCTCAAGATTCACCATTTTATCTAAATGAGTAATCTAAACACCTACTTTTGATTAAAACAAGTTCACAACATATTCAAATGTTTATTTTACGTATCGCATCCTTGCAATGAAAGTATTACACCTGAAAAAACCTCAATCTTCAGAAAATGCAAAAAACTGTTTCTGGTTGAATTGAGGGATGTTGTGTTCATCTAATGACATGTGCCAACTAGCAGAAACCCAAATAACTTATGACCTAACATTTTGCATGGCAAAATGCAGCACTGTTTTCTACATCTAGTTGTAACATTAAGTCATTTTCACCGAATTTTGAGTTGTAACACTTTCGTTGCAAGGGTGCGATACATGCCGTATGATTGCATAATGATAACATCCTTGATTACCATGTGAATAATTCCTGTTTGATTGCAGCAGGTATTAATGCTTGCTGTTCAATTTTTTTTTTTTTTCTATATTTTCACACTCTAGGATTTAATTTCCTAAGTAAATGGGGTTTGAATTCTTAAAAAAATAAAGGTCCTATACTGCAGCATGATCCTAGCTGTCTTTGTGTCATAAAACAAACATTTTATTCTTCTGTTCTTAATGCTGCATAGTAACACATTCATGTAGCATGTTATTAATCTGGATTCAACTGTAACAGTGCTGAAAGAAACCTGCAACACTGTAGTCCAGGGGTTGGTTTCGTAGGCCTTAAGAGGTTTAGCTTTCTTGGAGGAAATAGGTCCACTGCCATACAGTGGCATAGTGATAACATATTAATCTGTCTTGTCTTGAAAAATTAAGTCCTGGCACAACGTGCAACCTTTCCTGCCCTTGTGCTTAAAAATACAAATTCCATGCTTGCAATTGCAACCTTCTTGGAAGATAACATGTTAGCATAAGTGTTGTAGGTTATTGAAATCCATGTGAAAGAGATCTCCATCCTTAAGGAACCATGCTGTGAAGATTGAATTAAATAGGCTTCGTTCAATCTGATACGATTTTGACGATTTTGATAAAGAAGCTAACTCCCAAACTGCCCATTTGGATTGGTTTCTCTTGGTTTGGTCATACAGTGAAATCTGCCTATAGTGATACTCAGAAGACCAGGAAATGATATTGTTATGGACAAGATTGAACATAATACACTGCTCTGCAGTATGCGATGGCAATGTGTTCACCTAGCATGCTGTTATCCGTGGTTAAACTCCTGCTTAAAAAAAGAATGCTTACTGTAATCCGTCAGTTTGTTCCCTAGCTTTTAAAAGATTCGGATTCCTTGGAAAACTAGTTCCTGACCCAATATAACCTTTGCTGTCCTTGTGCCGTAAAACACAAATGAACGATGCGCTGTATATCTGTTGGGATTGGGGAAAAATATAGATAAATTTCACTGTATGTAAGGTGACACCTCTTCTAAAAGACGATATACAGGTTTCAGTACTGAATATTTAGGAGGAATGTAAAGGAAAGGCTAATTATTTCCTGAAGACATATGAAAGAGGGTTGTGTTCTGAAGATGCTCAGCCTATCAGTGTCTCCTCTTTAGTTATTCTCCACCACATATGCACACACATAGTTTTCTCCACATAGTTCTTAGAGCTATTTTGAGGTCCCCACAATTTTCCTCTTTTTTTTTCAGCAAATTGCAGTGGAAAATGTGTGTAGATTTTTCGTTTTTTAGTCTTTGCATATTTTCTCAAATTTATAATGACTTCCGAGACGTGCTGTATTACTTCTTTATTCTAAAATAGATTTACACATAACTGGTCTTATAAGGCTAGGTAACTTACTAAATGCTGATCTATATTAAATGCCTGAGTATAGTGATTTTTCTTAAGTTTAAAAATATAATTTTGTTATATTTGTCAAAACTTTAAAAATTAAGCAATATAAAATAAATATTTTTTTATTTATTTGCAGGACCTATATCATGAACAGTGTGAAAGTGTGTGTATCATGTTTGCTTCAATTCCCAACTTCAGTGAATTTTATATGGAACTTGAAGCAAACAATGAGGGAGTTGAGTGCCTTCGTTTATTGAATGAAATTATTGCAGACTTCGATGAAGTATGTATGAAGTTCCATTGAAAGATATGCTTAAAAATCATACAATATAAATAATGTAAATTTCTATGCACTTGCACTTATTTATAACATGGTCATAATGTATTTTTGAACGAGAGACTATTACCTTATTTAAAGATGATAAAAATGTGAAAGAGTCAAAGAAAGCATTTAAATATACATTTTGCAATATTTAGGTTTTCTGAATTTTCTTACGTCATTTACATTACCTTTTTACTTATTCTTTGATGATGTGCATTAGAAGTAATGGATATTTGGGAAAGCAATCACCAGAAACTCAACGTTTCGTCCTTAAAAGTTTGGCTGCAAGAACAGCATAAAGAATTTAAGGCTATCATATCATGCCAACAGATTCCAAATTTTTACCCACACATGACATAGATCAGTGGTTCCCAAATTTTTTTGATTCTCGGCACCCTTGGTGAATTCAAGTTTTCCCAATGTGCTCTATGTCAAATTCTAAGAAGTACATTTAGGTAAAAAATAAAATGTGCATCGAAGATCACAAAAAAATGTAATTGGAAAAATTCAACTAATTATAATTAGTGGCATGGATGAGTCTGTTTATCACCGCACATTGTGTCAAATCATGAAATCAAACTGGACAGACCTACCTAGGGTTAGCACGTTTGAAAAGTAAAAAAGCCGGAAGATCATACTGGATAGCAACATCATCTATTGGTAAGTATTTTCACTACAAAGATTATAGTTTTAACAGGACACAAGGATATTCTTTTTCTCATTTTTCAGAATATGATGGTTTTGGCATTTTTACATGGGTACAAAATATGCATTCAATAAATATAAAACTTTAAATTATAATTTAAATTTTTAACATTTGAATAAGATAGCATAGTTATCACAGTTGTGGACATTTTTGCATGTGCAGAACCAGCTATTGTTGCCACTACTCTAATCTCAAGTCCATTGAATGCCAGGTTGAAAAAAAAGGTTATGGATCAATAGCAGTGTCTCTTTTTGTGGAGTGTGGCAAATTTTTCCAAATAGGCATGTATATGTGTGTGTTAAGTAATATTGTAACTGTCTCAGAAAAAGTAAGATCGAGTACTGGGAAACTTTTTCAAGAAGTTGCCCAGTTTTGTTACATATGTAACGTCAGTATACAGCTGCTACATGTCCGGCTTTAGGAGGACAGGCCTTCTTTTCGCGTATGAAAGCTGCATTCTCCTTTGTACCGAAGTCGGACTTGTAATTGTCCAGCTTTTCATCCTTATGAAGTAAAAAAAAAAATGTTAGACAAAAATGAATTTCCGTTAATGTTACGTATGTGGAAATACTGGGCAACTTCTTGAAAAAGTTATCCCACTACTCGACCTTCATTTTCCGGGACAGTTACAATACTTTCTCCCATACACACATTTGTAAAAACTCGCTCCACTCCATAATAAAGGACACCTCTGTTGACCCACAACCCTTTTTTTCTGACCTGTTGTCCAACGGTCTTGTGATTAGAGTGGTGGCAACAATGGTTGATTCTGCACATACAAAAATTTTCACAACTGCCATAAGTGTGTTATCTTACTCAAATATTAAGAATTTAAATTACAATATTAAAATTCTATATTTATAGAGTTCTTATTTTGTACCTATATAAAAATGCCAAAACGATTATCGTCATACTCCAAAATATGGAAAAGGAATATCCTTTGGCCCTGTTAAAAGTTGAATTTTCCTAATGAAAATACTGATCAAAAGATGGCGCTAGCTTTCAGGTCCTAATGGATAATGTGCCATCTATTGGTAATTACTTTAAATAAAGGCTCTTACCGTCTGGCTTTTTTACCTTTAAAATGTGGCAACCCTACGTCAGTACGAAATTCATTTTGATGCAGCTTTTTTTAGATTTACTTCATAAGGATGAAAATCCAGAGAGTTGCATGTCTGGCTTGGGTACAAAGGAGGATGCCGTTTTCATACCCAAACAGGAGGACTGACCTCCCTAAAGCCGACATGTAGCAGCCCTAAAGCCGCCCTCATTTCCTTCTTCACATTGATTTTTGCATGGTAGTTTTTACCATGACGACCGATGAAAACCCAGCTTTGCACAGATAAAATTAAAAAATTTTATAATATTTTGTGACATTCCTGTGAAGAAGCCATGACTCTCTAAGGTGCTGTGGCACACACTTTAGTATAGGACACACAAAGGTAATGGTTTGTAAGCATATTATGGTTTGATTATCTGACCGATGCATCAATAAGCCCTGTGGTGTGCAATGGTTATATGTTCCCTTAGCGTGCGGCTATCCCATATTTGACTTTCAACTATGCTGAAATACAAAGAACACGTACCAACTAAAATATGCTTACTATAGACCGAGATTTGGTTCCCTAGGCCTTAAGAGGTTTGGATTCCTCGGAAAACTGTAGGTCCTGGCGCAGCATGACCCTTGCTGTCTTAGTCCCTTAAAATTTGAACAATCAATCAATGTCTGATCAGAATCAAGGTAAGTTTAAAATATAAATCTCAAGACCCCAATCTGGTTTTACTTGCTAGGATTTTGATTATATCATTATAAAGTATAATTTTGTTATAGTATATAATTAGGAATTGTAGATCTCATATATGTAAGCTAATTGTTCTGTGACAGTAAACGTTGATAAGCAACTATGCAAAATTTTGTAATACTGAGCTTTTAATGAACAAAATATGTTTTTTAACTAACTTTTTCCTTCTAGATATTGCAAGAAGAAAGTTTTCGTTGCATTGAAAAAATAAAAACAACCGGCTATACTTATATGGCAGCATCTGGATTAACATCAGAAACCGTTGATCTTTCCAGTCATTGCCATATTACAAGAATGGCGGACTTTGCCTTAAGGCTAAAGGATCAACTTGATTATGTCAATGTCCATTCTTTCAATAATTTCAAGATCAGAATAGGTGTGTTATTGTTTTGGTTACAGATTCAGAATGTATAGAACTGCAAGAAACGAATTTATCAAATTTTTATTATAGTGCAATTTACTCCTTTCTCTCTATTTACACTATCTTTTGACTATTGGGTCATTTCACGCCACATCAACAGATGCTGTATGCTCTTACGTCACGGATTTTTTTCAAATTTTTTTTATAAATAGATACCTATGAGAAAACCTTAAATTATTTTTTTCAGATTTTTTAGTTCAAAATTGAGTTTGGGAGATTTTTTTTAAATTTTTGATTTTTACTCGATTTAGGCAATCATACTTTATACATCCATTTAAAAGAAACCCCTGTTTCATTTATTTTTTAACTGATTGGTCTTATTTTGGTATCAAATTAAAGATAATTGTTTACTCTTTCAAAAGAAGGTAAAAATGTTTCTAAGTGTCACAGAAAAATATCACTGAGCATGGAAATCCAATTTTAACAAAATAAGAAATAATAAAAACAATAAATAAAAATAATAAGTTTAAAAAATAAGAAGTGTTTTTAATGGTTATCAAATTAAAATCATAATTTGACCCAAAAAAAAAATAAAGGCTATTCAGAACCTTACATTGGCATAATTGGGGGAAAGGAGAGACAGAATTTAGGAAATAAAATGGTCAATTTTTAAGTCTGTTCAATTCTTAATAATTTCTCACAAAAATATATTGGCTATGTCTCTGACATCCTTTTTAATTTAAACATTATGTACTGCAGCAGCATGGTCAAAGTACTGTACGTATGTGTTCCCAGCATGTGAGACTGATTTGGTTACTGCATTATGCAATATTACCTTCCTGTATATCAGAAAAAAAAAATATTTTTTTTGATTACTCTTTTTTATTTATTATTATTTTAAGGGAATGAACATCCCCCCCCCAAAAAAAAGTAGGGTACCTATATTATTTACTTACATTGAGTTTGCTTAATATCTTAACAAGAAAAACTAGAGCATGCCTTAACCGGAAAATTCATGTCAAGATTACATTGCACCTCATTCCTTCAGTCTCACTCCAGACCTGTTTGAGGAAGGTTGTGTTTAAGTGCTGTCATAGACTTCAGATTATTTTTGTGACTTAGTGAAGATTTTTTATCTGTTAATTAGTTTACTTTTGAATATGATTTAAAATTGATTTCATTTTGGAGGAAAAAAATATATATATATATATATGTGTGTGTGTGTGTGTGTGTGTGTGTGTGTGTGTGTGTGTGTGTGTGGCCTGCAAAAGGGTTGCTGGTATCTAACTGGAAGGAGACCCACACGCTGAACGTATGTGACGATGTGTGGAACCGGCCAGGCCAGTAACCTAGTGTCCTACCCCGCCTTCAAGTGGTGCAGGCTGAGCTTTCTATTTATGTGGCAAATTAATATTTGCTACACGGATAGAAAGGCGGAAGGGGAGGGCTAATTCACCAACCCGTCTAGCCAGCGTGGTGAAATTATGGCTAATTCCTCCATTATGTTGACACACCAGAAACCATGGCCCCTAGTCTCCAGGTGCTGGAGTGCTCCTGATCAAGGCAGCGGTCAGTGTGGCATGAAAGCAGGGGGTGCTAAGAATCACTGGAATGGCCCAGGCTGCCGTTTGTTATTGACCTTGGCTACGTTTAATGGACGATCCCTTGCTTCTGAAGCAAAACTTCAGGAATTGGAAGAAGAACTTGACAAGATCAAATGGGACATTGTAGGACTCAGTGAAGTTAGAAGAAAAGGTGAAGAGTTGGTGGAACTTAAAAGTGGACATTTGTTTTATTATAGAGGAACGGAAACTGGAAGAACAAGTGGTGTTGGCTTCTTAATCAACAAAAGAATTAAAGACTACCTTCTTGAAGTCGAAAGCACGTCAGATCGAGCAGCGAGGCTCGTTGTTCAACTAACCCAGCGATACCAACTTCAAATAGTACAGGTATATGCACCAACATCAAGCCATACCGACGAAGAGGTTGAAGAATTTTATGAAGAAATCAAAGAGTTACACACCAAAGGGAAACAACATATCAAGCTCATCATGGGGGATTTCAATGCAAGAATTGGACAACAGGAACAAGGAGAGACATCGGTTGGTAAATACGGATATGGGGAAAGGAATGAACGTGGCGATCAACTCATCGAATTTGCAGAAGCTGAAAATCTTAGCATCATGAATTCATTTTTTAAGAAGAAACCGCAAAGAAAATGGACATGGAAACACCCAAATGGGGGAACTAGTGAAATTGACTATATCCTGGCAAACAAGAAATCAATTATTGAAGATTGCAGTGTACTGAACAGATTTAATACTGGAAGTGATCATCGAATGGTGAGATGTAAAGTGCACTTAAATACTAAATTAGAACGACAGAAGCTCATTAGGAAACAAGTAAGTAAGAGGGTGGATTTAAAGAAATTAAAAGAAAATACCGAGGCATTCAAGTTGGAATTAAAAAATCGCTTTTCTGCACTGGAAGGACTTATTGAAGAAGTTGACATCTCAGAAGCAAATGAAAACATTGTTAAGACAATAGTTGAAACTGCTGGGGAAATTGGTGGTGTAACCTGTAAAAAGCACAATAGCAAATTATCTGAGAAGACGAAACAGCTCATGAAAAGGCGAAGAGATATGAAGGTGGACAATCAAAATACCAGTTCCAGGATTGAGTACATAGAACTTTGTAAAACTCTGCGCAAAAGCATGAAAGAAGACATAAGAAAATTCAACTGTGAGCTAGTAAGGAAAGCCATTGAAAATAACAAGAGCCTTAGGGTTGTTAAAGGAAGTTTATCTGTTGGGAAGAAACACATCATTGCATTAAAAGGAGAGGATGGCACCGTAACAAGAAATAGGGAAGAAATACTTAGAAGAGTTGAAGAATTCTACAGAAAGCTGTATGAAAGTAACAGTGGATTAAACGAAGACATTGAAATAGTCGAAGGAACAGCTCCTAAAATCTTAAAAGAAGAAGTTTCATTTGCAATAAAAAGTATGAAGAAAGGAAGAGCCCCTGGTGATGATGGTATTACATTAGATATCCTAAAAGAAGCTGGAGAATATGTAGAAGACATACTTGCAAAATTCTTTACCAAATGTCTTAACAGCGGTAACATACCAAACCAATGGGATTCTGCAACAGTAATTCTTTTGCATAAAAAAGGTGATAAAGAGGATTTAAAAAATTACCGACCAATTAGCTTGTTACCTGCTATTTATAAAATCTTCACAAAAGTTCTAA
>QLNU02015360.1:107209848-107246020 GCA_006491805.2 Dysdera silvatica
TCATTATTTGTTAACAGTTTACTGTTCATTATTTGTTAACAGTTTACTGTTCATTATTTGTCAACAGTTCTAACATATATCAATTATGTCCAAATTAGCATTATTCCATTAACAATAACACACAGCCTGTTAAATTAAAGCAAGTTTACATCATCATATTCGTCAGCATAACTCAATCAACATTTCTTCTTCCAGAACGAGTAAAGCATCCACTTCGGCCGAAACGCAAATGTAGCTTCTTGAAGATAACACTGTCCAATAGCCGCTTGGATGATTACTATAAACGAGCAACACTCAGGGATTCGCATAGGACTTAACACTTCAAGCTATTTCTAATCAACAAGGAATAATCAATCACAACCACATCTTAACCTTGAGCCATAACACACTTGACTTTTCATACTGACATGACCTTACATTAGAAGCTAAGCGAAAACAAATTAAATAAATAAAAACTGCAAGCCCTTGGCTTGCTAAATGAACAGCAGACAAGCCACAACAATTACAAAAACGTGTGGGAGAGAGTTAGCATATCGACGTTAAATAGTTCGTCTTCGTTTAACAACCACGCAAAACAAGGAAGGCCAGACTAACGTCATTCAGTCTCTGACACCCCCTAACAATTACTAATGACTCAAACAACCCAATTGGTTGAGTTTTTGACTTTACAGGTAAATAATTACCTCCGGCTCATTACAATGCATAAAAGTTTTTGGTGTCTCATGAATAGGTGAATCTGCCCTCAAATTACACATGAGCTATAAAATTCTTTATTTTCGTTATTTCTGTGCTTGTTAATTAATCAAAGGGTGCACAGTATATAGCCCTCAGGATGGATCTGGCCTACAAAGGTCTTTGTCTATCTCTCCAAGCCCCCACCCCCCATCCAGGTTCATTGCGAACATCGGTAAAAAAAGAGATTTGTCTTTGAATCAAGCACAAATCCTTTGCCTTTGAAGTTGAGCATTTTTTGAAAATTTGCTGGGGATATTTTGCAAGGAATTCCTCTACGGTTGAATTATGCCACCTCCACTGCTTCCAGTTTGGTACATCTACTTACATCACAAACAGAAGTTAATGAAAACTATAGGCCAATGACTGCATTTCTGTAGTCCCCTCCCCCTCCTCTGGACTTTGGCTTATTTTTTCCCATATTTTTTGTTATTTTCTTCCATTATTTTAAAGAAATTGTGAGGCAAACATAGAATTTTTAAATAAAGTAATTTTAATAATCTAAATTTAATACTAAAATTAAAATAATTTAAATGTTTAATTTAAGTAATAATGAGTTTATTGGTGAATTTTGAAATTGATTTACGTTTTGATTTTTTTTTTCAATTTATTTACCAAATTTTAAATCAACTAACTTTTTAAATCTAACGATTTTTAATTGAAAATTCAATTGTAATTGATTTAGGTGATCAGCTAGAGAAAACTGAAAGAAATATGGTAGAAATAGAAAATCAAATTGAAAATATAACCGTAGTAATGAAAAAAAAATGTGATTTGTAATATTGTTCTGTTGCTACAATGAATGCTCTAATTTCAATATTATCCTTATAATGTCTTGCATTTTCAGTTTTATGTATACTGTGAGTGATAATGTAAGAGAGGGCCTTAGAAAATATATCTAGTCTTTGAATTTTATTAAGGCGAAAGAATAGGAGCCATGACTATAATGCAATTTCTTAAAAAAAAAAATGTTTAGCCTGTTTTATCATAGCATGGAAATTTCAGCCCAAGCCGAAGCAAAAACTTAATAAAATGGGCCAGGCCTTTTTCAGTTTTTATTTTTAAGCTCTGTGTGTTGTATAGTAGCATAGCAATTTAAAAATTATGTGGAGAGTGGGAGGGACTCAAATAACTACGAAGACGATTGTGATGCAGCCTTAGAGAAAATGTGTTTTTATGGCCACTGAGGGGCTTAAGCCTGAAAGACACCCTTTCTTATCCCACTGATGTGTTCAAGTGTTTATAATATCTAAAATTAATTTCACAGCTAATTGTTAACCAAAATCATATACATTAATACTTAAAAATTGCATTTTTTTATTTCATTTGCATTAGGCATTGAATTTTTCCGTAGTGTTAAAACTGATATAAATGTGGATATTTATACTTTAATAGCTACATTGCTTTCTTTTTGTTCAATGCTAAATTAGGTGTTTTAACAAAACAACACAACAAGGTTTCACCATGAGATTTTATAACAGTTGGCATAAGGTTTAAATCACAATGTTTCAAAAGCCAACTGCTCCCTTTTGCAAAGTGAAGGCAGAATGAAGAGTGAGTGAAAGTCCTAAGTTTATATACCCGCATGTTGGGAATCCCCATTTGATGTTATTTGATGCAGGATAGTCCGGGCTCGAGAAATACCACACTCGGCGACATCAGATGGCTACCCACAACTCAAGGTTTGACAAAAATCTTACAAGGTTCTGGTTAAGGTTTTGAAATGCTAATAACACGACTCCCCAAGCTGTAAGTCTCCCATGATTTCAGAAAGAGTATACTACCCAGATTTGTCACATGTTGATGTAATACTTTCGTTGAATGCCAATCTAGTTTAATCTTCTGCAAACCCTTCCATACCCTTCGAGATCTATTACTTAAAGTTAAGGATCATGTCCCTGATGGGAAAAAAATTGGTACTATTTACTACATATTATGTGGAGACTGTGACAAAGTGCATGTTAGATACATGGGGAAGATCAATATGTCTAATATCTCTATAGGAAAGGAGCATATGTGTGCTGTGGCCAGAAGAGCAATTCAAGTCAATTAACCAAACGTGTTTTCAGGGAGGACCACAAATCAGATTGATATTCAATGAAAGCATATCAAAATGTGATAAATCTGAGTAGTAGACTCTTTCTGGAATCATGTGAGACTTACAGCTTGAGGAGTCATGCTATTAACATCTCAAAACCTCTACCAGAACCTTACAAGGTTTTTGTCAAACCTCGAATTGGGGGTAGCCATCCTACGTCGTCGGATGTGGAGGATTCTCCAGCCAGGACTATCCTGCACCAAATGATGTCAGATGGGGATTCCCAACATGCAGGTATATAAACTTAGGACTTTCACTCTTCATTCTACCTTCACTTGAAAAATGCAGCGGGTTGGCTCTCGAAACATCGTATTTTAAACCTTGCGCCAGTGTTGATATAACTATCACTATGAGTAGAGGTAGATTATACAGGGTCCAAAAAAGGTCATGTTTTCTAAAATACCTAAACACCAGTTGTATTTGTTCTATACAACACCCTGATCCTTTTGTTGTATCACATGTCATGATTGGTTTGAATTTCGGATGGTGCATGCCAATTTAGTAACACAATCCAACGTTCTATGCATTGTGACAGCAGTTTACACATTTTTGTGCATAACTGAGCTAATTTTTGAGTTAGAGTTATGATTTTGGTGTCTACATGTTTTTAAAGTTAATGAATCCAATGGAACTACCACATTAAAGTATAAACACATTTTAATTTTGTAATTTACAATTATTGCTATTTTAATTCTGGAAAATGACAATTTTCATACATATGTATATCTATTCATCCTCCCCTTAAGAAAAACTTTAAATAAACTATCAGTCACATGACAATTGTTCAAAACAAATGAAGAATTACGACTACATGTCTCGCATGAGCCTATTACATTATAAGGGATAATTTGCTCAGCCACTACATTTAGGATCTCTGCCTTCTGAACAACGCTATCTCAAACGCCAGCTCTCTCCTTGTTTTGGCCAATGTTCCAAGTGTTCAATCTTGTACCGGAAGTGTTCTTCAACAACAATATGTTCTAAACAAATTCCCACATACCACTGCCTGTCACTATTCTCATTGTCCCATATTACAATGCAAGGCTCATTGATATTTGCAGAAACATCAGGAACAATAGCTGTGGTTCCATAACCATCAGTAATAAGATCATTTGCTTTAGGATTGCGGTGCATCAAAATCCTCAACTTACCTTCTTCATAAGGCATATTAGGGATTTGGAGAATGTCATTTGCTTTGCATGACTGTTCAATGGTAATCCCGGCTCTTATGCTGTATACCACAAATGTCAGTTTAACTTCAGGATCATATTTCTAACTTGCCGTAGTAGTGGTGTTTTCCACGTTTTAAAGCTTTCAGTCTGTGTTGAAGAGTTTGTTGTGTCTGCTTCTGCTTCATCATTAGATAAAGGTTCTACTGCTAACTTTAATGTATTATCGTGTAAAATAGATAAGTTAACATTTTCTTCATATTCAATATCGACTTGGTCAGTAAAACTTCCAATACGAGGACCCTTCTGATCAAAGTGGAATGCCTTCTCATCAGAATCGGATGTGTTTGGATCTATAAATAAAGTAAATAAAGCAACATAACTAACATACTTTGAAAACAAATAAGAATAGCTAAATGTATCTATTTTATATTTTAATTAATTTTATATAATTATATATAATTGATTACCTGACTTTGGTTTTAGAAGGTCCAATAATTTTGTTGCTCCTTCAGCGTGCCAATTTCTTACATTAACTCTGTAGTTACCATGTTTGGTTTTTTTTTTTGGCACATGAGTTCGAAAAAAAACTTCAAAAACTTTAAATGTTGATTAATTTCTTTTTTATGTCAATTAAGCAGATAACATGTTCTTTTGCGAAAGATTTTTGCCACATTAGTTCAACAGCAAAAGCATGAACTGCTGTATTTTGCTTGGTACTTGCATAAGAAAGTGTAACGTTTCTGTTCTAATCTCTTAATACACAAGTAAGTTTTTTGAACAATCTAACTTAATTACTCTAACTTGTAAGTATCGTTACAAATTAAGACGTGGGTTTTTGTCCTAGAGGCTACAAATAAGAACCAGAATTTAGCACAAATGTTTATTTATCGCATTAAAAATACATTCATAAATCTGAGGATTAGCAACTGATAATAAGCCAATTCCACCAGCTTGTTCACACTCAACTCGGCTGTATCTCTCTGCAGAAGTTTACAGAGTTCACTAAAAATATGTTATTTCGTTACTAAAGGGTATTAAGAATACACTGCTGGACAAAATTATAAGTTCAGTGGTTTTTCTGTCATGAGCGGGATAATAAAGTATTTACATCAATGGGATATGTAAAGAATTGCTTTAAGGTGACTTATAAAGTATTTTAAACATCCACAAGCTTTTATGATTATGTAATTTAAATTTATTTAAAAAAACATTATGAATAACTTGGCCAGAATTATAAGTTCATAAAGGTTTTTTTTCCAGTAGAAAGTTTTATACTGTATGCAAATTACTTTCACTGATGATGTAACGTCATTTACTGATAAGAGAATAAAAAGAGGTGTGTAATTGAAATTTTGATATAGTCGTAAAAATGCCAAGAGCTAAGCAACTTTGTGATTATTAAATTTTGACAAATCTGGGCATTACATGGGAGCGGTATGTCTCAGAGGAAAATTGATGGAACTGTTGGACGCTCCTAGTGTGGCGTTTTGAATATTCCAAGGACGGGAATTGAAGGAATGGTGGAAAAACGTTCAGGTCAGAAACCATATCTTCCATTAAAAAGCAAGCGCAGAATTAATGGGCTTGTAACAATAATGAAATTATCCACGACAAAAATAAAGGACAATCTAAATGTCTAGTGTTGAAGAAAGAAAATTTCCATAATTTTGCAGAATTCTCCAGATATTATACATATAAAAGTACGTTGAAAATCACCACTAAATTCAAAACATAAAAATGATCGTTTGAGTTTTGCCAGAAAAACGATCAGTTGGATATACGAATGGTATTCAGTCATATTTTCGGAAGGAAAAAAAAATCAATTTGAATGGGCCAGGTAACCATAATATATTCTGGCATGATTTAAGATTTGAACATGAAATGCAAATGACCCGGCAAATGAGAGGTAGTTTGGTCATGATTTGGACAGGATTTTCTACTTAATGAAAAACTGATATTGTGTTTTCTGAACGCACGAATTAAATCTCAGCAATATGTCACAGTGCTTAAAAGTCAATTTCAAGGTTATGGTGAAATTTTAGGTGATGAAAATAAAAAATTTCAGCAGGACGATGCATCTATCCATCGTTCAGTGGGCACAAAAGGTTGGCTTAAAGAACAGACTTTTAACGCCATTGCCTGGCTTTCATGTTCACCAAATTTTAACCCTATAGAAAATTTATGGGGCATACCTTCAAAGGAAATACATAAAGATGGGAGACAATTTTCTATGATTCCAAACTCAAATTAACAATTACAGAAGAATGGGAGCACATTCCATGTGAGACTCTTTTAAACTTATAAGATTTTAGTTGAATCTATGCCAAATCCTATTTTTGAAGTAATAAAGAATCATGAAAGTTCTATAAAATACTAAAATTATGTAAGTTGTTTGCTTTTTTTTACAAAAAATCAGTGTGAACTTATAATTCTGTCCATATCAATAATATGTTTTTCTTGTATAAGTTTGCAGCAAATCACTGAAAATATGTGTAATATTGTGAGAAATACTGTCAAATATATTAAAGTAACTGATTCTTAACATTTAAAGGACGCATTTGTCCCTTAAGTTTTAACAAATTTCAGGTGAACTTATAATTTTATCCAGCAGAGTATAAAACTGCTTTATTAAACTATTATAAATGATTAGAATTACTCGTAACCTAGATTAACTAATCCATGGCCCTCCAATACGCCAGTCTGTTCAAGCGATCAAAGAATATTCCTTGCTTCCGTCCAGATCAACAATAGAGAACCTGTTCTCTGTTCAGACGCATCTGCAAATATTCTCATAAAAATATATTACACAATATAATGGACAGTAACTTAATTAGTTTTTATCACCCTAACTCAGTCAGCACTAATTAACAATTTAAGCCTCCATGTAACCTTGCGCCATAACATAACAGGCTATTAGACCATGGGCTAGTTTCTAACCATTTACATTAACCATTTAATGAATATTATCACTGTTAGTACCTCTACGCTAAACCTATTTCTATTAGTACACAATTCAACATAACAGTAACTTAACGTCTCTCAATACTTAGTAGTAAATTTAGTTATACGTCACAAAATAGTCCTAGTTCTGTCAGAATAGTTTTCTTGAACTCCCCATGATATTTCAAGGTCCACTGTCAGTTGAAGACCTTTCCTCGAGTACACTCAGTTAGATTCTTCATTACTGATGACACTCACATCACTAATTTTCAGTCCACCTCAGTTTATGCACTCAGCGTTTCGATCTAGACGATCTTCTCCTTTCAGCCCAACTTGAAATGTGATAACAAAGTGACCTTGTGCCCTGTGGATTCGATTGATTTACTTCAAGCTGAAAATCCACAACGGAACTTCCAGTGGGACTACTACTTTCATTAATGACCACCAGGTCTATTGTACAACCATTAACTGGGCATTAATCAAATTAACGTAAAATTAAAATAACGTAGATAAACTCAGACTCTTTACCAAGTCACTACACTCAAATATTCCTCAGTATAGACATCTCAGGTAAGGACCAGCCAGCCAACTGGCCCATCGGCCTACATGCTTTCGTGTTATATATTTACAATTTCCTGCAGCAGCGGCAATAGTAGTCCTTTTTTCCGGACTCACACAGCATAAATAGCGATCATTTCAGCTACAAGGTTATCACCCGTGACATCATTATGATGTCATGGCAATCTTCCAGGCAAATGAACGCAACTAACAGCTCTGTTGGTTTCATTTTTAACGAAAATTTCTACAACCTGTTATGAAGGAGCATAATTAGTAATAGCCAACACACATTCAGTAATAAGGAGAAATTTGTCCATAAAAACGAATCTTAACTGATTTTTACTCATGGTTAATGAAAATGTCTCAACTAGTAGAATTGCTCATCTTCGGGAATAAGATTAAGTATGGAGTGTTACAATAGTAACTTTATAACATCAACAAAATAACAGCCGAAAATCCCCTCAAAATAACAACATTGTAAGAGTATATGTATGTAAAATTCTCCATTTGATTTAGTGTGTGAGATGAGGCATTTTATGTATGAGTAAACAGTTCCATTAGACTCACTGACCTTGAAAACATATGTAAAGATACCAAAATTATAATTCTGTCTCAGAAATGACCTCAGTTATGCCCAAATATGTGTAAAATGCTGTTGTGACAGATAAAACATCAGTTTCCATTACTAAATTGGCCTGCACAATCTGAAATTCAAACGAGTCATGGCATATGATACATCACAATTATCAGGATAATGTGTAGAATAAATACAGCTGGCATTCAGATGTAAACTCATGTTTGTAAAAATTGCAACACCATGAAGGAATCATGTGATTGAGCTGAAACTTTCAGGAAATGCAAATTAGGGTATGCTATTCAAATGATTAGAATTTCAGAGTCATCGCGCATGCGTGGGCTGAGCAGCGCCCTCTGAACTGCTGATGGATCCGTATAAATAGAGGGCTGTAGCGGGGCGTGTATGGCTATCTGCTAGTGGTAAACGTTACATGAGACGTCACTATGCCTCTACGACGAAAGAGGGCGACATTTCAGCAAGTTACGGAGTTTGAACGGGGACGAATGATCGGCTTTCGTGAAGGAGGGTTTTCTTATCGTGCAATAGCAGCTCGTATGGGGCGTAACAGCAGCACAGTGATGCGAGTGTGGAAGCAGTGGGTTCAAGAGAACCAGACAACTCGGAAATCCGGGAGTGGACGCCGAAAGGTGACGTCAGCACGGGATGATAGACACCTGGTCCGCATGGCGGTGACGGACCGTTTTGCTTCATCTGGACAGTTGGCAGAACGTTGGTGCACTGCTACAGGTGTATCATTGTGTGCTTCATCAATTCGTCGGCGTCTACTGCACCGTGGACTGCGTGCAAGAGTTCCTTTATACAGGATCCTCCTGACGCAAAACTATCGACACTTGCGGCTACAATGGGCTCATGGACATAGAGACTGGCGTGCTGATTGGCAACAAGTGGTGTTTTCTGATGAATCCCGCTTTAATTTGGGGTACAGTGATGGCCGCATCCGTGTTAGACGCTATACCGGTGAACGCCACCTTCCGGAGTGCGTTATCCAACGTCATAGTGGACGAACCCCCAGCGTTATGGTCTGGGGTGCGATTGCGTATCATGGACGATCTCAGCTGCTACGAATTGTGGGTAATCTTAACAGCAACCGGTACATCAATGAAGTTCTGGAGCCCGAAGTTGTTCCCTTCCTTCAAGGCATTCCCGGAGCTGTATTTCAACAGGACAATGCCCGCCCACATATTGCCAGGAATGTTCAAGACTTCTTTTCATCACAACAGATACAGCTTCTTCCTTGGCCTGCCTATTCGCCGGACATGCCACCGATTGAACATGTGTGGGATATCGTTGGTCGGCGTCTCGCTCGTGATCCTCGTCCCATAGCTACTACAGATGAACTTTGGGGTCGCATACAAGCAATCTGGAATGCTCTTCCTCAGGCACACATTCAACATCTGTTTGATTCCATGCCACGTCGTATAGCATCACTTATTGCAGCGCGTGGTGGCTTCACCAAATACTGATTTTCGACATGTAATATTGTTTTTTGCTTTGTAATTTTAATCGTTTATTTGTATCAACACAGGTCGTTTGTACATTAAATTTCATTCAATTCGGACGAGTCCTTCATGGTGTTGCAATTTTTACAAACACGAGTTTATATGGGAGTATGCCATTTTTATAACCAACCTCTATTATTAGTTGTTTTGTGTTCCCTTAAATTGTTCATTTTTGATCCTTAAAAACTACTTAATTTTGCTCTTTAGGAAATGGTAGGAACCTTTTTATGTTTTATTATTTTTATGTTAGTTTCGCATATTTTTTCTAACTTCATTGTTTTGCAATTTTTGTTGAAAAAATGTTTTACCTATTTATTAATCACCAATTATTGAAAAATTTTGTATTACCTTAGGTTACTGATGATGTTTATGCTGTTTTAAATTCTCATGGCTATCCATTAGAATGCCGTGGTTACATAAAAGTAAAAGGAAAGGGAGAAATGTTGACATATTTCCTCCATGGTTACCAGGGTGAAGAGCTTCCAAAGATAACCTCTATTTGATGATTTATTTCCCTCATGTATAGTTACACAGAAGTATGTGCAAAATTTTTGTGAATCATCAATTTAGCATGCACTAAAGAAAAAAATTTTTTTTTCCTTTTTTAAAATCAATCATTATTAAGTAAGTTAGTTTAAAGTGTAATAGTAATAATAACTGCAAACAATGTGTATTTTGTGTTTTATGTTCATCATATGGGGGGTTACATTGCTTTTAACATTTAGAAAACATTTAGTTTTGTGTATTATTTTATAAATATCAAAGTTTGGTTCCAAGTATGATTACTCTTTTGTCCATATGTAAAATCCATCAAATTTTAATCTTAAGACCCAAAGCATACTTAAAATTTAATAATGTGTAGTATACTTGATCAATTAAGAACTGCACTGTATTTGTTGTATGCATAAAACAAATACAAATGTTTCATTAGGATGCATAATCCTGTAACAGATTTATTGCCAGTGTTGATATACAAAAATTTTATATTGCAACTTGAAAAACGCGACTCAGTGACCATGAATTTCAATTTTTTTTAATAATTTAAGGAAGTGTGTTGTCTGTAACTTTCTAGTCATCCATCTGTTCCTTTGGGAACAATTTAGAATTTCTTGAGAAAAATATTTTTTAACTATTGTGTATATTTGCAGTGACAAATTTAGAAAACACTTCAAAATGTTTCAAAATCAAGGCAGTAACAATGAAAAGCAGTTAAGCCCATTAAATATTTTAGTGTATGTAATGCCTCATTATGTGCATGTATTTATTGAAAGAAAACCATAAGTAACTTACACCATTTTGCAAATTGTATAAATCAAAAAGTTTAGTGAAATGAGCAATGTACAGTACCAAGTTAATTATTTTGAGACTCAGAAAATAATAGTCAAAAAATTTTATTGCTTGGCCTTAATTGTCTGTCATCTGTAGGGGGGGGCATTTAACTATTGTAAATGTATGTTTGTAGTGTCATGTGTTCAACTGTAAAATAAAAAAATGTTTCTGCGGTCCTGCAGTGGTAACACATTCACCTAGTGTGCCATTAATCCAAATTAAACTCTCAACTTTGCAGCAAGGAAAACACTTCTAGACTAACTGCTGACTGTAGTCCAGTAGCTGGTTCCCTAGGCCTTACGAGGTTTAGATTCCTCTGGAAAATGTCCATTTCCTTGTAGTGGCATAGTGGTAACACATTCATCTATCGTACCATTAATTTGAGTTCGGCTGTCAATGGTATAGAACGAATAACAATGGAACAACAATATACAATAACAATAGAACAAATGCCGTTTTTCTACTCACGCCAGTCCAATGTTTTGTTCTCTTGGCAACAAAAGTTTTGATTACTCAGAAAACTGTAGGTCCCAATAAAGCATGACTGTTACTATCTTTGCTCCATAAAAATAAAATGTTTCTTGGAATTATACCTCCAACAAATTACTAATTTCTCTTCAACATCAAAAACTTTTAATTTGAATTTTTATTAGATTTTAAAAGTATACACATGGTGTTCTAAAAGCAACTTCCATAACTCATAAGGGTCCAGTGGCCCTACTTTTTAAAACATTGAGATAACATTTGACTTCAAATTAGACTTTGAAAAGTATGGGCTCCAAATCTGTACAAGTAAAAATGTGTTTGTTTTAATCTCATTGTGTTCAGCATGTACAGAAACCATAAAAATCATTAAGCTGTATTTTTTAGACTGAAAAATTAGTAAAGAATGGCACTTTTAAATTCATTGAGAATTTACAAAAAAGAAAAAAATGAAATAAACAAACTGTAAATGAACCTTTAATCCCTCATTGACATTATATTGTGGTAAATGGAGGAAATCCAACAACACTGCAGAATGCTTGCCATTTTTTTGCCCACCGTATGTATATTCCAGATGATGTGCTATGTACTTGCATAATATCAATGATTCCCGATATACAGTCTGTCATTACCTGTGATAGCAGGCACATTGAACATTTGGTATTAAAGATTCGTTTACCGCATTCTTCTTGTATTTTGCTTTTTCTATAAATTCTCGTTGAATTTAAAAGAGCTATTTCTGAGTCATTTTTCAGCCTAAAAGATACAGCTTAAGTTTTACGGGTCTGCATGTGCTGATTACAATGAGGTTAAAAATAAAACTAGTGTTGCCATTCAATTTCCAAAATTCAAGCACTGTAACCATAACTAAGAGAGCCAAAGTACTTTTTTACTTGTATACATATTGAACCAATATTTTCTAAAATCTAAATCTTGAATTTCATGTCAGTGCTTCAGAAATTGTGGCTGTTGGAGTCTTGTATCAAGAGTTTCTTTTAGACTACCATTTGTGTGTGCATACGTGGTGTCTCAAAACTCCACTTACAAACTTTGAGGAACTAGGAAACATCGATCTGAAACTTATCAATATAGGTAAGTATGACAGGAAACGCCACTCTCAAGAGATTGAAAAGACACAAAGGACCAGCAAGAGCACAATACAGGTAGCAGTGTAAAATGTTTTATTATGCGAAACTTAACACTACAATAACTGGCAGACAGAATACAGTTTTATAAGAGGTGTTCAAGTTTCCGACCATTCTCAGTGCTGTGTTCACAACCCACCATACACTGGCTTGAAATGCTCTTGTTGCAGCAGCAACCACATGTATGCTTGTGCCTGGATTACTATCCACAGCATGTAACACATCCTCTACCACGACTGAAATTCGGGTCAGTCGTTTTCACCCAATATCGTGTATGCTACCCTTGAAGGATTCATGTTCACATAGGTTCTGATGCAAATGCGTAAACATTTGGTTATGTGATATGTCTGTTTGTGTACCTTTCCTAACAAATTCGTACAGCGGCATGTCCATTACCATCAGCTAATCCATACCCAAAGGCCTTGTTTGCCAACTCAGCATTCGTAAAAGATGTATGTTCACCATATGACATCGCAAGCTTTAATGAGAAGGCCCCAGGTGCCAACATGGAGTGCTGGCATACAGTGTCACCTGTCCGTTTTCTGTCATGCTTCCCTATCTGAATATGGTTCATATCGATGTTTTCTACCTCTCTTCAAAGTTTGTATGTGGAGTTTTGAGACATCCCATATATATTAGGGTGCCACTCAAAATTAAAGTTTGCTCAATTTAATCATGACACCCCCTCATTTTGTTCCTTTTACCATAAAACTAAACCCCTGAAAGTTTGAAAGCATTCTATGAATATTTACTGGTCGCTCATCACTATTGAACATTCTATAGAATACGCCTAATAAACAAAATCATTTTAAACTTAATGAATGTTATTAGTATTGGTTTATTGCATGGTATTAGCACAATATATCGTTATTAACAAGTAACAAACTTATAATAAATGACAGGAACAATAAAAGGAGAATAGACATATATAATATTTTCTGAATTCCCTTCATAATCGTGGATTTGCTCGATTTCGGATATTCTCGGCAATGCTTTTCCACCACTTGAAGTAGGAACTGCTTCTGGTCCTCTTGATTTATAAGCACTGCATTTAAGGACTGGATCAACACGATGCCACATTCTGCTGCATCACTCACTAGTTTCAGCTGCTGAATTTTACTTTTGGCTGTGATCAAATAATGGTTTCTCTGCGATGTGTCAGGGTTCTCTTCGAGAAAGTCCTACAAAATATCCAGAGCAACGAAGAGTCTCCTCGTGTTTATTGACACAAAATCAGGAAACTCCTTTTCCTTAACAAGATGTTCTTCTAGATGGATACACCATAGAGAAGGATTGATAGGAGAAACCGTATCTAGAGCTGCCACCATTGCTGTCTTTCTTTCTCTTGTAACATCAGAATCAAAAAAGGCAAGGCCAATAAGTGTTTCACTTATGTACCATAGGTGGTCAGAAAAAGTCCCCATTGCAGTTTCATCAACGGATTTGTTGACCACCTTATATTCCTGAAAATCTTTCAATAGTTGCAGGTCATTCCATGGAGCTGATGCAGCAATTGAGCATCTGTACCATGCCTTCAAGTACAATCTGATCATGAAGACATTAAAGATCCAAAGTCTGCATAGTTCACGAGCAGACAGTTTGAATTGTGCATGAAACAGGTAAATCTTCAGGCAATATATTATCTTTTCCATCCACCTAGCCCTATTCAATGCTCCTGGCGCATGAATACGGAATCCTACTGTGGTATCTTCTAGGAAAACCAGAGCTAGTTGTAGCAGCTCTTTGTAATCATCTCTAGGATGAAAATTGGATAATTTGACAATGAATGAAACTTATCAGATCTTCTGCCATTGGCCCCAATCCGGAAGCAATGGACTCTTCCTTTATACCATTCTCGTACTCTTCTTCGTTAAGCAATTTCCATGAGTCAGAAAATCTTTGAAAAAGTTTAATGTTTGGCCCACTGAAAACTTCCATCAACAGGTTGAATACCTTTTCGACAATAAGCTCATGTATGTGATGCCTGCAAGCCAAATTCAGAAGATCTTTGTTGAGCTTCTGTTCCAGCAGTATACAGGCTCCTGCTTTGAGTCAGGTATTGCTAGAGGTCGTATCAAAGGACATCATCTGCACCCGTTCACCCAGATTCCAGTCTTGAATTAACTTAAATATCGCACTTGCCTGTGCTTCTCCAGTTCCATTCTGAATTTGTGGGACACCCAAAAGTTTCGGGGCACTTTCTCCAGATACCAAAACAACTAGTTGGTCAACGGTCTCTTTTGATGTGAGTACCTGAAACATCTCTGCGTCCCAATGGATAGTAAGCAGAGTATCAGATGCGAAAGAGCTTCTTATCTCTTTTGCAACAGATTCTCTGTGCTGTCTCTGAGCTTTCCTTATCGTTTCCTTGTTTAGGGCAATTTTTTCAGGGTTGTGTCCCATGGATTGTGCTGCTGCAGCTAGAATGTATGTTGCATTTCGGTCACTAATTTTTGTTCTATCTTGCTCAGACACCAATTCAGGACTAATGATATTTGAAGGCCTTGAACGTTTGATTGGCAATGGTGTATGGAACTTTACTTCAGCGTCGTGCTGGTCGTTAGGGCCGTCTTCTTCGCTACTACTGCTACTGAGATTCACAGTTACTGCCTCCGCTCTTGCTCGCTCTGATTCCCTCCTCTGTCTAGACTGGCTCTGCATCTCTCTCTCTCTTGACATCTTGTTTCTTGCCTCCATAAAATAGTGTCAATTGAACCTATGCTTCCTCTCCTCCCTTTCTCCCGTTGAGCCAACAAGAATTACCTTTCTTTTTCCAATGTTACCAAAATTAGAGCATCAGCATGTGCAATATCAAAGAGATTGTCAAGTGTTTTGGTAAAGACTTCCTCTTTTCCTTGTTGTCTCTGTTCTTGTCGATGCGTTTTTCTTAAGTCATTTCCAGGTAGAGTGTAGTCGTTTAGTTTTGGTAATCATATGACACTGTTGCCTTGTGGGGATTCTTGCTTTGATCCAGACAGTACACACTTCTTTTGTTGTCTCCATTGCACTCGTTTGAATTGAATTGCCATCATCATGTAAATGAAAAAATCGTCCAAGCACATGCCTATTGGAAGGCAGTTTGTTTCCCTTAATGGAGTCAAATGTTCCTCCAATTAAATATATGCCATGATTCTTTGTTGTCACAACTTTGAAATTAATACAGTGTACAGCTTTTACGCATTCATTATTAGCGAGGAATATATGGAGAAATTGACAGTCCTTGAGTGACTTCTTAATATTAACTTAACTGAACAAAATTTTCTGCATTTGGTTTTTAACCCGGATGGAATAGATTGGGAGGGTGTCATTTAAGAAATACGGTGTTTCATTTTTCTCCATGTATTCCACTGACACCCTAATATATATTATCAAAAGTAATTAGACATTTTCTTCTTTTTGGAAGAATGGTTTGTTTTGAATTTAGTAAATAGCAAACTCATTTTTACCTTCAATTATAGGGACAACCTACCTATGCATACTTTCTACTAAATTTCACTACCTTTCAATGAAATGTTTTTTCATTTGTCTTGCAAATGAAATGTGGAAGATGACTTTAGGTTGTTTTGGTCGAAGTCATAGCTATCACTTCATCCTAAAAGTGCTCATTTAGATTTATATCCGAACTTATGCATACCAATCCATGATTTCAACCTCATTCTGAACAAACCATTACTACACGTACCATACTATATGTCATGGAGCTTTTTCATGCTGAAAATAAAAGCACTGATCAGTTCCATTCTACCAATAACACAATACTGAATTTACGAGGAGATTCCATAACAAATAATTATTTGAACACTGATGCAAGGTTTAAAACATGACGTTTCGAGAGTTAATCCGCTGCCTTTTTCAAGTGAAGGCAGAATGAGTGAAAGTCCTAAGCTTACACTATGTAAATAAATTATAAACTCACCTATAAAATACAAATAACTTATGATTTCAATAAGCGTTTGATATAAATTTATGCAAATAATATACCAACGGTGATTATATATATACCAATTACAACTTTTGAAAATGGTGAACAATTTTGTTCGTGAAAAAAATAATCGTTTACCACCTGTAAAGAAACATAAATTCAATGTGGAAAATTTCAGGAAATCAGAAATTAATAGCAAGTCGGTTCTCCTTGCTTTTCAGTAATATGTATCATTCTGTCAGGCATTGTTTGAAGTAGTTTTCTTAAAATATCTATATTGTCCCAGGCATTAGAAATTGTTATTTGGAGATCATTCACACGATAATATTGCTTGTTGCGCCAATATGCAGCCTTTGCCATAAAACCCCACACATTTTCAACTGGATTCAGGTCTGGAGAACGCGAGGGCCATGGAATGACATCAACCTTTTCCAGTTCAAACCACTCCTTGGTGGACATTGATGCATGTACACCGGCATTGTCCTGTTGGTACTTCCAATTTGGACTGCCTAGAAGAGGCCCAGATGGGATTAAGAGATCATACATTAATTCCTGATATATTTGGAGTTCATAGTGCCCTGAAGGAATACGATGTCTGCTTTTCCTCCTGCTCCGAATGCTTCCCACACCATCACTCCACCATCTCCTTGCTGTCTACTTAGCTTTATTTTTGGCTGAGTGCATATATCATGCCAATATGATGAATATCCATCAGGGCCATCCAGATAGAAACGTTTTTCATCAGAAAACACTATTTCATTCCACTCATAGAGGCATTTCACAATTTTTTTTACATCAATCGAGCCAATCCAACTTATGAGTGGCAGTAAGTTTCCGCTTGCTTTTCATTTTCCTAACATTTAAACTTTTTCACACAGTTTGATGGGATACAGGTGTTTATGGTACTCATGAAATTTCACGAGTAGCAAGAGCTTGAACATGCCTGTGGTCTGGGAGTATGATTTTAGTTGTCTCTTGTGACCTCTTTTTTTTTGGGTTCCACAATTATCACCTTTTTCGATGACATTTTGGACAGCGATTTGTGAGCGCCCTATTTTACGGGCTAGTCCTCTTGTTGACTGTCCTTTGCCAGTTAGCAAATATATTTTTCTGGCGTAAGTTTCATTTAGTTCTTTTCCTCAATGCATACTCACAAAACGCAATTTTCATCACAACATTGGATCCATATGATAGCCTACATGTATCATATGATGTGTATAAAACTACACATGTGCAAATTAGTTAACAGGCTCGCAGTTCGTGAATTTGTATGTTGAGTTTATATTTTCTTTGCAGGTCGTAAATGATTATATTTTCTTATGAAAAAAATTCTTCGCCATTTTCAAAAGTTGTAGTTGGTATATTATTTGCATGAATTTATATCAAATGCTTGTTACAATCGTAAGTTATTTGTGTTTTATGGGTGAGTTTATAATTTATTTCCATAGTGTATATACCTCATATTGGGAATCCCCATCTGACATCATCTGGTGCATAGCTTCGACTGGGTAAACCTCTGAACCCGATGACGTCAGATGATTACCCCCAACTTGAGCTTTGGCAAAAATCCTGTGAAGTTCCATTATACTACCACAATGTAAGAAAAGTGGAATATATATATTAGAAATGGACAAAATTGTTCATTGAGTCAATGAACGATTCTGCCCATCTCTAAAAGGAAGATAAAATCGTCACACTTATTTGGTCAGTCACTGATTTTGCACATCTCTAAAATATATATATGTATGTATATACAGTTCCACAGCTTTTCTGCCAGAATAAGGCTCTGAATAAAGGCCAGAATTGATTTCATTTTATACATGGATGCATCGATGTGGATAAATATAATATGGCAGAGTTAGGCAACTGAATCAACGCCATGAAGGCATAAGAAAACAAGTAATAATAATAAATTTTCATTCAACCCGATATACAATATTTCGTGATACATAGCTTGAGCAGTATAAAAATTATAGAAATGTAAGAGAAGATCTATATTAAATTATTTTAAGTTTTGAGGTTAGAAATGGAAGAGAATATAAAGCCGAAGCTTGTTACGAGATTCTCTTCCAGAATGCGGTGATGTTGACAAGAGAGAGGGTAAATTTTCATATTTCTGAATTATGCTTATTTTAAAGAGTTCAGTTGTTGTATATCTTTAGCAGAGGGACGTGGAAAACTTGTAATAACTTAAGAACAGACTGAGCGTCGTTTTTACGAATTAATGAATATAAAGTATTATTGTTATTTGGGATTTTTCATGGGCCTCATTTGAGAAAATTGTGGCACACGTCTGGATAAAGCTTACGAAATTATGTTTATCAAGATTCAAGACAGAAGTGTATCTGAGAGTCAACATATCTTATCTGAAATTTTGATTCAAAAAATGTTAGTACAACAAATGTTAATTAATAAGTTAGTTGTACTATTAAGAGTTACATATATGAAATTATACTATTGTATAAGAGATTATAGTTTAAAAACTGCATAAAACTTGGATCCAAAATACAGAATGGCTTAAGGAGGAGAAAGAGAGGTTCTATCCAGCAGGTGTCACAATTTTTCTTTAGGGAAAAAACGCAACAAACAGTTATTTCGACACTGGCGTAAGGTTTAAAAACACGACGTTTCGGGAGCCAACTGCTCCCTTTGTCAAGTGAAGGCAGAATGAAGAGTTCGTGAAAGTCCTAAGCTTATATACCCGCATGTTGGGAATCCCCATCTGACGCCATTTGGTGCGGAGCATTTCCAGCTGGGGAAACCCCAATCGGGGAAACCCTCGCCGGGAAAGCCCCCGCACCCGACGATGTCAGATGAACACCCCCAACTCGAGGTTTTGCAAAAATCCTGTAAGGTTCTGGTAGAGGTTTTGCGATGTTTATTGCACGACTCCTCAAACCGTAGGTTTCCCATG
Organism: Dysdera silvatica; assembly: GCA_006491805.2. NCBI lineage: Eukaryota > Metazoa > Arthropoda > Arachnida > Araneae > Dysderidae > Dysdera > Dysdera silvatica. Next base: position 107,229,239 of record QLNU02015360.1, read on the forward strand.
ATTCCAGAAAAAGTCTACTCCCCAGATTCGTCACATTCTGATGTAATATTTTCATCGAATGCCAATCTGGTTCGTGACCCTCCCTGAAGACATGTTCAGCCAACTGGTTTGAATCGTCTCCCCTAGCTACCGCACGCATATGCTCCTTCCCTCGTAGACGTATCGATCTTCCCGTCTGTCCAACATACACCTTGTCACAGTCTCCACACGGTATTTGGTAAATAGCACCAGATTTTTCCTCCTCAGGGACGCGATCCTTAACTTTAAGTAATAGATCACGCAGGGTGTAGACAGGTTTGTAGTAGGTCTTAACATTCACACAACTGAGAATTCGAGACAGCTTTTCTGAGACACCCGCCACATATGGCAAAACCACTGATGTCTTCCTAGTCTCATCCTCTACATTCCTGTTTCCACCACTAACACCACATTGGTTACGAGCGATAAATTTAGTCGGGTAACCGTTCTTTTTCAACACTCTTTTATTGCGTCGTAATTCAACATTGCGAAGGTCATCATTACAACAATGTGTAAAGGCTCGTCGGTGCAAGGCTCTAATGACAGATGCTTTGTGTGATGCCGGGTGATGAGAACGAAAGTCAAGATACCTATCAGTATGTGTTGGTTTCCTAAACACCGTAGTCAACAGTCGCCCATCCACATCTCTATTTATCCGAACATCTAAGAAGGGTAATGAACCTCTATCTTCTTCCTCTAACGTAAATTGAATATGAGGGTTCAAGCTGTTCAAATAGAGATGAAAATCAGCAACTGAAGACCTTGGTAGGATAACAAACGTATCATCGACGTATTGCTTCCACACCTTGACACAGTAAATTCACTCATCTAAAGCACTGTTTTCAAATGCCTCCATACACAAATTTGCCACCACACTCGAAGCAGGTGACCCCATCGCCGTACACCTCTTCTGTCGGTAAAATCTACCCTTGAAGCCGAAAACCGTGGAATTCAAGCAGAACTCGAACAGGCAATATATCTCTTCCGGACTAAGGCTAGTTCTTTCTTCCAGGCTTCCATCATGCCTCAGTCGCTCCAACGCTGCTGATACCGCCAAATTTGTTGGAATACAGGTGAAAAGTGAAACAACACTAAAAGGCACCATAGCATCATCGGGAGCGATTTTTACGTTTCTGATAGAAGAAATAAACTCCTCAGAGGTAGACACCGACCGTTCAGAGGGTCCAACAAGAGGAGATAGTATACCTGCAAGATATTTAGAAAGTGCAGGTATACTTACCTTGTTGGGTTCTCTGGAATTATCATGTCTACCTCTGGAGGAGTTTGTTTCATCAGAGAAACCTTTTTTTTTATTGGGGGGAGGGGGTTCTGCAGGAGTTATTTGCAAAAATAGAAATTTTTTAACTAAGAGTTCCTCTAGATTATAGCTAAATTTTGTCTATTTTCGATGCAGAAGAGCTTTCCCGGTTAGTGAGTGGGGAAACAGCCTCAGGGTTTTAAATTTGTTTGTAATACATTACTAAAATTAATATGAAATATGTGTTTATTTGCTACAATTACATTCTGGACCCATTTTGTCATTAATTGTATCAAATTACAATAATTATTCATGACTACATTGTGCAAGCACATTTGTAGTCATCAATTCGTTAGTCAAGCAGGCAATCTATTTTTAAAAGTGCTTTTTAAAATGCTACCAAAAAGAATGTGTACTGGATTTATAATTTAGATAATTTCCAAACCATTCAAATACAAGGTCTGATCAAAAAGTATCCGACTTTAAGCTTCCAAGAAAAATTTCTTTGTCACATGTTTAGTTCAAACACTAATCTCCTTTAAAATAGGATCTTTTTGAGTCAACCGGTGTTGCCACTACTGGAAACATTCTTCAAAGTCCTTTTTTGGGATGTTCAGGAGATGCCTCATCACATTTCTTTTGAAGTTCTCTGCATTTTGAAAGTGCTTTCCTTTGAGTGATATCTTGAGTCTCAGAAATTACCGAATGTTGGGAGGGGCTATGTCTGGGGAATAAGGAGGCTCCTGAGCCTGTGTAATGCTGTGTTTTGCTAAAAAGCTGTTGATGATGTTCGAAGTGTGAGCTGAAGCTTTATCATGATGGAACCATTCACCACTCTTCCAGGGTTGAGAACTCTTGCGCCTAACAGCATCTCATAGTTGGCGGAGTACACACAGGTAGTACTCATTGTTGGTCGTATGTCCTTGTGGAGCATACTCATGATGCACTGCACCCTAGTAATTGAAGAAAATGATTATCATAACCTTGACATGACTTTGTGATTGACATACCTTCTTTGGCCATAGACACTGGCATTTTCCATTGAGATGACTGTGCCTTCGTTTCAAGGTTTTAACCATTGAGCTAGGACCCATCTTAAGTTATTATTTTTTTCATAAAATCAGGATATACATTGGCACGCTCTAGTAGGTCACATGCAGTATGCTGATGTTTTCTTTCTGATCCTCAGTGAGGAGCCTTTGAACAGACTATGTAGTGACATGGTGCATGCAAATATTGTCAGTCAGATTTGCCTGTGCAGAACCAAATAAAGTTCTTACTACACTAAGAATCTGTAATTGTTACTGTACAGTCTTCTATCAATAATATTTGCGCTTTCTTGATTGCTTGGCGATTTCTGCTAATTCAGGGCCTGCCAGAACATTCGTGGCTTTTGACTGGTATTCGGCAATCTTTGAAATGGTTAAACTAATACTTTATTTGCTTAATGTCCATTAGCCTCATTACCAAAAGCTTTCTTTATCTTTTCGGTAGTCTCTGATTCCATGTAATCAAATTTTTGGCCAAATTTAATGCAGATCCTTTGATCAACGCATTCTTACACTTTCACTCCAAATAAAACTGTGACGGATGCACAGTACACATATTCGTATCACAGCTTCCTGACAGTGACTGAAGAGCAGTGTGATCATGTAAAAAATCACACGTGCACAGTAGGGTACAAGGGCTATGACAATTCGATTTGCCCTGTTTGAAAAATGTTACCACAATAAAAATTAAGGTTGGATACTTTTTAATCAGACCTTTTACTTTCTTGTTTTCTTACACATAAATGAATTTATAACTTTTTACTTGTAACACAAGGTAAAATCATGCTGAAATGTGCTTTCTCCATTAACAAATATCCACAGAAACCATTACTCTGTTTTAAAGTTATTGTGTATTTGGATGGAATTCACCATTCTTTCAGCTGAAATAAGACTTCCAGGCTTATTTACTGTAAAATATCTCAAAAAAACTTTTTTGTGGAGGAGGTGTTTTTTATAGTTGGTTGAATATGCTCTCTTCTCAGTGTGACCATTCTGTGGTACAGTGATAATGTGTTCCCCTACCATGCCATTAATACTCGTTTGACCACCAATAGTTGTAAATAAAAGAATGCTTGCCAACTAACCACTCACTGTAGTCCAGAGGTTGGTTCCCTGAGCCTTAAAAGATTCGAATTCCTTGGGAAAATGTAGGTCCACTGCCGTGCGGTAGCATAGTGATAGAGTATTTGTCTGTCATGCCATTAACCCAGATTTGAATCTAAATGATATCGTAGAATGCATGTCATTTTTCTGTCCACTGTAGTCCAGGGTTTGATTCCCTTGGCAGCAAACGTTCAAATTAAAGAATAGATCCTTTTTGTTTTTTAGATGGCCACTTTCAATACTTTTTGAGCCTAAATGACCGTGTATAAAGTTTCTCATTTTACTAAATGCAGTAAAACTCTGCGTAACGGGCAACCTTCAGATACTATTATCCTGATTTTACGGTCAAATAAAAGTTCATAAGTAAAAATTCTTTTACAATAATATCCCCCTCTTTTACAGACAAATGTGTTTCTGGTGAGTCTCTACTAAAGAGGGGTTTTACTGTATAAATATTCTGTTGTGTTTAAATTAAGTTTGCCAACTATATTACTTCTAATAAAATACATTAATTTTTTCTATAATTGCCTGTTAATTAACTAGGAATCCCACATTTTTAACCAAACTCATAATTTTAAGTAATAATACTGCATACTTTTGCACATGCTTCTTGTACTTTGACGGGAGATAAAGCTCTATTTTTGTACATTTCCAAAGATTCCATGACTGTTATATGGTGCATTTTTCCTTAATTTTTTGTGTAATAACTATTTATGTAATAACTTATGTATAAAATTGTATTTTCTAGTGGTTAAAGCTTTTTGTGGTAGATCAATGAATTTTAATACTTTGTGTTCGCTTGAATCAGTGGTTTATTTTAATTTTGTATCCCATTTTACTGCTGTAAATTGTAGTGGTGAGTTCATAATATTTTATCGAAACATTTGACATGTAGCAATGTAGCCAAATATGTATTTTTCGTAAATTCTTAGTCAGTGTATACCAAAAACGTAACTGTATTTCATTTTATGTATATATAATTGTAAGTTTTCAAGAAAATGTTCGACAGTTACTGAGTGTAGCACACATCGTATTTAAGTAAATATGTTGCATCTCAGTCCGGTTATAATGCAGTTGTCATTGGAAACTGTATGCTATGTGACATTGTCAAAATTAATTTAAATGAAAAATAATATGCTAAATATATCCATTATATTTTTAATATTTATGTGTTTACTATTTTTCCCACTTTCAGTGACTCACATTTTATTGTCTGCTAAAACAATTTCATTGCACATATGAGGCAATTTTAAACTCATATGCTCCGCATGAAAAAATAAGCTTGTTTGCAACTTGATTTTTTTCTTCATTGTTAATTTTATAAGTGAAATTGTACTTATAGACATAACTTGACGGTTAAGTATAGCGCAAACTGGGGGAGGTGCAAAAAAATATGATTTTGCCTCTTTACTAAAAAACTAGTGGAGAGCAAATCTTCCCCTTGCCCCCGCCATATTATGCCTATGCTTGTAATTACTTTAAATTAGAAAAATTACAAAAAAATGTCATTTTAGCAGAAAGTATCTAAATTCAATGACATTTGGCATGTTTCTTCATTGGTTGAAGTAATCATGTAAAACTAACAAATCCGTTAAATGTTACAACCAAATGAAAATGTGCGTTCATAAAGTTTTTTTTAATTTAAAACTATTAACTGCCTTATTCTCCTGAATTTCAGATATTTAGCATTTAAAATACACTGATACTTATCAATGTGTTTGACAAACTATCAGGAGCATGCGATCAATTTTGAATTCGATAAGGAATTTCTTGATTTGAGCACATTTAAAATGTTAACTGTAATTAAATATGTTTTTAAATATTCCTAAATTTTTATGAGATACGGATAGTTATATGGTTGCAGTTATAAAAAGCCATTTTATAGTTTTTCTCTTTAAAATTGAGAGCATGTGTACAAACATGCATATTGGCACTGTTTTTATGCCTAAGTTCATGCTTTCAAGTTTTTTAGCATGTGTTAATATGGTGCAATTATTGGGGCCTTAAAATTGCAAGTACCAGCTGTGTTGTAAACTTTTTCAACTTAATAGCTAGAATTCTTTACGATCTTCTTCAATTGTTTAAAAACTTGGGACGATTTGCATATTGTTACTGTATAAATAATACTGACTTTATTTATACTATTAATAATAACAAAACCTTATGTTTATTTTAAAAAAATCAAGATACTCATCATCTTCCATGGAGTTTAAAGGGCCTGATTTAAAAATTTTGATCAATAGGAGCTTTATTTGCTGCAAACTCTATGCATATGATATTGTTCCTATTTCCTTAAGATCTTGAAGTGGAAGCTAAATGTAGCAATGGTATCTTTGTAATCTATATTTGACAGTTATAGTAGCACAAACTAATGTTTTCATTTTTTTTTTTTTTAAGAAATAATTCATGCTGCTATAAATGTTAGTAGTATATAAGTTTGAAAATGTTACGTGAGGTGATTAAAATTACAGTTTATCTATCCGAAGCTCTCTGTAGCTTTAATTAATAAGCACCATGGTACCAAAATGTTTACATACACTATTCAAGAAATAGACATGTTCTTTCTCTAAAAAAATGGAATTGTGAAATCTGCCAATAGACGAAAGTGTGCTAATGTACATCAGAAAATGTCTGGGAAAAGCATGCAATAAAGGAATAAAACAAATCTGGACTAAAGAACACTCAATTTTTATTTTTACTTTGAAAAAGCATATAAAAACTATTAATTGCCTTTAAACAATTACTTTAAAGTAAAATGATTGGCTTTTTGGTTGTATTTTTATGGCGCAAGGACAGCAAGGATCATTCTATTTCGGCTTTCATTTTGACAAATGCATTTGACTGAGTTTTTAAGTGAAATGATTGTAAAATGTGTACTGTTCCTAACTTTTATATTTAGGAAAAAAATTATTGTGTTAAAGTACTGTATTATTGAAATATATATTTGAAGTATCAAGCATTGAGCATTTATATTGATTTGTATTATTTTCATAATTTCCATGTCCTATACTATTAAGTAGAAAACTTGAAAAAATATATTTTTATAAAGTTTATTTCCATCATACTGTGCACATAGTGTAATCATCAAGATAAAAAAAAAATATATGATAGAAATAAAATACAGGGTACCAGGGAGGAAATTTACATACAAAAGGTTAAACACTGGTAAAATAGCAATGAAAAAGATCACCCAAGCTTTCGGACGCATCAGCAGCAGTCCTTCATCAGGAGTAATGACGATGTTATGTTTCTGTCTCTTTTTATACTTGAAATTTCTGGAAAAACCCTTCATCAGAGTAGTCCCGCAGAATGGAAAACCAGAGTGGAACTAACGGGAGGCTTCCAATAGGGGGTAGGAATTGTGCAAGGGTTTCATTGGGAAGGGTGGCCGCCGGGGGCGGCGCTGTAATCCCAGACAGGACGCTTGAACAGCGTAATCAGCCGCCGAGGCGGCTGAGGGGGAGATGGATTGCCGATCAACACGGCATTCATAGATGCACGTTCACGTAAAGTCGTCATTCAACGCACACCGAAACCAGCTGCCGGGGGAACCGTAGGGGAACGGCCACAGCCCAGGCAGCAGGACCGGAGACACACACACACACACACACACCCCTCGAGCCGAGAAATTACAGGAACCGCCAAGCCTGGAGAGGAAGGTAAACAGCACCACCACGAGGCAGCGTGAAGGCGGGGATCCAGGAGGTCGGACAGACCTGGTGGCGAGGCGAGGCCTAAACGGCGGCGGGCGAGAAGGAGCTCCTCCCTGAGGTAGCCGTAGGCCGGACACCGCAAAAGAATGTGTTCCAGTGTTTCGTCAGCACCTTCCTGACACTGGAGACACACAGGCGACGGGAGTTGCCTAATGCGGTGGAGGTACTTGTTGGTGAATGCACAGCCAATTCTGAAACGATGCAGCCTGGTCTGTGCCCCCCTTGGGAGACAATCGGAAAGAAAGTATGGCGACTTTCGCACCTCGAACATTGATCGGAAGTGCCCCGTAATGTCTCTTATCAAGAGGTTCACCATGTCACTTCGATAGGTGTCCTTCAGACTCCTGATACGGCAGGAAAGGGAGGGGTTGTGCGGGGAGGGTCTGTTACTGCAGGAACCGTTTACGTCCTCTAGGGCTCGACGCGCCCAAGTGTCCGCAATTTCGTTACCCCGAATACCGGTGTGGCCAGGAATCCAACAGTACGTCACAGACCTCCCTTCATCCGCACATCTAGCCGCGACCACAATGTCCTGGACAATGGGCAGACTGGCCAAGCAATGCAGCCTGAGAGTCACAGAACACGGTAACATCGGAGCTACCGTGGTGAAGGACCCAGTTGGTGGCTTCCCACAGACCAGCCTCCAATAGAAATGATGGAAAAACCCAATGGGGAACCAATGTTTTGGAATTCCCATACATTTCAGAGTAAGAGTTGTTTATAAGTTTCTGGAAGTGGTTGTGATGTATTAATGGCTTTCCCGTGTAGTTTGTAAGTTTCCCAAGATTCTAAGAAGAGTCTACTATTCTTGTTTGTGATGTGACGGTGTAGTATTTTTGTTGAGTCCCAGTCGGGTTCGTGTCCGTGTTGTAAAGCGTGCTCTGCCAAGGAGACATAGCCTCACATCTAGAAGAACACGCTTTACAATACGGACACGAACCTGCATGGGACTCAACAAAACTATTACACCTGCATATCACAAACAAGAATAGTAGATTCTTCTTAGAATCTTGGGCAAATTACACAGGGGAAAGCCATTAATACATCACAACCACTTCCAGAAACTTATAAACAACTCTTACTCTGAAATGTATGGGATTTTCATAACATTAGGTGCCCGGTAGTATAGGTTTCTCATTGATTCCCACTGGGGTTCCCCGTTCTGCCGAGCTGCTCTGGTGAAAGGTTTTTCTATGATTCCTATTAGAGGCCACCCATTAGTTTCCACTGGGGTTTTCCATTCTGCAGGACTGTTCTTATGAAGGGTTTTTCTAGAAGTTCCAAATATAAAAAGGGGCAGAAACATGACATTGTCATTACTGCTGATGTGTCCAAAAGCTTTTGCTATTTTACCTGTCTTTAACCTATTCATATGTAAAAGTATATAGCTTCCTTTAAACATTATATTTTTTATTTAAACTTTAATTAGAAATTATGTATTGTATACAGTGGTGAGCTGGTCCTCATTTGCACCAGTCTGCAGAAATCTATTGTTAAATTATTTTTAAAAATAAGAGTTGGTTAACTTTTTGCTTGGCTCTAGACTTTCCATTCGGTGCCTTAGTTTTGATAAATTATCGATTTTTTTTTAATGTATCAGATAAAGATAGTAACCTTATAGTTTTTCATGTGCTTTAGAAAAGAGTTCTAAGAACTGTTATGAAACTCAATTTAAATATGTAACTTAAAATTAAGTATAGCATGGTATCAATTTTCAAAACTGATTGTGATTGAACCTGGATATGGCAATTGTTCAACCTAATGAATACAAGATGAAATCAGAAAAAGTTAATTAAAAACAATTCCTTGTATTCAATTCTTTAAAATACACATATTTTTGTGACAATAATAACCACCACCTTGTGTTGCAAAAAATCGTTCATAATGACAAGGTTTTGGTAAGATATCACTTTTTTGTGTATGGTAGTTTCTCATAATTTTACATAAACAACACTATTATAGTTTATTGTTATTATGCAGTAAAACGTTTGTGGTCAAAAGCATTCTTTAAAAGAAAAGAAAAAACTTGCTGAAACAAAAAGTGTCAAAAAATAGAATATTAAAAAGTTAAATCCCTTATTCTATCTGCTACTTATTGATATATTCACAGTTATATGAATATTTGGTTTTATATATATTGTAATTGCATTTAGTTGTAATCAGTTCTGATGATTAATATTCCGCTATATTGTTTAAATTACATGTTTAATAAAACTTGTATTATAATCTAATCTTATAAAATGAGGTATCCAAGCATGAAGTTTGGCCTATCATTGTAAAGCAAAACAATGTGCTATCCTTAACGATGATGGAAAAGGCTTGACCTTTGACCTTGAGTGGGTTATCATTGTTTACTGTCTACTATTAAAACAATAAACCAGTTAAAAAATTTGCAACTCACCACTGATTACATGAAAATAAAATTCTGAATTTTTTTTTATACAGTTTAAAAATCAAGCACACAACCCTTTTGAATTTTTAAGAGATCTTAGAATTTCTGGCTTTCCAATTAAAAAATGTCTATTTAATATATAATGTCAAATGTGCTAACAGTTTGGATTTTTTCTTCTCTAAGTAAATAATACTATTGTAATGTAATTTTTTTTTATTTAGAAATAAAATTTTTAAAATTAACTCAAAATAATAATTTTTAAATATGTACTACGTCAAAACTACCTTTTGGTAAATTGGTAAAACAGTATAAAAACCTCAAACTATATTGCAAATTAGATATCAAAATTCTAAAATCTTGAGTCTTGTGCCTGTATCCATTCTCCTTTATATAAATATTTTTGTGATGTGAATTAGTTCATTTTTAAGTTCCTTATTCTTTGTGAATGTTTTATTTTTATAGATATTTTTGTTACTTCGTTTTTGTATTTTACATTTATTATCATTAATGTATAACTTGCAAAGTAATTTTCGCATCCTATTTTAATCAAAAAGCATGTGTAATTTATATTTTTATACTGACTTATTTATTTGCATGAATGTCTTAGTATGTACAACCTTCGTATATACCATACTGTTGTGTAATTGTGAAACAAAGTGTAAAATATTTTTAATTTTTGTATTGCTTAAGTTGATTTACACATTAGTTTATCGGAGGAAGTCTCAGTTTGCAAATTAGTTGTTTTAAATTTCATCTATTAATTGTCAATGTTTTAAAATGGAACTAAAATCATTATATCCTTCATCTAGTCTACGTTGTAATCATGTTTTGTACTTTCTGAATATATCTTAAATATAAATTTTATACCTTTTTTACAAAGTTCAGGTGAAATGATAATGTCAACAAAAAATTTCTGTTAATGATAAAAATTAATATATATGTGCTTGTCCAACATAATTGTCTTTCAATTTTTTGCATCGTAGTTTTAAGATTTAAATACTTTCATACATATTCCTTTGTTTTGCTTGTATGCCTCTCATATGCTAATAAATTTAGATCTTAAAATGGTTATTGAGTAATACATGAAAATATATTTGTTTTTATATGTCAGATATTTTCATAGAAATATGCACTCCTGTGGTTTTTGCAATGGCTTTTGAACCCCGCTGGGCTGCATTCAATTCCCATTGAACATGATTGTATTTAAATGTGACGTGATTTAGAGAATATGTTGAGTTCTCAATTTCAATCTGGGTGACTTGAGTAGTCTTGGAATGTAAAAGTATGAACAAATTAAACGTGGAAATATAAGGAATTTTATCACTACGTAAAAATGCTTTATTATTTTTATCAACTTAAATAATACTGTGTTAGGAATCTTTTCTGAATTTTTTAATTATTCAATATAGAATCCCTCTTTTCTGTAATTACCTATGAAAGATGAAAATTTTAATTTATAACGTTAAAATAAGTTTGTAGTGACATTGTGTGTAGAGTGGAATATAATATACTAATATATATATATATATATGTGTGGGAAAATTGAAAGTGTATAGATCGGGGCTTCGCCATGTATAAACAAAAATTATAATATAAAGAAGTTACCTAATTGAATGATCTATGTAAAATATGCAAACACACCTGGCATGTATATTGCTGTAATAAATACAGCAGCATATTTTTTATTATGTATAAACTCTGTTATATGGTTATTTTAAAGATATACATAAAAATAAATGTAATATATAAATATTTAGTAAACCAATGCGTCAGCAAATCACTTTCAACTAGAGGTATTGTATATTCTTGCTGTATTTGAAATTGTGTCAATGGCTTAATCTTGTGATATAAGTTAGAAATGAGCTTAAAGCATGCCTTTCTGCAAAACAAATTGAAAACCATCCGTCCAGAATGGTTATATCATATTTGTGTATTTGTATTCTATATCTCAATTGACAGTTTTATAAAATACTTAAGATTAATGTCATCTGAAATCAGAGGTTTAGCATAATCAGTTTTTTATACTTAATAATTTTCGATCAGTAATAATCAATTTCTTAAATATTCAGTTATCATGTAGATTATTTGAAAATGTTGATTTCAAAATATGAGAACTCATTTTAAAAATATTCTAAAATTTCAGTATTACTTACTGAAACTTTATATAACTAAAAATATCATTTCATGATTATCAATGCTAATGTAGTTGACCTTTTTAAGAAAAAAAATGTACAAACACTAGATCCCCCTTAAAGCTGCAAAACATAAAAATAGTTTTTCACATATCCGAACTTCTGTAAAATTATATGATTTATTTTAATCTTAATATACATTTTTCCTTCAAATTTGAGGTTTGCACTTTTTTCATGAATCCGTAATTTGGAATTTTTAAACTTGTATCTTAATGCGGTTAGTGTGGGATATTAGTTATTTACTAATGCTGGCCTACTAGAAAATACTATTTCATTTTAAATTAAAATTGAATACTTACTATTAAATTCATTTCTCTAACTATGCTAGTATGCATATTGTATTTGTTACACACATCCTTACGTTTAGTAGCATGTTTGTGAATGTGAATCTTAAAATTATTGTAAGTTTATCGAAGTCATTATTTAAATATTGGAGTGGTTTAAAGATATAGTACAATCGCTTAAAGGGAAAAAACAAGAAATTAACCACTATTAACTTTATTACTTTGGTTTGGATTTCTGTACAGTAATTAAAATTGGGATATTAAATGTCTTCTTTTATGAAATACTTTATTTTGTAGAAAAATCCTTCTATACTTAGAAGAATATTCCAATGATTTTAGTTTTTTAAGAAAAAAACGTCCTACAGACAGCAAGTTTAGAAAACAATGTTTGAATCTGGAATTTTCATACTTTTTACTTAATACTTAATTTTCATACTTTTTTTTATATATCACCAGTTCTACAAAAATAATCTGAAAGGTCTCATGAATTTTCTTCCTTAACCCTGAGGTAAAGTTAATTTTCTTATTTTCATGTAGAGTTCCACGTATTGTTCATGCTCAGATCTAATATCCAGTATTTCAATGTAGTTTTCGTAGAAAGTTGCCATATTTTTTTTTAAAAAATAATTTATAGAAAATGACACTAAAGTTACCCCCAATAAGTATGTAATAGAAGCAAGGGATTTTAGAGGTCATTCAGGGGGAGTTTGATTAATGACTTGATTTTTGGAAATGATACCTCATTGGACCTTTACCTTGTATCTTTTCAATGTTAAATTTTCATTCAACAGCAGGGGCCATCACCCTACCTCCCTAAATCCTCATTTGAATAAAAGTATCCATATAACTCTTACCATATCAACTATTTTTCATCACACCTGTAAAAAGGAATTTCTTATCCCTTTCAAACTTAAAGTTAAACCTCTTGTACATTCAGCCTTTGGACATCGCATTGCACATAACACAAGTCTTAAATTTCTTTCTGCTAGAATTTCTCTCTGTCCCCGCGTACTCGCTCAGCTTCAAAATAAAATATCCTTTCTTACTTCCCTTCTAAATACTAAACTTGATTTTCTTACCATGCTCCTAGTTAAATCCGCTATTTGCTCCCAAGAATCTAAAATCCAAGAACATATTCGTCTTACTCATTCACGTAAACTTAACAGCCTTAGATCTTCTATTTCAAAACAGTCAAAACTCCTTACAAAAAACTGGATACTAAATCTTTCAAATAAAAATCTCACACCACAACAGCAATTCGTACTATCACTCCGCCTAAATTTCTCACCTGCTCCACTTAAAATTCCTACACCACAGATTCTCGCTTCCATAGAAAATGCTCTACAAAATACTCACACCGACGAACGTGTTGCAGCTGATATCCGCTGCAGAGTGGCAGGACTCCTTCGGCGTCCAAAACTTCCTGAGGACAACCTAACGCCTACGCAAAGGGTTGCCCTCCGGGAGCTACGAAACGACAAGGGCCTTGTCATACTGCCAGCTGATAAAGGCCGTACTACAGTCGTCTTAAATCGTCCAGACTATTTACATAAAGTCTCTACACTCTTATCTGATACAAATACATACACCCGCATCACAAAAGACCCTACACAAACAATTCAATCCAAAATGAACTCTCTCCTTCTAAAACTCTATAAATCTAAAAAACTTACATTTAATCTCTACGACTCTTTAAAATGCACTTCTGGCCGCTTACCATCCTTCTACGGATTACCTAAAATTCATAAACAAAATATTCCTCTCAGACCAATGGTTAGTTTTTGCAGCTCTCCTACATATAACCTATCAAAATATATTGCACGTCTACTCTCTCCTATAATCGGTAATAACGACTACACTGTTTCTACTAGCCAATCCTTCTGCACCTCTTTAAATAACCTACAACTTGACGACGACGACCTCATGGTCTCATTCGATGTAATTTCTCTCTTCACTTGCATTCCCACATCACTTGCAATCGACACCGCACTTACACGCCTCCAAAATGACACAACACTACATGAACGCACTTCACTAACACCTCACGACATCTGCACATTGTTGAAATTTTGTCTGGACTCTGCTGTGTTCTCCTCAAATGGTTCTATCTATAGACAAGTTTTTGGCACTGCCATGGGATCTCCGGTCTCAAGTGTTGTAGCTAACTTGGTTATGGAGTCATTTGAGGAAACTGCTTTGTCTTCACTGAATTTTAACATTAAATTCTGGAAAAGATACGTCGACGACACGTTTGTTGTACTTAAAACTAATACACTCCAAAGCTTCTTCCATTACCTTAATAACTTAAACTCACATATAAAATTCACATACGAAACAGAACAGAACAATAAACTCCCTTTCCTAGACGTTCTTGTACACAGATCTCACGATAACTCAATCTTCACCTCAGTTTACCGTAAACCCACACATACAGACAGATATCTCGATTTTAAATCGCATCATCCAACATGCCACAAAGCTTCCGTTGTTAAAACATTAAGTCTTAGAGCGAATTCTCACTGCAGTAATGAAACACTTTCAAACACAGAAACAAAACACATACACACGGCACTTAAAAATAATGGATACCCTAAACGATTCATTCTCAGAAACTGTAGACCCAATAGTACATCTTTAAACAATACATCTCACACCCGCATATCTATTCCATATATTCACGGCATTTCCGAAACAATCTCTCGCATCCTTAAAGAGGCAAATATCCAAACATTCTATTCCCCTGTCACAACACTTCGCAAACAACTTACAAAAGTTAAAGACCCAGTTCCACCAGAAGATCTCACAGGCGCCATATACCAAATACCATGCAAAGACTGCAACAAACATTACATAGGACAAACAAAAAGAATGATCAAAACAAGAAAAAAAGAACACAAACAAGCACTCGCGAAAGGAGACATAGCCTCACGTCTGGCAGAACACGCTTTACAACACGGACACGAACCCGACTGGGACTCAACAAAAATACTACACCGTCACATCACAAACAAGAATAGTAGACTCTTCTTAGAATCTTGGGAAACTTACAAACTACACGGGAAAGCCATTAATACATCACAACCACTTCCAGAAACTTATAAACAACTCTTACTCTGAAATGTATGAGACATCCCCAAATTAGGTAACCCGCAGTGTGGGTTTCTCATTGGTCCCTATTGGGGTTCTTCCATGATTCTATTGGAGGCCTCCCATTGGTTCTCATTGGGTTTTCCCATTCTGCGGGACTACTCTGATGAAGGGTTTTCCAGAAATTTCAAGTATAAAAAAGAGACAGAAACATAACATCGTCATTACTCCTGATGAAGGACTGCTGCTGATGCGTCCGAAAGCTTGAGTGATCTTTTTCATTGCTATTTTACCAGTGTTTAACCTTTTTATGTAATTTCCTCCCTGGTACCCTGTATTTTATTTCTAGCTTGAGAAACATTGTACTAAACCCATTTCGCGAACGTGTGGGGTGACATGTGATAACAGTATTTTTTAAAGAAACGTGACACATGTGTTGGGAGAATGTGTAGGCGTATTACCAGTGGCGGCTGGTAGGTTATTCAAATTGGGGTTCACCAGTGGCGCAGCTAGTACCTTTGTTCCTGAAGTAAACCAAGATTCTGGCACCCCTCTGGCACGGCGTCCGCCCCTTTACTGGTTTCCCTATTAACATTCAAGTCCATGTGCCCAGCCTTCCCCCTCTAGTTGCGGCCCTGGGTTTACAATACATAAATCACGGAAACAAATTTTCACAGGTCAACAAAACCTACAGATTAAAATATATTGTGTTTTCTTGGCATAAGGTTGAAGAAACTTATAATGCAACTAAAAGAACTGCACTGTCAAGCTGTTGACGAATATCAATTTTTCCAAGCAAACAGAATTCTAATGTGGAGTTTAAATGTGACTGCGAGTATTCATGCTAATTTAGTTTTGGAGTTATATGTGACAAATCAGCCACACTGTACTTCACCCAACTGAAATCACCACTTCGTTTTGCAAACAGGAGACAGTAAAAACAAAATAGCCTGTTAGTTAATTCACATCCACAAATCCATAAATTTTTCTCATATAATTAATATAGTTTTTGATTTTATCACCTGGATGAGGTCAAACCCAGCGGCCAAGTGGAAGTCTTTTCTGAGAAATCTTTAAAATATTATAGTCATATACTATATATATGCAGAAATTATAGTATAATAAATTTCCCCCACGAAAACTCACAAAAATCTCGCCCCGGAGGCTTTCTTGTGTTGACCATATTTGGCAATTGTGTTATCCCTGCGGAGGGTAATAATACCTTAACATCTTTACATACGGAGAAAGAGAGCGTTGTTTCCTGTCCTCATTCGTCTAGCGGTCCAAGACACTCCGGGCTAAACGGAGGGACCCTGGTTCGAATCCAGGATGGGGAAAGCGTCTCTTTTTCTCCAAAACGAATAAAGCTCTAGTTTGAGCTATAATCTATACGTGGGTGGCAGAAATTATTGTATAATATATGCAACTCGAAATTTTACAAAAGTATCAATTTTAGGTGCAATATGTTGGACTTTGAATTCGTTAGAGTTTTCATCAAAGATTTTTTCGATCATCAAGGTCTATCCAGTATTCCCCCTTTTGCTTTAAATCAGGAAGCTTTCAATTTACACTTCAGTTGAATACATTCAGAAATTTAAAGTGTGTATCGGTTTTAAACAACTCAGATAAAAAATACTTGACTCAGAAAATAAAAACGGAGTATATTAAGTTATTTTACTTGTATA
>QLNU02015360.1:107251839-107270361 GCA_006491805.2 Dysdera silvatica
AAATAATCTGAAAGGTCTCATGAATTTTCTTCCTTAACCCTGAGGTAAAGTTAATTTTCTTATTTTCATGTAGAGTTCCACGTATTGTTCATGCTCAGATCTAATATCCAGTATTTCAATGTAGTTTTCGTAGAAAGTTGCCATATTTTTTTTTAAAAAATAATTTATAGAAAATGACACTAAAGTTACCCCCAATAAGTATGTAATAGAAGCAAGGGCAAAGGTTAGAGGTCATTCAGGGGGAGTTTGATTAATGGCTTGATTTTTGGAAATGATACCTCATTGGACCTTTACCTTGTATCTTTTCAATGTTACATTTTCATTCAACAGCAGGGGCCATCACCCTACCTCCCTAAATCCTCATTTGAATAAAAGTATCCATATAACTCTTACCATATCAACTATTTTTCATCACACTTGTAAAAAGGAATCTCTTATCCCTTTCACACTTAAAGTTAAATCTCTTGTAAATTCATCTCTTGGACATTGCATCGCACATAACACAAATCTTAAATTTATTTCCACTAGAATTTCTCTGTCACTGCATTCTTACTCAGCTTCAAAATGAAATATTCTTTCTTACTTCCCTTCTAAATACTAAACTTGATTTTCTTACCATGCTCCTAGTTAAATCCGCTACTCGCTCACAAGAATCTAAAATCCAAGAACATATTCGTCTTACTCATTCACGTAAACTTAACAACCTTAGACCTTCTATTTCAAAACAGTCAAAACTTCCTGCAAAAAACTGGATACTAAATCTTTCTAATAAAAATCTCACACAACAACAGCAATTCGTACTATCACTCGGCCTAAATTTCTCACCTGCTCCACTTAAAATTCCTACACCACAGATTCTCGCTTCCAGAGAAAATGCTCTACAAAATAATCACACTGACGAACGCATTGCAGCTGATATCCGCTGCAGAGTGGCAGGACTCCTTCGGCGTCCAAAACTCCCTGGGGACAACCTAACGCCTATGCAAAGGGTTGCCCTCCGGGAGCTACGGAACGACAAGGACCTTGTCATGCTGCCAGCTGATAAAGGCCGTACTACAGTCGTCTTAAATCTTCCAGAGTACTTAAATAAAATTACTACACTCTTATCTGATACAAATACATACACCTGCATCACAAAAGACCCTACACAAATAATTCAATCCAAATGAACTCTCTCCTTCTAAAACTCTTTAAATCTAAAAAACTTACGTTTAAGCTCGACGACTATTTAAAATGCAATTCCGGCTGCTTACCATCCTTCTACGGATTACCTAAAATTTATAAACAAAATATTCCTCTTAAAACTATAGTTAGTTTCTGCAGCTCTCCTACATATAACCTATCAAAATATCTTGCACGTCTACTCTCTCCTATAATCGGTAATAATGACGACACTGTTTCTACTAGCCAATCCTTCTGCACCTCTTTAAATAACCTACAACTTGACGATGACGACTTTATGGTCTCATTCGATGTAATTTCTCTCTTCACTTGCATTCCCACATCACTTGCAATCGACACCGCACTTACACCCTCCAAAACATACAACACTACATGAATGCACTTTACTAACACCTCATCACATCTGCACATTCTTGAAATTGTGTCTGGACTCTGCTGTGTTCTCCTCAAATGGTTCTATCTATAGACATGTTTGTGGCACTGCCATGGGATCTCCGGTCTAAAGTGTTGTAGCCAATTTGATCATGGAGTCATTTGAGGAAACTGCTTTTCCCTCGCCGAATTTTAACATTAAATTCTGGAAAAGATACGTTGACGACACATTTGTTATACTTAAAACTAATACATTCCAAAGCTTCTTCCATTATCTTAATAACTTAAACCCACATATAAAATTCACATACGAAACAGAACAGAACAATAAACTTCCTTTCCTAGACGTTCTTGTACACAGATTTTACGATAACTCTATCTTCACCTCAGTTTACCGTAAACCCACACACACAGACAGATATCTGGATTTTAAATCACATCATCCAACATGCCATAAAGCTTCCGTTGTTAAAACATTAAGTCTTAGAGCAAATTCTCATTGCAGTAATGAAACACTTTCAAACACAGAAACCAAACATATACACGCGACACTTAAAAATAATGGTTACCTTAAACGATTCATTCTCAGAAACTGTAGACCAAATAGTACATCATTAAATGACACGTCTCACACCCGCATACCCATTCCATATATTCACGGCATTTCCGAAACAATCTCTCGCATCCTCAAGGAAGCAAATATCAAAACATTCTATTCCCCTGTCACAACACTTCGCAAACAACTTACAAAAAAAACCCAGTTCCGCCAGAAGATCTCACAGGCGCATATACCAAATACCATGCAAAGACTGCAACAAACATTACATAGGACAAACAAAAAGAATGATCAAAACAAGAAGAAAAGAACACAAACAAGCACTCGCGAAAGGAGACATAGCCTCACGTCTGGCAGAACACGCTTTACAACACGGACACGAACCCGACTGGGACTCAACAAAAATACTACACCGTCACATCACAAACAAGAATAGTAGACTCTTCTTAGAATCTTGGGAAACTTACAAACTACACGGGAAAGCCATTAATACATCACAACCACTTCCAGAAACTTATAAACAACTCTTACTCTGAAATGTATGAGACACCTCCAAATTAGGTAGCCCGCAGTATGGGTTTCTCATTGGTCCCTATTGGGGTTCTTCCATGATTCTATTGGAGGCCTCCCATTGGTTCCCACTGGGTTTTTCCATTCTGCGGGACTACTCTGATGAAGGGTTTTCCAGAAATTTCAAGTATAAAAAGAGACAGAAACATAACATCGTCATTACTCCTGATGAAGGACTGCTGCTGACGCGTCCGAAAGCTTGTGACCTTTTTCATTGCTATTTTACCAGTGTTTAACCTTTTTATGTATTTTTCATCTGATTCTATACTTAAAAGAAAATGATCATTGCCACATAAATGCTACCTTTGAAAACGACATTAAATCCATAAACAAGCATAGCTTTTGCATGCACTTAATCCTTGAAAAATATATAGATTGGTATGCATCCTTAGGAGCACATAGGAAGCAATAATAAAATTATGTGTAGTACATACTGTTATGGATCAGAATTCTTATAAATGCTCAAGGGGGAATCTCGTGAAGGAGGTGAAATGACTAAAAGGATTTTTTTTTTGAATCAGTAGGTAGTTTTTAAATCTTTATAATCACTTACGTGGATTTTTTTGCTTGCTATATGTTATTTTGTTTTTTAATTCCATGTACATGATTTATATGATAAAATCAAATGCAAAAAGAAAGTAAATATTTAGTGAAATATATAGTTTAGCAAAATTCAGGAGATATAACTTTTTTAGTCGTTTGTAGTGCTTTGCATAGTGTTTTCTTAATTTTATGAAGCATGTACAAACTTGTTTATAGCATACCTGTTAAACTTTTTTAGGCTATTTGCTGTTTAACAAACAAAGCATTTTTTTTTTAACATGTGTTACATCAGCGGTAACCCGTGCCGAAATTTAAGTGAAGCTGCATGAAACCAATTCTTCAAAACCCAAAGTTACTATAAATTTCTTATTTACTGAATGAGGTAAAAACCAGTTTCTTGGTGAGTATAGACGTTAATGTGTTTTGATGAATTAGATTTGCACAGCTTCACTTAAATCTTGCCATGGGCCATCACTGCATTACATACAGCGTAATTTGAAGTGATATGTGTATAGTTATCTCTATTTCAGATGTGATAAGTAAATTTCCATTTTTAAAACAGCAGATATTAACTAAACATTCCTCTCTTTCTAGAAAGGAGAGACTTATTTACTGTAATCCCATGTTTTTTCACTGTGACTAATTTTCATTTATTAGCATTGTGTTTAATTTCCATGTATTAGCACTGTGACCAATTTCCATGTATTAGCACTGTGACCAATTTCTATATAATAACACTTAAGTAATTTTTAATGAGAAAAATATTTCTCATCTCCTATTTTAATGACACCATCCATTTTTTTTTTTTGTGTGTAATTATATATTTAACATCCGCCATAGTCTATATTTTGTTATTCTACATTTATAAAAATAATCTGTCTTTTTATATGTATACAATTAAAAACAATATTTTCTTCAAAAAGCTATTAACATTTTTGTGTCCAAGAAATCATGTGAAATATGTATTACCTTTTTCCAAATACTGAGAACTAATAAAATACTATAAATTTAACAGAGAAATACGCATTTTTTTAATAAATTGGATTTGTAAAATGATTATGAATTCTATCAGTTACATATCTTTTTATAATAAAAAAAGTTAACTTCTCAATGTATGATGCTTTTAGTGTAAATTGGTTAAGTCAGTGTTCTATATTTTCACAAAACTGGCATTGATCTGGAAATTTTTAGTACTAACATACATACAATCTTTTCTAACTTTATGTCCATTATATTTATGAAACACCATGAGAGGGAGAGAGAGCTTATATATGTGTGTGCTTCCCCTCCCTGCTATGTTGTGATTTCTATAAAAGCAACTTTTTTTTCCCTGGCTGTTATTTTGTTGCTTATACTTACTGGCAAATGTTTTTATAAAAACTCCATGTGTAAGAAAAATATGTTTCATAACAATCATTACTCACTAATTAAATCCAGTGTTGCATCCATTGAGCTCATGATTGAATTTAAATAATCTTGGGCGTTTTTGTTTGGAAAAAATTACACTAAGGTTTGGAACAATACAAGTGATGTGTGTAAGTCAGTTTTCCAAAATTTATATCATTTGTAGTTATAGTTATTTCTGCATTCGCTATAGCTACATGTTAATCATATCTTTAGTATTAGAATTAGTTAATCAGTGTGGCTTGTGATGGGTGTAGAAATAGTTGTTATAATTTCATTATTTTGGAAACTGACTTGTTCCACTTCTATTCTCAACCCTTCATGTAGTAATGCAGAGCTCATTTAGAATTTTGGATATACATAAAATTAATTTGAATATTTAACCTTACTGTATGTATAGTTCTACCAATCATATTACATGATAAATGCATGTTTACATGTGTTTATTTAACGCGTTTGCTTGGAAACAGAATGACAGCTATCTTTTTAGTATTTAGTTGATTTTATTATTAGAAATTTTCAACCTTCTTGCAAACAAAGTCTTTCAAAACTTTTCAGACTTATACAGGGTTCCCAGTTGGTTTGCGTTTTACGTTAAGGTCCATTATAAAATTGCCGTCCTTAGACACAGTATGTGTTGCTGCCCCCTCCCTCCTTTAAAAAAAATAATATTTGTAAAAAAAGGAGATTTTTCATATAATTATTCAAACTAATAAGATACAACTCAAAATTATTGCTACCATAATCTCCGACTTCGTGGATTCGAGACATTTTTTGAATCCACAATAATTTTAGTTTGGAATCCTGGAGCCTCTGATTTAATCTGGTTGGTAAAAGAAAAAAAAAAGAAGCAATCACAAATATAAAATTATAATGAAAGAGTGGTGTTATCAAAATAAATAGGAGCCCGAAACTGCACAGTAACTGTGATAGATATGAAACGCGGCTCATATTGCGCAGAAAGCGCCTTACCAACACCGACCATCATTTTGTTTACCTTTAATGACGCCTGCAAAACTTTCCCTTTCGGCTTTTCTCAAAGTCAGAAAATTAACATCAACTAATGGCAATGTTCACGTGTTGATACAAGATACATCCGCTTCTGGTGGGAAGTATCGGATATTGTAATGTAAACAATATGATCATATGGTCATATCTCTTTGTCTTTCGATTCTGTAGTTTGCATTTGCAGGCAAGTTAAAGTAGGCTCCTATATAATCGCTGTTGGGGGAAACAGGGCAATAATTAAAAAAGAGATATTATTTTCAACATCGTCCAACTTGAAAATTTTTATTTTTAAGCTCTTTTATGCCGCCCTTAGGCCTGTGTCTTGTGTGCCTACTTAGAAATTCACCACCGAAAAACTCTAATGTGTGAAAATTAGCAGCAATCCTCCTAATAATAGAGAAATTAGATGTTAAAATAGCACCAATCCCAACTCTTTTGGCACTACGATGCGAGATAGCTAGTTTATCGAAAAAACGAACGCAAGGACTTATTCTAAAAGTTTAGATTACGTCCGGTAAGGGAACCAGGCGTAAAACCCAAAATCCTCTCGAGTAACATGGGGACTTCAGTTGGGGTTGCCTAACTAAAACGACCCAAGATTCTCGCCAACATCGCCAAGGATCGTCTGATGTCACAGTTTGTAATGAAGACGAAAATGGTGATGAAAAGTTCATTTGCCTGAATTAATTTATACCTTACTTTTATCTTACTGTATTAAATCTACAGTTTAAACCACGGAGTTTTAATTAGGAGTAAATTTAATACACAAATTGAACGCAATAATAAGTAAAAAAATAATTGACCGATATACGCTTAAACCTAAAATTAAATTTACTTTTCTGCAACAGCATTATATAATGAATTCAGTGGCTTCGATGTTGTTGCTGTTTCTTTCAGCAAAGCCTACCGAAGTCTCAGTTTGTTACACTGTTTAATGTCATCCACATATCTATAACGTTTCGTTAGTTTTAAAAATACCTTTAAAAACACCTCGGACAAAACACGTTCCAATTCTACATTTCAAATGTCGTGTCCCCTCTTTATTCCATTGAAGGTAGTACCAGTATTGATCATGAATAAAATTTTGCGTGTCTTTTCACAATCCCCTCCACGATTTCCATGTCCTTTGAATGCTGCCTTGATTATTAAACAAACATGGATGCTTGGAAAATGTAAATAAAACAACTCAAAGAGATTCCTCCAAATTCCAAAATAAAAGCCAAATGTATGAGTTAGGAGGCATATGGTAGCCTGAGATCATTCCCGCCTCATCAAATAACCCATACTACTCGGGGAATTTTGGGGACTACGCTAGATATCCGTCCGGTAATACAGTGATTGCGTTAACTTATTGGATTTAAACGTATTAGATTTTGAAGTAGCTGTAAAGTTATTTTTTTCTCTATTTGTTAAATTGAAGTTCTATATTCTTTTTATTTTATTTCTGAAAGTTATAGCAGGAAACAAATTACTTTAATTTTTATAATCACATTGCAAGTTGCAATTCAGTGTGTACATGCGAGAAGTATTTATTTTGCTTGATTGTTTGAATTTTTTATGGCGCAAGGGCATCTGGGCTATACTGCGCCATTTATTACTGCCTGCTTTATTTAGAAAATTCTGTCACAAAGTATCGCTTGCATTCTATTTACTCGTGTGAGGATAACATGAGACATACTATACGTACATATACAGGGTGGTTATAATTAAACTTGGCCTATTTAGAGCACCCTGGAGCTTGAACCGTTCAACGGATTTGCACCAAAATTGGTATATAAACTATTGAAAGGATGCGGAAAAAGAATCTGCAAAAGCAACCTGTGAAATGACCAACACGCAACACAAATGACATTTTTAACATTTAGTAACACTTATTGCATCGAAACATTTAAAATGAACGTTGTGCGAGCAATAACAGTACGCCGGTCGAATGACCGGGGTTCTACTGTTACAAAATTAGGTGTATTATTACATTTTTGTAACCTACTTATTATCTACATGGGGGAAAAATGCTGGAAGCCATGTTTCCGTAAATCATTAGTAATACAATAAAAAGGAAGAGTAAATAAATTATTGAAAACATGGATTGTTAAACCACTTTCTGGTGAAAGTTCACTTTGCCTCGTTTTCAGTATTGTTCATAATGATTTGTATATCCAAAAGCTGAGCAGGAAATGATCATTCTTTTCATCGTAAGATATTGCCCTTCTCGGAAATAACACAATTGCCGCATAGTTGTCAAAACAGAAAAGACTCCGGGGCGAGTTTTTTTGTGAGGAATATACGTGATCATTCCAACAGCCACGTTTTTTAATTGAAATTAGATCTTTTGTTTTTGTTCTAGGGGAAAAAAAGACATCGTTCCTGGACTTAAATTCGAACTAGGGTCTCTCCGTTGAGCCCGAAGTGCTTCAACCGCTAGGTCATCTTACAACCTATATATACAGAAAAAAGGAGCTTCGTTCCCCATTCTCGATGGCCTAGCAGTTAAAACGCTCCGGGCTTAACGGAGAGACCCTAGTTCGTTTCTAGGTCGGGGACTATGCCTCTATTCTCCTCTAACAAGCTTTAGTTTGAGCTGAAAAACGTGTCAGAATTATCACGTATAATTATTCTCCACGAAAAAATTATAAACTCGCCCTGGAGGCTTCTCTGTGTTGACCATTATGTGGCAATTGTGTTATCCCTAAGATGAATAATAACTTACTTACAGCCTATATGTACGATGAAAAGGAGCTTCGCTCCCCATCCTCAATGCCCTAGCGATTAAGGTGCTGCGGGCTTAACGTAGAAACCTTAGTTCGAATCTAGATCGGTGACGATGCCTTCGTTTCTCCTATAACAAAATGCTGCTCTAATTTGAACTAAAAAACGTGAGTGTCAGAATTATTACATATTTTCGTTGCTATAAAATTTAATCAAATGTAAATCATAAAATAAAAATAAATTGATGTCTAAATGAAAATTAATATTACGCGTTCGCCTATTAGCTATAGGTTCCTGTGCTCGTTCACAGATTGTTTTCCGAACTTGCTTACGAAGTGTATCTTTCCGCAGCATAAAACTGGCTTCGGGTGCCAGTGTGCTGTTGAATAGGGAGCCTGCACTCAAGTTGTAATTTAGCTCAGTGTAGTACAGTTAGAAATATCCGGAGATGACGTCACAAACCGGCTAGCCACTTACACCAAGGTAGGACTCCAATCTCGGAATTTGTTTTTGGCAGTCGCCAAAAATGAGTGTAGAACTTGGAATCCTACATTATAGTAAGCGTCTAGCCCGTTCGTGACTTCACCCCTGATATTTTTAACTGTACATCGGATTTCTGTTCGTGAACAGACAGAACATTTTTTTTTTATTTATTGAATTTTTTTAAGATTTTATTCCCTTTTAATATAGAAAGTTTTGGGATTTTTTAAAGATGCGTTTAATTATAATTAGGAAAAATTTCGAGGCCAGACCACTGGGTCTTTGCCCTCCCTCTGTCCCAGGCCCCGAACCAGAATTCCAACGACTGTAGCTAGCTGGTTGGAAGAATCGCTGGACATGTGGGTCGAAGCGATGCGGCGATTGGACGGTGCTGGCAAGAGTGGGTCAACAACGGCAGATGTCAGCGTCGGGACGGCAGCGGTCGACCTAGGGCCACAACAGAACGGGAAGACAGAGCGATTGTCAGAGCAGCTGTCACAGCACCGGATTCGTCGTTATCAACTATCCAACGTGTGGCCCGCACACATGTGTCCAACATGACCCTCTGCAGACGACTGAGAGAGCGGAATTTACGCTCGCGCCGACCGTTACGCCGCTTACCTCTCACGCCTTTACACCGTCAAGTCCGATTACAGTGGTGCCGGGCTCGATCAACTTGGAACTGCGCTGACTGGGGACGTATAGTCTTTAGTGACGAGTCCCGTTTCCAACTGTGTCCTGACGACAACCGCAGACGTGTCTGGAGACGTCCAGGGCAGCGTGGGGATCCTGCCCTTACTATCGCACGCCACACATGCCCACAACAGGGCGTTATGGTCAGGGGGTGCCATCTCCTTTGATAGCCGGACCCCTTTGGTGGTCATTTCTGGCACACTTACAGCACAGCGGTACGTAGACGACATTCTACGACCGGTTGTGTTACCGTTCCTTTTGCGACACCCTGGACTTACGTTTCAACAAGACAATGCCCGGCCGCACACGGCACGTGTTGCTATGAATTGTCTTCAAGCTTGCCCAACACTTCCTTGGCAAGCTAGGTCTCCTGATCTCTCTCCCATAGAGCACATTTGGGACGCTATGGGAAGGCGATTGCAACCATCCCGGAATGTTGACGATTTAGCCCGACAGTTGGAGACAATTTGGCAAGAAATTCCGCAGGACACCATCCGGGATCTTTATCAGTCTATGCCACGCCGGGTGACAGCTTGCATCCAGGCCAGAGGTGGACCAACGCCTTATTGACTTCCTCCCTTTGTAACGGTCAAACTCTGCAATAAATCATTCAATTGTTCTGAAATTTTAATCGTTTCTTTTTCTATGTATGTTCTTCACATCCACCAATTTTTATCGCAATCGGACAACTCCTTCTTGGTGCGTCGATTTTTTTTTGTTATAGAGTGTATGTAATAAGGAGTACAACAGGAAAGCAAACTTCTTGTAAAAATTCCATCATTATATGCGGTTGGTGGTTCTAACCAGCGTCAATATTAACGACTTCCACTGTATATCATAATATAATGATTTTGAGTTTACTTTTATTTCGAATTTAATCAGTTACTTAGGTTGCATAATGAATACTTGGGTTCTGTTTTGAGTAAAATCAACATTATTTGCTTCATTTTTCAGTTCTTGCTCATTAGATCTACTTTTTGGGTGGGGGGGGGGATGCAGTTAAAACATTATGGGAGTTCAAGTAGTTTTTTAACAGATCATGTGATTCGGCTTTAAACGGATCAATGTATTTTGCTGCCCAATAAGGGGACTCGGCCCCCTCTCCTACTCCACTGATCAGATATATATATCAAAACCCCGATTATGCGAACTCCGTTTAACCGAAATGGCCAATTGTACTTATTATTTTAGTAGATACTCGTTCAATGCTTTCAGTAAAAACGTTCATATTCACTTTCTAATGTACTCCGGCCAAAAGAGAGAAACCAATACAAATGGTAGACATTGGACTTATAAAAAGATATAATATTTATATATTTTTATATATATATATATGGCCTGCAAAAGGGTTGCTGGTATCTAACTGGAAGGAGACCCACACGCTGAACGTATGTGACGATGTGTGGAACCGGCCAGGCCAGTAACCTAGTGTCCTACCCCGCCTT
Source organism: Dysdera silvatica (assembly GCA_006491805.2). NCBI lineage: Eukaryota > Metazoa > Arthropoda > Arachnida > Araneae > Dysderidae > Dysdera > Dysdera silvatica. Next base: position 107,262,799 of record QLNU02015360.1, read on the forward strand.
CAAGTGGTGCAGGCTGAGCTTTCTATTTATGTGGCAAATTAATATTTGCTACACGGATAGAAAGGCGGAAGGGGAGGGCTAATTCACCAACCCGTCTAGCCAGCGTGGTGAAATTATGGCTAATTCCTCCATTATGTTGACACACCAGAAACCATGGCCCCTAGTCTCCAGGTGCTGGAGTGCTCCTGATCAAGGCAGCGGTCAGTGTGGCATGAAAGCAGGGGGTGCTAAGAATCACTGGAATGGCCCAGGCTGCCGTTTGTTATTGACCTTGGCTACGTTTAATGGACGATCCCTTGCTTCTGAAGCAAAACTTCAGGAATTGGAAGAAGAACTTGACAAGATCAAATGGGACATTGTAGGACTCAGTGAAGTTAGAAGAAAAGGTGAAGAGTTGGTGGAACTTAAAAGTGGACATTTGTTTTATTATAGAGGAACGGAAACTGGAAGAACAAGTGGTGTTGGCTTCTTAATCAACAAAAGAATTAAAGACTACCTTCTTGAAGTCGAAAGCACGTCAGATCGAGCAGCGAGGCTTGTTGTTCAACTAACCCAGCGATACCAACTTCAAATAGTACAGGTATATGCACCAACATCAAGCCATACCGACGAAGAGGTTGAAGAATTTTATGAAGAAATCAAAGAGTTACACACCAAAGGGAAACAACATATCAAGCTCATCATGGGGGATTTCAATGCAAGAATTGGACAACAGGAACAAGGAGAGACATCGGTTGGTAAATACGGATATGGGGAAAGGAATGAACGTGGCGATCAACTCATCGAATTTGCAGAAGCTGAAAACCTTAGCATCATGAATTCATTTTTTAAGAAGAAACCGCAAAGAAAATGGACATGGAAACACCCCAATGGAGGAACCAGCGAAATTGACTATATCCTGGCAAACAAGAAATCAATTATTGAAGATTGCAGCGTACTGAACAGATTTAATACTGGAAGTGATCATCGAATGGTGAGATGTAAAATGCACTTAAATACTAAACTAGAAAGGCAGAAGCTCATTAGGAAACAAGTATGTAAGAGGGTGGATTTAAAGAAATTAAAAGAAAATACCGAGGCATTCAAGTTGGAATTAAAAAATCGCTTTTCTGCACTGGAAGGACTTATTGAAGAAGTTGACATCTCAGAAGCAAATGAAAACATTGTTAAGACAATAATTGAAACTGCTGGGGAAATTGGTGGTGTAATATGTAAAAAGCAGAATAGCAAATTATCTGAGAAGACGAAACAGCTCATGAAAAGGCGAAGAGATATGAAGGTGGACAATCAAAATACCAGTTCCAGGATTGAGTACATAGAACTTTGTAAAACTCTGCGCAAAAGCATGAAAGAAGACATAAGAAAATTCAACTGTGAGCTAGTAAGGAAAGCCATTGAAAATAACAAGAGCCTTAGGGTTGTTAAAGGAAGTTTATCTGTTGGGAAGAAACACATCATTGCATTAAAAGGAGAGGATGGCACCGTAACAAGAAATAGGGAAGAAATACTTAGAAGAGTTGAAGAATTCTACAAAAAACTATATGAAAGTAACAGTGAATTAAACGAAGACATTGAAATAGTCGAAGGAACAGCTCCTAAAATCTTAAAAGAAGAAGTTTCATTTGCAATAAAAAATATGAAGAAAGGAAGAGCCCCTGGTGATGATGGTATTACATTAGATATCCTAAAAGAAGCTGGAGAATATGTAGAAGACATACTTGCAAAATTCTTTACCAAATGTCTTAACAGCGGTAACATACCAAACCAATGGGATTCTGCAACAGTAATTCTTTTGCATAAAAAAGGTGATAAAGAGGATTTGAAAAATTACCGACCAATTAGCTTGTTACCTGCTATTTATAAAATCTTCACAAAAGTGCTAACACATCGCCTGCAGAAAAAATTAGATGCAGCTCAACCAAGAGAACAAGCTGGATTTCGAAGTGGATTCAGTACAGTGGACCATATTCAAGTATTAAGAGAATTAATTGAAAGAACACATGAATATGAACTTCCATTGTGTGTTGCATTTATTGACTATGAGAAGGCCTTTGACTCTATTAAAACATCAGCAGTCATCAACTCTTTAAGATCAACAGACATTGAGGATGTGTACATTGACATGGTGAAACGTGTGTATAAAAATGCAAGTGCAAAATTTCGGTTACATAAAGATACCAAAACTATCAAACTTGGCAAAGGGGTGAGGCAGGGAGATACCATTTCTCCAAAACTTTTTACTTCAGCTTTACAGATGATTTTTCAGCTGATAAATTGGAATAACAAGGGAATAAAAATAAATGGTGAATACTTAAATCATTTGCGGTTTGCTGATGACATTGTTATTTTTTCAACGAACCCATTAGAACTCCAAGACATGGTACAGGAGCTCTCAACTAGAAGTGAAGAAGTTGGACTCAAGATGAACCTACAAAAAACTAAGATCATAGTAAAGATGAAACAACACACTGCACAAAATATTAAATAAAATAGTTATATTATAATGTATATATATTATAATTGAACGGAAGCTGATCGTTAACAGTGAAAGAGGAATGTGAAAGAATATGGAAGGCTTCAAAGAAATTGAGGTCGGCTGGTGAAGAAACTTTCTCTATTAGATGGGCCTTGTCGAAAGAAAATTTGTGGCCAGCTTCCCAGGCGTGTTTGGCCAAAGCAGATTTTTCCAGTTGTTGTTTACGCACGTAGGCTTCATGCTCTTTAAGCCGAAATCGAAGGGCCCGACGTGTTTGACCAATATAAACACCTACGTGCGTAAACAACAACTGGAAAAATCTGCTTTGGCCAAAGACGCCTGGGAAGCTGGCCACAAATTTTCTTTCGACAAGGCCCATCTAATAGAGAAAGTTTCTTCACCAGCCGACCTCAATTTCTTCGAAGCCTTCCATATTCTTTCGCATTCCTCTTCTACTGTTAACGATCAGCTTCCGTTCAATTCCATGTCCTCTATTTGGAGAAACTTCATTCGTCCCATAGCAAAAGACGCGGCTACGGACCCACAACTGGTTTACCCGAACTAATTTTGGACTAGCAATTTGGCATCGATAGTTTTTCTAGCACGTGTGTCACATTAGTGTAACTAGGGTTCTGAAGAAGGAAGCCTAAACGCGCTTCCGAAATAGCTATAAACCATCGTATTTATTTTAACTGTGTTAATGTGTTTAATTTTATTTAACTAAGATCATGTTCAATAATTTCGTACAGAAAGCAAAAATACAAGTTGACAACATTAAGCTAGAAATTTCTGATTCATGTATTTACCTTGGCCAGCTAGTTTCGATGGATGGCAACATTATGAAAGAACTCAACAGATGTATTAAACTTGGCTGGAGTGCATTCGGACGAAACAGTTTTACCCTGAAGGGGAAATTGCCTTTGTGTAATAAAAGAAAGGTCTTCAGCCAGTGTGTATTGCCAGTTCTCTCTTATGGATCAGAGACATGCAGTCTAACCGTTGGAGCAATACGAAAGTTACAGACAACGCAAAGGAGCATGGAGAGGTGCATACTTGGAATAACCAGGAGAGATCAAAAAAGAAACACTTGGGTATGAAGCAAACTAGAGTAGAGGACATCATTGTTAAAGTAAAAGGACTGAAATGGCGATGGGCTGGGCATATTGCAAGAAGAACTGATCAACGATGGACAACAGAAATTCTGAACTGGATTCCAAGAGACCACCGAAGACCTAGAAAACGTCCTCAAACTAGATGGGTGGATGAAATAAGAAAAGAGGTTGGGGTGACGTGGAAACGAATGGCCCAGGATAGACTTGTGTGGAAAGCATTTGGCAGTCCAGCAGTGGATAGATAATGGTTGAATATGATGATACATATATCACAAACAATTCTAGAAATACATATAGTTCGTATTTTTTTTAATTCAATAAAATGTGACTGTTTGGATATCTTACTTGTTTATTGATTTTTTGATTCACTGCTTTGAACAAACTTTCTCACTCTGATCAGAAGTATTTGTTTGTTGTTTTACGGCTCAAAGACTACAATGGTCATGCTGCGCCCGGACCTACTGTTTTCCGAGGAATCTGAACCTCTTATGGCCTAGGAAACCAAACCCCGGACTACAGTGAGCAGTGCGATCTTTATGAGATCTCTGAGTAAGCGTTCTTTGCACTGCTGGGAGTCGAACCCGGATTAGCGGCGCACTAGGAGAACGCGTTACCACACTGCGCCACCGCAAGGCCTGATCAAAAGAAAAGTTCTAGTATCTCTATAAGAAATAAAATTATTCAACCTATATACAGTTATTGTTAATACATGTGTTTCAAAAATAAATTATTCTAACGTTTTAAGAGAAATTCTCGAGATTCAGATATTATTGATATGATTAGGCTAAAAATTGAGAAGAGCAGAAAGTAAAATCTTGTTTCGAGGCTCTCTACTAGTTAAATACGTATTACATAAATCAATAAATTCCTCCTTTTAGATTACCTCGATTCGCAATTATTTTCCTAGTATTAAAGAATAAGAAAAAGCAAATTTTTATTATCAGCTTATGTATCTAAATGTACCATAAAAAAAACGTTGTTTTATGTAGATTTATGGCCTCATTTGAGAAACTATGATATAAAGTAGGATGAAGCATTGAGTTGACGTATGCATTTCCACTTAGACAGAGAGGTCCATTGGAGCCTGGTCAGAAACTTTTTAGTTTAATTCTTTTGTGAAACCATATTGATGTGCTTGTTTAGTATGATAGTGCCCTTCAGATTCAGACCCTTGTGAGTAGAAAAAAATACAATTAAAACAAATAAATAAATATCGGGAGGGTGGAGGGGGATTACCACATCCTGCAAGTATATCTCAGTTTTTGTCTAGGAAAAACACATTTGCAGACAGTTAAAAACTTTTGTAATTGGATCATAGGCGTAGAGTTTTCAAAAATATGGGGTGGGGGGCTCGGGCTCCCAACGAAAAAAAATTTCTTTAGCTAACTAGCTCGGCGGCTTTGAGTTGAATCGCTAACCTGGCTTCGAAAATTGTACATAGCTTTTGGCTTTAATTAGAATAAAGACAAAACTACGTAACTGCTGAGCGACTGAACAAGTTAGAAGGGTACGTATTGTGTATATGTGAGTTAAATAATAGAAGTTTATGCGAGTGCATCTGTGCTTTAGGCATAGGTGCGGTTGCGAATAAAATATGCGCCAAGTTGTTTGGATGCGTTTGACGAGCAAAGTTTGCCGGTTGCCAAAATGAAAGGTAAATTGAGTTGATACAGTACGAAAATATGTGCTTAATACATTCGAGAAATTGCCATACGCGAAGCGATTGCGCAGAATTTTAAGTTTTATTGAATATTGAACTTTTGGAGAAGTTAAGATGCTTTTAGTACTAAATTGATCAAATTTTGGCGACAATAGAGAGCGGCTGAATTATTTGTTGCCTATTTGCAAAAGTATGGTCATCGTAGATTAACGTTGTATTTTTTCAAAGGTCGTTTGAATGATTAGGACAGCAAGATTAAGCGATTGTCGAGGCAAGCGATTTGTTGAGGCTTTGTCCTTTGTGAAAAGCGATGACGGCCATGTTAACGCATCTTTTGACGTAGAATCCAGAAAAACCGTTTGCCCTTCCAAAATTTTCGATGAATCTGATATGTAGATTGGATGATCAGCTTCATTGATGATGACTGAGATGGCAAATTGAAGGTTGAGGTGGATCAGCAGCGAAGAAATAATCTTTGTGTCGAAGGCAAGAAATTGGCGATAGCAGTTTGGCCATGTAAGATGAGATGGGAAGATTAATTTCAACGTCCAGTCACCAAACATGAAACTGGATCAATGTCACAAATCACGTCCCGGTCACCATCTGTGGGTTTCCGGTAGGTGGCAGCTAACAGCGCTTATCTGACTTCAAGATTTGTCTCCTGCGTTCGTTGAATCCTGGTTAATCAATTTTATCCGAAATGACGCGAATCGGTAAATAAAACGAATAATCAAAATATAAAAATAAAATGACTAATCAATTTTAATCACACCGAGCATAAATTCATTCAAACTAAAAGTCAAATCTAAATTGCTCAGTTCAAATATAATTCGAATCCAGAATTCATTCCTCCGTTTTCGCTCGTTATTTTTCTTTCTTCATAAAATCATATCAGAGTTCGAGATTTCATTCTTTTACGATCGCGTACAGATGGTCAATAATTTGCTGAACAACTAATATTAAATAAAATGAAAAAATGAAATGAAATATTTAACCAGGGAAAGAAAAATAAAATAATTGACAACAAACAATAGAAATAACTAATAACCAGTCAAGTTGGGTTAAGCCAAAGAAACAAGCCAGTGAGAGAGGGAAGCGACCCCACATCCTCAAAAAAAAAAAGCAAAGCGGGTACTAGACATTTGTCTTGTACGTCTATGTGATAATCCGACCCTGACTATTCACTGGTCATTAACTATTCACTAAACATTCATTAACCATTAATTAAACACTCACTAACCATTATAATTGGCTATTTATTAATCTCTCTCATCAATAAGTTAATCACTAATACACTAAAAACTAATAACTACTTTGCTAATCACTCATTAATTACTACTTAAATCTATAAATACTACATAACTCTCTAATCACTTATTAGTATTTCATAACTTATTTTTCTCTAATCGCTCATTAATCTGTCACACATTAATCTCACTCTCTAACAAGTTATTAATAACTACTTTACTAATAACTGCCTAAATAAGTATTAACCAGCCAATAGCTACTTTATTAATCACTAACCATTTATTAATTTATCATCAAACATTAATCATATAGTCACTAATCCACTAATTATCTTATTAGTTTACCGAGTATTAATTCTATAATCATTGATTAATTAATTATTAATTCTCTAACCACAAACCAATCATTAATTAAGTAATTATTGATTCTCTAACCACAAACTAATCATTCATCTATCGTTAATTATTAATTGCGTAATAACTAATCATTCATTGACCAATTACTAAAACTCTAATCAACTGATTATAAATTCTCTAATCACTAAGTGTTCGTTAACGCAGTATTAATTCGTTAATCACTAATCGTTCATTAATAGAACATTCTCTAATCATTAATCGCTTATTATTAGAGCATTAATTCTCTAATCATTTACTACTTATTAATTCTCTAGTTATTATCCTGCTAATCACTAACTATTTATCATTTCACTAATCACTAATTATATATTTATCATTTCACTAATTAAATATTTATCAATTCACTAATCACTAATTAACTATTTATTGAATCATTAAGAGAGCAGGTATTACGTAAGCATCTTTGGGGAGCAGGGTTGCTGTTGTGCTTATTTTCCTATGTTAGCCAATGTTAATTTTTGCTTACCTGTGAGGGGTTTGAAATGGCCAAATATTGCTTACGTACTACTTGAAAACTTCCTAATCACACAATCATTAATTTACTAGTCACCTACTTATTTATTCATTAATCACTAATCGTTGATCACCTAATCAATAATTATTTATTAACTGAAGATTGAAGCTAAAGATTCAGCAACCCCATCTGTGAAC
>QLNU02015360.1:107274677-107337282 GCA_006491805.2 Dysdera silvatica
CAGTGGCTATAAGGGATAGTGTGTCGTTCGTCGGTCGGAAATTGGTTCAAAAATTCATGCCATCACTAGATGGCGCTTCAATAGTGAAGCACGTCGGAATAACACATTCTCAGTTTCAGTTACGTTATGGGATTTCTAAAAATTTTTTATTAATGAAATAATTTTTAATTATTATTTTAAAACTTACAAAAATTGTCCGCTTTCAATTTTTTTATTTTTTATTTGTTTTTTATATCTAAACCCTTTCGAAACCAACGGGAAGTAAAATATGGCGATATTTAGTTTTGTCTTTACAGTTGAACATTTTTAAGACGAACACGCTTAAGACGAATTACTTTTAATACGAACCGTTTTCTGAAGTCTCATCCAATTGCATAGCATACTATACTTTCAGGATAAGATGAATTATTGTTAATACGAAGAGATTTTCTGTTCCTCCTGGTGTTAGCCTTAACCAGGTTTCACTGTATTTATATTTTTATTATTTTTGTATTTCTTAGCGCGTTTTCCTCTAGCAAGAAAGAAATATATATATATATATATTTTTTTTGGCGGGGGGGGGTTAATAATTCAGGCCTGAGAGGATTGAGAGCAAATTTAAGGAAATTTTCCCCCAAAATATGCTACTTGCCCCCATAAATGTATGCATTATTATCATAATGTATTAGGAATAAATAACGAATTTTTTTCATAACGTTTGACGGTGAGACATTGAACGATTAGCATTATGCGATGAGATATTTACATAAAATAGGTAATTTTTCGTTCATATTTCTCAAAATGATACACTATTATAAATATTTTTTTAAACACATAATATCATTTATTCTGTAATTTTATAATTTTTGTTTTTATGATGACCAAATTTAACATTGATTTTCTATTTTTGCCATGTTAGCATACAGTTGATTCTGACTACATATCAAGAAAAAAGATAAAACGTTGTGTAATTAATCCCGATGAACATTAATTTATTTAAGCATTAAACAACAAATGTAAGATAAGCTACACAAATTATGAACTTATACACACAAAATTACAAGTAAGTAATTTCAGAGATTTGTAATTAATTACTTATCATGAATTATAATTTATAATGGTACACATCAACGTAGAGTTCGCAAAATTATTGACGGGCCGCCAAATACATATTTTGTACATTTATACATTATAATATATGTAAAATTGCAATTTATTTCAAATTATTAGTGGGGAGGGCTCGGGTCCCATATAACTCTACGCCTATGATGGTATACCATATATTTGTAAGTCATAAACGAATTTCATTGTTCTGGTGCATAACGTAATGCACATTATGAAAGTTATAAAATGAGTAGTAGCTAAACTAAATTACATAAATCCCAAATTTTTCAAAAAGTACTAAAAGAAATCTGTGATTCATAAATTTGAGACAACTGTTATGCACCTAAGTTTGGTCACGTCATATTTATTTACTTACACATATTTATTAATTTTGTCCTTTTCTCGGTAAATAATTGTATAGCATATCTAATTGAACCTAGTATAAATTAACAACGAAATAGACATAACCAATTTAATAATTAAAAATCATGATAAAATCCTAATACACGATGTAGTTGGTAATTTTTCATATTTATTATTTTATTGTTTAATATTTTTTGATGGAGAAAATCTGATTTTCAGTTTTTGACAAGAATTTCTTGTTTTTTAGGAATTATAAATAACGATAATTTGTTGTTATTCAATTTATAACCACTCGTACAACTAGGCACAAAGCAGTGACCCTGTTTTCGGCGTTTGGCTTTACTATTCGTTCTGAAAAAAAAAAAAAATCCTAATGACTTAATGTTCTTAAAAAAGAAATTTTAATTAATTTTAATACAAAAAAATACGATGAAAAATGAAATAAAATCGGAAAACAAATTAAACCTGACAATACGAAATGCAAAGTGATGATAAATAAACGTGCTCCACAGAGGTAGCGCCCTCATGCGGTGTCATGAAATTTTGGAACCAAATATTTATTCTCTTCCTATGCCGAACGACACGCTCTCCCTTATAGCCAATATAACGAGAACCAGATCGATCGATCGCCAACTCTAAAAAATAACAACTCTAAAAAACAACAACTCTAAAGAATAACATAACAACAAACCAAAAAATAAGCAACGTTGTTTGCTTCCTTCCTGTTTAAAACTGTTTCGTTCTTATCGGAATACTAAAAAAAAAGAAAACAAAAACGAGACTGAATGGAAATATAGAAGTGATCTCAAAAGCGTTGCTGTCATTGACGAGGCCTGTCCCTTTAAATGGCATTTTACATGAAATATGCCTCCATAGTTTTGATCACCATATTCGCAATTTTTCGAATGTTTAAATGCTGTTTGTTTTAAAATACAGTCACAAAAAAAAAGTTTTTTTTCGAAATTTAAAGGTTTTAAGACCCCTTAAAGCATGAAAAAAAAGACGTTTTTGTAATAAGAATATGGAACACTAGGGCACTGGTTTATCGTCTTTGCTGCTATTATATTCGTGTTAATGAACGTGATTTCTTAAAACATTGAAATTAAGAAAAAATAACATACATATACATATATTTACATGGCCGGATTTCTGGTAAAAATCAATCGATCACCGTCTGCGTATTTGCTTTCTATAAGAGTTCTCTTAGTCTACTCCGTAGTTGCCCTTGGAACACGTTACTACGGCGGAGTTTAGCTTGAAGATCCAGACAGCAACGACACGCCTACTCGCTGAGTCTATTTTTTATATGGTCGAAGGCTGCACACTAATGACGTCAAAAAGGTGTGTCAAAATCGAACAATACGAAGAAAGGCTCACAAGGTAATCAGAATATATACTTATATATTCTAATTACCTTGAGTCTTTTCTGCTACAGAAATCTAACCCGGAATTATAGTATAATAGCCTTTTAATGCTTTATGACATTGTAACTCCAAAGCCATGCCTCTTCACACCCTCTCTCGTACAAGTCATTTTACGAAGCTTAATAAATAAATCATCAATTTTTAAGAGGGAAAAGGAAGACCTTTACCTTGTCTTCTGTTGCTCTTTGAGTATTGAACTGACAAAAGGGAGTACGTGTCGTGGTTAGTGGGTAAATGTTCCTAGTCGGGTGTGAAACTTTCGGGAGGTAGGAGCTGGAGAGGTTTTTGCGGTTTATCACAGATGGCTGTCAAGCTGTTCCACTGCTTTTACTCCACCTTCTCTTCCCCACTTGATTCCCGCGTTCTCCGGACGACGGCGACCAGCTTGTTTTTAATGAATTGACTGCTTTTTAACAAGACAAAAAGTATTAATACACACACACACACATGCACACACATACAAAAGGTGTAATGATATTTAACAATGTACAGTCAAATCCCGCTTTAACGAACCCGGCTTGTAACGAATTTTTTAATCCCGTCCAATTTCCTCTACCTATAACGCTATTTTATACGGATATAGCGAACCTCCAGACGTATTAAAATAAAATACAATGAACTTTATCAATGTCTGCGACTGAAAAAAAAATTCGGGGTGAGGGGCACAGGCAGAAAGTTCATAAGGGGGTTATAGGCTCAATGGGAAGGGTTACAGAGCTACAACTCATATATTCCTATGTTAAATATACAAAATTTCATTGCAATGTGGGGATTACAATCCGCAAAAACACCCCTTGGAGTAGCCAGAGAGCGGAGGGGTATTTTGCTAAATTATTATGGCAGAAATAAATACTTTTACGTTATTGCACCTGTTCTTTTACCTATCAATTTTAATTTTCTGTACCAAAAATGATCATTCGTAATTGTAAATGTGCATTTTACAGGGAAGTACTGTATTTCGAGGGAAGGGCCTAAACCAATGCTTTTCAAACAGTGGGGCGCGGGCCGATTTTTGGTGTGGCACAAAATGTTTCTGAAATATGCAAATTTTCATTTTTTAAAAATTGAAAGCGGAATTTAAAAAAAAAATGTGAAGTTTCTGTGGAAGCTGGCAAACATCCAGATTTTTCTTTCGGTGTGTGGTCTGTGGAGGGAGCCCATCATCCGGATACGTCCATGGTTAGTAAGTGAGCGCGAAAAAATCGACGCTTCTCAAAAAGTAGAGTCGCGAATTCAAAAGTTTAAACCGCTGGTCTACAATTCGCGACGCTTTGCTGTGGGTACCGATAGCCGTATAATTATCGCATGGTGAAACTGAAAAAGAACGAAAAACGTTTAACGTCACATAATAATAATTTTAATTGACACCTAATATGTTTTTTTTAATTAGAATTATTATTCACGTCTCTTGGTAGGTGCAACAATGATAATCATTTTTTTAAGATATTCTGAGAAATCATACTTTTTTTTTGTCGGATCGGGTATAGCGAACCAAATGTTCCGTCCATTGAGGTTCGCTATAACGGAGTACGACTGTACTGTAAAGGAAAGGAAGTTCACCAGATCCACTTATTTTTTGTAAATTTTTTAAAAATCGTTTTGAATTATTCCATTTTTATATTTTTGATCATTGCAGAAGTTTGAGTGTTTTGTGATTAAATTATCACTTTAAAAACACGAAATATTTAGCACAAGGTGGGGACACACACACACACACACAAAACTCTTACTTTCGAAAAAAACAAAAAATTAAGGCTATGTATGTGAAGTTAATATGGGATTGTATTTTTTTTTATAATTTCGGGGGTTAGGTGGGTTTGTATTCTTATCAACTCCCTCCAGTCAACAACCTGGCATGATAGATGCTGATGTTTTGTATTGACTGTTAAAGCGTTTGAAAGTCAACTAAATGGTGTAAAGGCGCAACATACTTGCTTCCATAAATTAACGGTCATCTATGAAGAACAACTATACGTTTTTTTCGCTATTTCTACTTAAAAAATTAGCGGAGGAACGATACTACACAGGCGTATTAACCTGCGTCAAATTCGTTTGTTTTGTAATCACCAAGATGGAGGATGCTCCCTCCCCACCCCGCTGTGCGGCTTCCCCTTTTCCTTCTATGCTCCCTCCTGTTCGTTCAATACTCGAGGCTGCTGCTTGCTTTTCTTTTAGATGTTGACAGTATGTATTATAAGCCGTTAATGGTTATTAGCCTTTGAGGCAACGTCACGTCATTTTCATATACGATATCACTTCTGTGGAAGACACAAATAGAATTTGCTTGCAAAAGTTCTTACTCGATTTTAAGAATCTTTGCGTGTTTCAAGAATAAAACCAGAGACTTTCTGGGAGTTTTTGGTTACAAATTTCATATATTATTTCTGTAATATCGGTAAGCTTTGCTTCCCACCCCACCTCCCCATTTATGATTTGTCGTGAAAGTTATTTTTCTTTATTTTTTTGGTAGTTATGTATTGATGTAAATGTTGAATTTGTGGGCAGTCTGTTCAAGTTCAGTGATATTAAATGGCCCTTGGAACTTTATTAAAAGTAAGTTCCGGAACTTACGTTTCCCAGCCTTATTACACTCATAACAAATCCTGACATCTGCTTAAGATGTTTCAGTTTGTGTAGTGTGCCAAAAAAAAGTTTGGGGTCAGTGATCTTAATATTTTTCATTTTATCTCCCAGTGTAAATCAATTTCCTGATTTGATGAAACAACAAGTAGTTATTAAACTGAAAAAGCTTAGTAAGTGCGTTAATCCACAAAAGTAAGCATAAGATGATAGGTTTTTTTAAAACCTTTCTGGGGGTTCAAAATCTTCTCTTAAAAGCCCTTAAAAAAATCTGATGATAAATGGTACTAGTTTAAGTAGTACTAGTTTTTTAACTATAGAAGTGTCTATACAATGATTTACCAGTATTGAATCAACTGCTTTTACAAGTTTGATAATTTTCGGTCATTATTATATGTAAGTTTTAGTAAACAGATGCTAGTGATTTTTCTTTGGATTCATATGTTCTGTAGAGGTTGTTTAAACCATTGGTGTAGGCCTTCATACTATTTGTTTCATTAATGCACTTAGCCAAGCTATTTAGTTGTTAAAAATGTAGTCATATTCTAGAGTTTGCATGTTTGTCTTACTGTATTGCAAATTGCTTGGGTAAGTACTTCACCGATTTCTTATTGTCCCATTTGCTTATGGAGGAAGTTAAATGTAATTTTGTGTGCTACTGCACGACGATTCCCCTAAATAGTCCGTGTTTCCAAAACTGGCAATCAGCACAAGGTGACTAGCCGCCATGTTGTTTACGCCGATTTTTTAGAATTTTCGTCCTTCTTTTCCTCCTGCGAATCGTAAAAAGTTGTTTACGGCATTTTTTGCAATTTTCATCCTCCCCTTCCTCCTCTTTCCTTTCTTTTTCCCTTCTTAAATTCACACATATCTTACCTTGCATACCTAATCTATAAAAAAAAAAGATTCAAATGCTCATTTTCACTACAACAAACATAACCAGACGAGAGAGCAATATCAATCAATCAATAAATGGTGTCTCAAACCAGTTACCATTGCATTACACATGTGTATGTGATGCCAGACTTTGTTCCAGTAATACTGAAACAATATAAATTAGCTAGATCTGTTAAAAAAAAAGCTAGATTTTCTAAAATATTAGTTAGATCTACTAAACCACCTCCTTTAAAATACCTCTTCTAAAATACCTCTTCTAAGATACCTCTTCTAAGATACCTCCTTTAAAATACCTTTTCTAAAATACCTCTTTTAAAATACCTTTCCTAAAATACCACTTCTAAAGTACCTCCTTTGAAATACCTTTTCTAAAATATCTCCTCCTATATATCTCTTCTAAAATGCCGCCTCCAAAATATCTCCTCTAAAATACCTCCTCTACAATACCTCTTCTGAAATACCTGCTCTAAAATATCTTTCCTAAAAATCTTCCTTAGAAATACCATCTCTAAAACACTTCCTCTAAAATACCTCCTCTATAATACCCCTTCTAAAATACTTCTTCTAGAAAATCTCCTCTAAAATACCTTTCCTAAAAATCCTCTATAATACCATCTCTAAAATACTATCTCCAAAATACCTCCTCTAAAATATTTCTTCTAAAATATCTTCTCTGAGCTATTTTCTCTTCTGGTCAGATGTTAGTTTTCTAGCCAAGTACATATTAATGTGGGGAAACACTGATACCAATTTTGGCGAAGTCTACAAACTTGCGCAGGAGGATTACTCTTCGGCCGATCTGCTTTCCCGCTACGGGCTAGTAACTCTGTTGCGTTACAAATCCATCTAGTGCAATTTTTAGCGGTTTCTAGCAGATAATGGAAGAGGCGGGTACATCTCGTGGTAGTGACCTAATTTTGTTTAGAAACATCTTTTCAGCATAAGTAAATATAAAATGTATGTCTGTATACAGATATCTAAATCTTCCCCCTCCCTTTTTAAGGGCATTCTAATATATCCTGAATGTGTATTTTCTATTTCCAAAAGCTGAATTCAATTGACTGCATTTGTATTCTTGTTTTATTGTCCTTACTTTTTAAACATCTACTTGTAATAAGAAAACATTTGACACTACTTAAATGAGCGGTATTTACATATTAGCCCGTCGATCAAGAAATTGATGAAGATTTTAAAAAATTTGTACCAAAGTTCATGTACATAAATAACTAAATGTAACCATGCATTGGCGTTATTTCCCCACTATTTAAAAACAAAACAAAAACAGTTAAATACAATTTTTAACAATCGATGATAATTCTTTGGGCCAGCTTTAAATAAACTTTAGTCCAGTTACTAACATAATTTTGGATCCTTCTAACCATGCTTCTTTTCGAATTGATATTCATTTGTCGCAACATTTAACATTACATCACCATTCCTAGTTTGTTTTTAAATAAATAGACATAGCGTGCCCGTTAACACACACTTTTTTTTGATGGGATAATCCCACAACTTTGAACATACTCCACTGTGTTTTCTTCTATAGAAGGTAGATTCCAAATTTTAATAATTTCACGCAAAAAATACGAGGGAAAAAAACCCCTTATAAGCAAGGTTATTGTGTTTTAGTATGCACAGGAACATTTCTTCATTATTGGCTCTGTTTCACAGCATTTGGCGATGGTTTTTAATTTGGCAAAAATGGGCGTCTGGCTAATACGTAAGTACCAAATGCACTTATAATGGAGCCTCTGTTCATTATTTTCCACGGGGTCTGGAAAATGAATCAAATGTGGGAAAATGATAAAAGCAGGCTATTGAAAATTAAGGGTAATAAAGGTAGTACAATATTGATGTAAAGATACATACAGATCATGGGTCCCCACAAGGGGGTATGGCTGACAGGGTTATAGCTTGGGTCCTGGCATAGTGGGTTGGTCAGCTAAGCGAAATGACAGAAGCCTTCTGTACTGGATTTATGTATATTCTAAGTAGGCCTCTTGAGACCAAATATTTAAGTGCTATTTTAATACTAATTTTGATCCTTTTTAAACCCTCATATATATCTTTATTTGTATATTCAGGGCTAGATTAAGGTTTTGTGGGGCCCTAGACAATTTCTTTTCCAGGCCCCTTATAGCATAAATTAAGCCTGTGTAATAATTTCTTTTGAGAAACTAAGTAAAAAGAGAAACTTTTATTATATCAATCCCATCAGCGTAGAGTTCTTAAGATTATTAGGAGGGCCCAAGCACATTTTATGTACATTTATACATTACAGTATATGTAAAATCGCAATTTATTTCCCGACATTGGGAAGGATCAAGCCCCATGGGCCTATACAACTTTACACCTATGATCAATCCTTTGCATAGAAAATGATTTAGCTAAGAAAGTTGATTTTACCGAAGTTATTGAAAAATTTACCTCAACAAAAGCTAGAAAATATACTTTGAGATAATACTTGATATTGTAAGTTTTTATTATGCATAAATCTCCATAGTTTTATTTCATAAATGTACATATTACTTTTGTGTCATCATTTACACTGACGTTTTATCCTAAATCTAGAGCATTATGTTGCCCTTAGTTTTAGCAGGTAGGGAAAGGGCAGATCCAGATTTTTTTTTTTTTTTTAGTAAGCCAAAGCTTGAAACCCATTTAGACCTGTTTTTAGGGGAGTAGAACCAAAACAATTATAAAATATAACTGAAAATGTACCATTTTTGGGGAGATGTGCATTTCCTGGGTCTGCTCTTGTAGGTAGGGGAGGGGCCCCTCGATAGAGCCTGGCCTGGGGGTCCGCTTCAAGATGTGGGGCCATGATACAGATCATATAAGAAATGATTTAATGACTTGAGATATTATGTACTTACCTTTTCAAGCTAATCAAAAATATGTAAAGCATAGGCGTAACTTGGAGGTCATATATGGCAGAAATTGGGGTAGGAGGGCAAGAAACAAAAAATCCTAATTGTACAGGAAAAATTAAAATTTTGCTTCTTTTTTAAAAGAACGGTACCCCCACCCTGTCTTTGCCAGATTATGCCTATGATGTAAAGCAAATAGAAAACATACTTTTATTTTTATACAAAGCAAGCACATTTATTGTTTTAGGTGGATGTGATGTACAATACCTGCTTTCATACAGCGAGTTCAAAACACAAATTTTGAATTTTTTTGATTTATGCCCATTTATTTGAACACTAAAGATATAAAAGATTAAGTAATCTAGTTCTTTGTTAATGTCAATGAATGTCACAATTTAGTAATCACAGCCTTTGTAAATAACTGTATGAGTGTAATTTTCGTTATGAAATGCCAAAGCTATATTTGGTATGATAATTAAGGATCTTATGTTTTGCTTTCTAGTCATGAAGTAAGCTGAAAATGTCCCATGCCGGGTCTACAACTGCTTCGGTGAAACGCCATATCAGCAGTTCGCTGTCTCAATGGTCAGAGCATGGTGATATGCCGAGCGACGTATCTCAACATTCCTTAACTTCTTCTCACCATCATCATCACCATAATTATGATACAGAGTGGGATGGAAAAGAAGAATTGCGCTTGCGGGAGCTTGAAGAAGCTCGTGCAAGAGCTGCACAGATGGAAAAGACCATGAGGTGGTGGTCAGATTGTACTGCAAATTGGCGTGAAAAATGGAGTAAAGTACGTACAGAACGGAATAAAGCTAGAGAAGAATCGCGAATATTGCGTGGAAAGTTGGAAATCGCTGCCAAGGAATGTAATATGTTAAAGCGTGAGAAGCAGGAACTGTTTTGTGAGCTAGATAAATTACGCAAGGAAATTCACTTATCTGAAACAGCCCAGGAATTTACTATTGACAAGAAAGATGATCTAGTGTTTTTAAATGGTCAAATTGCAGAACGAGTTGTTGCAGAAAGGGATGTTGGGCTTATGGAAAAATCATTAGATGCAGAATCTGAATCATCCGAACAATTGGTTAACAAAAACTATATGGTTGATACAAACAATAGTGAAAAAAGTGTATTAAAGGGTGATAACATATCCATTGCCATTCCAGCCATCAATGACGATCTGCAGTTTTTAGATAAACTTTTCCATCAACGTGATTCTAAAGATGATCTTTCTGTAAGCACGATTCCATCTGTTAATGATCGAAAAAATTCACGGACTTCACATAAAAGCATTGATGATTTTGGTAATCAAGTTCCTGAATTGACTGAACAAAAGCTTGCTATGTTGCAGCTGAGACTTGATGAAGCCACAAAAACTATTCTTGCTGAACGACAGTACGTTTTTTTTTTTCCCATTATATGAGTTTTCTTATATGAATAAACTTCACTCTCCCACCATAAAGCCCTTCCTTGGTGATTTGACAAATCTATCAATATATACAATTTTTTGAGTCGACGTATTTTTCTACTAATTGGGAAGTACCTCCAAAAATTGTGCAAACCTAAAAAAGCCAAATTGCAGATTAAGTCATCTTTGCAATGAGAAAAATATTTAAATGTAATGATATTATAGTTTTTAGATTGTTGTACATAGTTATCAGTCAATTTGATAGTTGGCAAGTAATTTAGTTGGTCACCAAGCATAACCATGTGAGAAACATTTTATTGCCGTATAGAGTTGTCATACACAGAGTTGGTAAAAATTTGGTTACCAGTTTTGTGTTTTTACCTAAGAGGGTTTTAACCATATGTAATATGAATTTAAAACAGTAATATTAATATGTATATATTTAGTATGAACAGAAATTTGAATATAACGAGATCTGCCTATATATATAATGATATTTTTCCCTTGTTCCCGACGGATATCGAGTGTATCAGGTTATGAACCATCTGTAATGATACATTTTTCTGGTCCTTAGAATATTATTGTATATAGATTTCACTGTATATAGAATGCATATCAATATTTAACTTTTAGAATTTATTAGTTTTATGAAAATTTAATTATTCAAAGCATTTTTAATGACTTTGCCTTGAAGCATCCTTTTTGTATTGTTTTCTCCTTTTAAATCTTGTATTAATATAAATGTAGGATGTAACAATTTTTTATGCTAGTTCCACATCAGAAATTTGTCTGCCTGATTGCATATATAGGTAAAACTGCAGATGTATCCTGGTCGCTAAGCTTCTTTTGTTGCCAAAACTCATGCTTTACCTTTAAAATGAGTCCGAAAATTCTAAGCACCATGCCTGCGCATGAATCACAGCATACGCAAAGCCTGGCTTGTATCCTGGAATGTTGCTAGAAGGAACACTGGGCATCGGCCATGATTGTTTAGTATGCAAGGGAATTTTTTGCAAATCAGTATTTTTCCTGAATCAGTGAAAGTTTAGTTCCTGCTCCCCATCACCAAAAAACCATCAGTACAGCATAGAGGCACTCTCTTCTGCAATTCGAAAGCTTGCAATCGTAAAAAAAAACAAAACTTGCCTCTGTACATGTAGCAGTTTAGCATCGATGAAAGGGAAGCAGGACATATTTGCCCAACAGAACGTACCCTCCAACGGTCATATTCCGAGTTCAGCAAACTTCATGCCACAACATTGGTGAGGTTTTTTTTAAAAAGGATTTAGAAAATTTTGCAACTCACAGAACGTTAATCCAAGATGACATCATCCAAAAAAATCACCCAAGAAGGAAGTTGGTTCTCTTTTGGCAACTAGGATACATCTGGAGCTTGGCCAGTATCTATTCCATCACATAATCAGCAACCATTATTTATTCACTGCCAGATGCAAATATCCCGAAGTGCTATCATGCATGCATGAAAGAATGCACCATGAAATCATCTTAGAAGAAGTGGCCATGAATTCAATATACTGGCCACATTAGTTGGTAGGCTAGACCTACAGATTGAGGAATCTAAACCTTGCTTACATGGCACATGACCACCATAAGTCACCCACTTAAAAATGGACTGTGTACTAATTGGCTTAACTTCGGTGAACAGATGAGAACTAGTATTTCCATCACAGGACTGCCATGGAATATATATATAGTAGTGATTTTAAATTACTGTTTTTTTTAGCCCGTCCACATAGTTTTCAAACCAGAAACACCGAAATATAATTGCTACAGGATATAAAAGTGTAATCTAAAAAGTTTTATTTGTCAACGTTGTATGTATGCACTCGCTGCCTTGATGTCTCTGAGATAATATGAGTTAGATGCAGGGTTCACAATTAGTGGTCATTAGTTGTATTTTGCGATTATAAATTTCACCTTGATGACCAAGATCTTAGACTAAATTATTAGTTTTTGCACCTTTTTTCAATTTGTATTGCTTATATGATGCAAATTCTGACCACTTCATTCTTTATTTTTCCTTCTACCGATCTCACCGACGCACGTTGCAAGATTGCAAACGTTTGTTGCTTTTCTTAGGGTAAATCCATTAAAGTACAGTCCACAAGAATGCTGTCTGCATTCTTATAGGCTGTGGCCTAGTATGAGATACATTCTAATCCTTGCCCTAGAATACTACTAGCATCCAACGTAGCCTTTTTTGCATATACGGAATATGTTTAGGCATAGTTTATACTTAATGACATGCTTTGGCTCCATGCTCAACTCCATTTTTTAAATTTGGTATAAATTTTTGTTCACGAATACCATGCGGAGTGAAATGGGTAGTAAATTTCTTTAAATAATCTTTAAAATTTCTTGTGTAAATTATTATATTATAAAATATTATAATTAATTTAAAAAATGTTATAATGATGCACACAAGTTAATCACCCTCTACTTTGTTCTGTGAGTTTGAGATGAATGAATCGATGGAATTTTTACTACTTTGGAAGAAAATTCCTAATAAGCACCCTCCCAACGTTTTCTGTGATTTTTCATTGCATTTGGGAGAAAAGGGGGGGTGGGGAGAGAAGAGCACCCAGAAAGATTTATACAGAGTGATTCAGAACTAATGGAACAAACTGAAAGGGGTGGTAAAGGACGCCAAATAAGCCATATTTGGCGAAATCAGGTCCGCAAAGGATCCGATTTGGCTGTACAGTGAAAGTATTATTTACATCCACATCGTTACTACGTAGGCAATTACATGCACAAAAAAAAATGTTTTTTGCCACATAATTTAAGTGATTGACCTAATAATGCAGCAGAGGCAAAAAAAACATCGGAAATTCCCTTCCCTGGCCCTGAGTACTGTTGCCATTTAGTCATCAAAGGTATGGAAAACGATTGTTTTACCATACTGGAGGCAATTAGGATTTGCTGGGAAGTGTTAAGCATGTGTAATAGGTGAAGGAGAACAAAAGAAACAACTTTGGTCCAGTGAACCAATGTCCGAAAATGAGCCGTTCTGGAACTATAGGGCTGCTATTATTTGCATTCACATTAGTCGATCATGTAACAAAATTTGGAAAATTTGCCGTTCCAGTCTAAAGTCATATTGGAAATAATTCCACCACTTACTATGGTCCAAAACAACTTCCCATGGCCAAATTTATGCAGTTGGGGAATTTATGGCCTAAACGCGAGGCTCACGTTTTGGCCATAGAAATTCCACATAACAATAAATCCATTGGCAATAAATTAGATGAGTCCTGAGGGATGGTTCTGTTAGTCTTGTCCATCCAAATCACTCAAATTTCCGTTGTTGGATTTTTTTGTGTGAGGGAAACATTAAGCAAATGGTCTATGTGAGTATAATAAATGAAAAAAAAAATCTCATATTGAGTATATAAATGTAGTCACAGGCTGACTTTGCCATAATCCAAATGCTTTAAAAAGAGCCATACAGCATGTTGGACACCATGTAGCTGCTTATGTGCAGGACGGAGGGCAAAACTTTGAAAATGTGTTGCAAATGAATTGGATCATTTTTTGGTTTTTATTTTGTAATAAAATATATTTAAGGATCATTTTGTTTCCATATGCCTATTGCATACTTTAACAATAAAACAAATGCAAATAAAATGCAAATACAAAAATTCTAGCTGTAGTATACAGCAAAACGGGTCTTATAAAGACACCGTTTTGAGTATTAATAACACCAAAAGTAAGAGAGATAGCGGTATGAAACTGTTACCAATTTGTAATTCATTTTAAGTTGTTTTTTACTGTCAAGAAAAAATGCATCCTTAAAAGGTGTTTTTTAAAGCTAAAGGTATAAACTGAAAATAACAAACTTCTTTTTGTCAAAAAGGTATGGGGGGTAATTATTTAGGAAAATAGTTATTTGGTAGTATCCGTAATAATCTCAGAGGTAGATGCATTTAATGGTCAGAGTATTACTTTTTTGAAGAAATGAAAAGATCTCACACACATTTGCAAATGAAGCATTTCCAACCAAGCTTGAGTTTTTCTGATGAAATGAACCACAGTTTCCGTGTTTTCGTTTGATTAGTCTGTTTCCAAACTCGCTGTGTGTGTGTGTGTATGTATGTATGTATGTATGTATGTATGTCAGTTATCATCATATTCAACCATTATCTATCCACTGCTGGATGAAGGTCTCTCCAAATGCTTTCCACACAAGTCTATCCTGGGCCATTCGTTTCCACGTCACCCCAACCTGTTTTCTTATTTCATCCACCCATCTAGTTTGAGGACGTTTTCTAGGTCTTCGGTGGTCTCTTGGAATCCAGTTCAGAATTTCTGTTGTCCATCGTTGATCAGTTCTTCTTGCAATATGCCCAGCCCATCGCCATTTCAGCCCTTTTACTTTAACAATGATGTCCTCTACTCTAGTTTGCTCTCTCACCCAAGTGTTTCTTTTTCGATCTCTCCTAGTTATTCCAAGCATGCACCTCTCCATGCTCCTTTGCGTTGTCTGTAACTTTCGTATTGCTCCAACTGTTAGACTCCATGTCTCTGATCCATAAGAGAGGACTGGCAATACACACTGGTTGAAGACCTTTCTTTTTAGACACAAAGGCAATTTCCCCTTCAGGATAAAACTGTTTCTTCCAAATGCACTCCAGCCAAGTTTAATACGTCTGTTGAGTTCTTTCATAATGTTGCCATCCATTGAAATCAGCTGGCCAAGGTAAATATATGAATCAGCAATTTCTAGCTCAATGTTGTCAACTTGTATTTTTGTTTCCTCTACAAAATTATTGAACATGATCTTAGTTTTTTGTAGGTTCATCTTGAGTCCAACTTCTTTACTTCTAGTTGAGAGCTCCTGTACCATGTCTTGGAGTTCTGATGGGTTCGTTGAAAAAATAACAATGTCATCAGCAAACCGCAGATGATTTAAATATTCACCATTTATTTTTATTCCCTTGTTATTCCAATTTATCTGCTGAAAAATCATCTGTAAAGCTGAAGTAAAAAGTTTTGGAGAAATGGTATCTCCCTGCCTCACACCTTTACCAATTTTGATAGCTTCGGTATCTTTATGTAACCGAAATTTTGCACTTGCATTTTTATACACACGTTTCACCATGTCAATGTACACATCCTCAATGTCTGTTGATCTTAAAGAGTTGATGACTGCTGATGTTTTAATAGAGTCAAAGGCCTTCTCATAGTCAATAAATGCCACACACAATGGAAGTTCATATTCATGTGTTCTTTCAATTAATTCTCTTAATACTTGAATATGGTCCACTGTACTGAATCCACTTCGAAATCCAGCTTGTTCTCTTGGTTGAGCTGCATCTAATTTTTTCTGCAGGCGATGTGTTAGCACTTTTGTGAAGATTTTATAAATAGCAGGTAACAAGCTAATTGGTCGGTAATTTTTTAAATCCTCTTTATCACCTTTTTTATGCAAAAGAATTACTGTTGCAGAATCCCATTGGTTTGGTATGTTACCACTGTTGAGGCATTTGGTAAAGAATTTTGCGAGTATGTCTTCTACATGTTCTCCAGCTTCTTTTAAGATATCTAATGTAATGCCATCATCGCCAGGGGATCTTCCTTTCTTCATACTTTTTATTGCAAATGCTACTTCTTCTTTTAAGATTTTAGGAGCTGTTCCTTCGACTATCTCAGAGTCTTCGTTTAATCCACTGTTTCCCTCATACAGCTTTCTGTAGAATTCTTCAACTCTTCTAAGTATTTCTTCCCTATTTCTTGTTACAGTGCCATCCTCTCCTTTTAATGCAATGATGTGTTTCTTCCCAATAGACAAACTCCCTTTAACAACCCTAAGGCTCTTGTTGCTTTCAATGGCCTTCCTTACTAACTCACAATTGAATTTTCTTATATCTTCTTTCATGTTTTTGCGCAAAGTTTTACAAAGTTCTATGTACTCAATCCTGGAACTGGTATTTCGATTGTCCACCTTCATATCTCTTCGCCTTTTCATGAGCTGTTTCGTCTTCTCAGATAATTTGCTATTGTGCTTTTTACAGGTTACACCACCAATTTCCCCAGCAGTTTCAACTATTGTCTTAACAATGTTTTCATTTGCTTCTGAGATATCACTTTCATCAATAAGTCCTTCCAGTGCAGAAAAGCGATTTTTTAATTCCAACTTGAATGCCTCGGTATTTACTTTCAGTTTCATTAGATCCACCCTCTTACTTACTTGTTTCCTAATGAGCTTCTGTCGTTCTAATTTAGTATTTAAGTGCACTTTACATCTCACCATTCGATGATCACTTCCAGTATTAAATCTGTTCAGTACACTGCAATCTTCAATAATTGATTTCTTGTTTGCCAGGATATAGTCAATTTCACTAGTTCCCCCATTTGGGTGTTTCCATGTCCATTTTCTTTGCGGTTTCTTCTTAAAAAATGAATTCATGATGCTAAGATTTTCAGCTTCTGCAAATTCGATGAGTTGATCGCCACGTTCATTCCTTTCCCCATATCCGTATTTACCAACCGATGTCTCTCCTTGTTCCTGTTGTCCAATTCTTGCATTGAAATCCCCCATGATGAGCTTGATATGTTGTTTCCCTTTGGTGTGTAACTCTTTGATTTCTTCATAAAATTCTTCAACCTCTTCGTCGGTATGGCTTGATGTTGGTGCATATACCTGTACTATCTGAAGTTGGTATCGCTGGGTTAGTTGAACAACGAGCCTCGCTGCTCGATCTGACGTGCTTTCGACTTCAAGAAGGTAGTCTTTAATTCTTTATATATATATATATATATCACACATTTTTTTCTGCGAAGACCTGAAATGACAACATGTGCATGCAATATTAAATGTGTGATGTGTGGAGTTGGAGTTTCTCTGCAATATTTTATTGATGAGAAGGTTTGAAGATTAAAGTTGTTTGTTCTGAAAGAGCCAACAGTGTTTTAAAATGTGAGGTAAGTTTAATCTTACGGCCTAAAGTTCAGAAAGCTTTGAGAAAAGTGAAAGTTTTCATTGACTGTTCCACATTGCCCAGTATGTTAACCAAGTTTTGATGCAAGCAAATTTGGGAGAGTTACGTATTGCAAGAGTACTAATAAGGTCTGCAAATCTCTATTTGCCCTTTTAGAATGTAAAGTAAAAACAAGCACTACTTTATAGTGGCATAATTGTCATGCATTCATTTAGCATACCATTAACGCAGGTTTGGCTCCCTAGTGATATCATAGAATGTGTGCCATCCCACCATAGTTCTGGGTTTGGTTCTCTTGGTAGAAGAGGTTTGTTTTTTTAAAAAACTGCACTTCCTGGCACACGTAACCTTTGTTGTCCTTACATTATAAAAGCACAAACTTCTGAAAGCAAGCAATGCATTGTAAGAATGTGTCAAAATACACTTACGAATATAGAACGCATGTTTTTAATGATATCTACTATTTTGTCTATTAGGGTAAATTAATTTTTAGCAACCTTAAAATGTGTGCGCATTAAACATTTAATATTTTTTTACAGCCTATGCTATAATTAAAACATCTATATTGTTTCTCTTATAATTAAAATAACAATGTGATGCATGGATTATTCTAAAAGTCACATTAAAATTGCTATTTAGTTGTATATAGTTTCTGAAATGGAATAATATGTGCAAATTTTTAGGATTAGCTTTTGCTAACATTAATATCAAAAATATATATTGTGGTCCTTTATTGGGGTATACTTGAACTTGAAGGTTCCAATTTCAAAAACTTGCATTTTTAATTTCACAAGATTTTTGGCATGGCATTTTCTATCTACACTTTGAAAATGGCTAAGTAAAAATTCCAGTAAGCTCATTTCTAAATGCTACTTTAAAAGTTTTTTGTACTTAACAATATCTAAAAATGTTTTATTGTTGTGATGAGTTATCTATGTATATACAATTTGTCTGAGAACAGCCGTACCACCCTTAATAACTGGAGTTCTTAACGCAAAAAGTTCATTTATCTCATTTTATAGATTTTTGAGTGCACTATCTTTCTATGCAATGAAGACTCCCATGTAGAACTATGGACAGTGTGTTAAAAAATACCAAACACACCTTTTATCTCCCTTATTTCAAATTGCATCTTGTATATTATTTTATATTAAAAAAAAGCTTGTCTTATTATGGTTCTAACAAGATCAAAATGGATTTTCTGAGGTAAATAGAATTGGAGATATTATAAGTTGAAGTTTAACATATGCATCAAATCACTTGAGGAATATTAACAATTACATCATTAAGTATTTGGGCTGTTGCCACCAAAAAGAATTGTTCCTTTCAGAAGTCAATAATACAAGAAGAAAAAGGCATCACAATTTCATACTTTGTCAATAGCAATACGCCTATGCGAGGACACAACTATTTATGGATTTAATGAGACCGAAATGAACTTTCTGTGAACACAACTGAACTAATATTAAACCTTGGTCTTTATGGAAATGTTTAATGTAAATAAAATAACTTTTGTTTTGTGTTTAATTTTTTAATTTCTCTTCCAGTCAGTAACTTTTCACAGAAATTTAATTTTGCTTTCCCACCTCAGAAACTATGCAATTTGTTAAACTAATGCATTTGTTAAACTTCAACTAGTAATATCTCTAGTTCCGTTCTCAACAGAAAACTCGTTTCTGTCTCGTTAGAGCTATAAATCATAGTATGATGCCCTGTCTCAGCATATTTTCATAGACAGAGTATGAAATTGTGATGCCTCTTCTTCCTTGCATTGTTGACTTCTGAAAGTAACGTAATTTTTTAGTGGCAACAGCCACGATACCTAATGTAATTGTTAATAGTCCTCAAGTCATTTGACGTATATGTTAAACTTCAACTTGTAATATCTCCAGTTCTATTCACTTCACAAAATCCATTTTGGTGGTGTTAGAACCATAATTACAGGGCCTGATCACCTCAAAGGCGTCCAAAGCCCGGGCTTTGGGACTAGACTCAAGTGGGAACTGCATGGTGAACAATCCTTCTGCACACGTGCATGGTCTACGCACATGCGCAGAATAGAATCTAGTCCCAAAGCCTAGGCTTTGGACGCCTTTGAGGTGATCAGGCCCTGTATAATTAGATAAGTTTTTTTATGTAAAATAATATATATAGGGTGCAATTTGAAAAAAGAGGGAAGTGCCTTTTGTAATTTTTAACACACTATATTTCTACGAGATTCTTCATGGTCTAGAGAAAGATAGCACATTAAAAACTCTATAAAATGAGATATAGACAAACTTTTTCCATTGAGAAGAACTTGAGTTATTAAGGGTGGTACAGCTATTCTTAGGACACCCTGTATAATAAAAACTGTACATATGACATCAAGTGTCAGGAAAAATTAATGCATTTCACTCCATACTTTCTGGTATGTAATTTTTGTATTTGTACTTATACTAATAAAATAAAAATTTGTAGGGAAAAAAATAAACTAATGAAGACTATGGAAAAGTTACAAGCAGAATATAATCAAATTCGAATGAAGTATGAAGATTTAAAGAAATCAAAGCAAGATACACTTAAAGAGGTATTAAATGTGTTTTCTGTTATAATTTTTGCATTCGTCAAGAATTTTATGGTGGTCATTAAAAAATTTTTTTTGTTAAATTGCACATGTTTAACACATTCTATTTTAAACGTTTATTAAACAGCTTAATTTTTGATGAAAAATCATAACATTTTATGTAGAGCAGTAATTCTCAAACTTTTTTGTCTTGTGGTGTACTGCAAAGCATATAAACATATTCTAGCACATATCACGTTTGATATTTAAAAAAAATATATTAATATATTTTAGAGCAACTGTTCTATAAGCATCCCTATTTATTGAACATTGATTCAAGAAATCTCTGTACGAATGGTTTGTGGTTTATCATGTTTCAAATATGCTTTCATAACGTTTGCCGTATATCTAACCACCTTTTGTAATGCATGATTGGTGAATCATTGGTATACAGGGTAGCTAAAATGAAGAAAAGCTTTAAGATCCTTATGAATATTATTATTAATATGATGTTGATCATGAGCATTCGTAACAGTAGCAATTCAGCATTGGGTAGATACATAGCTACTTGTCGTGTATGTAAACTAAATTCATTTTGCACCATTCATCTAGTAAACCCTCTTTCATTACTGCAAGTGGTGAAGATGAAAGAAATTGTGCCTTCCCTTGCTGTTTAAGAAGTTCCCATAAAGGTTGTATAATGTTAAGATCCAGTCACTGAGGATATCAGGATAGTCGATTTGTGCATTTCACAGGGTTCTCATGTAACCTGGAATTGTCAGGGAATATGAAATCATCCCTGAGGGTTAGGGGAAAAACGATATTTTTTGGTCAAATCTGGAAAGTCTGAGGAAAACCTTATTAACTTCTGTTTTCAATAGCTAACTCTCCCAGAAGTGAAGCCATTTTCCTTGCAACCGAAGTTCAGTTTAAAGTTGCTTGTGATTGGTCAGGAAATTTTGCCAGAAAGGCCTGGGATTTTTTTTCTCCGATATGAGTTGGAACCCTGATTTCATCTTCATGCTCCATAAACTAACTTGAGATACATTTTGCTGTATGGACAGGAGCATTATTTACGTCAAACCCAAGTCATACATCATTAAATATTTTCTGTGTCGTAGTGTGGTCCTGGAGAAAAAATGAAATATATCTCATCTGTTACATGATACTTCAGAATGACCAAAGGACTAAGGAATATCCCAATATTATGGCCAAACCCACTATAACTCGATTTCCATGCTTTACAGTTGGAATCAAACAGTCAGGATGGTATGCGTTTGTCACATGTCTCCATGTGTAAACTCTTCCTGCCATAGTCATAAACAAAATAAACGATAATTCAATCAATCATCAAGTAGCATTTTTTCTAGTCATCAAGGTTCCAATTTTGATCATCTTTGCTCTTTATATGCTCTCTTTTTCTGTCATCGGTAATGAGAAATTCGATTTTTGCAATATATGATACAAGTGTCTTATTTGTGAAGTTCTTAACACCTGTTCTATTCTGGAAATAGTATCTTCTTGATTGATGTTTAATGTGATTACTTTGTACTTTGTTGTACTTTTTTCATTTTTGATATAGAATTCATGTCATTTCTGGGTGATCCCTATGTGGTGCACCATTCTAATTATATCAGTTTAGTAAATGTATATTGTATGGTTTAAGTTGATATTTATTGATATTTTATTGGTTGGCAATATCTGTATGTTCGTGTGACATCACTAGGTTTTAAACAGTCGTAACTAGTTTTTATTAGTCCTGATCAGTTATGTTAGCTCACATTTTTGTTTAGAAACTTGCTTTAAACGATATGGTTTTTGTAAGTGCCGAGTGATTAGTAACTCGCGGGTCAGGAACTGCGATCATGCTGTTAATTTGAACTGTTTCATATTCTCAAAAGTTGTAGGCATAATGCCAGATCAAAGGATGTTTGTTGTCAAGAGTGATGTGCTCTTTAACTTAAAAATTTAAATATTTGCTTGCGTTTTGTTTTTGAATAAATTTATTTTGTTGCTGTTAATGAACTACCTATTGAGTCCTCATTTTACGGTACTTTCAATATTCAAACTGTTGCTATGTATCCAGGTAAATGACTTTCTAATAGTGGTATAGAGTTGAACCAACATTTTACCTTTTCTAATGCTGTGCATCAAACTGGAGTCAGATACTGTCGGAGCATTGGAGCGAGTGAGAATGGATATTTTATATGGATGGACACAGGTGAATTGACCTCGTCATTTTCATATGATAGCCATTTGTACTTTCAAAGGATAATTCAACAAACCCCATACCTCTAAAGAAACTTGCATTTTGTCCAGTTTTTACATTTAGAGGAAACACCTTTATTTTCAGTAGGTGGTAACAGTTTTGGATACTTTTCCTCACCTATGGTTTCTGCTGTTCTAGCCATGAATGCCTCCACTAAATGATGCACTAGTAATTGTACCTTTTGGAAATTACTGAAGTCTAAAAAATTTCATTAGCACTATATAGGGCCTACAAGTGATTTATCTGGGATTTTAGCATTGGTAGTGGATGGTTGATTTATCATATCCATATAAATATAGTGAAACCTCCCGCAAGGGACATCTCCAAATAAGGGACGATTTCTCTGCTCCCAGTCCCTTTGAATAGGGATCTTAATATGTTTACTCCGATTAAGGGATACTGGAGAAAGTATCTTTTACAGGAAAAAAAGGAGATATAAAGAAATTCTTTTGTTAGTAACCTTTTGATAAATGTATAAGGGTGATAAGGGAAGGATTGCACGATAAGGGAATAGTGTCCTGTGTTCAGTAGGGAGAAGGGGAAATAGGTTCAGGACGGAATGGTGAGTGCAATCCAGACAAAGTGCGGAAGACACAGAGGTGGCAAAAAAAAAAAAAGTCTAACATCAAAAACTGCAATGATACCTTAAAATGCACCACACATTTACAAAAGTTCATGTTAAATGTTGGTGATAGTGAGGGACTCTAGATGATCAGCAAATTTAGTATCCGTGTGGAGAAAAATAATGCTTGTAAAGCAAATGTTTCCAAACAAACCCTTGTAGCAAATTATTTCAAATAAATTTCTTTAAGTACCAAACTTTGTTGCCCATTTTATACACTGTGCTAAAATTTTTTTTTTTTTATTAAAATAAGAGCATTTTTTAGCAACTTCATTTTGGCAGTAACATAAATACAAACATAAAGTTAATATATATATATTTAAGTTAATTATAGGAACAAAAACGTAATTACATTAATTAAAAAAGTATAACTACATTAAAATTAACTACAAAAATATAAATATATCAAATTAATTTGGAAAATATAAATTCATTAATTTATATACTATGAAATTAAATTCGGTTCATGTCTGCCTGGGTAGCGCAGGTAAAGACGTAGTCTGACAAAGCCTGCACCACCCAGGAGATACCAGGCAGCCAAAACTCCTTGTGGCCAATGCAGTCCCATAAGATATCCCCGTGCAAACATCAGCAAAAATTAAATCAGGTACACAATTGATTAGACTTTTAAATTCAAATACACTATATTTAAAATGTTATTATGTTAATTTATTTATACAGCATTTAAAATTAATGTTAATTACATTTCTTATTGAATTAAATTTCTTATACTGTATATGTATGTACACATGTACATCCAAACAAGGGACACCTCTATTTAAGGGATAAAAAGTCTGGTCCAGTGGGAGTACTTTATTGGGAGGTTACACTGTACTATGAAAACTGCCATTAGTGGACAATCACTGCACAGAACAATTTGCCTGTAAAAGAGAAGTGTCATTGTGAAGGAATTTCATGCCCAGAATTTTTTATTTGACCATATTTGAGAGGTGTCAAGAGGGGTTTTATTGTATCACATAATACAAGCTACCTCATATTAAAGATTTGCAAATGCGTTTTTGTGATTCTTCTGCAGTAGGTGTTTCCATTGTTTTGTGTACACTTTGTACAATTTTAAAATTGCTTTTTTAAAATGCTTTTTTAATTTTGTTTGATTAGTTAAGCCAGATCAAAGCTGAACATCAAGATGAATTGGATAACATTCGATTAGATTTAGAAGATGAAACTAATAGCCGAGCAAGCCTTGACCAGAGATTAGGGGAACTTCGAATGGAGGTAACTAGCTTGAAATCTTTAAAAATTTATTTTTGTGTTTGATTTCAAGTGATGGTCCTGTGGTGGTGCAGTGATAATGAATTTTCGTAGTATGCTGTTATCCTGGGTTAGACTCCCAATGGC
Organism: Dysdera silvatica; assembly: GCA_006491805.2. NCBI lineage: Eukaryota > Metazoa > Arthropoda > Arachnida > Araneae > Dysderidae > Dysdera > Dysdera silvatica. The sequence continues at coordinate 107,299,069 of QLNU02015360.1, forward strand.
ACCAAAAGAAAAAATAATTCTTGATTAAATGCCTTACTGCAGTCTGGGAATTGGTTCCCTAGGCTATAAGAGGTTTGTATTCCTTGGGAAACTGTACAAGGTTCCTATACACCTGGAGAACGTGGAATTGTCAGGAAGTTTGTAAAAGTCAGGGAAAAAGGAGATTTTCTGGTCAAACCTGGAAGTCAGTGAAAACTATTGTATTGAATAGCTAAATCCATCACAGAACGTGAAGCCATTTTCACCACTGGCAAAGTTCAGACGAATCCGTGGAGAGAAGTCGGAAGAAATTAGTGAAGGAATTTTGCCAGAAAAGACATGAAATTTTTTTGTCAATGTGAGTAGGAATCCTGACTGTAGGTCCTGGCACAGCTTGACCTTTACTGTCATTTCATCATAAAACTCATAAACAAAATTTTAAGTAATGAAAATGCAATCTTTGTTCAATCTGTTACATGTTTTTTGTCCTGTCGATTGCAATGTATTCAGTTTTTAAGAGGTAACATTGATCATGATCAGTATGTTATATTAAATACACTGCCCTAATAACCATGTGTTATTGTTTTGAGAGAAGCAAAACTCAATAACTCAAGGTCCATAAAAGAGTAAACCTTTAAAATTTGAGTTTATTTCTGTAGTCTTTTCTTTTCCTTCATGTGCAAACATTGAATTTTCAAATTATGTTGTGAATTTATGATTGTTTAGTAATACATATAAGGAAACGATATTTAAAACTGATTTTATAATTTGGTTTGTAGTTATACTGAGCATATGCAGTATTACTATTCCAATGAACTTACTATATTGATAGTTCATATTTTGCAGCCTCGTATGCGTGTACGGTATTTTATCATTCATGGGCAATCCTAATATTTATATTTGCTCATTTAGGAAAATTATTCTATGTAAAAGACATTATTTTTCATGTTTTTATTAACTCTTTGCACTCGAAGGGTAACTTGCAATCGCTATCTAATTTAGTGTGGAGTATAATTACTGGTTGATTGTATTTTTTATTGCACAAGGGCAACAAGGGTCATTCTGTTCTAAACAAAGTGAGGATGTACCTAGGGTTTTGAATTGAAAATAAATTAATATTATACAATGGTAAAAACTTGATTAAAAGTACAGTGAAAATCGTTTATAACGACGCCGGTTATAACGACCAACCGCATATAACGACGGAATTTTTACAAGAAGTTTGGTTTGCTATTCTACTCCATACTAAATATATCGGTTATAAGGATATCCATCGTATATAACGACGAAACCTGCTTTAACGACAGCGATTTTGTAGTCTACGTAGATTCTAAGTAGGGAAATTCGTATCGGATATAACGACGCGACTTGACAGTCATAAGTCGGAACAATGTGGGTTTAGTTATCAAAATTTAAGCGTTATTTTAATCTTGTTTATTTACAAATGTCCAAGAAATTTTTATTACTGCTAAACCTGAATATTGAAGATAATGAACCCTATTACTAATAAATTTGACACCCACGTAATTTCACTCCCTGTGAATGGTAATAATATCTCACATAATGAACTTTAAACAAAAAAAACCCCACACACGTGATTTATTAATTGAATATCACGAGGGTCATATTGTTCAGGGCCCTATTTTATTTTTTCAGCGTAGAGCCCACAAAACTTTTAAACCAGCACTGTTCGGAAGTCATTAGTATAATATAATAAATATTATTCATTAGATTTGTTTTCTACGTTATATACTTTAGTGTTTTCTATTTTTTTTCAATTAATAAAGTGAAAGAGGGTTTATATTTAGTGTGGCCATAAATTATATATTTATATAAAGTGGAAATTAATTCCATTGTAATTAATATATATTGATTTAATTTTGAACGAAAAGTAAATGTTTTTATATTAATTTTAATTGTATAAAAACTCTAGGGTGAGATACTCTAGGTCCTACTATGATTTTAAAAAGGGATCCGTTTATAACATTATCGGTTATAACGAATCGATAAATTTGCATGGTCCCTTTGGAGGTCATTATAACCAATTTTCATTGTATTTATATATTTATTGAAAGTTTGTATATTAAAATGAAACAATCTAAAAAGTGAAATGAGATTGAAAAACCAGCATCATATAAAAAAAATTGAAGATTTAGTTTTTTATGTTGGGTAATTGCAAAAGTTTATCCAATTTTCATGGATGGTGCAAACTGTAATGAATGGTGAATCTCTAGTAGTTTTGATTGGTCATGCTACATACACTGATTAGGTGATAGTGTTATGTGTCAGTTCAGCATCAGATATCATTCAGCTAAGTTGATTTGTGCATGAGAAAATTTTCAAAATGGAAAACGAAAAGATGCGTTTGATGTGTGGAATGCTTTGAGAGTCTTGGAAAGGCATGAGTGTTCGGACTGCGCAAAACCCCCCAGTTCAGAGTGTTTACTTGGACCATGCTCCTACTTTCTGGACAGTTAAAAAGTGGTTAGGCAGATTTTGAAATGGGGATTTAAACATGGAAGATAAACCCAGCTCTGGACGGCTTTCCAGCATTGATGACAACATTGTGTGTGCCTTGGTGGGAAAAAAACCAAAGGTTATATCTGAGGGGATTGTTGAGTTGATGAACATGGATAATATGACCACATTTCGTCATTTAAAAAAGCTTGGATACATTTCCACGATTGAAGGATGGGTGTCACATTCCTAGACTTACAACATATCGCCTAACAGACATTGCGAAAAATATAGGAGTTGCAATGGGAAATTCTGCACCACCCACCATGTTCTCCAGATATTGCTCCTTAAGATTTTCATCAGTTTCGATCTTTGCAGAATAGTTTGAATGGTAAAAATCTTGATTCTGACGAAGCTGTCAAAAACACCATCACAAACTTTTTTCAAGGAAAACCAGGCTCTTTCTTTAAAAATGGGACCTACAAGCATGTAGATTGTTAAAAAACAATTGTAGAGATCTTTGGTGGCTATATAATTGATTATTGGTGAAACTACAAACACGTAACCCACTTCGTCTATCCTCTTCAAATCGTAGGAAATTACACTAGAACGTATTGTGACATGACATACATCTGTATGATGCGGTGAAAACTGGTGTGAGACGCCATTTTATTTTTTCTTCACGCTTGTAGTGAGCATCTGAATGTTTTCATTTTTTATGGAATACATTTTTTTTTAAAGCTTGAGTGGACCATGAAAAAGGGTTTAATTGCACGTGAGTATGAGTATCCGAAGGGGAAGAAAATGGTGATTCCGTGTGCTAGATGTGTAGATGATAATTTTCAATGGCGTAGAAAACGTGGTAGGGTTTTTTTCAGGTTTGGAGGGAGGAGGTGGAATAATGGAAAGGTGGGGAGGAGCATTAGGATGCAGGAAAAAATGGGAGGGGGAGAGGAAGAAAACAAAAAGTAAGGAGGGAGGAGGATGATTTACGGAAATTATGGGAAGAGGAGGATTTATGAAAAGCATGCGAGGGAAGGAGGAGGAGGATTGACGAAAAGTATGCGAGGGGAGGAGGATTGACGAAAAGTATGCCAGAGAAGGAGGAGGATTACTAAGAATGCCGTAAACAATATGGCAGCTAGTGACTTCGCCGATGTCGGAAACATCTAATCGCACAAAATAAGTATTAATTTTTTATTTTTTACAGTTGGGAGGAGGAGGAGGCAAAAAAAAATCCAGATGAGAACGGCATAAACAACATGGCGGCTGACTGTGCCAATAACCAGTGTTGCCAGTACTAATTGCCAGTTTTCGAAACACGAATTAGAATCGAGTGGGTTGCGTATTCTGCAGTAGCGCCTTGATTAATAATAATAAAACTATATTCTTTCAAATTTAATATATATAGAGATTTTAAATCAGACAAACTTTTGCAATCATCCAATATAATTACTGCCTTACTTTTCTAAAGGATAACTTTCAAGGGCTAGCTTGGAAGAGGGCACTTTGCCACAACACTGTCCTACCAACTCATACTAAATATTCCCTCACCAGATGATGGCTATAAATATAAAATTATATTCCTTAAACATATGCAAAAATATAAAAAAGACGTAAAAAAATCCTGTGGTTTTGCAATTCCCCAAATATTTGAACCTAATCCATCAGCCATAGACTATCATAAAACCAACTTTGTTAACACAGACATCAATACTCGATCCTTCCTGGAATAACTTGTCATCACGACTAGTGGAAACAGAACATGACCATTGTCAGGAGCATTAACAATTGCCTAGTGTTTGGTCAATAAACATTTTTTGGAGAGCCACACCATTTTTGTGATTATGCAATTGCGCTATCTTGACCAAAGAAAGGTAAATTATATTTGAACTAAATTAAAAATCCCACGATGGGATTTGGCTACTGCAATGTCCAGATGTTATGTCCTTGCACCATCATCGGCTATTTGTCCTCGGAGAAATAGTTCTGGAATTAAAATTGTAAATGTAACATTAGTATACCTGATCGCCGCCTTCTTATTATAACGTAATTACCAAAATATCTGCTCACAATGCAAGTACACAACAAATGATACTGTAGATAACAATGGATCTGGCTGAATTGTAATGTTATCGTTAGAACATTTCATTTCAATGTACTATGCTACTGGTTATCAGGCCAGGCTGTAACAGGCGTACCACATATGCCAGTCTATCCCTTCTGGACTTGAAATTATTCATCAGCAAGGGTAATCTATAGCATAATAGTTGCTGCCAGACTCTTCTCATTGTTAAGCACGCCAGTGCTGGCATGCTCCGAATGTTGCCACAGCTGAGGATTCCACCTGTGATTAATGGCCCTATAAATGTGATATTCAAAGAAGTACATGAATGCTAGTCTTTTTAACTTATCCCAGTCTCACAATACATGATACCATTACCACTTTGTGTATAGGTGGTTTAAAATTTTTACAAGTTGGCAGACCAAGCACAGCTTAGTGGGACATTATCTGGCTTTGCCACCATTGATTCCAGAAGTGTCAGCTACTCACTACTTGTGCAGAAACTTATGTTTGCTATAGAGAAACATGTATCTGATAGAATATTTGACAGTTTATAATGATTTTGCTAACCCTGCATTATGCAGTGTTAACATGTTTGCCTAACATGCTATTATTCCAGGTTTGAATCCCAACGGTGTCAGAAAAAAAAATGCTCACTAACTGCTCTCCATAGTACAGGGGTTGGTTCCATAGGTCATAAGAGGTTCCGATTTCCTCAGAAAACTGTAGATCCTGACACAGCAGACCCTTGCTGTCCTGTAAAACTCAGAAACATAAAAAATGTTTTTGTAAAAATAATAAGTGAAAAAAAGAATTCTAAGCATAGTATAGCACTTTGAATGTGCAAACACTTCTGATGAGAAAGAATGTATAGAAATGAACTTGGCATTCCACCCTACAAAGAAGCTTTGTGAGCCATGGATACAATTTGTTGATTGTCAGAGTTTAAGATGGTACGGAAATAGCTAACTTTAAAGTACTTGTATATTATTGAAGACAATTTATATGTTTGATGGAAAAACAAAAGCAAACTACAATTTAGGACCCAAAACAATATTGTAAGTAAGTAGGTACAAACATTATTGTAAATAAGCAGACAAAACTTATTATAAAAAAGTAAACACCAACATATTTATGCATCATAGTATGTGCTGATTCACTATTAAATTCAGTATGCACAACAAACCAATAAAAATTCTTGTATTAAAGTACAAAATAATTAGTAAATTTTAATTATTTGTAAAAATTGATTTTTTGAGATTCCACTGTAATTTTTGCATAATAGTTAGTGAATCAACCATGGGGATTCGTGTAACGCTAGGTTTTCCTAAAATATTAGCTCAAAAATATGTTGCAAAAGGCCGTAACTCTATTAGAGTGAAATTGTACTATATGATAAAACTACATTGTGTGAGTTGTAACATAATTCTCCAGCTATGTTAGAGTGAACCCATATTGTAGTTTGTTGTACAGGGATTACCCGTGTGTATAGATTTTAGCCAGACTCTTATAATTTCCTTTTTGCCTATACACTTGACATATATTGTGCATTATGTAATTGGTGTTCAGTTATACATGAATCAGAATATTGTGTGCCGTAGTGTTAAAAATATATTTAATGAGTTCTTTGCTAGTTGTTTGGTTTGCCATTCTTTTAGTTGGAGCGACTTCAGGGAGAAAATGCTGCTGAATGGGGTAGAAGAGAACGTCTAGAAACAGAAAAATTGACATTAGAGCGAGAAAATAAGAAATTACGAACACAAATTGAGGATCTGGAAGAAAGACTAGAGAGGAAAACAAAGCAAATGACAATGGCCTCAGACTCAGATGTGAAAGCTTTACAAGTGGAACTGCATGAGAAAAATAAAGTAAGCTTCTGTTTATATAAAGATACCAAATAATTTTTGAAAATCTTATATAGATCATTATATATATATATATACATTATGTTATTTGTAATGTTATGGTTTCCCAACTCAAAATGGTTTGTCTTAAATTATAAGTATGACAATTCAACTAGTAAATAAATATCTAGAGAAGCATGGATGGAATTAACTTTGCCCCCCCCCCTCACAGTTCAACTTGCAGTAATACTTCAATTATTTGGGGTCTTTCAACTTTGAGCATGCCAAAAACATAAGATATTTAATTTTTTAACATGTTTCTCATTTTACAAAAGTTTTTATTATGTTGTACTATGTAAGTTCTGATAGCCTTTAGATTTTACTTTGTATTTTTTTTATGTATTTTTTTTCCCACCTGAATTTATGTTGTAAATCATGTTATTTTATTACATCAAAATTTGGAATCTTTTAGGAATTGGCAGATTTAAAACATGCTCACAGCAAGTTAAAGAAAGTATTGCAAGACAAATCAACAGAGTTAGCACATGCAATGCGTAGATCAGAGCAATATGAAGCAGAAGTTAAAAAATTGCGAAGTCGTATAGAAGAACTCAAAAAGGAATTAGCTGCAGCTGAAGATGAAGTTAGTTCTAACTCTATGTATTTCAGTTTTAACATCTTTTCTAATATAGTACTTTAAGAATTTATTAGTTTGGCAATGGCATATAGTATATACTATGAATATATGTAGTACAGGGTGCTTCAATCGGTCTTACTAATCCGTTAGCTAAATAACTTGTTAACGAGCAGAGCTAGTGTCGCCAAATTTTGTCGCATGCGTAAGGACCCAAAAGAAACTTATTTATGGACTCTAATTATTTTTTTCGAGAATTGTGTTTGTGCCAACATTAACCGATATATAATCGAAAACCATATTTTTTTTAGTCAAAACTTGATCTCTTTACGACCAGAGACCTTCCGGAACACTCATGTAGTAGTCTAATGTCTTTAAAAATAGGCCAAAGTCATTTGAATTCAGAATGCTACCTCAAGTTCTTGATGAGGTCCATTCCTCATGCCTACTACAAACGCTGGATCCAAGACACATTGTTTCAGCAGGATGGAGCTCTTCCACATTCAATAGAAGATGTCCTTAATTTTTCTCAGAGGTCACTATGACAATCATGTCATCGCAAGAAGCTTCCTTAATCGCTTTGGCAAAGGACGTGTGTGAACCCCTATATTGTCCTGATTGGCACAGAATGACCCTTGCTGTCCTTGTGCCATAAAAATGCAACCAACCATCTATAGTCTTGACTTATCATCACTCGACTTCGTATGGTAGGGCTTGTACGGTGCTTAAAAGCTTTAAAAAGTGCTGATTTTTTACTTTGGTTTCTAAGGCTTTTAAAAAGTGCTTATTTTTTATTGCTATCATTTTTTTTCTATTATTTCCAGTCCTTAAAAAGTGCTTATATTTACGACAATCTCCGAAGAGAAATACTCATTTTGTCTTTTTCGATCATTTTGCCCTTCGCGATCTACGCGGGCGCAGCTTCTAGGCTAAAGATGGATCGTTCGTGACCGAACGGGTCTTTTTGAACTATTCACAAAAATGACCCGTTCGTATAGTATTTTTTTTTATTTTTGTGAACTACCGTTCTTCATCATACATAGTTCGTTCGTGATCATCGTTCACAGTTCGTGAACTACAGGGGTGATTATATTCCGGGAATTTCAACTTGCCTTTTTTGGGATTTTTTTTTAATTGCAAAAATTTCATTTTATTTCTTATAATTTTCTATATTCCTTCGGAAATCAGTGTTTTTACCAAAAATATTACGCAACTTTTTAGGGAATTTTCTGGTATGTTCAGGGAATCTGGTTTGGACTTATAATCATACCTGAATCTAGTTCATCGTTCGCGATCATAGTTCACGGTCACCGTTCTTCATTCGTAGTTCTTTGTCATCGTTCATGGGTTGTGATTTTCGTTTGCAGTTCGCGGTCTTCGTTCATAGATTGTTTTCTTAGTTCAAAGTCACCACAAAGCAATCAAGGATATACCAGAAAAGGGGTCCGAAGCCCCCATACTTTTTCTAGGATGCTATTTGAGCTACGACTACGATATTCGATATTCAGAGTGTATGTGAGGGCACTTGAAATGTCGCATGTCAGGGCCATATCAGGCTTCCCGGAGGTGGTATAAGTCAAAACCTTAGTTTTGAGATATATCTGTTGTTGAAATAATTGACTGCCATGGAGATGTATGTAGTTACCCCTTGAAAATTGTGTTTTGGCAGAGAACTAATAAAGTTAGACTTTTACTGTTTATGACAAGATTGAATGAACATACAGTTTTCTGTTCATGGCACGAACTCAATTTTGAAAAACAACAGATTTTTACCTCACATTTCATGTGTGTCTTTGTAAGAAAATGAGATTTTTCAGTAATGATTACTGTGTTTAAGACAGTAATTTTTACAATGTGATTTTTACTTTACATCAGTAATTATTTCTAATTCACAATATAAAATTTAAGTATAAACTTCATTAAACATCTGCTAAAGACTGCACATAAGTTTTCCCTTTCAGGAGACAGCTTTAATTTTTTATTGCGGTAGGTCCTTAAAAACTCATCATTTTTTTTTTCTTGCAATGGAGTATGAACCCTATATGGGGGTATGTTAAGGATAAAGTCTACAGAGATCAACCAGAAACCATAGAAGAGCTGAAAACAGTGATAACAAGTGTGATAAGATCAGTTTCCATAATCCAACTCAAGTGGGTTGTCAAGAATTTTGAACAGAGATGTCGTTTCATAGTCTTCTCAGATGGCAAACATTTTGAGAAACTCGTCTTTTAATTTCCCTTATTCTCACGTAAATTTTGAAAATTTGCAATATTTTTTTTTTTCATTCAAAAATTAACTTTTCTCTATCAAGGCCCTATAAAGCACCCTGTATATGTAATAATATATATTAAAATGCTGTGTTTACCATTGTTATATCCTATGTACCCAATGGTACACATAGTATTTTAAATCTTTCGCACTTGTACTAGACTTACACTATGTACTATGGCTTGTACTAGACTTTGACCATGCCTCACTCATATGTTTGCAGTTTTAATTAATGCAATTGTTGCATATGTGTGGTGCTAATATTTAATAAGTTATTTCTTTTTATAATGGGTAGTAGTTAAATATTTATGTATAAAATTGGTATAGTTTGGTAGACACAAATTTGAATTCTGCAAATAGTGGTGCTTTTGTTCTGTGTAACTTGTGTGTTGATAAAGATAATCAAGGCAGGTAGTTTTTAATTTCATAGTAAGACATTTGAACTATAGATTCTCATTGCTGGTTTTATATTTATATCTCTATGGTGGTGTATAGTGGTAATGTGTTTGTATATTGCCGCAGTAACCCAGGTTTGATTTCAATGGTACTATAGAACACACGCCATTTGTTTGCTCACCATAGACAGTGTTTGGTTTCATAGGCAACAAATTCCCAGCGCAAACAAAATGTTTTACATTTTTATTTTTATGAAGCATCTAAACTGATAATTCTCATAACAAGCATATTTAGCAAATGTGACTATCAAAAATAATTTTATCCTATCACTCTTTTTTTCTAAAAATTTCAGAATCAAACATAAATCTGTTCTGGAACTTAACCTCCTGTAGTTTTTTAAATTATAATTCTGTATGAAAAATCAGTTTTGCCCATCTATAGCCAGACGACTTATTTAAAAAATAAGGTATTTCTCTCAAGCAACATAAAAGTAGAGCAAAATGAGCAAATGAATATGATGAATTGAACAGACTGAAATTGAGTCTAATGTAGTTAAGAATTTGTTTTATTGTATGTGTGTGTGATTATTGAAACTGAAAGGAAGTGAGAGATGAAAAAAAATGCAATTTTGATACTGGATTAATTCAACTGTGCAAAAGGCCCTTCGGTGATGTAATGGTAACACATCCTCCTAGTATGCGGTTATCCCAGGTTCGACTCACAACTGTGTGTAGAAAAATATGATTAACTGCTCATCACAATCTTGGAGTTGGTTCCCTATGGCTTAAGACGTTCAGATTCCTAAGAAAACTAAGTCCTGTCACATTATGATCCTTGCTGTCTTTGTACCACAAAACTCTCATAAACATAATACAATTATGCAGGTCAGCATGCAGCTAAAACTTTATTTTTCGTATGAAGTGAAAGAAAAGAATATAATTGTACTAAAATGTTTAAACATTTTACTTCATGCAAATTCTTTATTTTATTACTGTGTGATGGTGTAGGTTGATAGTGCAACAAATAATATTCGCAAACTTCAGCGATCTAATGATGAATTGCAAGAACAAATTGACAGCTATCAAGTCCAGATAGAGCATCTTCAGAGCAGGTAAATGTTTTCATAGTTATACTGTTATTAATTAACACAGGCAGTGTATATTTATATGACAGGGCTTCATTTACCAAATACATTCTATGTTGTGCTAGAATATGAAATTGATTGTAACGAATGATAACATTTATAGTTGCATATCTCTAGAATTTGTAAATTTGATGTACAAAAGGCAGACAAAATAATAGAAATGTAATTTATTCAACCTAAGTGAAATTGTTTGATACGTCTGGTGTGTAATTTTTAATTTGTTATGTTCTAATCTTTGAATTAACAAAAGATACGTTCGATAATTAGGCTAGAAACTGATTAGAGCAAAAATAATAAAATAATTACCTTTTTTGACAAGGTTCTTCTCTAGATGGGTAACATATTACAGAAATCATACTTTGATTTTGCTTTGCCTATCTGCCCTCGATTTTGCATTATTTTACATGTTTTAGGATAATCATTACACTAATTTTCATTTTATTGAAAATTGGGAAATCTTTCATTAGTTTATGGGCTTATTTAAAAAATTATATATGGGGCTGGACAAAGAGTTCACCCACATTTTTATTTTAAAAGAAAGCATGATGGTTTAGGGATCAGAATTTTTTAACAAGTTGCAATATTAATTTTGAATTGTTATGAATCAGAACTATTCATTATCTAGATATAACTTCTGTTATTGTTAGTTAAAAAAAAAATAGGAGGGGGTTGGCTTTTTCCCCTGCGAATATTGCAATTCTGCTCAGGTGAAAAAACACAATTTTTTAAAATTTGTTTTGTAATTTGAAAAGTGCACTTGTTCCCTGATGCAGTATATGACCTTCACTACCTTTGTGCCATAAAAACACAGGTGTATTTGTTAATAATTTTCCAGAGTTTTTCTTATGATTAAAAAACCTAAGTGTCAAATGTTACAATATTTGCTGTTTTCCAACTTTTTTAAAAATGCACCCAAACTTGTTTATACTTATTTTCAAGGGACTGCTGAAATTTTTATACTATAATAGATATATACTTATATACAAATAATCCATGAGTAGGCTTTAGAATTTTGACGTGATAGCCGAATTATCACTAACTACAACCAAGATGGTTATAACTGAGCTTGACTGTACAATGATCTTTGTGCATCTGTATGGGTTTAATAGGAAATTTAAACTATGATCTATGTATATAAATGTACTTATAGCATTCATGGCTGGTTAATGCTTTTAAGGCCCAAGTTGAGCTTTATATTGCTTAGTATTTTATTTTTACAGTAAATTCATGATTTTAGTGATATTATATAAAGTTTGATACTTAACAGTTAAGATTTACCTTTATACTCTCTTTGTTCTCTACTATTTAGTGTATTTTCTATGTACTATATCACTCAATTAGCTCTATTTTAACTTTTATGATGGTTTTGGTTTTTCTTCAGCAAAGAAAAAGACAAGGAATCTTTACCTGTGGTTAGTACTAACATTTTATATCACTAATGCACTCTTTGACTACTCTTAAATTTGCTAGAGAAAATGTTTAACTGCATGCAGTGTGATGCTTTTGAACTTTGAATTCTGTGGCATTTTATTTATTCTGAAACTTTTTATGAACTATGTTTATTAACTATATTGTTTTTACATAGATTTGGAAAGTGCATGCTTTATATGAATTCTTCTAATTTCTTCATTTTGGTCATTTTCTGTGGGCTATACTAACAGCATTTCATAAATCAACATCAGTTTAAGATTTTTCTCTTTTCAGTTAGCCATTTAGATAGCATAATCCATGCAAAAGTTGAAATATGGTATCTTTAATAAAATGTGTAAAAATGTAGAGAAAATTTAATTTCCATTATATTTAAAATTTTGGATTACTAAGAAATTATTTAATTTTTTTTGTCATTTAAAAAATCACAACTGCCATAGTACAATTTGCTTGACTAAATTAGGTTTCAATTCAGATTGCACATTTTAACTTTGGGGGGGTGGGGGGATAAAAAACAGTAGTACTAAAAGTAGTTCAGTGAGAATATATACTACTTTGAGTTTTTATACTGTAGAAAATACTTTAACCCAGCAAAACATGCATTGAAATTTATGATGTAAACATATGCATGGAGTAAAATTTTTTTAGCCACATAAATCATCTAAAAGTTGGATATTTATTTCAGTTTTAATATATGTATTTTTTCATTATGGTGGTTCTTGTACTTAGCCTTTGCAATAAATTCTTCATATGTTAATTCCAGTTTCTACCTGCCATTTGCCTAATTTCATCTGATTTTAGTTTCTTGCATAAACTTGAATGCTAACTGATTTACGAACAACCATATTCTTCCAGGCTTATTTGATTTGCGTACTTGCATTATTACAAATGTATTGATTGCCCCTCCCCTTTCATTCTAAAATGCAAAGAAACCAGTTAATGACCCCACTTTTTTTTGAGAAACTTGGTAACTTAAACCCTAATCATATTAATTTTAAAATACTAACAAGAGAACCTATCAACTTGCTGCTCGAATTAAGAATCGAGACTGTGGAGTTTTATGGGGCTTTAAACCCTTGTTCTAACCATATAATTATTTTTCTATAAAACTTAAATTTCGAGAAATGATAAGGGTTCAAAATTCACGATTTGGCGAAACGTTGGTGATTAAGTGATAAGATCGGCAATTATTCCACGGTTTGTTAATTTCTTTTCCATGATTAAAAGAACAAAAAATATTTGTCACTTTCGTATCTGATATTTTAATTTTTTTAATTGATGGACGTATATGATAAGGTAATAGTCAGGGGCGTCACTAAGGGGGATGTGTAGTCCCCACCCCCTACAGGACAAACTTTCCATTGAAATCATCTGTCCACTTCGCAAAATCGGTCACCGAGTTGGGAATTCCTCCCAATCCAATAGGCCACTACGCCTCCGGTAATAATATGTAATAATATATAAATAATAATTCTATATAAATAATTTTTGAAACAGTTTTTCATTTTTTTAAAAAATAATGTATGACGAAATTCGAAGCTTTGAAATTTGTTTACCCAATTTCTTTGGCTTTCAAATAAGCCCACTTTTTCAAATCCATATCATAGACTGGCAAATTGCGGTCTCTTGAACAAAAGAATTTTAATATGATATCCTTCCAGATAACTAATTTTTCCCCATTTGGACCGTTATCCAAAATATATTTCCTAAATATTGATATATCTTTGCAATTTTTGACCCACTGATATCTGTTTTTGATTTGATGTTTTTTTTTGCAAGTACCATAAAATTCGACGATGTTTTTCATATTATCCAAAGGGATATTATTGACCAGATCTTTTTTAAACGTGCTTTGACTGTAATCCCAGTCGGAATCAGAATCATTTTCCAGTTCGCTAAACTCAAAACTTTTATTTTCAAGAGGGTCCTCCTCAAAATCTAAACTAACTTATATTTCAATGTTATTGAATGTCAACTGCTCAATATTAGCCAAATATCTTTATTTCTTTCTAATTCCTCTTCTGTTATTACTAATGTTTGTATATTATATTTCTTGATTGCTAAGTCTAAAGTCGATTTCAATATTTTGATCAAATTCATTATGGATATTACCTACCAATTTGTTGAAATGTTGAAAAATATTTTTCAAATTTTATACTAATCACATCAATGTAATATACGCTGGCTTTATAGTCTGTGAAAAACAGTGACGTGTTAGACCCAACCCTTTATAATAAAAGCTAACGTGCCAAAATTAGTATTTTATCCACTGGTAACAAAGAAATGGACCAATAGTATAAATCCAAACTCGGTGTGTAAAAAAAATTGATCGCTAAAGGTATGACGTTCATTCATAACGTGTCGCCAAATCACAAAGTTTGAACCCCTATCGTTTCTCAAAACTTAAGTTTTACAGAAAAAGAATTAAATGGTTAGAACAAGGAGTTAAAGCTCTATAAAATCCCCATGGTCTCAATTCTTAACTTGACCGGCAGATTGATAGGTTCCCTTGTGAGTAATAACGTTTCCACATACATGCAGTAAATTTTACTGTCTCCAGTGAAAGCTTATATTCGCAGGAAACTTATAGTAACTGACTTGTAATAACTTTTTGATGCTGATGACAATGGGATAATATAAATATGTTACTAGGAAAAAAAAGAGGGAGGAGGAAAAACTGAAACAATTAGATAATATATAAAAACAATGAAATAAACGAGGAAAAAGGAGTTGCAAACATCTTTTAACAAATTTTTTGTAGATATAGCTGATGCACTTCAACTTAATACAAATGAATTAGTCAATGCAGGAATTCAACTCCAAAAAAGTAACGCAAATAGTATATTTATGAGGAATATAACAAGGCAAGAAATTGAGAAGGAATTAATGGAAATAAAGGAAAACAAATCAGAGGGATATGATCAAATCAAACTTAAAGTTATAAAGAAATGTGCAAATGAATTGATTGCTCCACTAGAAATATTATTTAATAATATAATCAAGACATCGGAATTTCCAGCTAATATAAAAATTGAGAAAGTGATATCGATACATAAAAAGGAAATAAAAAATAACAATAGACCTTATTTGATATTTAATACCAATTGTTGTTTGATTTAATCTGCGTAGTGTTCGATTTATATAAAATAAATACATATGCTGCAACGGGCATTTCGATCAATTTAATACCAGTCTCTTTGCAATTTGGTTTAAATAGTAGTCTATGTACTACACCATTCTGCGAAATAACTGGCAACAATATATATACGTTCGTAAAGAGATTATATATTGTCCTTCGTAGCTCAGTGGGTAGAGCCTCCGCCCGGCAAGTGGAAGGTCGTGGGTTCAGGTCCCACCGAAGGCAGAAATAAATAAATATTTATTTCAATGTTTCACCATCTAATCACTTCATAACATCGTATGCTGGTATCACTCATGCCAATAAACGCTGATTACCATTGTTTGAACTATAGACCTGTGTCTATTCTTACAATTTTTGCAAAAATTTTTGAAAAAATTATATTCAATAGACTAATTAAATTTTTTGGCAAAAATCAAATTATATACCATAATCAATATGGATTTAGAGAGGGAAGGTCAACCGAAGATGTTTTAATAAAAGCATCAATAAAATTAAAAAAAAAATAGAAAATAGAGACAACATAATGCGAATCTTCTTTGACCTTAGTAAAGCATTTGACGTTATAGATAGAACCTTACTACTAAATAAATTAGAAAAATATGGAATAAGAGGAGACATGTTAAAATTATTAATAATCTACCTAACAAATAGGCAACGAATAGTTAAAATTTGAGAACATTTTTTCGGAGAAGATGTACTTAAAAAAAAAAAAGTGTACCATATGGTTCCATACTTGGACCCTAATTATTTATTATCTATATCAGTGACATAATTGAAATGGAGAAAGAAATTAATTTATTTGCAGACGATATAGGATTAATTTTTAATGAAAATACATTAGATGAATTATTTACTGTAGCAAAAACAAAATTAAGAAAAGAAAGTTGGTTTAATTTGAATAAATTGATAGTCAACATAGGAAAAACAAAATATATATTATTTCATAATAAATAAATTGACATGATAGTGCAGATAATGTTCTTTATTAAATAATAATAAAAATAAACCGGAATAAACTCAAATAAAATCCTTGGAGTGGATATCGTGAAAATTTGAACTGGAACCCACATATGACAAAATATATGCAAAAAGATTAGAGGATGAGCAGCTGTAAATGGCAGGAAATAAACTACAGTCAAACTCGGATATTATGAGAAGGTAAGAATATAAAATTCCTTTAAGCATTTAGTCTTAAATCTGTAAAAGGAATAAAATCAAAACTACACACATGTAATAAAGGCCAATTATTTAGAATTAACTTGGGTAATTTTCTTTAGTAAAATTAACTTTTGATCATTTAATAAACATAGAATTTTCAACCTTACCTATATGGGGTCTATTTTTATTACACTGTAAATAAATACACATATGGTCTCATTTCACTTAATTGCACCTCAATAGTTATTGAAAAAAAACAGTAAGTTTCGATTGTTTGCTTGACATATTCATTTGTGCATCTCATATATCTTGACGTTTTCTTACCCTCCGTTTTCGTCGAGAAAAACGAAAAAATGTTATGGAAAAGGGAAAAATCGCATTAAAGTTGGACAGATATTTTTCTCGTATTTGTCGAGATTCTGCTTTTGTGTTCGTAAAAAGCGTGAAATTCTTAATATAGTTAAATAGTGAACTAAACTTAACCTGCAGATTGCTCGTATTGGCCATGCTCGTATTGAGTTTGATTGTAATTTAATTCCATTTAATATAAAAAGCAACTTATATTATTCACTAATTTACAGTCACTTAAATTATGGAAATAGTGTATGGGGATATATTAATAAAGAACAAGAAAATAAGTTTAAATCAATTGTCAACAGAGTTTTAAAGGCAGTAGGTAAATTTGTAAATAAATCATTACATGAAATAAAATTTGAAAATAATATATTGAATATAAAGGAAATAAATGCATTTAAAATATTGAACATGGTCTATGAAAGAATAAAATTAAATATCAAGGAAGTAGATAGTTCGAGGAGAAATTAAATGTCAAAAGTACAAGAAAAGGACGAGGGATAAAAATAAAAAATGTAAGAACTAAAATGGAATCACACAATATAAATTACTATGGGTTAAAGTTATGGAATGAATTGCCAGAGGTGATAAAAGTAAGTAAAACAAAAAGGGCATTTAGAAAAAGATTAAAACTACAATTATTAAATAGTCTGGATCTGGGATAAAAAGGTTGGCTAATTTTTTCAGTGACAGACGACTTAACTTTTAGTTCTATATCTGCCTCTTACATGTCACATGGTAAAAGATATTCTATATAAAAGTGTACATATCTGGATAATATGTGAACATGGAAAATAAAGTTATTTGTATTTGATGTAAGGTTTTAAAAACACGACATTTTGGGAGTTAACTGCAGCTTTTATCACGTGAAGGCACACTGAGAAAGGAAGTCCTAAGTTCATACAGGGTGTACCAAAAATGATTGGCCCATTTGAAAAATCATTAAAAAAAATGGTATGGATATATATGTATACAGCTATAATGGAACATTTGTATATATGACAGAAAATTTACTGTTTTCTCAAGCACAGTGCAACAAATGGTGCATCTCTATCGCTTTGTTTTTGTTTTATTAATTTTTTAAATAGGCCAGTTATTTTTGGGACACTCTGTATCTTATTGGGAATTCCCCTTTGTGGAAGTTTAATAATTTGAATTCCCATCCTTGGAACCCCCCCCATCTTCAAAAAATTTTCCTGTGTACTGGTTGATACTAAATGAGTTTTTTCAATGCAATATTTGTCAAAAGCCTTGTAAGGTTCTGGTAGAGGTTTTCTGATGTTGATGCCACAAGGATTTGTAAACTTTAAGTCTATAATTTCAGATAAAGTTTACTAAAGAAGCTCATTATGTTTTGATGTAAAATTATCAGAGTTCCCATCCATGTTCGTGGTTTTCTTCAAAGATATGTTCAGCAAGTTCATCCGATTTATTATCTTTAGCAACTGCATGCATATATCCCTTTCTTTGTTGATGTATAAATTTTCTTGTTTGTCTAATATACAACTTGTCAAATTTTCCACATGGTATTTGGTAAATATCACCGGTCCCTCGCCCCCCACACTTTTCAGGGACATAACCTTTAAGTAATGGATTATATAGTATGTAGACAAGCTTGTGCTAAGTCTTAATATATATATATATTCACATGATGGTGGGTTCAAGAAAAAGGTTCTGTGACATCTGCCACATAGAGCGAAACCACCAATGCTGTCCTTGTTATACCTTTATTATTGTTTATGCCGTTAGCATTACATCAGGGTTCAAAATTCATGGATGCACTGTGCACATGAAATTTTATCCGTGCACGTAAATTTTTAATTTGGGTGCATGAAGGGCACCCAATTATTAAATTATGTTAACTTTATTATTTAAAAAAAACAGCAGAATTTGTTTTTCCCCTTCTTTTAGTAGCTGACGTTCACTCACATATGAGAAGGATATCCACAATTTCACGTGCGAGGGCACTTGGCACAGGGCCAACAATGAACTTTAACCTCAATCACCCCCTTTCTCTGCATCTGAAACTAGAATTTTCTCCTCTATTTACCTTGCCTATCTGCTATAAACACGCATCGTCAGTTTCTTTAAACACATTTACAAGAGAGTGCTCAGTGGTGGTTCTAGGCCAGGGGGCCTCCCAAATGTTACCGGATTTTCATGTCCTGCCTATGTGAATGCACCCGTGCACAAGGCAGGAATTTGTGCCCCTCCAAATTAGTTTTGTCTAGAACTGTCACTGGCAGTGCTGTTTAGTCACGGAAGTTTTAGAATAGATCCAATAAAACCTGTTATAGAATAAATGATGTCCAAGCTAAAACAACATCCCATACTGAAATTTCAAAGTATCAGCAAATATTTCTAGTGTTCTTACATTTTACCCTTTGGAATGTTGAGGTTCACTTTCTATTTTGTTAGTTACATATATACCTAACTAGTATTTAGTGCACCTGATTTAAAAAGTTAATTTTGACTCCTGGTATTACATTGTTTTTAAGTAATAAATTTACTTAAGTATCTGTTCATTAGCAGCATCCATTTGCTGAGTTGTATTTCAACACTCTGAAGGTCATCGTTAACAACAGTTTGTAAAAGATAGTCGATGCGGTTCTTACGGATGCTTTGTACAGTAAGATAGTGAGAATGGGAGTTTAAATACTTATTAGTATGTGTAGCTTTCCAGAATATCATAGTTTTTAGTCACCTGTGCCCATTTGTATTTATTCACATATCCAAGAAGTGTAATGAACCCTCATTTTCTTCCTCTAACGTAAATTGAATATGAATTTCAAACTGTTCAAATAGAGATTGAAGACATTTTTAATGACCTTGGCAAGGTTACTTAAGTGTCATTGGCATATTGATTTCATACTTTGACATGGTGTATGTACCCATGTAAAGTACTGTTTGTAAACTCCTCCATTCACAGATTCACAACTACACTAGAAACATGAGACCTCATAGTCATACCTCTGTTTTATCGGTAAAGCGTACCCTTAAAGGTAAAAACTGAGGAATTTAAACAGATCTTTAATAGGCCACATATTTCTTCTGAATTAAGGCAAACCCTTTCCCTCAGGTTTCCTTTAACAACTGTTTATAGCTGCCAACCCTCCCAGTTTTTCATTGCATCTCCCGTTCAAATCAGCTTATCTCCTAGTTTTTTCAAACTTTAAATGAAGGCAACAACCTTTTTCTGGCTAATTTTAAATGGGATCATTTTTCTGTCACCTGTCAACCATTCTCAACAATAAGTTAGCATTCAACAGTGTTGCCAGTCTTGCCCAATGTAGCCATTTTATTTCTGGCCAACAAAGCTGGACCCCCAAAAATATATTAAAAAAATTGAAATTATTTTCCCGGTTTCAATTTTATTTCTCCTTTAATTCTGTGAAAGTAATTTAAACCTGTATTTGTATAATTTGTTTGCCCTGCTGGCACAGTGTGATGCTTGTTCTCTTATTGCGCGGCTAATCCGGGTTCGACTCCCAGCAGTGCAAAAAGAACGCTTACTCAGAGATCTCATAAAGATCGCACTGCTCACTGTAGTCCGGGGTTTGGTTCCCTAGGCCTTAAGAGGTTCGGATTCCTCGGAAAACAGTAGGTCCCGGCGCAGCATGACCACTGTAGTCTTTGAGCCGTAAAACCAAAAAGAAAGCGAAAGCATAATTTGTTTTTATTTTGCATATTGAAGTTATTGGTTTTTGATAATACTTCTAATATTAAATTGAATTTATTGAATGTCAATACATAAAAAAAAGCTTGCCACACATAATTTGTACTTTTTATAAAATCTATTACCAGGGAAAGTTGTGGGATTAACAGGGAATTATCAGGGAAATTTAAAATGGAATTTTACTGACTACCCTGTAGTTTATTTAGTAATCGATATTAAAATGCATTGTTAACATGGAGGTAATGAATCCATGCAAATAGTTAAGAAGTGAAGTCGCTTTCCTACAGAGATTGATTGTAAAGAGTGTAGTGCCTACCCTCACAGTAGTGATGAATTTGAACAAGTGTTTCGGCCAGGTGAGGAAAATCAGAACCGAATTTTGATTGCTTTTACCAAGTGTATCTCTTGAAAAATTGCTAATTACTAAATGTTATAAGAAGGGAAAATGTTATGAAGAGAACTTCGATGATAGCATATTCCTTAAAAAAAAAAAAGGCCAGGCAGCAACCATACCATACCTCAGAGAAACAAAATATATAACGCTTTTTTTCTTTGTACTTTTCTATTGTTTTTCATTGTAGTTCAATTATTATTAACAAATAAAATTTCATATGTAAATATTCATACTGAAATTTCTTTTAAATACATAAATGCAACTATATAATAATGTGTTCACGTTTCGGTTTTTATGTGTTGAAAAATTGAGATCACTTGGATTGTCCATTAACTGTCAGATAATATCTGACACAATGTGACATGTATATCATATGCACGTTTCCATGCTAAATCTCCCGTGTTTTCATATTTCAACGTTGGCGGATATGACTTACTTCAACACTGGCGTGCGGGTATAACTTACTTCAACACTGACGTAAGGTTTAAAAACATTTATATTGTTTTGTTAGGCTTTCTGTCACTTTTTCCTCTCTTATCTTGCCATAGTCACTTTAATGCTAATGCCAGGTTTCTTGGTATATAGGTTTGAAAAGTGAAATAACATCATAAGACACCATAGCATCTGGATCTATTTCAACATTCATTAGAGAACTAATAAACTCTTCAGCATTAGATAGGTACTGACCGTTTAGAAAACCAAATAAGTGGAGATGATATACTCATTAGTAACTGATTTATGTTTGTGGAATATTGAAGTACAGAGCGTCCTTGTAAAAAAAAAAGTACTAAGGAGGAGGGGTAGGCTACACATGCATATATACACTCTTACAAATTAACAAGTAAAACTTTTCTTTTTACAAAAGGTGGGTTATTTTTACCCTAATGTATGTGTTGGATTAAATCTTTCGACAGAAGGCTAAATAAAATGCAAATAAAGCTTTTTGGATAGGGATTATTATCAATATCAATATTGGGTTTCGAGAATTGAAAAAGTTAACGTTAAAAAAGAATAGGTTTCAGAATTGGAGACATATGAGTGTATTGTGAAATTTAACGAACATTTTTCCCTGTATCAAAAGTTTTTATTCTTCCTTTAATGTAATAAGAGTAGTATTTCTTGGAAATTTATCAATTATTCACAATTGAAGTTTGAGCCTAATTGAAGCTGTATGGAATTTAAATTAATTGATACAAAGTTTATTAATTTAGGTTGCATATTTAATTTTTATTAAAATAATTATATTTAAGTTTTAAGTTTAGAGCTATATTCCTCTTTGGGTAGTTTTCTGGAATTTGAAAATAGTTTGTATTTTGAAATAAAATTTAGCTATGTTTATATATAATAATTTTTTCCTTTACAGAATTATAAGGGATTTTTCTAAATCATTATATTACTAAATACATTCAAAATTTTATAATTTAATTTTAGGTGGCAGTTGCATATTGACAGTTGAGATACATACAGCTTGCTGCAATTTTTTTAATGCTTTGCCAGTAGTGCTGTTTTCGTATATACACATTGGGCCATGAAAAATGCAACACCATGAAGGACAAAAGCTATCAAAGCCATATTTACTGGAAAATAACATAATGTACAAGGGTGAAATGATGGAAAATACAGCCCCATGCTATCTTTGGAACACAAAGAAATCAGTATTTTATATAATTGTCATGGCGTGCAATAACTGCTGCGATATGCTTCGACATTGAAAGAGACTTGGGATATGTCAATTCATCCTGCTTTCACATATCGCCAAAGTTCATCTGACGTAGCTGTGAGTGATATATGCTGAGCCACTCGTTTTCAAATATCAACAAGACGTGTTTGATGAGCGACAGATCATGAGAATGGACTGGTCAAGGCCGCAGTGCAACCTGGTGGGCAATGAAGAATTGTTGAACATTGCATGCCATGTGCCGATGCGCATTGTCTGGTTGAAACTTGGCCACAGGCAAGCCTTGAAGTTAAGGGAGGATAATAGATTCCAAAACTTTAGAGATTTAGCACTGGCTGTTGATTGTGCCAGCAATGCGTATTAGGAGGGCGTGGGAGTAAAATCCAAACTATAACACTATAGGGGGAGGACCTTCATGATGATTTACTATGCAGGGGTCATGCAATATGGTGCCATCAGACTCGGATACGACCATCATGGTGATGTAGGCAGAATGAAGATTCGTCTGAAAAGATAATCTCATGCCATTTGTTTGTCCATATCCTGTGTTCAGTGCACCATTGCAGCTGCATATGCGTGTGGTTTAGAGTCAAAGGTAATTGCAGGAGTAGATGCGTTGTAAAAATTCCCCTCTGCTACAGATGCCGTCGAATGGTACATGCTGATACAGGTTGTGGTGCAACAGACCCTAATTGTTACAATTGTTGCACTAAAGTTATTGATGTTACAGTGAGATCTGCAGTCATTGCCATGCGCACAACATGTCTATCCTTCCATTCGATGATGTGACGAGGATGGTGCAATCATCCCCATCAATCTGTCTGTCCTTCCTGGTCTCACCGATTCCATCTATTGGTTCATTTCACTGTTGATCACTGTTGCTTTATTTCGTCCAGCATGAGCACCTTTATCTCGGAAGGATAATCCATAGTCTCTACAAGCCACAATTTTTCTTCTACTTGTCTTTGTGCCATAAAAATACAACCAACCATCTTCCTTTGTCAAACACAGAAACTTACAGGAATGACCAGGGTCATTATTAGCTAATGCAGGGCCTGGGACAAAACATATTTCGGGGGCCCATACATATACGAGTAAGAAAACAAAACAAAAACAAAATGGAATAATGTATGACTACTAGATGGCACGAAATGCGAGATCTGAAGTAAAAATATTTTTGGGGAAATTTTCAATATTACAAAAATTAAAAATTTGAGAATTACGCTTCGCAGGGACTAGGGCATGGGCCTCGTTCGCCCTTGCTTAAGGGCGGCCTTGTGAATGGCTGCCATATTTTTCAACGAAGCATATTGAAGCTTCCCATACAAACGATTAGTAAGAAAACACAGTTCCAGTACTTAGAACCAGCCTCCTGTCTTCCCTATTTATAGTGCTTCTAGGTGGCATTACTGATTCACTTGATTTGCATATACGCTGCAATACTAACTATTTGCATGTCTTATTGAGACCTACGCATGGTGAAATTTTCAAACTTACTGGATGCTTCCTTCATGGTGTGGCATTTTGGATTGATCAGCAGTGTATTTATTGTGGAATGCGATTAAATTAATGAATTTTGCATTTTCTAATGTGTAAATTAATTATATTGTCATATTTTTGCTTACTTTTTATATGCTTACGTTATTATATTTTGTTTTAATTTATAGACTAAGGAACTCAGCCAGCCATGCCCTGTTGACTCGTCACGCCAGCAATAATTTTGTTCAGATGGACCCTGTTAGTGAAGATGATAACTTAGACTATTAAATAAAGGACTATTTTGTGGACTTAATTTAGTACAAATGAAACTGTTTATTCGTACAAAAAAAAAAAAGAAAAAAAAAGGCCTATGAGAAAGATTAGCACCCTGAGCTTGTGGGTAATTGCTCTGTGCCACCGAAAATGCAACTGTTGAACCCAGTCATTACTTTGATGTAGAATAGATCTTTTCAGTTACATTTAGGACATGAAGTATGCTGTCTAACTTGAAAACACATCAAAAGTAGTTAAAATTGCATCTGGATATTTCATCCGTAATATTAATTTTTTCATTAAGACCAAATGTCGCAAGTTTTTTTTGGGTAAAGAAGTCCACCAGCTGCATTCTCCTTGATGGCACTACTTCTTTAGTACATTTTGGCAGAACAAACTTTTCCAAAAAATTCTCATGGTTTTTAATCGTAGTATCAATAAACTCATCAGCAATTTCTTCATTTGGCACAAATTTTATTTTCATTTCTTTTTTGGGCTGAACTGGTGGTGATGATCCAGATGCTTCATGACAGGTTTCATTCAAACTACTTTCAAGATCCACTTCAGCCATGACTTTTATGGTACCCATGCCATAATTCTCCTGCAATCACTCAGCAAAACGAGCCACAGGCTGGGATCAGATGCTCGTCTTTTCATTTAATGAAGAGAAATACTTGTGCTTCTGTGGAGCTACCAATTGAATGTAAGCCATACAATGTCGATACTTAGATACATGACTTTGAATCATCGGGACCTGAGATCTTTCACCACACAATGAGCACTTGTATAAAGGCTCGGATCTTACAGCCATATTTCACATGGTCAAGCCCCACAACTGCCTCATCCATCTCCTCAAAGTTGCATTTGAGCAATTTCAGAACTCTCACAAACTAAAATTTGAGTAAGTCTAGCACCAGAAATGTTTATGGTTTCCATCACAAAGTGATTTTTATACATACAATGAACTGCCTTTATAATACGTTTATAAGAATATAGGAAATTTAGTAAAAGGGCATTTATTGTATTATATCTACTAGTACTACGTTTTTGCTGACCTTCCCACTTTGTCTATATTTGCTCTTGAGTTATGTTTTATGAAAATGGAGTAACTGAAGTTTTTAATGTATAAATCTATAATAAGTTTAAATAATTACCATCGTATACATTTGATTTAAATGCTAAACTATATGATGATGCATACAACACTCGTTATCTACCTGATGACTAAAAAAATTTCCATTTCTTTTTTATTTCAATGATTTAACTTCAAAGCATTTTTATACAGTAATGTTAATGATGCCATGATCAGTACTTTTTTTTCTTATAAAATGCTAATAGGTCATTCACCGTGTCATTATGTTTTAAGGTATTTTTTTGGATACTTTTAGTAATTTTATTAAAAGTGACCGGATTGTAATTCAGTTAATGAGTAGTTCAGTTTATGTGACCAAAACATACAACTTCTGCAGTGTTTTATTTACAGTTTATGGTTTTAGATATGACATATGCCCTGTAATGATCTTGTACTATTTAGAATAAAATGTAATTGAAATTTGTAAAATACATTCTATCCCCCCCCCACTTCTTTATTCAGGGTTCTCACACACCTGGAATTGTCAGGGAGGGAATTAGAAATTGCCTCTAGAGTTTGAGAAAAATGAGATTTTTTGGTCAAACTTGGGAGACTAGTGAAAACCAGGGTGTCTATGGATCTGGAAAACCCAGGGAAGTTTTTTTTACTTGAAAAGTCAGGGAAATTTGAAATACAAAGGCCAAAGTCAGGGAAATTTGAAATTCATTGTTATAATAAATAGCTTATTAAAATAATTTTTTCAATATGTTTTTTCGTGTGCATTGCATACTAAAAATTTTGCACACACACTTTTGCCTAAACTTCTAAAAATTACCTTTTTGCAGTATGTGTCTTTAGATATTAATTCCATTGAGTATGCGTGGGATGCACCAGGGAAACGAATTGCATCCCATTAACCCTAACGAAAGATTATTTTGGAGCTAAAAATAGCTGTACTTTAGGAGGGAGAACTTTTGTCCATGCAATTCAAGGACAGCCTCATAGAAATTATGAAATATTGATGTGAAGTTTGTGTGTGCTTCACGGCATTTTGTGACCTTTTCAACCATGAAATAATTTTTAACTTTTTATCTAATATTCACTATTCCCATCTCATATGATTTTTTATATCGTTTTGTTCAGTACGTTTAATGCATTACTTAAAATATTTTTTACCATTTTAGCTTTATTTTTATTTTATTACTGTGTGCACATTAACATTGTTTGGTGCAGAATGACCCTTGCTATCTTTGCACCATAAAAATACAACCAACCAACCAACCTTTGTGGCTGCAAAAATTGACCATATCTCTTATTACTGCTCATGTGCCAGTTTTGCTTTTCTTTTCTGTGAAAAATATTTTTTTTAAAGAATGTGTTAGTGAAGCATGATCAAACCAACCTTTTTTTTATTCTGTTTTCAGTAAACTTTCATCTGAATGATTCATTTTAAACATATTTAGCATTATGCAGTCACTTAAAACTATAAAAGGTGTTTGATTAGATATAATGTAATGTAGAACAGGGTTCCCACACACTTGGAGAACCAGGAATTGTCAGGGAATTCGAAATTGCCCCTAAAGGTCAGGGGAAAAAACAAGATTTCGTGATTAAACTTGGAGAAGTCAGTGAAAATCTTAACTTCTATTTTGAATGTGTTACATTCACAGAGTGGCGAGTGAATGGTCACAGTACTTTTATCTCCTCAGTTTTTATTATATTTTATTGAAAAGATCGATAGATGTTTCCGTCGGTGCGGTTTTGGTGATCTAGTGAAACGTTAGTGTTCTTTTCATGCCATGTTTATTGAAAACAATCAAGTTTTAATAAACTGGTAAGGATTTTGAAATTACAATACGCTAGCTGCTGAAACTTCGTTACCAGAGTGGGGTGAGTTTATATTAAACAGAATTGTTTTCTCCTCTTAGTGCCTACTATTAATTGATAAATCTGTGTGCGGAACTTTCCAACTGCTAAAAAAAAGAAAAAAGAAAACGAAAATATCGTAAAAAGACTTGTTTTTCACTAAATTTGGTAGTAAATATTTGGGTTTGAAAAATGTAAAGAAATGGCCATTTTGTATACGCTACGGGTTACTTGAGCCTGACTAGTTTTGCGAGGTCTGGATTTTTGTAATACGGAACTATCATGGAAGACCGCCTTTCCCTCATCACTTATTGCATAGCGAGGGAAGGGGATTTCCCCCTGGCCTGAAAATTTCTATTCTACTATTGTCGAACAGTCCTATTTTTGATCTTAGATTGAAGGAAATACTTGTAATGAAAGCAGCATTCTGAGTGAAAATGAAAAGAATATCCTGATCGTAGACATGGCTCTTCCTGGGGATCAAAACTTTCCTACTTAGACTGCAGATGGAAACATTGGCGATTTAGATAAAATCTCGGAATTAAAAAAAAATAGATTGTGGTGGAGTACTACTACTATCAGGATTCAAGAACTCTGTAGAAGCTTGATTAAAGTCATACTTGGACAGAATGTTGAGATTTTTCAACTTAGGCAAGTGAGCATTTCTCAGGAACAGGAAAACAAATAGATTTCCAGTAGAACAAAATTATGTTCAATAAATAAATTAATTAGTTCTAGACTTGGTCAATAGAACCTCTTATCTTCTAAAAGACATTCATTCTCCATCTTTAATTCCCAAATTCCTTAACGGTTCTTTGAAGTGGGTGTAATGTAATAGGCCTCCACATGGTGCACCCAGGATAATGCAAAATCTATTACAACTTCTGCCACTTTCCAATTATCGCTATTCAATATGAGTAAGAAACAGCTAAATAAATTTCCTATCAGCATACATCGATTAAAAGTGCTACAATGGAATGCCAGAGGTCTTTCTCATGAGAAGCACACACAACTAATGGTTACTCTAAATATTAAGGATGTCAATGTCTTCATCATAGAAGCAAACCTAACCCAAGTTCATTTGGAAAAACATTCTTTCCTATGTTTTCACATACAGCTATTACCAAAATTAAGGAGAAATGCCAGCGGTATCCTCGTTGGAGTTAGACAGGATCTGTTTTCCACCTTTGAGATTATTAGTGAACTCGGCGGCAATTGTCGAGCTGAAGTGGTGAAAGTGGATGTTTGGAAAAAAGTCCAACCACTTTAAAATTTATGCCTCCTATAGCCCCCTCACGCAACACCAAATTAAATTTTGATAATATTTCTGTCTCTAATAAAAATATTCTATTGGGAGATTTCAATGCTCATAATTCAAAATGGGGCTATGGTGATAGTAACAGTGCTGGCAAAGGTTTGGATCACCTTTTAAATTCAGAAAAAATTGAACTTATCTACAACGTTACAGATACTCCAACTTATCTTCATTATAATGGAACAAGTACCACGCCTGATATAACTTTTACTTCTGAGGACATTGCGAAGGATTCTAATAGGAAAATTCTTTGACTCAGGTTCGGGCCACTGAGCCGTGATATCTTCTTTTGCCATTAACTCAAGCCCAGGCAAGGGCTATGCTGACATTAAAAATAGGTGGAATTTTAAAAACGTTAATTGGAAGATCTTCAGTACTGAACTAGAAAATAATTTGAATTATATTGATTTTTCTAAATTGAGCAGCACTGATGCTGCTTTTTCTCTTTTTTTGCCAAGAGATATTAAAAGTTGCTAAGAAATGGATTCCTAGAGGGAAACAATTTAAATATAAGCCTTTTTGGTCTTTCTCACATGATCTTTTGAAACGGCAAAGTATTTCAACTCTCAATTTAGCTGAATACACGAAGAGAGTACGGGTTGTTCAGGAGTAGAAAGAATCAGTAGGCAAGCTGAGAAAAGCCATCTGTAAGGCAAAGAGGGACTGTTTTGATAATTTCGTTAGAAATATTGACTATCATGAAGACAACAAAAAAGTTTTTAAATTTGTTAACAAACTTTGTAACGGAGGCTCTAATGAAGCTATACAGCCCTTTGTTATCAATGGTAAGGAGATTTTGGATGATAGAGATATAGCTAATGCTTTTGTATCCTTTTACTCAAGGTCACAGCACCTTGGCATAAAGCAAAAACATTTGCAAAGACAAATTAAAAGGGATTTGAGTGATTTGCCCAAGGGGCCGCAACTGGACCACACGATTTTTAATTCAGACTTTAGTATGCAGGAACTAAAAGAGACAATTCGCCGTCTTGATAAAGGCAAAAGTCCGGGCCAAGATTTTATTCACGGAGAATTCTTAATGAATTTGGGTTCAAAATGTACTCATATTCTCCTTGATTTGTTTAACAGAAGTTGGAATACAACTGTCCCAGCCATGTGGAAAAAAGCTACTATTATTTCAATTTTAAAGAAAGGAAAGCCTCCTAATAACTTAGATAGCTATAGACCAATTTCTTTGACAGGCGTTGTGGCCAAAGCTATGGAGCGAATGGTTGCCTCTAAGCTTGAATGGTTTTTGGAAAGTGAAAATGTGATAGTACCGGCACAAGCTGGTTTTAGACAGCATCAGTTCAACGTCCAGCAAGTGGCTCATAAGCCAAGAAATTAAGGATGTTTTGGATATGCCGAGATCCGTCTTGTCTGTTTTTGTTGACTTTAAATCAGCTTATGACAAGGTATGGCGTATAAGGCTTATCCAAAAATTAAAAAACATAGGAGTTGCTGGTAAAATGCTTTCTTGGATTAAGAATCTTATTACTCAAAGGTTTTGTTCGGTGAGGCATGGTAAAACGTCTTCAATATTCAAGCAAACTGAAACTGGTTTACCCCAGGGATCTGTCATCAGCCTTTTTCTCTTTAATATATTTATTAATGATCTCCGTAAGATTTTATCTCATGATGGTCAAATAAAAACCGCATTGTTTGCAGTTGATTTTGCAATGTGGACAGATGCTCCCAAAAAGCACCATAATAACCTCAACACCGACTTAAATAAAGCCCTGCTGGTCCTTAAAACTTGGTGCGAAGGGAATGGCATGACAGTAAACCAGAATAAAAGGACTTGCCAATTGTTCACGCTTAACAGACAAAACTTCTGTCCTAAGTTACAATACGAAGGCTCTGATATGCGATGCATAGATTGCACAATCTACCTGGGATGTGTATTGGACTCCCATCTGATCTGGAAGGATCATGTGAAAAAAGTAAAATACAGAGCAGAAAAAAGAATGCCCATATTCAAAAGGCTGGCTGGTGCGACTTGGGGATACGTTCGGAGTACTCTGACTACAACTTACAAGATGTTTACAAAACCAGTTTTTAGCTATTATAATGAAATCCTGGTCTCGGCCGCGCATGGCATAATACAAGAACTTCAGCTTTTAGAGAATCAGGCGCTGCGGCTCGTCACTGGAGAAGTTAGAACCATCCCTATTGCTGCAATGCAACTTCTTGTGGGCATTGTTCCCATCGAAAATGAAATCAAGAAAAATGCAGTTACATTGTTTGAGAAATTGATAAATTGAAAATAATAACTACTGGAGAGACTATGACGTTAAACGCATTGGAAATTTAAAAACACAGTCCGGTTTTATACAATATGGGGCCAGAATTACAGATGAGCTAAATCTAAATCACAATTTTTCGGTTATCGAAGGCCCTGTTTGCCCTCTTGACTATATTGTCGCTGATATCAATTTGGACTTCGTCACAGAAATTGATAAAAAAGGGGATGCCTTGCTCACAGATCCATGCTATTGCGCTGGAAACTATCCACAGCAGGTACCCTGAGGAAAATTGACTTCAATACTATACAGACGGGTCTCTGTTTGATAGAGCTTACGGTGCTGGAGTTTTCTGTAATCTTTTCTCATTTTATATTCCTGTAGGATCTTTTGCCTCTCATTTTGATGGTGAAGTTGAAGGTTGAAGCTATATTTGTTGCACTTAATCAACTCCTATTCCGTAAGAACGCCTTCAATAATCCTATCATTCTCTCCCATTCTAAAGCGGCACTTGGAGCCATTTTCAACAATAAAAAACACTTTTGCAACGGCATTCATGGCTGTAGGTCCACATTGAAAGATTTGAAGGACAAGATCAGCCTACAATGTGTCCCTGCACATGTTGGGTTGGAGGGAAACGAAATTTCTGATCAGCTGGCCAAGAAAGGCACATCTATCTTGCAGAGACCACAAGGGACCATGACATTTCACTCATCGAAACTATTTATACATCACTATTTTAGTAAATGCAATAATCTGGAGATTTCAAACAAAGCTTTAAATATACCCTGGGGCATACTTCTCCATCCTAAATCACTTATTCCGGATACTCCCAGAACTGCCGCCGTTGCAAAATTTCGCATGTTAATTGCATGATTGTCTGCAGACATACTTGTTTAGATTTGACCTGGCTGAAAACCCTGATAGGAAGCTGTGCAACAGCAACCAACCAGTGACATCGGACCATCTTAACGTGTGCAGTGCACTAAAAACTTCTCAAGATATTATTAGCAAATATTAAACATTGGAAAGCTCGAAGGTTAATAACTAAATAGTCAAACGCCTGGCATTTGTAATAAAGAATAAATTTTGAATATCTAAATCCCTCAAGGATGTGAAACCATTTTCCCCACAATCAAAGTGTAGTTGAAAGTTTTGTTTGTGATTGGTCGGGAAATTTTGCCAGAAAAATCTGGAAAAGTAGAGGAATTTTTTTTTTTTCCCTCCAATGTGACAAACCCTGGTTGAAGAAATGTGAACTTCATTGGTTAATTAAATATAATGTTTTACACAAGAACATGGGTAAATCAGAGTTATCTTTTCTATATAAGAAGATACCTAAATATTTTTTCTGTAATTTATATCTGCCTTCATTGCTAATAAACATGTTGAAATTTGAAAAATTGGATGTAATGATAGCAAAACATATACTTTGCTATGTTTACAATGTAAAGCCACAATGTACAGTTAAAAGTAACTGGCTTCTCTCTAAAAAATGGTATCCTATTATTAATAGATGCATTTTGCCAGAAATATCTGAAAGCAATCTCTGCTATATGGTTAATTGCAAGTTCATTTATTACCAAATGTGAAAATTGACAGTGAACAAGTAGACTGAAAACAAATTCACATATAGTTATATATTCTGAATTTTCCTATTTATCTGGGAAAAAATTTATAGAATTATTTTTATAATACTAGTATAATTGCAATAAGAAACTTTTTAAAACTTAAAAGACGGTATTTTCTTTGATAATTTGTATAAGACTAAATGACAGTAATTTGACAGATTTTAGTCTTTACCCTTAATTAAATACTTTAGAGCTTCATTCGTATTTTTTCAGTATTTTGTATTTTTATATCCTCACAGAACTGTATTTCAATTAATATGATAACCTCAGCTCATCCCAAACTAAAAATAAATAAAATTTGAATGTTTGATTACATATTATAGCTCAGGCTACATTGATTCATTACTCTGATAATTTTCTGTTGAGTAATTCTAGGATATAAATTTAGAAACCATTATAACTAGCAAGCTGAAAATTATATTTTGCATGTTCTCAAATTTGAGTACTGACTTTCGGAGTAACTTATGTCACTTTTCAATTTAAAACATCTGCCAATTCAACATCATTTACTTTAGAGATTAACTAGTTATTATAAAACTTGGGTCTACAGTTACACTCTATGTTCAGATGTATGAAAGTCTTCTACAACATGTATGTTAAAGAAAAAAAAGAAAGGAAAATATGGTGGCTTAAGTTACACCTCAATATGGGGTAAGTAATGCCAGCAATAAGAATTCAATGTTTGACTTAGGTTAGTTGATGATGGGGTATCAAAATCCATATAAAGGGCTAAAATAAATGTAGATATACTGCTCAAGATATTTATTAGTAAAAATGAAAGTAAAAAGTAAATTTTTTTACATTTTAGTGTTTCGGATGTTTAATTTACACTAAAAAAGTTTAAGATGTTTAATTTAACATGTGTTACCAAAATCGGTGTTCGAAATTTACCCAGCATAATGGCTTTATATAATAATTTTCACCACCTATGGATAAATAGCTCAAGCTAGAGCTTTTTTGTTTTTATAGAAAAGGAGACGCCGTCCTCACCTTGGATTCGAACCAGGGTCCCTCCGTTGAGCCTGGTGTGTCTTCACTACTAGACGAACGAGGACAGGAACAACGCTTTCTTTCTTCGTATATAAGGATGTAAGATATTATTACCCTACTCAGGGATTACACAATTGCCAAATAATTGTCAACACAGAAAGCTTCCGGGGCGAGTTTTTCTAAGTTTTCGCGGGGGAATTTATTTTTACTCAATAATTTTCGACACCCACGTAGAAACAAGCTCAAACTAGAGCTGTTTTTGTTTAGGAGAAAAAGAGATGCCATACTAAAAGCCACTCCTGTTCGGTGGCATTTGTTACCCCGTACGGGAAACAACAATGAATTTAAAAATATAGAAAAAAACAAAACAAAATGGAAATATAATCTAGGAAGTATAACAACCGTATGAGTATTGTTTGAGGTTATGTTTAAAAATGATTTTAGTGAATTTAACTTAAAAATGTGATTTTGGCGATTAAAGTTATGGACCGTATAAATTTATGACGAAATTATCCTAAATACAAATAAAGGTTTATAAACTTAATTTTAAAACATACACACTATTAAAATATGTGGCCCAAAGCTTCGTCAAAATATGGAATTGATGGCATGAAAGTTAACAATCAAACTCAAAACAGTGTTGCCAGAATCAGTGTCCGAAATTTACCCAGCATAGTGGCTTTAGTTACCCCAGCGGCTTAAGTAACCCAGATTTTCGGTAAATATTTCAAATATTTTTTATATAAACTATCTTACTCTTCCTTAGAGATACAAAGTACATATATTGTCTGCAGATGAATGTAATATAATTTGCAGTTTATACATTTTGAGTCATTTTGAGTTATTGGATTCTTTAATCACAAAATATTTATTGAAATATTTTTTCATCAACCTAATAAATCTCCAATCCTAGCTCAGACCTGCAGCAAGCAGTAAATAGTGGTTCAATAGGATGATATATACATGGGGACAGTATATATACATAATATATATTCAAGGGGGTATATAATATATATAGGATGTTTGTAATTAAACTGATACTACTTAGAGCTGTCTGTAGCTCGATCTAAGAACCAGAATGGCACAAAACTTAGTAAGTGTGGGGACTAATGAGGACATGGGAAATAGTGCAGTTCTAAAATTTCCGCGGGGTGCTCTTAAAATAGGAAAAATACTATATATACAGGATGGTTATACCTTAAGTCCCCTTGTTTAGAGCTCTTTGTAGCCCAGACTAATAAGAGGAATGACTCCAAATTTTGTGAATATACTATTCGAGAGATGGGGAAAGGATTCCACAAAAAATATAATTTCAAAATTTGGCGATAGAGGGAAAATGTGGCATTCCAAAATAAGGAAAAAGTACAAAAAGTGAATAATTAAGACAAATGTAAAATGAAATTTACATTTTTTAAGTTGACTCATTGCAAAACCTGAAAGAAACTTCCATAAATTGTCACAGGAAATGGTTTCGTAAACACATTCAACGTTTATTCACGTTGTCACAAATTTCTATGATTTTGAAATTGAGCGTCAATATGTTTGCCGTTGTTTTGGACCAGAAATTGTATTTCATACATAGCATGCTTAATGGCAGAATGTGACATCTCTGGAGAAATATTCTGTACATGCTGCATTATGTAGTCCTTTAAAACATCTAGGATAGGGACACCTCTCCTTGACAAACATTGGCTTTGAGGTGTCCCACACCCAAAAATCGCATAGTTTAAGATCAGGAGGTCGTGGCAGCCATACTGTGGGGGTGGCAAATCACTCTTTTTTCAGAGAAGAATTGGCATAATAGCTGCTGCAATGGCCATTGTATTTTGACATAAAAATTTTGAGGCAATTCATGTTTCTTTTAATTTTTGCAACGGATCACCTTATAAAACTAAAATTTCATTCAAGATTTGTCTCAGTTATTTATCTTTTGTGTTTTTTCCTATTTTGGTGTGTCACATTTTCCCCTATCGGCAAATTTTGGAACTGCATTTTTCTTTTTTTTTGTTGAATCCTTCCTATGTCGTCATTAGTCCTTCTACCAAGTTTGGTGCCATTCCGGTTGTTAGATCGAGCTACAGACGGCTCTGATTAGTGTCAGTTTAATTACAAACACCCTGTATATGCGCACATATATTTGCACCATGCTACCTGTATCTCAGTAAGCAGAGTACCAGAAAGTAAATCTGGAGGTTGCTAAATCAAAGCCAGTCTGAGGCATGGTCTTTTTTCCCAACTCTTGTGAGTCAAATCGAACTCAAATATAAGTCAAAATGGGGAATTTGCAAATAAATCCTTCCATTTAATTCCCTTACACCCTTTCAATTTAAAAAGTGAAAGTGTCAAAATTGCATATATGTGCATGTACATTGGAAATGTAAAAAAAAAGTGTTTGATATTGTGTAGCTGCCACAATTTTTATGGAATTATAAATATGTACTATATATGCTATACCACTTCTATTGCAAGTGTTTATCTGTAGGCAGATTGCTGATTTTTTATGTAACTTTTGTGTCACAATGTATTGGATTTTGTTATTCTGTATTGAAACCCTGTGGTGGTGTAGTGGTAACATGTTTGTCTAGTGTGCAGTTATCCCAAGTTCAATTCCCAGCTGTACCAAAAAAAAAAAGAAAAAAAGAAGGAAGCTTCCTGCCTAACTGCTCACCGTAGTCTCTAGGGTTTGGTTCTCTAGGTGATAACAGGTTTGGATTCCTTGGAAAACTGTGCGGTATGACCCTTGCTGTCTTTATGCTGTAAAAAACAAACATTCTGCATTGAAGCTATGGCTGACAGTTTGTAGTTGTATATAGATATATAATGTTGTCCTTTTTGTTATTACCTACTGCATTTTTCTTTCCACATAGGAATAATAAAAATTGAAATTGTAGCTGATTTTTAGGATGTATTAAAAGTAGTAAAATATATATACATATATACATATTTCAGGAGTATAAGTGTATTGATAAATATATGTCCAAACACAATTTTTATGCAGCACTCAGTAATTGACTTCCAAATATTGTATATTGCAAAAAATCGTATCAAACAAAAAGTATTCCTTCCTACAACCTGTTTTAATCTGTAACATTGCAAAGAAAGAGTGCTTTAGTGAAAAGCATAGAAAAGTTTGAAATAAACTTTATTTGCATGAGAACTATGTATTAAAATTTAACATATTAGGAAGAATTATAATTATTTACGACTCATATGCAAACATTTTGTAATGAAGTACATGCTTGTTTTTTATTCACAAGTTTCATTTTGTAATCTCCAACTTCGATGCAACCTTCAGATGCTTTTGCTTGTGTGTTTAATTTACATTTCTCATTACTAAAGCCATTTAGTAACTTAAGTGATCCCTGCAAATGTTATAAAATTCAATTACTCTTCAAATAAAATTTAATTACTCTTCAAAATTCATATATGGCAAATTGTTATTTTATGCAAGGACTATGAACTTTCTAAATAATGTAATACTTTTGTGTATTTGTGTGTATGTTTGTGTGTTCATTTGTTTGTATCTAAATATGAAGCTTTTTAATAATTGCGTGCTAATATTCTCTTCTGTGTTCATTGTATAGTGGTTGAACCTAAAAATCTTTCACTAACTTAAGTAACATTTAACTTCCTGTGTGCTTTAACGAATATTTAATTTATTGTGGCTTTATGCACATATCAAACTAGCAGTTCTCAAGCTTTTGTCTATTGTCCCTTGATTTTCTGAATTCATCATTAGCACCCCTGCTCTCTGAAAAATCACTGGAAAGATGTTATTTTGATGTTTATTTGATGGGTTGGGAAAATTAGACATTCAGTTAAAAATATGAAAATAAAAGGTATAACCGATTATTATAACTTTGTTTCTTCTATTTTTGCATTTTAAACATTTTGTGTTGTATTTAAGCAGCAATGTGCCTTACTATAGGCAATGAAAATGTGTGAAATAAAAAAACATATAATGACACCCAGATACAATACATTAGCTGGTGCACTCAGACCCTGCACAACATAATCACATAGCTCTTACTCATTATAACATAATTTGTAAATTAATTTTTTTTTTAAATGGTACAAGTCATTCTAAACAACATTTAAAATTTCCTTACCATTACAATAAACAGTCAGTCAACAAAAGAGCTTCATGTACTCTGTTAGGTACCTTGTAATAGGACTTTTTAGCATAATACTCCATTTCTAAGGAATTCATCTCCAGTTTTAAGTGGGGTCTAAGTTGTATTTATTTCCTCATTCTTCAATTTATTAGCAGAAATTCAAAATCAATGTCTACAAATTTTATTTTATATTTGTAAATAATTAGTGTATCTATGCCGTATAACATAATCATGAAAAATAAGGATTTTTTAAATATGTAAATAGACTTTTTTTTTTTCCATGCGGCTGTATAATCGTAGTTTAAAACATTTTTACTTCCATATTATGTTATGTTACTGTTATTTATTTTTAAATCTATATTAAAACTTAAGTTTTTATATATGCTGTCTCTCTCAATATATTTTAATCGTTAATTTCTACGAAGTAGAAAGTGATTTAAAGTAGTGAAAATAAGTAAAGTGTACATTAAAACGCTCTTTGCTTTGTAATTTTATTTGTTTTTATTAATTAAATTAATTATAAATTTTAATTAAATTAGAATCAAAAATATTTTTTATTTTGAATTGTAGTTTTTTCTTACAAGGGGAACCCACAGTGAGTGCCCTGCCGATT
>QLNU02015360.1:107349415-107363797 GCA_006491805.2 Dysdera silvatica
ATCTTTATTTTCTCTTTTGTACAATGTATATTAAAATTTCCAACAATAAAATCAAACAAATTTTTCTCTAAATTTCTTTAAAAAGTAAAATGTAAAATATTGTTAACAAATGTACAAAAGTGTGGGATACGGGTTAAAAAACACAATTTTTAAAAGACCCTAACCCAAGTAATAGTATTAACAAGAAATTTCATATAAAAGAAGATTTCAACGTGCATTTTCACCATTACATCGAATTGTCTATCAACTTTTTGATGTATAATAATCTTTTAATTTTTTTGAATAGTGAATAACTATTTATTTGTTTTAAACAATTCGGTAATTTTGCCATAATTTTATTCCAAAATAATTTATATTTTCTCTGCCTTTGTTTGTATTTGGTTTCGGTGTTATGTAATTTCGTTTATATCTAGTTTTTTCTCCCAACGTGTTTTGATTTATTTTTGTGAAATCTTCATTTTTATTATTTTAATTCTATTATATATTATAAGTGTAGTATTATATTCCATATTTTCTGTTATGTTTAATAATTTATATCGTTTTATTATTTCAATTTTTTTTTAATTTCTCTATATTTCAGTATATCTATGAATTGATTTTGAATCTTCTGAATTTTCTATATATTGCTATTTTCTATATTACCCCATGATGTTATTCCATAATTTATTTTTGATAGTATTAGAAAGTGATATAACTGTATTAATATTTTTGATGGTAGCGTATCTTTATTTAGTGCTATAATTCCTGTATTTCTTCTGAGGTTTATAATTAATTGACTGATATGTTCATTCCATGATATTTTTTCATCTATATGTATTCCTAAAAATTTTATTTTCTTTACTTGTTCAATATGTATAGTGTTTATTTTTATAAAATCTTTATCGTCATATTCTATTTTTTTATTTTTATTTTTTATTATCATTATTTTCGTTTTTTCTGTATTTATTATTAATCCATTTGCCTCTGTCCACTTTTGTAATTTTTGTAATCTTCTATTTAATTTATCCTTTATTAACCCAATGTCCGTTCCAGCTATTGCAATACTAAAATCATTTGCAAATAATATAAGTAGTCCATCTAAGTTTTCTTCTCTGGTTAAATTCTCTGAGTCTTCCCCCCCTCTATTATGCTATCTATATCGTTCATATATGTGATGAAAGCAAGTGGTCCTATATTAAAAACTTATGTACTACTTGCTCAATGTTTATCATACTTGATTTCCTTCATTCACTCTTTGTGTATCGCTTTCTATTTGTAAAATAACTTTTTATTATGTTCAATAATTTATATCTTATGCCATAGTGTTCAAATTTGTTTATTAAAATTTTTCTATTTATTAGATCAAATGCTTCTTTTAAGTCGATAAAAATGCTACTGTGGTTATTTTTCTATTATTTAATTTATCCTTTACAAATGTTTTAAGTCTTAATAATGCATCTTCATAAAAGGATGTTATTTTATTGCAAATTATTTTTTCAATAATTTTATTTATTGATGATAAGATAGATATCGGTCTGTAATTTATAACTTCTTGTTTATCGCCCTTTTTGTAAATTGATAAGATTTTAGATATTTTTAATATTTCTGGGTATCTTTCTGTTTCAGTTATATCATTTACTCATCACTTATCATTTTTCTATCCCATTGAAATTGTGTTATCTGGTAAATTTTGCCGTGATATCTCATTCCTGTACTAACTGTAATTTTTGGGTTCAAGGAGTCGTTATGAAAGAATGTTGTCATTTAGCGGAGGTGACCAGAATATAAGGGGTGGACGATTAAGGGAGTAGTCTGCATAGAAAATGTCCTTGCTGCACATATTCGGAAAGAAATAACCGTAGTCAAAAGATGTGATCATTTAGAGCAGGTAACTGAAATAAAAGAGTTGGACGATTTAGAGAATGGTCTGCATAGAAAGGATTTTACATACGCAGAAAGAAGTACTAAAAAGTTGTGACAGTTCAGAGCAACTGAACGAAATATAAACGTTGGTCGTTTAAGAGGACGGTGAGTACACATAAACAACTACTATAAAAAACTTGATCGTTTGGAAAAGATAATTAGAGAATGTAGGTTGATGGTTTAAAAACCGATCTATGTAGAAAAGATCCCTTGCACAGAAAGAAAAATCATTCAACGTGGCAAGTGCTGTTACAAAAAGAGGTGATCACTCTGAAAAGGAGGAGTCCCTTAACAGCAGTAGTTTCCCTCACACTGGAAGCGCTATAAAATTGTCTCCACTAGCAGATAGAAAAATATTTATTTGGACAAAAATTCTATAAAATTGTTGCGTTATATAAAGAATTTTTCCAATTGACCGTAAAAGTGTTTTCGGCATTAATACGTGAAGTTTGATGGCAAATTAATGAATTAATGAAACGCAATAAACCATTGTTGGGAAAAGGGAGGGAGCAAAATTGCATATAATATAATAAGGAAACCTCTTGATCAGATAAGAAAACATACAACAAAATTATTAATCACCTTTGATATGGATGATCAATAATATCTTATGTATGTTATACACATTCTTAAAGAATGGGGATTTACAAAGTATGCGGAAAACTTTATTTGCATTCTGGATTTGTGATGGCAGTGCTAGCCAAAAAGACGTTTCCTTTTAAAAGTCGATTCTTGTGAAAGTTCAAGGAAACTATCTTCAGGCAGAATAAGTCACCTTGAAGAACATTGATTCAAAAATCAACCAACGTACCTCCAAAGTATAATGACTCGATAAACACATGTAAAAAAATGATATCACTGCGCACAAACTCAATTTAAAAGTCTCCTACTAGCCTGTTTTTGCCCACGTCGTCTATGCGTCTGCGTACTTTGAAAGCAAAAGTTCCATTTCATTTCAGATCTAATTATATTTTATATTTTTCACTCGCACTTTTCGATATATATAAGAAAATTCCAGTTTCTAAGACCAGCGAATTGCCAACCGTTTCGGAATTTATAAAAACAAAGATGAACATTTTTCAGAGGTATAAAAAGAAACAAAAATTGAGGATTAAATTGATGAAATATCGTTCTTTGAGACACCCTATTAGCAAACCAGGCACATGGCCTGGGCAGCATTGCATAGGGGCCTCTGAAGAGAAGTTAAAGGAGGCTCAGAAATACAGGGGATTCCCAAATTCGTAAATGTTTTGATGTATTTTATTAATATATTTAATAATACTAAATATAAGTAAACCAACGCATTCTTTATTAATAAATAAATTTCTTAACGTAAATTTTGCATTAAGAAATAAATTTTAGTATACCTCTCTATAATTTCCCCAATCCTTATTATAAAGTATATGAAGACTCAAACCTATGTAAAAAAAATTACATACACAAGATCTACGGTAGAAAGCTATTTTGAATACATTTTTAACGTTAAAGAACAATCATTGTCATGTACAATTTCGTACAAAACAAAAAATTTAAAAGAAAATTATAAAATATTTTATTTTTAGGAACAAAATATACTCAGGAGGGGGTTGACGCTACATTTCCAGGGTGGCTCAGCCCCCTATGGCCCCCCTAGCCTGGCTACGGCTCTAATTAAAACTCTTAGCTCAACTTCTTTAACGCATACTTCTTTCATTAGCCTCGTTAATCTGGAGGTCTAGGGAGAGCTAAGGTACTCCTAACTCCTCCCCTTGCCATACGCCAATGACAACAATGTATATTAATAATAAATGCACATGTGTAAGAGATGAAGAGAGAATACTGGGTATTTCTCTTTCTTTCACAGATAGAGCTGCGCAGTGGCGTAGAACCAACTCGTTTGTCTGCCGCGTAGAAAACACGAGTTCGAATCCCGTTGATAAGGAACGCTTTCTATTTTTTTTCCTGTTGATCCGCGGTTTATTATTCCGCGGTTAAGTTCTCTAGTCGACAGAAATGCCTGCCCTTCGAAAAACTGTAAGTTCTGGAGTAATCGTGATCTTAACCATCATTTCGCCATAAAATACAAACCATCAAATTTCCTCAATTGAAAACCTCAACCTGGTTTGATGAAAATTTTGATTACCATCAAAATTCTTTTCACATCTTCACGTTATTTATCTAACCACAGCACAAATCTTGAATCTTAACTTTGAAAAATCTTAATAGATTTACAACTAATAGGCGGAATGTCTTTTGGGTTTTGTTACTTGAAACTATAGGCGTACGCATAAAGTTTGTAAGGGGGTTATAGGCTCAATGGGGGGTTACAGAGATACAACTCGCATATTCCTATGTTAAATATACAAAATTTCACCGCAATGGGGGGGTTACAACTCCCATCAACACCCCCTGCGTACGCCAATGCTTGAAACGTTTATGAAATGAGACATTTTTAAACGCAGAACAAATATTTCCTTTCGCCATAGTCACAAATTGCTCTACTATCTCAATAAAAGTAAATCAGCCATAATTTTAAAATTTATTATGGACACACCACAGGCAAAAATCAGTCAAATTATTTAAATAGTCACTAAAATAGTGACAAAGCAATAGTAAACCAAATTTGAGTTTTTATGAATAACTTCCTCCGTATAATATCAAACATATACTAGACACAAAAATATAATTAATATAAAACTACCCATAGAAGAAAGTCATATGGCAATACACTGCGCGAAACTAATAAACAAAATAATAACAAAAATCATCGCAATTAAAATTTAATAACATTGACAGCTGTTTCAATAGCACCATGGGCGGATTCACAATTTTGCCGCCCCTAAGCTATTTTTGCCGTCCTTTCCCACCTGTCCGCCCCGCTTCCCCCCAATCAGTGGTAGGAACATAAAAATTGCTACATTCAATATACGCCAAAAACTTTTGTATTGACAATAAATATGTTGAAAAACGAACTCATAAATTGAAACATAACTCAATCTTCACCTCAGTTTACCGTAAACCCACACATACAGACAGATATCTCGATTTTAAATCGCATCATCCAACATGCCACAAAGCTTCCGTTGTTAAAACATTAAGTCTTAGAGCGAATTCTCACTGCAGTAATGAAACACTTTCAAACACAGAAACAAAACACATACACACGGCACTTAAAAATAATGGATACCCTAAACGATTCATTCTCAGAAACTGTAGACCCAATAGTACATCTTTAAACAATACATCTCACACCCGCATATCTATTCCATATATTCACGGCATTTCCGAAACAATCTCTCGCATCCTTAAAGAGGCAAATATCAAAACATTCTATTCCCCTGTCACAACACTTCGCAAACAACTTACAAAAGTTAAAGACCCAGTTCCACCAGAAGATCTCACAGGCGCCATATACCAAATACCATGCAAAGACTGCAACAAACATTACATAGGACAAACAAAAAGAATGATCAAAACAAGAAAAAAAGAACACAAACAAGCACTCGCGAAAGGAGACATAGCCTCACGTCTGGCAGAACACGCTTTACAACACGGACACGAACCCGACTGGGACTCAACAAAAATACTACACCGTCACATCACAAACAAGAATAGTAGACTCTTCTTAGAATCTTGGGAAACTTACAAACTACACGGGAAAGCCATTAATACATCACAACCACTTCCAGAAACTTATAAACAACTCTTACTCTGAAATGTATGAGACATCCCCAAATTAGGTAACCCGCAGTGTGGGTTTCTCATTGGTCCCTATTGGGGTTCTTCCATGATTCTATTGGAGGCCTCCCATTGGTTCTCATTGGGTTTTCCCATTCTGCGGGACTACTCTGATGAAGGGTTTTCCAGAAATTTCAAGTATAAAAAAGAGACAGAAACATAACATCGTCATTACTCCTGATGAAGG
Source organism: Dysdera silvatica (assembly GCA_006491805.2). NCBI lineage: Eukaryota > Metazoa > Arthropoda > Arachnida > Araneae > Dysderidae > Dysdera > Dysdera silvatica. Next base: position 107,355,222 of record QLNU02015360.1, read on the forward strand.
ACTGCTGCTGATGCGTCCGAAAGCTTGAGTGATCTTTTTCATTGCTATTTTACCAGTGTTTAACCTTTTTATGTAATTTCCTCCCTGGTACCCTGTATTTTATTTCTATATGAAACATAAACATTAAACAATATTAACTTATATTGAAGTATTATCTCTTCTTTGCATATAATAAATCAAATTCAATTTTATTGAAATAAATTTTAATTTTAGCAAAAAATAAAAGCCTATCGAACACTGGTATTTAAATGGAAAGCATGACGTCTAGCTTTCTTCTCGGCAAAACATCTGATTATATCATCGTCTGGTATTGATTTTGTTATATCAGACTCAATACACAAAATTTTGCCGCCCTAGTCTATAGCCTAGTATAACCTATTGGGAAATACAGGTACTGAATAGCACGTGGCTATTTTCATCAGAATGGTAACAACTAATCTGTTGTATAACGCTGGAAGCCAAACGTTCATGCAGAACATAAATCCGCCCAACGGATTTATGTTCTGTAATACCAACAAATTTAACATCTTGTGTTACGAAAGAAAAGCATGAGAAAAAATTAAGAAACAAGCAAAAACAAAGAGAAACTAGTGACATTTAACTACATTCCCTAAGGAGTAAAGGAAAGGAAAAAAGAAGTTACTTTTTTTTTTTTGAGAGAAAGATAAGAACTTCTATCGATTTTTTTCCCTCACTGAAATACAGTAAGCTACTCTTAAACGAATATTAATGGTTTCAGCAAGTATTATTTGATTATCCCGGCAAACAAATATACAACTACACATCGATGGTGTAACACAGGGGTCTTCAACCTTTTTCAGTCCAAGGGCCAATTTTGCTTATTCTTATCAGCTCGCGGGCCGCACTACTGTACCGGCAGGATTGGGGACTAAACAAAGGCGTATCCTGGGGAGGGGGCGAATAGGGTACCCACTGTATTCGTCTTTATTGTTGCCACTGTTCCTTGAGCTTCTATAGTGGTTTTGCGCACCGCAAATACTTTCTGGGACTGAAAAAAATATATATACAATAAGGCTTCTCTAACGACCACCTTCCTTAAGGACCACATTTTCTGGAAATGGATTTCCTCCCCAATAAACACAATGCTAAATTTACTTCCCCCATTCAGAGACCATTGAAAACCGTCCTCCCTCTAGTAGCGATCACATTCTCGGGTACTGTTAATAGAGGAATTTCATTTTCTGTGTACATTTTTATTGTGACCGGAAAGAAAACAGTTATGAGCTCGCACCATGATTGAGAAAAAGCAGTCGGTCTTATTTGCATTTTCAAAATAACGATTCTAAAAGAGCGATTTTAACCTTAGAGAAGCAAATAAATGTTATAAATGAACATGAAAGATAAAAGTCTCAAAGAAAATTGTCCCAAATGTTTAAATATGAAAAGGCGCAGATAAATAACACCGTAAAAAAATGTAACAGAAAAAATTGTAACATCAAACAAATATTACTATTCATTTTTTTTTTAAGTTATGATTTCATGGCTTGCAATTAACATTCAAATTATCAAATCCATTTTAAGTTTATATTTTGCTATTTGTGCATGTATTTTCATATGTTTTCTATTCAACATTCCCTTTTATTTATATCAACTTTTGATTTTACCAACTTCATTCTTGAAAACAGATGTTCGCAGACGTACGTACTCCCACATAGTGACATCATTTTCAGAGCATGCTGGGAAGATGTTCTTATAAATTTATTTAGAATAGAATTCAGTGAGTCCTAAGTTGAATTTTGTTTTAAAATCACTGTTGCACTGCAAATCAATAAGTTCCATTTGCATATTCCCAGGCACATCTTCAACAGACATATTGAAAGGCCTAGAAAACGAACTCGTTTGTTTTTCATTTACTTTGAAGTCTGTGAATCTTGATTTGAATTCTTCTTTCAAAGAAGCTAACGCAGAGGCATACTTACTTACGTCAGAACACTCAGACTTGGACAGTTTTGAGAAATGCGTGAAATCTTTTTTCCAGATCTGCATCTCTCATAAACTAAGTTTGTTTTGAAAAGATTTGACGCTGCCATAAAGATTTGTGTATTAAGTTGTCTTTACCCTACAGATGTATATTCAAATCATTAAGATGCTTGGTAATGTCGGTCAAAACTCCAAAGTCGCTCAGCCACTCCAGATCACTGAATTGAGGCACAGGTTTACCTTTACTCTCCATAAAAGTGAGTATATCTTCTTTCAGATCAAAGACCCTTTCTAGCATTTTCCCTCTGGAAAGCCAACGAACATCATTAAAATAAACAACATCCCCGTGCTCGGAATTTAACTCCGACAAAAAGTTTTGAAACACTCGATGATCCAATCCTCTGGATCGGATAAAGTTCACGACATTTACGACCACCTTCATCCCTTTATCAAAACCTACTGATTTTGCGCATAAGTTCCGTTGGTGGATAATACAGTGGTACTGCATTAATGACAAGTTGTTCTCGCTTTTCTTTATTAGAGAAACAAGACCTTCATGTTTACCAACCATAGCCGGCCCACCGTCTGTTATAACTCCAGATAGATTTGCCAATTTAAGATTGAATCGATTTAACACTGTCATTACACTTTCATGTATGTCACATCCTTTCGTAGTTCTTTTCATAGGATATAGGCCCGCCATTTCTTCGGTAACTTCAAAATTATCATCAATTGCACAGATGAAAATAGCTAATTGTGCCGTATCAGTCATGTCTATGCTTTCGTCGATAGCTACGGAGTCAAAAACGAACTTGGATGCACAATAGTGAAGAGAATTTTCTATATCTTCGGACAACTCTTCAATTCTTCTAGCAATCGTCACGCCTGACAGGCTAATTTTTGAAAAAAAAAGATGCTTTTGAGACGGGCATAATATTTCTGCAGCAGATTCTATGCCCTCTTTCACGAATTCACCATCTGTGAAAGGTTTTGATTTCGAAGCAATTTCATCCGATGTAATATAGCTTACCTTCACATTGGCTTCACTTTCTATATTTTGCCTGAGAAATGTAAACTGCTAGCTTTGAAGTTTCTTCTTTAAATTTTCCACTTTAGCTATTCGAAATTGACCTTGAATAGAGTTGAATTTTGCCAGTATACTTGGTCTCATAATGTCTTTTTAAATTGTAATCCTTCATGACAGCAATCAATTCGTGACACACCAAACATACCGTCTTCCCTTAAGCTTCAGCAAACAAATATAAATTTGTCCATTTCTCATGAAAAACACGAAATTCGTCATTAACTTTTGGATTTTTAGTTATGCTAGCCGCCATTGTACGATAAATACGCTACGAGCAAAACTTTGCCTTTACACGTGTCTCACAGCTAAGTGAATGCGAAACCTTCGTTAATTTGTTGGTGGTTGATACTTCGTTTATATACATACACGTAGAAGTGGAGTCGGGCGGCGCCATCCGCTTTTCGCGTAGGCAAAACTAAAAGTTCCGCACACGTACACGTGTTTCACTGTGAAATGTCTATCCCTAATGGCCATATGCTCCAGAAAACTAAAGTAAGACAGGATTGAGGGGAAAACAGGGTGTTACTTTAGTTCTTTAGAGTGTTAAGATATTACGAAATGTGAATATGATAAAATAAATTACATAGATTTAAGACTCGGAAGGAACAAGAAACGTTATTTCAGCTTGAAACAATTTGTATTTTTTTTTCACGAGTCGGTGGGCCGCACAAAACATGTCGGCGGGTCGCAAGTGGGACCCCTGGCGTAACACATAAATGTGGTAAGTACATTCTCGGGTGAGATTGTACTAAATGTGTAGAAAGTTGCATTCTTGCATAACAATCCAATGTGCACACATATGGTAATTATTTATTCAAATTTAAAACAACCAACGCGATCTTGCAAACACGGTCTAACTTCGATTTAACGATATCCTCGATTTAACTCGTTTTTATTGGTCCGGTTTAAGTTATATTGGGTGCAGTGTTATATTTCCCTCTGTTTAACGATAACTTTTCATCATTAGCCTGTAGCTGCAAGTAGAATTTCAGTTAGAAAATCAGTTATCATCAGAAAATCAACTTCAATTGACTTCACTCACTTGAAGCGAATGCTGATTTACAGTGTGTAAAGAAGTATTTACTGAGTTTTGACGTCAACGATGGTCTTTTCGATGCATTTGAAAAAATCGAAAAGGCAATGTTAAATGCCAACTCCCAAGAAAAACCAAAAACAAGAATCAATCAAAGCTTTCTTTTCGGAGTAGTAATTATGCACGTACGCGTGACCTAAATTTATTAAAATTAATACGCATTCTTCAGAACACTAGTAAGAATTTTTATGATTTTTCTATTCCATAATTTCTTATTTCAGTTCCGATGAATAGCGCCCCCATGATGTTTGCTCGGGGAAAAGTCGAAAATGTAAAAATATTGTTATTTTTTAATGTAATAATTGTTACTTTCCACTTTAATGTAATAATTACTATTTTGCATGTAATTTTAATTTTACATAATTATAATATATAATATAATTATTATAATAATAATTATAATAATAATAATTATAATTATTATAATAATAATAATAATTATTATTATTATTATTATTATTATTATTATTATAATAATAATAATAATTATAATAATTATTATAATAATAATAATTATTATTTATTATTATTATTATTATAGTATAATAATAATAATTAATAATAATAATTATTATTATTATAATAATTATAATTTATAATAATTATAATAATATAATATATTTTAATAATTATAATAATTATAATTTTAATAATTATAATAATTATAATTTTAATTTAATAATTATAATTTTATTTTACACGTAAATTTTCAGCCCAAGGAAGAGCCTGGGATCCATCGCCTCCCGCCCATCGGTGCATCATTGGTTCCGATAAATGTGTTCCCCCCCGATTTAACAAATTCTTCGATTTAACGATTATTTTCACTAGTCCTGTGAAAATCGTTAAATCGAGGTTAGACTATATATGGACGAACTTGTTTGATCTACAGGATTCTTCTTTACTTATTACAGGTAACTTATTTCTTATATTTATTTTTCTGTTTAAATTCATTTTTACTAGCCGTTTGTCCAGACCCGTTCGAATTTTTGCATTGCATGTTCATTCTTTAATTTATTACCTTAGCATTTTGTGTTATTTTTTAAGGTTTAATCATTGTGTAAAACCAATTAATACTTTATTTTTATTACGTTTATATGGTGACATTGAATCTAATCCTGGCCCCAATGTTCCTCGATCTCCTCCTACTACACGCTTACGTTCCCAGTCATCCAATACTCCTGCTAACGATATTCTTCTAGTAACTGATCCTTCTACCACCGATGATCCACAGCCTTCGCTCACCGCCATTTATTCCTTACAACTTGATATTTTAAAACAACTTACTGCCCTAAATTCCAGACAAGATTTTGTTCTTAACTGAATGGAGACCCTCTCTGCCAAGGTGGATGGATTAGACTCCAGATTGGATAAATTACACTCTTTCACAGAAAGAGTTGTGGAGATTGAAAATAAATTTCTCTCATATATTAATGATTCACTTTCCTCCAGTCAAGATCTGTTAAATCGCATTGTGAACATAGAAGATAGGTCATGGAGAAATGATCTAATATTTTCTGGGTTGTTGTTTTTTTCCGCAGTATAGCCCAGATGCTCTTGCGCCATAAAACATCCAAACAAACAAACATTTTCTGGTTTTGAGTCAAACACATTTTCAGAATCTCCCGAGACCTTAATTTCAGACCTGTTCATAAATCAGTTGGGTGTCTCAGTCTCACCAACAGATATTGAGAGATGCCATTGGCTGGGACGGAGACCCAACCTAAAATTTCGTAGAATCATGGTTAACTTTTCTGCCTACAAATTAAAAGATTCTATTTTGCATAACGCCGTCAAATTAAAAGGGTCCAAATTTTCAATCCAAGAAGGCTTTTCTCCGGAAACTAGACACATAAGGCAAAAACTTTGGTAATTATCCCAAGTCCATCGTGACGAAGGCCAACGCACTAAACTAACTTATCGTACTATTCTAATTAACGGTACTAAATATTCCCTTAACCCCACTTCCAACTCACTGATTAGTTTTTCGGGAAACGCCCCGTAGAAAAATCTCGTCAGAAACACATCTATAATAAAAATATTTACTTAAAAATAACTTATCCGTTTGCTCCATTAACATTCGTAGTATTTTGAACAAATTAGATGACTATTAGTGAAATTAAATTGCAAAAATTTTAAAATTTTGAAGTGAAATTAGATTGCAATTAGTGAAACTTGGCTCCATCCTAGAATTGACGATTCTCACATTTCTATTCCTAATTATGTTTTTTATAGACATGACAGACTCATTTGAGGAGGGGGCGTGGCGTTATTGATCAAAAATACTTACTGTAATACATCTTTAATAGAACTTCATGCCAATATTGAAATTATTGCCATTGAATGGAGACCTGTCAATCTTAAACCATTTCTGATTTTCTCTGTATATTTCCCTCCTAATTCTTCATTAAACTCTTTTATTGAACTCTCAAATATCCTAGACTCTTATTTTTCTTCTTATATTATCATACACAATAATTTTTGCCACCCATTTAATTAGCTCAAACTAGAGCTTTTTTATATTTGGAGAAAAAGAGGCGCCGTCCTCATCCTGGGCTCGAACCAATTCCCCGCATTGAGCACGCGGTGTCTTGACCTATTAGACGAATGTAGATAAGAACAAATGCATTTTTCTCCGTATGTAAAGATGTAAGATATTATTACCCTCCGCAGGGATAACACAATTGCCAAATATGGTCAACACAAGAAAGCCTCCGGGGCGAGATTTTTGTGAGTTTTCGTGGGGGAATTTATTATACAATAATTTTTGCCACCCACGTTTTAATTACAGCTCAAACTAGAGCTTGTGTAATTTTGGAGAAAAAGAGGCGCCGTCCTCATCCTGGACTCGAACCAGGGTCCCCGCGTTGAGCCCGCGGTGTCTTGACCTACTAGACGAATGAGAACAAGAACAAACGCATTTTTCTCCGTATATGAGGATGTAAGATATTATTACCCTTCACAGGGATAACACAATTGCCAAATAATGGTCAACACAGAAAAGCCTCCGGGGCGAGATTTTTTGTGAGTTTTTTCGTGGGGGAATGGTAATAATATCTAACATCCTCACATACAGAGAAAAATGCGTTTGTCCTTATCCTGATTTGTCTAGTAGGTCAAGACACCGCTGGCTAAACGCGGGGACCCTGGTTCGAATCCGGAATGAGGACGGCGTCTCTTTTTCTCCAAAATTACATAAGCTCTAGTTTGAGCTACTTAAGAACGTGGGTGGCAAAAATTATTGTATAATAAATTCCCCCACGAAAACTCACAAAAATCTTGCCCCGGAGGCTTTTTTGTGTTGACCATATTTGGCAATTGTGTTATCCCTGTGTAATACTATAAAAGTGAAAATACATAATAATAATAATATAAAAGTGTCCTTCAGCATTTGCACGAAAATGTGCGAAAGAAAAGACTTGCACTCTGGCGAGACAATTATTTGGTCCTCCACCACGAGAGACAAAGCACCGGTGCATTGTGCGCTCTCGATCGCGGAATTTTTGGTCAAATTCCAACTTCCTGTGCTTCCGCACCCCCCTATTCCCCTGATATAGCCCTAGTTGACTTCTACCTGTTTCCTAAATTAAAAATTTCACTGAAAGAGAACCTATTTGACTCAATTGAAAACATCCAGGCAAATACGGAAAAGGTTCGTCCCACTCTTAAGAAAAAAAATTACAAGAATGTTTCCAAAAGTGGAAACATCGTTGAAGTCGGTGTGTGAAGACAGAAGGGGACTACTTTGAAGGAGATCATTCGGAATAGCTTGTAAATCCTGCCATTTTGAAATTACAAGCCCAGTATTAAAACTTCCACAATCACACCCCGTAGTAATACACTTTAGTGTTTTATAAGTTGTTTTGATAGCAAAAAGAATACTTATTGATTTTTAAAAATTAAATAAAAATATACTTAATTATATTAAATATGTAACATGAATCCATACATAATATTATATAATGTATATAAAATGATTTAAAGAACTGGGAAAGTAATACACGTTCCTATTATTTCTTTTCTATTTATTATTGTTACAAGTAAAAAATACTTGGAATTTATTTATCCACAACCCACTTCCGCTTACTTTCTTGCTGGTTTATCCGTGACCATTATCACCAAAACATGGTAATCTCACTGAGCTAATTTACAACTGGAGTGCGGACTCCATATTCAACAGCCCAGCGGCACCTGAAGCCGTTTTTTTGCTGCGGAAGGATACACTTCGTAAGCGAGTTAGGCAAACAATCCGTAAACGCCCTAACACAGAAACCTAATTCTATTAATAATACCCGCTATTAAAAATTTACATTTAATTTAAAGATACAATATTTCACAACTAGTGTGTGCATAGGCGTAACTAAGGGGTTAAATATAGCGTAAACTGGGGGTGGGGAGGAACAAAAACCCAAAATTGCAAGGGTACGATTTTGCCTCCTTTCTAAAAAAACTGGGGCAAGG
>QLNU02015360.1:107363897-107379247 GCA_006491805.2 Dysdera silvatica
TTAGCACACTGGAAATGAATTGTGAACTGACAAGTATATGCAGCAGGTAGAGGACATGAAAATAAACAATTTTTGTTTAGTTACTTTTTCCTAAAATTAGTCGTTTGGCTGCTACAGTGAATTTAGTGTTCGCATCCAGCGCATTCAAGGTTACCACATATGGCAAAATGCGCCATTTAAAGAATTTCCAAAATTATTTAACGCCAACGGACGGCGGCCTGTCTCTGTTTGGCGACTTGGTATTGCCCCCCTAAGTGCTACTTCTCCTGTATACACATAAGCACGCAGGAGAAGTAACGCCCCTAGATGATACTTGACCTACATGCATATCTATATAGAGGGAAAGTAGCACGTAGGGGCTCGAAAAATCTGTTGCTGGCCCGATGGAACACTACATAAATAATATTCCATTGCAGTAAACCATACCCCCCTCACCTAACGCCGGCCCTGACTAAAATATGTATTATGAATTATACATAGATTGTAATTAATTTATGTCAGTTTATATGTATTTCAATAATATTAAATAACTTCGACATTTTTATCGACCCAGCTGAGATTTCTTTAGCATTGTCAATATTGTTTGACCCCAGTTTGGAATAATACAGTATGAGATATTCACTTATCAGTAATTACAACACTTCAACATTTACAAACTTTACTTTCTGATCTGTCAGACCATGACAAACAAGTTTAACATAGGAAGTTGTGTTTGGAAATGAAACCGTGCGGTGCTACAGCAACGTGACCACCACACAAAGAAATCAAGTCGAAAGCGGTGTTAACATGACTTTATTAACAAACTTAAGAATGCATTATGAAGGAAAAAGTCATAGTTACATCATAGAAGATGTTCAAAATTCCTTCCATTTCCCACAATGCAGGCTTGACAACGTCGCCGCATGGAGTTTCGTACGCATTGAAATTGGCCAAGTTTTTCACGGACACGTGCCGCTGCTTCCACGATCCTGGCGACAAGGTCGAAGTCGGATGTTACAGGTGTGTTGTGTACCAGAGACTTCATGTATCCCCACGGGAAGAAATGCAGGGGTGTGAGGTCGGGGGATCGTTGTGGCCATGCGACTGGTCCGCCACTGCTAATCTAGTGATGAGGATAGATCCAATCAAGGTAGGCCGGCACGTTCGTGCTGAAATGAGTGCGACGCCCCATCATGCCGAAACCAGATGTGTCGACGTGAAGCTGCTGGAACTTCAGCCAACAAATTCGGCAACACCTCTTCTAAAAAAATCTTATAACTATACAGTTCACGTTTTTAGGTAGTACGTAAGGACCAATTAAAAAGTCACCGATAAAGCGCTGTTGGCTTGCATGGGTACGTGTACTCCTTGTGTTATCGTGCGCCCACATATGCATGTTAGGCAGGTTGAGGATACCGTCTCGTGAAAAAGTCGCTTCATCAGTAAATAGAATCGACGATGGAAATGCCCGTTGTGAGAGACTTGTATCCAAATACCAACGTGCGAATGGAACCAGGTGGGGAATAATCGGCTGCGCCCAGTGCCTGTACTCTTTGAATGTGGTACGGCTGTAGGTTGTCCTTGTGCAATGTACACATAACGCTGGAGCGATACACACCAAGGTCGTGTTCGATTGCTCTTATACTTATTTGCGGGTTCCTCTCAATTTCCCGTAACACAGCTTCTTCTATGAAAGGTGAGCGTGTAGTACGTTGATGGCTGACGAGAGAGGATACATGGAAAGCATCTGCCTCATATAATCTGCGGTGCAATTGTCCAAACAATGAACGACTTGGCAGACGTCTGTTTGGGAAGCGCTTTTGGTACATGCGTACGGCGGCACGTCCATTTCCATCCACGGCGCCATAAACGTAATGCATATCTGCCAATTCACTGTTACTGAACCGATGCATCCTTCTCCTGCAACGCCCTCGCCTGAAATGATCCCGCTTTTAGGTCTCCAATAGGATGTGAACATCGCCCTCTAGTGGTCGCATTTCCGGACACAACTTCCTATGTAAAACATGTTTGTCATGGTCTGACAGATCAGAAAGTAAAGTTTGTAAATTTTGAAGTGTTGTAATTACTGATAAGTGAGTATCTAATACTATATTGGTCCGAATTGGTGTCAAACAATATTAACAATGTCAAAGAAATCTCAGCTATGTCGATACAAATGTCGAAGTTATTTAATATTATTGAAATACATATAAACTGACATAAGTTAATTACAATCCATGTATAATTCATAATACATATTTTAGTCAGGGCCGGCGTTAGGTGAGGGGGCATGGTCTACTGCATTGGAATATTACTTATGTAGTCTTCCATCGGGCCAGCAACAATTTTTTCCAGCCCCTACGTGCTACTTTCCCTCTACACAGATTGCATGTAGGACAAATATCGTCTAGGGACGATACTTCTCCTACATGCATATGTGTATACAGGGGAAGTAGCACTTAGGGGCAATAGCAAATCGCCAAACAGAGATAGACCGCCGTCCGTTGGCATTAAATAATTTTAGAAATTCTTTAAATGGCACATTTTGCCATATGTAGTAACCTTGAACGCATTGGATGCGAACACTAAATTCACTATAGCGGCCAAACGGCTAATTTAAGGAAAAAGTGACTCAACAAAAATTTTCTATTTTCATGTCCTCTACCTGCTGTATATACTTGACAGTTCACAATTCATTTCCAGTGTGCTAAAAAAGGCACTTTTATGCTTATTGCTGACTATGTGGTACACAGATCCGGATCAGAAAAGGGAATTCCGGATTTTTTGTCTCTGCTGTGTTATTAGGTGAATCACTTAAATTCTGTATGAAAAAAATATTTTAATTGATGTAATTGGTTACGCAGCCGCGAGGTGGACGTATACACTAAATTCACTCTATTGAGAAACCGGTTCCGTTTCGGACATTGGCCGATATGGTTCTTTTGGTGTGCCCTACAACCCTTAGAAGTTTGGTAACGACCTTCTGGGACACCCTATCACCCCCATCCCCATCACGTGTTACTTGAATTTCAGAATATTGAAACTCACACCCACGTTACGTCATAATCAACAGTAAACACCACATTTGGCGATTTCTCGTGCCAAATGAATCACACACCACGGATGGGAAGCATACGGATCGAGATGTGCTTTTTGCAACTTTCAGCAATTTCAGCACCTCCCCGCATTAGTAAGCAAAAATTAATATTAACTAACATAGGAAAATAAGCACAAAAGCCACCCACTCCCGCAAAGTTGCTTACGTAATACTTGAACTCTGCCTATGCCAAAGGATACATTTTTTATGAAGTTACCAGATTCAGAAAAAGATTGGTATCCCGGTGGCTTTCTATGGCGATGAAGGAACCTTCACTAGATTGCCATACTTCGGAATTCCAATGACGTATTTGGACACGCAACTAAATTTTCAGGTTTGAAGTGAACGAATAAGATCATTTGTGCTTAGCCGTGCCTCTCCAAGAATTTCTTTGGTTTGCTTTTCTAATGATGGGCGTGTCTGGAGCGTGATTCGTTCATCTTTGGCCTTAATTATCTTATTAAATATTGATTTTAAGCAAAAATTACACTGGACATTTTTTATTCCTTTTTTCACAAGGAATCGTGTAGTGAACTTTTTCCGCCATTTTGTATACACCCTGTATATACATGGTGCATGTCACACAAAATACAGTAAACATGTAGTTTCTATAGTAGAACTTCTAGGCTCAGGTATTACTTTCGAAGTTTGTAAATATATAATAAAATATTACAAAATTTTCGCGTTTTATTTGTTCAACGAGGCTATCGTAGATGGAATAAATAATATCTGAACTATAACTATCACAAAACAATAACTAATTATTTATTCGATATTCGGGAATAGTATGTTTTTATTTTTCCTGAAAGATATTGCCACAAAGTTACTTAATGCATTCTAAACATAAAATGTAGATTTGTGTATAAACTAAAAAGTTACGACGGATCACACTCCAACTTAATAATACAAGAACTTCCCACTCCAACTTCATTTGGTAATAAATAACTATAAATACAATAACAATTTAAAGGGTCTTCACATAAATTCAGAAGCTTGGATGGTATAAAACATACTTTTGTTAAAATTAATTCAAAACATAAAATATATAACGGTAGCTAAAATAGTTATTTTAATTACAATTGGCGCATCGTTTTACGCTATTTTATCCTCATGTCATTATCTGTAATCTTTTATTCGTCTTAGCGAGTAGATATATTATACAAATTAAATTCTCACACACACAAACCCTTTGTTGCACGTTTCCTTTTTCTTGAGATAGTGATTCCAGTATGGAAATATTATAAAACTGTTAACAGAAATGATAGAAAAGAAATCTAAATAAGTATGAGAAGCAAATTAAATGATAGAACATGACATCTAAATGAGTATGATAAATAAATTAAATGATAGAACAAGACATCTAAATAAGTATTAGAAATAACTTAAATGATAGAACAAGAAATCTAAATGAGCGTGATAAGTAAATTAAATGATAGAACAAGAAATCTAAATGAGCATGATAAGTAAATTAAACGATAGAACAATACATCCAAATGAGTATAAGAAATAAATTAAATGATAGGACAAGACATTTAAATGAGTATGAGAATTAAATTTAATGATAGAACAAGAAATCTAAATGAGCATGAGAAATGAATTTAAGGGAGAAAGAAAAGCTGTGTACTGAGTTATTTCTTTATTTATAAATCTCTTTCATAATAGTTCTGAAATGAGAAGCGGCTCTGAGGCAAACGATTTTTTCCTTCAAAATGACTTCGTTCATATTTGAAATTGAATTTGTATATACAAATAAAGTTTAATATTAATTCATTTTGAGTATTTAATAAACCAGAAAAAAGTTTATTCAATGCCAATAGTCTTATTTAAAAGACATTAAATATAGACTGATATATGACAATTCTGTGCTGTTTTGTCCTAGGATAAAGACGTAATTTAATTATCTGAAGACAAAAACAAAGGACAACTAAAATTGAATGTTTTATGCGTGCTTAATGGTGTTTGATATATTGATTACATACAATGTTGACTTACTGTCTATGGACATTATCCAACTAAATACAAGAAATAACTCCAGTTGGCAGATTTGTTTGGCGTTGGTAATTGATCACGACATGCCGCTTATCGATTCACCAGCTCACTGTCTTTTCTTGGAAATGGGTGGTTGTCTGTGTATGACCTCGTTAACCTAAAAGCACTTTGCTAAGAAATTTAAATCTCCTCATTTTACATACGTTTTAAAGAGTTGTAATACCTCATTTAGTTTTGTAAAATCTGAATTTAGCAATACGCTTAATATTAAGCGTCTTGCTGTACGTCATTGTATTGTTGTGTTTCTTCAATAGAACTTTCATGTATATGTTTCAACCAGCGTATATAAAGTGCACGGATTAATTAAACTTTGTTAGAAAGGCCAACAACCCGGATAATTTTAACTTTAGGGCGTGGGTTTTAACTTTACTTACGACTTGCGAAAGAACGAATCCCAGATTTACTTATTGTCTTTTCGTTGCAAGAACTCCTCGTTGTACTCTTTCCTATAGAACCTAGCTTCGTACTCTTTCCTGTAGATCCTAGCCTATCTTTTTGCTTGAAGAAATGCATTTACATTGGTGCATATCCTATTGAAAATGGACTAGGTTCTACGAGGAGTTCTCGGCTTAGACAGACACAATACACGTTCAGTAAAACATTCTAGGACTTGCGTTAACTGTTTCCGCATTCACTCACTCATAAAAATTCTTGACGTAAGTAATATCGCAGTGTAAATCAAACATAAGGGAGAACACATTATTATCAATAGTTATATTGAGAGCAAGTCCCTCACCATTTATCAGAATCTTTCTCATGAAAGGAAGGATCTCGTACGACTCAATAAATTGGTTTATTGCTGACGTAGTCAGTTCAAAAACATCGATTTGGTAAACCAAAGTATCAGAGGATCGATATGATACTAACTCTTGTTGCAAGGATACTCCATAAACCGTAATGGTCTTGAATTACTTTTCATAAAGGGTGATTTTCTAGCTATTGTGGAGTACTTAAAGAAATATAATAAAAACGTTATCATGCAAAGTTATAGAAATTTGTCTACATTCGCCAATAGTCAACGAATATATTTGAGATCCTGAACAAACTATTTGTAGAGAACAGTTTAGACATTTTCAATATCTTTCGTCAATTTTTTGTTGATTAATAAAAGCTGATCATTTTGCCTCTAGAACGGAAAGAACACAAGTTGTTTTTTTTTCATGCAGCAGAAAAATAAAACTAACTTTGTAGTTTTATTTAAAGTTTTTGAAATTTAAAAAGTACTTAAAACGTTGAAATTTTTAGGGCAGTATAGAAGTGATTCCATTACTTAAGTTCCAGCCTGAAATAGCTTGCCAATGATGGCAACCATAAATAGAATTTATAAAAAATAAAGTAAAAGCGTTATTGACGAT
This sequence comes from Dysdera silvatica, assembly GCA_006491805.2. Classification (NCBI taxonomy): domain Eukaryota; kingdom Metazoa; phylum Arthropoda; class Arachnida; order Araneae; family Dysderidae; genus Dysdera; species Dysdera silvatica. The sequence goes on from QLNU02015360.1 coordinate 107,370,378, forward strand.
GAAGGATGTTTTTTATATATAATTTAATGAAATGCATACTTAGTCGTGTAGTGTGTTGAAAGTATAAAAATATGAAGCAACGATAATTAATACTGTAAAATCAACACCTGCACGTAATTAGAAAACGTTTTATAAAAATGTATAAATTAAAAAAATAACAAAATCCGGATTTTACTTGGTGAGAATAAAATTTTTGGCAACCATAAATTATGCGTTTTGTTCCCCCCCCACCTTTAACTATATATGCAATAAAATTTAAAGTTTCATATGTTCAGAAATATGTTCAATAGACGATAAGTTTATGTAACATACGATTAATTACCGTGAGTTCCAAAAATGTTTTCAGTTCTGTCAATATACACAAAAGTATTGTTTCAATTAGGCGTTAAGTTTAGGTATTTCGAAGATAGAAAACGCAAAGATGAGAACCTTTGTCTTCAAGAAGGAGAAGAGGATATTTGACTAAATTGGAAACTTCTTGAACAATGAAGGAGGATATGGAGGGATAATTTAAATATAATTAAGTTTTTGATACCTCTCTTTTACACGCTTCATACTGGAACTATGTTTCAGATAGAGAGGAAAACCTTTTTTCTCTGTAGCTGAAATAAAGGTTCTAGTATGAATCATGTAAAAAAAATGGCGTCCAAAACCTAATTGTAAGGGAATAATTCTTGTATCGGTAAGGTTTTTAAGATTAATCTTCACGGGGTTTCTCTTCCATGCCTATCATAAACTCATATCGCTATTCATAGCAAAGCTTACGAAAGTATTAAATTCTACGTTATATTTCCCGCAAAAAAACCCTTCAAATATATTCAAAAACGAAACAACGTGTTGAAAGGGAAACGTCTATTGAGAAGAAACGATGAAATTTTTTGGAGAACATATAATCAATTATATAAAAATGGCATCGTAAAATAGATTCGCGGAAATGTTCCGGATACTATGCTCCGATCCGACATTTCATTGCTGGGACTCAGAAGTTTTCAAAACAGCACAACGCTTTCATAGACAACTGGATGGCATAGAGAGGATCGAATGCCGCATCTCGTAATCCCGCGAAAGTCATTAATCAACCGGTGTGACACCTCACATTAATAGGTATAATTCGTGTGTATGCCTGGGTTAGTAAGCTTCAGAGAAGCATCAAAATGCGTCCTATCTGCATTAATCTAACACCACGTATATATTCAGTTTCAGGCATAATTTTTGAATAAGTTTCCTGTATATATATATATCAATGGACGTTTTTCAAGTGAAAGCAATAATAGAACTTATGGAGTAAGAGAGTTCAAGCCTGGTTATGTGTCTTTCGGAAGCCAAATTGTGTTATGCATTTGTTCTCTAATTATGTGCAAAAAATGAAGGGTGTTCAAAATCACCCGTACAAGAAAAATACTAGATAACACTTTTTTCCAGTTACTTTTTCACGAGGAATCATTCGATATGTTTATTGTACTAGTGATGTTGAACACAAATAAATATTACATATCTGTGAGTTTTAAGGGGCAAGGACGCTAAGGGTCATGCGTAGCATAGCCTTCAACGTCAACATTATACAGTGACCTTTGATGAGGTATAAAGTTTTCCGAGGAAACTGGACCTCTTATGGCCAAGGAAGGAAGTGTGCAAGGGACGGAATGGGAAGGGTGGCCGTCGAAGCCGGTGCTATAATCTCAGAGAGGTCTTATGGCCTAGAGAATCAACACTTGAATTATAGTGAGCAATCAGTCGGTAAGCTTTTTTTTTTTTTACCATTGCGAGTGGAACCAAAGATAACAGCATACAGGGGGAACGCGTAACCACTTTACTACCTCAGGGACCATTATGATATATACTTGACATTTTCGGAATGCTGCGCTGACATAGAAAAATATTTATTGCGTTTTAATTTAATAGCGGCTGATTTGGTTAAAAAAATTATTTTGTGAAATTATATTTCGCTGAAAGGAATCCTAAAACGCCATCTAAATTTGTTTTTTGATATTTACCATATTTCGTGCTCTCACAGGTATCTATTTTTGCAGAGCGCTTTCGCTGGCCACTCCTCCCTGTGAAATCGTAGATTTTACAAGCAGCAAAAATAATTTTAATATTAATGTGAAATATTAATATTACATCAGTGCTACAAAAAAAATATTAAGTATTTTGTACATCCACTATTTTGGTATGACTTACTAGTATTGGCGATTTTCCTGGTTTGTAAAGTACAAAGCATGGGAAATGGTATAATCAATACCTAGATTGGTTAAGGGAAGGATACGCGCATGCGCGTTTGCTTTCGAAGTTAAATTATCAAATGAACTAGCTAAATTATAACACCACGCCTTTACAGGTACTAGCATTGTATAACTAGTTTTACACTGACCACAAAAGACGTCTATAAACACAAACTGACTTATAGAGAAAGACACGATTATTATTTTTTATTCTAGCCAGAATTTTAATTTTTGCTAATGTCAATGAAATTTTTTACGACTGCGAAAAAAAGTCGCAATATAACATGTATAAAGATAGATTGCGTGAACATCCTTAAACGAATTTAAATAACAGAGTTCATAGTTGCATTTTAAACAACAAGGACAATTAAATTTTGGTTGAACGCATATCAGGATAGTATTCTCAATCAAGAGAGAGATATTCATTCAATCTAAACCAAGATACCATCAAAATAATTCCAAGTTTTACCATTATATTACAAATTCCTTTCCGGGCCAAAACCTGATTTTAATTTAATCAAAAATGCACCAGGAATAACTTTTGTGGATCGATTGTAGATCGATTAATCCATCGACCACTAAGAGTATCATTTCTGTTAAAGCTTTTAACTCTTTCTTTTCCAGCCTATGCATTAGAAAGCAAATTAATTCTGTATTCGTTCCAAGCGTTTCGACATATGCGAATGATAAGTTGTTCGCCATTATGTATTATCCTATTAGGTTGAATAAACATTATGATTACATTATTATTTACTCAGTTCACAGTAACAGTTGTATCACTATTCAAAAGTTTTCTTGCTTAAAAATAATTATCTCTATTAAGTATCAACATTCTTAGAACATTCATAACGGATCATAAGAGGAAATTAAGGTAACAGTCATTTTTTAAATAAAAATTACTCTTCACCATAGGTTTACATTTGAAGTTCTTTACTTTAAAATGATGAGCCCACAACCCCACATTATTTTTTTTATAAATTGCGTTTGTCATTATAATTTCATGCTCAATAACGAAATGTTAAAATAAAATGATCTTCTTTTCGCCTTTCGAAGGAAAATAAGTTTAAAGATTCGAATCTTGAGAGATCATTTAAATTTTCAGGGTCCAAACTTCTCCATTTTCTCTTCTGGAACTTTTCGCCAGCTTAAAAATATCCTTCTTCACGAACGAAAATTAGAGCTGAACAGTATAAGAACTGTATATTGAGCTGGTTTAATATCAAAAAAGATTCCCTGAGACGGGTACAAATCTTCATACAAACAACGCCAAGGATAATTTTCTTTGCAAAAATATTCCGAAAATTTAAAATTATGGTTAATTGTAATATTCTCAAACACCACATTGGGCATCCTTTCTAACCATTTTCTTCTTCTTCTTCTTCTTTTTTTTTTTTTTATGAAAAGTTAAAACTCCCTGTTACTAATCTTCAAAGGGGACGTTACCAATGGCGGCCGTTGGTCAAGTTGTAGTGTGGTGCAACAACCCAGTTTTTCATTACAAGGAAAAAGAAATTGTGTTAATATTTTTATTGTTATTATTTTATTAGAATATGTTCATTTAGCTTGAAATATGTCACAAGTGTGATAGCAATCAGCCCAAGCTGGTGAAACTTCTTTTAACGGACAGTTCCGAATAGCGGACGTCCCTTAATAACGGACACTTTTTAATTCCCCGGCAAATTTACATTGAATCATATGGAGGTTTTACTTCTAAATAGCGGACATTCTAAATAACGGATGCGGACACGAAAAAATTAAAATTAATGGACAATGCAAAAAATGAATTTTTGTACTCTAAATTGTAAACAGATATTGTAGATCGTTAAAACACGACGAATGAGCTGCCGCCGCGGGGGGAGGGGGCGCAGAACATTTCGAAGCACCCCTTCCATTTTTCCAATTTACAAAAGGAGGCGGGTGGGTTCCGTTTTAAAAGAAATGTTTTCCATGAAGTCGAACAACAACTGCAAGAAATTTGTGATTCACAGATAACCATTCTCCTGAAAATCAGGCACTTTCAATAATGCTGTCTTTCAATAGATAAGAGCACTCCCCTCCCCCTCTCATTTAAAACATCAAGATTAACGAAGCAAAAATGTAGTTTAACAGTCTAGTCTAAGTGACGCCGATGTCCATATGCAGCTTTCTGCAGAAGTCCTTTAGAATTCGCATATGCCGGTTGCAGTAGGGTTCGCTGTTTTCATTTGAGAAAAAAATGTCGCAAAAACGAAAACGCTTATCTTTAAGAGAGAAAGTCGATGTTATAAATTTAAAAGAAGCTGAAAAATTAAGTGCGCGTGATTTAGCGGAAATGTTGGGCATTGGGAAAACTCAAGTATGTGGAATTTTAAAACGGAATGATGAACTTTTAAAATGTTGGGCCGAAAATGGTAACCAAGAGATCAAAAGAGCTTTCCCTAAAACAGAAGGATTAGCTGTGGATACCTTAACATTTGAATGGTTTAGCCGTGCTAGGTTGAAGAGCATTCCTTTGTCTGGAACTTTAATTCTAGAGAAAGCACTAGAAACTGCTCAAAGAAAGGGACTTTCTGATTTCAAGGCTTCGGGTGGCTGGCTGGATAAATTTCGAACCCGACACAATATTTCTTATAAAAATGTATGCGGTGAAAACTCGTCTGTTGACAACGAAATTGTTTTTGATTGGAAAATGAAAGTTAAGGATCTTTTCAAAGGTTATGATGATAAGAACATTTTCAACTGTGATGAATCTGGCCTCTCCTTTCGAGCTCTCGCGGACAAAAGAATGAGTTTCAAAGGCGAAAAATGAAGTGGAGGAAAGATTTCCAAAGAAAGGCTAACTGTTATATTATGTGTGAATATGATAGGCGAATTTGAAAGACCTCTGATCATAGGTAAAGCTATGAAACCACGATGTTTTAAAGGGTTAATGTTAATGCATTGGACGTACAATGTCGGGCAAATAAAAAATCGCGGATGAACAAAGATTTAATGATTGAGTGGTTGTTAGGCTTTGATAGAAAAATGCAGCGAGAAAAAAGAAAAGTGATTTTAATTTTAGATAATGCTTCTTCTCATCCTGACATTGCTTTGGAAAATGTCAAATTAATTTTTCTTCCTCCAAACACGACTTCTGTTGGCCAGCTCTTGGACCAAGGCATAATAAAATGCTTCAAATCTTACTACCGTCAGTGCCCTGTAAGACACCCTTTAGCAAAAATGAAAGACGCTAAATCACCAAGCTCTCTTTCAAGCAGTGTAAGTATCTTAGACGCAATATTGTGGGTTTCCTATTCAGTAAAAAAAAAAAAAAAAAAAAATCACAGCTATAATTGTAGGCGCTTGTTTGTAAAAGCCAGGAATTTCCATCACCAACAGAAGCCAAACTGTATATGACGGCGTGAAAATCTTTCTTTGTCTTGTGATTACACGTTAATAAATGAACAATTAGCAACTGAAAATCAATACACCTAATGTTGATGTCCTAATTGATGATGTCAGAAACTAGATAAGGGAGCTAGAAACTGCTGAAAACCCGAAGAAGATGTTATGCCAATAATGTCTAACAAAAAGCCATTGAATGCATTGAAGTAAATTAAAAACTATTTTTCGAAGTATGGTGATGCAAAAGCACGTCCGGTGGAGAAGTGTAAAATACTTTAAAAGCAAAAATTCCAGATATTTTTCCAAAATAAATTTGTAATGCTGTACAATTAAATGAAATGGATAATTAAACAGATTGCTGTAAAAGGTAAGTGTTATTTATAAACGTAATATGTACTGCTAGTCTATATATTTATTACAGTTAATTAAATCAAGCTTCATAAATGTTAAATTTCAACTGAAATTTTTTACGTATTTTTATTTTTTTCCCAATAATGGACACTTCTTAAAAACGTACACTTTTCCGTTCCCCGTCAGTGTCCACTATTGAGAAGTTTCACTGTATTTCAATAAACGGTTTAATATTCAAAACATATCTGCTAGCCAACTGTGTTGCAGCAGCGTAGCTACAGTGAGCCGCTGAGGAGCTAGGTATGGGTAGAAATGCCAGACACAATCACTGTATTTACTAGACCAAAAAGTCTTGGTTGTTGCACAAGGTTTGCAACCCGTGTTTCTCCTTCTCGTTAGCCGCGGGTCAAAGTCCTACGCTGTCGTTATTTGTCAGTTTCACATTCTTTTCATAACGAACATAGTCTGCTATACGATTGCTTTTGAGATTACATTTTGCTAATTCGTTATTCTTATTATTATATCACTAAAAATACATAATTAACGTTGTCTTTGATGACAAGTTATTGCATATTTTTAAAATTCAAAATGAATAGTCTAAAATACCTATCGGCTCCCTATATTCTATACTATTTTTTTTTTCTATTTTAGTTCTTGGCACACAAAGCCCCCTATCTCCTCAATCTCGCCCCCCATCCCATTCATTCCCTTTCAGTTCATTTTCTTTTCTAGTAGTTATATTAATTTTTAAGTAATTTGAAATTTTGGATTGTCGTAATTGTAATTACGCAGACAATGTCTTGTTGCTACTTTACGTTGTTTTTAATAATGTTAAATTAGGGGCCCATACAAGTATTACGTAAACACGTTTGGGGAGAGGAGTTGAGATTTTATTAATTTTTTAACAACGGGGAGGAGGGGATCTGAAACATGTAAAATACAAACAATAATAAAACTAACATATAGTCACAAAGTGACAACCGCCCTGCAATACTTGAATGTACGATACACTGCGATTAGAAGATATTAATAAAATACACGTAATCACAGTTAAATATTTGATTACTTAAATCAGTGACTCTCAATCTTTCTTCGCTTGGGGCCTCCTTCAAGGCTGCCCCGTGGCCTCATTGACATTTTTAAATTATAATTAACGTATTATTTTTAATAAACATATTTTCCAAATGCATTTTTTTTTATTTATTAGATGAAATTTGCTTACGATGTAAGTTTTAATACACTATTATAAGCTGATGTGCAATTTCTGATCGTAGTGGTATATGGCCACCAAAATAGCTATTAACAGCGTATTAAAACTTTTTAAATGCGATAATTTGTTGTGATTACTCTCTATTTATTAATAAGCATTTAATATTATAACAAACTTATAAATAAATGCTCAATATTACAATAAAAATGTAAATAAGTATTATAATTTGCATCACACGTTGCATTCTTATTTCGAAAATTATATGTACCAAAAAATTAGAAAATCGAAATCTGACGTTAACATGAGGGTCGGAGTGGGGGGGAGGCATTTGCTTATTTTTTCTTACGAGGAGGACATACAAAATGGCCAGAAATGTGCCTACGTAATACTTAAACGGCCCCTTATGCCTGGATAGTTCTCCACCTACCTACCCTCAATTGCATGATGAGATGAAAAGAAAAACAGAGTTGTATTTCTAAGGGCAAAAATATGTGTGCAACACCCTATTTTTGCACATACTGGCCGTCACCGATTGCCAAGCATTTGTTAATACGTAGGTGAGACTCGTGCTTTCCAAAGCGGTTTAGCAGCTCAAGTAATATAATTTTTCTGACATGTTATAACACATGAAACGTGTTATAGCATTCAAAACTTTGAAACAAAGTAATTTACGTAATGGGTCGCATAAAAAATAATGTCAAAAATGCTATTACTTCATTCACGTCCTCGTTATGGAAATCCTCTGTTGACTTAACGTTGCGTGATGTTACAGTTCGCGTGGGCTGCATCACGAAATGTTAATAACCGTTTTTTAACGATGACGCCCCAAATAATTATTTTATTATGTTACGCTTTTATTTAAAGTATTCGTTTTAATTTTCCTGGCATGCCAAATGCTTCAATCGTTCATTACATTCATACGTCAGTCGTTCATTATATTATACAAACAACATTAATGCTTCAGTTGCATAAACATGACAGTTGTACATGAATTATAGAAGCGTAACACTAATTAGTATTGATTATATTATTTTGTAAGTTCAAGCAATTTTTCTTTTGGCCCTTTATAGAAAAAAAAATATTGGCCCTTTCTTGACAATTGTAAAGACGTGTTTGGACAATGGGGTTTTTGTTAATCTTTTGGAATTAGACAATATTGTTCAGTACAGTATTGTGGTGGTGAACTATTTTTAATTATAATGACTGAAAAGAAAATAAATTTTAAGATTTTAGTATTTTGTACGAATATTATCACAGCTGCTGAGAGGTTTGATCAACATAGCATCAAAGTTGTACCATTGATATCAGATGAGCGGAAAATTGAAAGTTGTCAATGAAGGAAACAGCCACCATCTCCCCAAGAATCGATACAGAGACTATTTCACTTAAAATTAGGGGTGAGACTCTTAGAAGATTGGAAATCAGCGTGTAAAGTCATAAATGGACAAATATTGATTAAGTAAATATCCTTTAAAGCAGGGCCGGCGATGATAGGGTTGGCGGCCCCCTGCAAACTTTAAATTGGGGCCCCTTCCCCAATTGCGATTATAAAAAAAATGCGCATATTCATTTGTTTTTGAATAATAATACATCCATTGTAATTTTTTGAATATTAAGGTTATCTGTTATATTGGTGGGGGAGGGCTTTCTTGAACCTTGCTTGGAATTGCCATTTCTTACCCCTGCTATTTAAGTTTCATTCATCTGTCAGTTCAACTATTATT
>QLNU02015360.1:107380652-107396961 GCA_006491805.2 Dysdera silvatica
AATTTCTATTTGGAGATCATTCACACGATAATATTGCTTGTTGCGCCAATATGCAGCCTTTGCCATAAAACCCCACACATTTTCAACTGGATTCAGGTCTGGAGAACGCGAGGGCCATGGAATCGCATTAATCTTTTCTCGTTCAAACCACTCCTTGGTGGACATTGATGCATGTACACTGGCATTAACCTGTTGGTACTTCCAATTCGGACCACATAAAAGAGGCCCAAATGGGGTTAAGTTGTTATACATTAATTCCTGATATTTTATGGTGTTTCTAGTGCCCTGAAGGAATAAAATGTCTACTTTGCATCCTGCTCTGAATGCTGCTCGCACCATCACTCAGCCTTCTTGCTGTCTACTCAGCCTTATCTTTGGCTGAGTGCGAATTTATCGCGATCATGCTAATTGACGAATATCCATCAGAGCCATCCAGGCAGAAACGTTTTTCCATCAGAAAATACCATTTCACCCCACTCATGACGCTATTTCAGTTTTTTACACCAGTCGAGCCGATTTAACTTATGACTAGTAGTAAGTTTCGGTTTGCTTTTATTTTCCTGAACTTTACGTTCAAATTTACATTTAAACTTTTCCACACAGTTTGGTGGGATACAGATGTTAAAAATACACGTGCAATTTTGAGAGTGGACACCTGCTCACGAGTGGCAAGAGCTTGAACTCCCGGGGTAGCAGTTTTGGTGGTCTACCTGACTTTTTTTGGTTCCAAAATCACCACCTTTTTTTGGTTCCACAATCACTGCCTTTTTTGACGTCATTTTGGAAAGCAGTTTGTGAGCGCCCTGTTTTACGGGATACTCCTCTTGTTGACTGACCCTTGACATGCAGCAAATATGTTTTTCTGACGTCCTTTTCATTTAGTTCTTTTCCTCAATGCATACTCACAAAACGCAATTTTCATCACAACATTGGATCCATATGATAGCCTACATGTGTTGTGAAGCAAAATATAAAAATATACTTTTAATATTTTAAATAATGGTTGGCCATCTACATCATTACATCTTTTCATTTAAGACATTTTTCACATATACTAAACCGTGAGACACAACAAATCGTAAAAATATAAACTGTGGTCAGATTCTGCCTTCGTCTTTCATTGTTTAAGGGAAAGAAACCAAACCAGGAAAGAGTACCCGTGGAACTATTTAATACAGAAATGACATGAATTAAAACTTGGACAGCCGACTACAACTCCACATGGAACAGGACCTCGATACCTATGGCCATTAATGTTAATCGAAACACCCAGAAGAAATGGCCTCATGCATATTGACTATTCACCGTTAAAGAAGTGACTGGACTCCTTGTATGAACACTAGAGACTTCATTTTACAAACTCAATATATCAAGCTTTCACAGTCCAGTGGACATCTTCAAACAAGAACTTAGTTTTCTTAATAAAATATGCATCGAACTGATTCTCCTTTTTTCAGAGACAACGGGCATGATGTGGACATAGCTACTAATTTGTGAAATTCTTGTTTTGATAAAAATGTTCAGTTCATTTTATTTATGTGTAATAATTCATGATATCGGAATTTCCTTTCAGTGCATTAACTTGTTCATGCACTTATGCAAAATAGGGTAATTTAATATTCAGTGAAAAGTATTTGGTTTTTACTATTCACACTACTGGGCAACACAATTTAATTACAATCATTATTTTTTGCATGACTAATGTCCACTACTATTTACCTTAATTAAATTCTTTATTTTTATTCATCTAATAATCTTCATTTTATTTTTTTTAATCCAATCAATTATTCTATTTTTTATTTATCTATTCTTTCGTCTATGGTTCGAGATTAGAAAATTCCTTTATCCTTTTACTTCCTTTCTTTGGTGGCCAAGGCATCATCATCATTACAGCATCAGCCAGTCTACGTTTCTCACCCCTCGCAATTAGATTTGCAAACAAGTAAGGAAGGCAAGAAATAGATGTTGCTATGCACTTATGAACCGAAAGCCTGGTCAGTTCCTGCAGCGACGTAACCACTTTGCAACAGAGGTCAAATAGGTCACCTCTGGCGTCATCAAATCGTACACTCGAGGAAACATACCTTTGTCCAGTACAACTTTGCCGACAACAGAAACGTGAAAGTGATACCTGAAGGCAAGTTGTAAATTTTCGCCCAAATTCTGAGAACTGACCAGCAGTTTTGGTGAATGTTGGCGTTGGCGAGACATCAAAAATTACGCCAATCACTTGACTCGTCCTGGGCTTCACGATAGAGCAACTCGTTCTACTTGGTGGTGTGCTGGCACCATTTTTGGCGATCTCAGTACTTCTGTCTCCAAAGCTGGTCACCAAAAAAGTTACTCATTTTTCGCTAAACTGTTACAATATCAAGATGTCCGCTTGAGTTTTTTTTTTATATTTGGGTATTTCCCCCTCACGTCCGTTGGGCCCCCCTCATGATGGATCAACCAAATAATGTAAACATCCTTTTTCTTCTTTTCCTTATTTAATTACTAATTTTTGGTGCCTTACCTAACTTTAATTTTATTTATTTAATATAACCATTAGTTTAATCCAACACTATATCTAATAATGTTCGTAACGTCAGTCAAGAATTTAAGTAGGGATTGCTATTTCAATAGGTTGATAATTAACTTGTTTGGTCAAACGTTTTATAAAAAAAGGTTTGGTTTTAAGTTATTCCCAGTACTGAGGTCAATTATTGCAAAATGGTATGATCTACCATTGTAAAGTAAATTAATATTGTGCACCAGAAATAAAGTTTATATTTCGATACTAAATTTCTATTGTATAATTTGTGTTTCCTAGTTATATAATTCTGCAGTTTTTCATAACCATGTTTAGTTAAGTAAATAGAATAAATTATCTTCGGTCTCAATTTAGGATCCAAGTTCATTTATTAATTGGGGGTTTTTCACCCTGGTTCCCTTTGCTTACCAGACTTGCGGTAACCTTTCTATCAACTATATGTTGGAAGAGAGGTTATTTAACACAACGCGTAATTTTTGCAAAAATTAATAATTGAAATCCACCCTATACGATCTCTTTGGTTTAAATAAAATAATGTAAATGCCTAACATTTCTCTCACTTTACGTCCATTGTGAACCAAAATCAAAAGTAAATAACGAATAAAAAAAAAACCTGTAACACATGCTTAAAATGATGTGTATAAAATTACACATATGCAAATTAGTTTACAGGCTCGCAGTCCATGAATTTGCATGTTGAGTTTATTTTTTCTTTATAGGTTGTAAATGATTATTTTATTTCTTCGTCATTTTCAAAAGTTGTAATCATTATATGTATGTAATCACCATTGGTATATTATTTGCATAAATTTATATCAAACGCTTATTACAATCATAAGTTATCTGTGTTTTATGGGTGAGTTTATAATTTATTTACACAGTGTATATTCGTCGTTTTCACAAAAATATTAAACCTGGTAAAGAAAATTAAGGCTATTAATCAAATTAAAATAATTAATCGAATCTTGGTAATCAATAAAATTGTAAAAATTAACCAAATTGTGGTAATCGATCAAAAAAATGTATCAAAGGTAAATAATAATAGCACATAAATGCAAGGAAACGGGAGGTGTTCTTACTTTATATATTTTCTTCCTTCTAAAACTGCATTTTTAATACATTTGATCTAAAAACATATTTAATTCGTAGATTAAACTAAATGTCTGTGAACATCATTAAGACGTTAAGGCTAAAAAACAGAACTATATCCGTTCGAGCTCGAAAATACTCGGTGTTTAAATACTTATTCATAACTATCTTTCTTCTCCCCATTTGCTATCAGACATTCCAATAACTGCTTAGAAGGATATTACGCATTGATCCTCAAAAAAGGACCAAAGTCTCACTGCCCAGAATTGCTGTCGCCATCCACATGTGTAGAGGACATGACAGGACCTTTTGATCAATGGTAATAAATCGATAATATCAAAAGGAAATCCGTTTGCCTTCTAAAGCTCGTCAAACCTTTTCAGCTAAAGTTAGGTTTATTTAACAAACGCAGGTGAAAACGTTTTTTAATTCAGCTTTGTTATTAATACTAACTTTAATAAAACGAATTATCTAAACACAAACATATGAAGGAACATAAAATATTCTGAGAATTTTATAATTAAAGAGAAACCTTAATGAAGAACTTAAATGTGGTCATGTAAAATTACTTTAGTAATGGTTAATATTAATGAGATATTAACCAATAAATAAAAACATTACAGTCAATAATTAGGAATGGAAGGATTCATAATTTAATAACTGATAATTTTATCAATTTCAAATTGAAATTGATGAACGAAGAAAATGACAAATGAAAATTGTAGCTCTGAACTGAAATTTAAAATGAATGGAAAACTATCAGAATTTCATTTAAAAATATCGTTTTGTATCTTGCATAAATGAAATCAAGCTATTCCGCTACAACAAGGGTGTTCGATGTTTAGAATAAACAGAAAATCACAGTGTTTGTAAAATCAGTTGTTGACAAAAAATGTACTTTATTGTAGACATTACGTTACAACTGAATCAGCTCAGCTTCGAATTACAAGGCAAGAAATATTGCTTTTTCAATGGTAGAAGAAGTTATTTTGTTTGAAAAGGAATTTGTTCTATTCGATGAAGGTTTAGAGAGGAAAATTATAGTTCATTTTTCAAACTTGCCTCAATATCGCCGAGAAAACAACGCCATTAATTAATAATTACCATTGTTTAATTTTTAGTTATTATTTACATCATTACTATTCATTATTAATATTTGTCGATAATTAATAAATAATTAACAAATATTATTTCCGGACAAAAGTTTTAAGCATGGGAGAACTTTTCTTCAAAGGTTTCAGGAATTCAGAAATGATAAAGCGACTCTAGCTTTTATCACAAATCCTATTAATGCTAATGCGACGGAGAATTAAATGTTGCTGCGTTTGATATTGGCATGGCTAATTCTGAAATACAAATGCTGGACGTGACAAGCAAATACTTTTGGAGCTCTAAATTTGTACGTGTTGATACTAAAATAGAAAAACTGGTGCTGTGAAATCAGAACTGCAGTCTGATTTCACAGCACAAGCAGACAGCTATAAAAGACCTACAGAAGGCAGACTCGATGATTTTCAATACTTTGAATAGTCTTTTTGACTCTATCGTAAGTTGAAAAAATTTCACATATAGTATTTATAGTATCTTTGAGTCTATAGTATTACATATATATAATAATAGATAAAGTTGCCATTAACCTAGCAAACACTCCAACCAGTGAGGTCAACGCAGAAGCACCAACTAGCGTAAGAGAGCTGCCACAACCAAGCATAGAAGAAGAAGAGAGGAGGGACGTGGAGAAAATGGAAGAAGGTTTCCAATGTGCACTGGCGGACTATGAAGGCTCAAATGCGGCAACAAGACCATGAATACCACGTCAACCGGCAACCTGGAGACTCTGAAAAGTAACCAAGATCTTTAACGAGTCTACCCTGCAAGTCCCTGCAACAGAAACACAACTCCCTACAGGAAATACACACCGCCATATACTGTGCAGCAGTAGCGGCATCACGCGCCAATGGGTACGAAGTAAGGAACGAAGGCCGAAGTAACAGAGGAAACAAAGCCCAACCACCATGGCAAGTGAGACTGCAAAAAAGAATAGAAGAGCTCCGCAGCAGCATAGGGCGAATAACCCAGTACATGCAGGGAAATAGGAGTAAGAAATTAGTGAGGAAAGTGAAGATGGCCCTTAAGAGAAATAGGATTCATACAAGACACGAAGAGCCCAATAAACACATCAGCGAATATCTGGATACCCTCAAACAAAAACTGGGTGTATACGCCAGAAGACTCCGAAGATACAAAGACTATACCAACAAAAAACAACAGAACATGCAATTCCAAGCAAACCAGAAGGCCTTCTACAGGAAGCTTCGAGAGACCCCAGCGAACAAAGACAAGTACGAAGCCCCAAAGCCAGCAGAAATAGAGACCTTCTGGAAGACACTATGGTCCAATGAAGTACAGCACAAAAGCGCCCCCTGGATTCAGCAAGAAATGGAGGCTACGAGAGGAATAGAGGAGATGGAGTACACGGGCATCACGATAGAGGAACTCCAGCAGGTAATCCAACGTACGCACAACTGGAAAGCACCCGGTATTGACGGCATACACAACTTCTGGTACAAGAAATTTACCAGCGCCCATGGCCCATTAGCCAAGGAACTTACGGCGATAATTGAAGACCCCAGCAAAATGCCTGAATTCCTCTGCAAGGGAATAACTTACCTCCTACCGAAGGACCAGGATACCAGTAACCCAGCGAAATACCGACCCATTACGTGCCTGAACACCCTGTACAAGATACTACAGGACTACAATTACTACCTACTGTCAGGACATTTCTAGACATGGCACATTAAGAAGTGATGTGAGAGGCTTGGGAACATGGCTCTCTGCCCGTCCCAAAGCCTGTTTCCGCCAAGAATGGGCGAGGAAAAAACTTATATATATATATTTTATTAATGATAATAAATGAATATAATATTAACATGGCTCAACCAAGAGAACAAGCTGGATTTCGAAGTGGATTCAGTACAGTGGACCATATTCAAGTATTAAGAGAATTAATTGAAAGAACACATGAATATGAACTTCCATTGTGTGTGGCATTTATTGACTATGAGAAGGCCTTTGACTCTATTAAAACATCAGCAGTCATCAACTCTTTAAGATCAACAGACATTGAGGATGTGTACATTGACATGGTGAAACGTGTGTATAAAAATGCAAGTGCAAAATTTCGGTTACATAAAGATACCAAAACTATCAAAATTGGTAAAGGTGTGAGGCAGGGAGATACCATTTCTCCAAAACTTTTTACTTCAGCTTTACAGATGATTTTTCAGCAGATAAATTGGAATAACAAGGGAATAAAAATAAATGGTGAATATTTAAATCATTTGCGGTTTGCTGATGACATTGTTATTTTTTCAACGAACCCATTAGAACTCCAAGACATGGTACAGGAGCTCTCAACTAGAAGTAAAGAAGTTGGACTCAAGATGAACCTACAAAAAACTAAGATCATGTTCAATAATTTCGTAGAGGAAACAAAAATACAAGTTGACAACATTGAGCTAGAAATTGCTGATTCATATATTTACCTTGGCCAGCTGATTTCAATGGATGGCAACATTATGAAAGAACTCAACAGACGTATTAAACTTGGCTGGAGTGCATTTGGAAGAAACAGTTTTATCCTGAAGGGGAAATTGCCTTTGTGTCTAAAAAGAAAGGTCTTCAACCAGTGTGTATTGCCAGTCCTCTCTTATGGATCAGAGACATGGAGTCTAACAGTTGGAGCAATACGAAAGTTACAGACAACGCAAAGGAGCATGGAGAGGTGCATGCTTGGAATAACTAGGAGAGATCGAAAAAGAAACACTTGGGTGAGAGAGCAAACTAGAGTAGAGGACATCATTGTTAAAGTAAAAGGGCTGAAATGGCGATGGGCTGGGCATATTGCAAGAAGAACTGATCAACGATGGACAACAGAAATTCTGAACTGGATTCCAAGAGACCACCGAAGACCTAGAAAACGTCCTCAAACTAGATGGGTGGATGAAATAAGAAAACAGGTTGGGGTGACGTGGAAGCGAATTGCTCAGGATAGACTTGTGTGGAAAGCATTTGGAGAGACCTTCATCCAGCAGTGGATAGATAATGGTTGAATATGATGATATATATTATGTAATAAATTGTTTTCTAACATGAATGCCATTAAATGAAAATTGAGGTGCTAAATTACTGATGCCAACTCGTAATCGTACCTTAAATTAAAATGGATTAGTTGCAAATCGGACATTCGGAAACTTTGATAAAAATACAAGCTCTTTGCTTATGCTGATTAAAACCAATGGAGCAATGTTTCATGAGATTTTTCCTTTATTTAATAAAGATGTAATTAACATTATACTTCTTATAATAGTACTTTAAATTTTTGCTTATTTAAAAAAATATATTTTACGGTTCTTCGATAATTTTTGGATTCTTGTGAGGGACAGATTTGGCTCTTCCGCCTCAAAAGTTTGCAGACGCCTGCTACAAATAAATAAAATTCTCATAAAGGCAGCTTCCACTAATTTAGAAACGGTGATTTGTTGATATGCCTAAGCAGCACAACGATATCAAAACATTATTAGAAAGACGCCTAGGTGTGACCACCTGATATGTCAAAATATTAAATTTCGATATCATTATGATGTCCAAATGTCCGAAATATTTATATTCTCTGTTTATTATATTTCTTACAGATATACCATTTCTGGAGTGATCGTCGTAATTGCTATCCATACATCTTTATTGGATCTTCCAGATGGTCAGATAACAGGTAGAGAAGACAAAAGAAGTTATCACGAACGTTTTTAACATCTACCCGAAAAGGAAATACTCTCTCAAATAAAATGAAATAAATACAAATAAATGTTGGGAAGAGAACTCCGGTTCCTGTTTCCAAAGCGGAATTTGTGATGTTTTAGAAAAATTGCATAGTATCAAAAACATGTGTCACTATAGTGTAATACTATTATACTATACTATACTTCTTATCGTTAAGTACATACAACATAAGAATGCAAAGTAAGTATGTCAGATATTTAAACTCGCAGGATAATAGTGTATCCAAGATGCAAAGTAAAAGAATTTATAAAAACGAATATATAAAATTTTCTGAAAAACTTTTCGAGCAAAATTGATCGACGTTTTCAAGATATACAATTATGGAAATTGGGCAGTAGAAATATTCAAAATCACTAAATTTTCTCTTGGAAAATGTCCGAATTTTTAATATGTTTTTATAATTCGTGTCATACCCCCACCACAATTTCATCTGAGCCCCCACGTTTCTATCATAATAAACAGCCTAAACCCTTCAAACAATTATTGGAGAACTCTTTATTTTTTATTTATTTATTCTTGAGCTTTATCTACAGTGTTATAAAAAATAATGCATACTCTTATATTTCTCACCCCGTCCAAACTATATACATAATACTAGAAATATGATTGCCCCAAATACAGGTTTACTCCCACACTAAGCTGAGTACAACGGGCATTGATTAAATTGGTCTTCGGATGTGAAACCTTCTACCTCTAGAACTACAATTTCTACACTGTTAACAATTTCCGCATTAGTTGTTACTAAAACATGGTGAAAATGCAGGCATTTTACCAAAATTTGGTACACTTGAAAATTCAAAAGTACCACTTATTGGTGAAAGTATGGTATTTTTTAAAAGATGGTTAAACGCCGAACCACATTTTCGTTCCACCTCCTAGCCAATCACTTGAGGCGAGAGAAGTCACGTGTGGCAAACAGATCCGTTGCGATTCTTTACCGATATTCACCAGTTTTTTTTACGTGCCAAGATCTCTCCAATCATTCAACAAGCTAAGATCACTCCAATTTATTGGTTTATGCTATGTATGTCCTTTATTTTTGATGAATTACAATGATATATGTGATAATTTCTATGTCTATGACTTGTTGATGTTTTATCTCACTAATAGCTAACACGCTTATATTAGGCATAATACAAAACCTTTGCAATTTCACTTGGTTGCTATCGTTCTGTAATTAATAAAAATTATGTGTACTCTCTGTATATGAAATGGGGTAGATGTGGCTTCAATAGCAGCCAAGAAAAACAATGGGTACTCCTGCACTCCTCGATACGCCCTTGATAGGTAGCATGTGAAAGACATATTTTTATATTTTCTATACAGTGTCAGGATACCTTTGATCATATTTGGTTCAAGCTGGAACCATATATTTGGTTCAATGTTGCCTTATTCGTTATTGAAAGTATATCCATATATTGGTTCAACCTCCGGCCAAGTATTGGTAACATAGCTGGAGCAAAAATGTGGTGAAACGTAGTTCTTAACAATGGATGAAGCTGGAAAATCACCATATTTTGGTTCAACCCTGAACTATTATTTTTAACAGTGTAAACGCACCATCCCTTTTCAAAAAACATCTTCGAAGTCATGTATCAGATTTGAAATAAACTTGTCTCATCCTATTGCAACCTTAATTCTACTTATTCCTAAATGCCTTTTATTATTACTAACTCGCCATTTTACTAATATTAATGCGTCATCATTTTCCTTAGGCAGCATTTGCTTTATCAGCCCTTTCAGTCTTTACACGCTGCTGCCTAGGCAAATCGTCCAACCTTATACTTCAATGTTCTTCTTACTGGATTCAACTGTGAAATGATTTCACCTAAATAAAATTTTATAATAAAACTAAATCCGTTTGCGTGATAATGTTCAAAATGCTAAGTAACATGGATAAAAAAAAAGGATAGTATTATAAAATGCAAATATTTTGGACATTCTACATATTGCATCAATATGCATTGATTAAATTATATGCAGCAAAGACTTCATGAAAGTTAACTATCTTCTTCGAGAATAACTTCGAGATTAACTTCGAGATTTATATTAACTAAGCTGGGTCCACATTCTTGTTAACTTGACCATATATAAATGTATTCATTTAAGCCTTTAAGAATAAAAATGACTGTTAAAACTTAACTGAAATCGAATGCATTGCGATTCCTTGACTTTTGCTTATGTACAATCATCATCACTGCAAAACTTAGATTTCGGAACATTTTTTTTAAAATATGATATTCATTATATATTGATAAAGTCAATATCACGCTGAAAATGTAGCAATGGTGTTTAACTTATTTATCACCAGCCACATGTAGCGAATATTTTGCATAGTTATGACTAACAGGTGTTTAACAAAGTTCCCATCAACTACACGTGGCGAATATAGTTTACAAAAGACTGATCAATTTGCAAATAAGGGAAATCTGCACGATCTTGGAATATTTATAATATGGCTAGAATCATGTTTCATTTCTGGAGAACAAAATTAAACATTTTGAGCTCATAGCACTTATTTTATTATCCTCTTTTATAATACCAAAATTCAAAGCGTAAATGAACGGTAAACAAAATTTCATTTAACACTATTAATTCATAACAGAACTGTGCAAAAATTGATTTTTTCTATATTTTAGAACTTGATTGTAAATACGCCTATATTTAGATTAAACAATGGTTAAATTAGACCACGTTCCTTGGAATTGAATGAATTATCCTGAAATTTTGTTTATTATATGGCGCCCATTATATTTTAAGAGGGGTGTGGACGTATACGGCTAAAAGATATTAAATGAAAAGCAAACATGCTTAGGATTAACCCTTAAATGCATGATTTTTTGTTTTGAATTTTAAAAAATCTTTTTTTATAGGAATGTAGTCATAGGTTACGTAAAAAATAAATAAAAAAATCCACGTAATAATATTGAATATTTATTTTGAAAAAAGTTATATGTAGAATTTTGGCAACATAAAGTATATCCCTCAAATCTGGCATATATCCAATAAAATTTTCAAACGCAACATCAAACATTGATAGATTACCTGACAACAGATGAGAAGTAATTTTTTTTCAATTAGATAAATCACTCCTTTATAGGTAACTCGAAAATAGAAAATATCTCTCCAAATAACACACTGAACTTTATCACCCACCACATTCAAATGTCAAAAAAAAAAATATATAACTTACTCGCCAAAAGTAATGTCAAGTTTTTTCTTTCACACATGATTTATTGTCTATGGTTATCAAAGTGCGTGCGTACTTGCGTTCGGAAACGCACACACTCAGGTTTTGTAATAAAATTAAGTGGAACTGGAATGTAGACAATTGGCAACAATATGCATTTAAGGGTTAACGAAACAATACAGAGTTTCACCATGAGATTCCTTAGAATTACCATTTATAAATACCTGGACACACATCATTAAGCGCGTGACATTTTTGTCAAAGTAGATTCACAAAAAAAAAATCTTTTTTCAAATGCTTTGTACTAGACTGGTTGCCATGACAAGAAAATTGATCGAAGGGGAAAAGAAGATGGTATCAAGAGTGGCATTAGGGTTATGCAAAGAAAAAAAACGGCAGATGAACCGACACGGAACATATCGAGAACTTATTGAAAGCGACACCAAATCTCAGTAACGTGCAATGTAACCTCTGATTTTATCACATTAAGGAATGCGAGAGCAGAAAATGCATAGGAGCCAACCTTTGAATTCTTAATGATTTTTCTAGATACAATGCAACTAGGGCTCGAATTCTCGGATTTGAAATTCTAAATACGGTAATTTTGGATGCCTCGAACAGGAAAAGTGTACTCCTTCGAAAGTAAAAGTGAATTACAATAAAACCAAATGCGGATTTCGAACGGCTCCAGAATTGTTCAAGAAAATGAAAAGTCCGAAAGTTTCTTGTAAATTTCAGTCCCTTTCCAAGTAAATTTCAGTCTCTTTAAATATAACTTTCTTCCTTCCAACTCTATTTGTAAGACCTCTTTATGTAGTAGAAGACTTCCAAATTTTTTCGACTTATAACGCCTGAATTTGAATCAACTAAATGTAAGCGCATATGATCCATCATCTCTAGGAGCTTTTAAGATCAAGTATCTTTAAAATTGAACTTGTGTAAAAAAATTTGTTCTGAGAATAAGAGTTTTCATCCTTCTACCGTACAAAAATGTTTCTTATACGGAGTAAAACTTGGAATTACGAGAAAATGTAAGGGGATAAGAAAGGATAACGTTCCGCTAAAAATAAAATATTTAGACTCCTTTGAAAGGACGTTGTCTTTATGAAACGGAATCACTTTAACATTCAATAATTTTATACATAGGCTCTCACTGAAACTTGATTTTCATATTGTGGAAGAAAAGTAGATAAATCAATTTGCCAGAAAATTAGCAATAAAATGACTTAGTCGTATAGAAATAACTATTTACAACGCCACAAACTTAAAACAAATAAAATAAATTTAAACTAATTTTAAATTTCCTGTTTATAAGATTTTAATTTTTGCGTTTATAAGATTTTAACTTTCGCCTTTATAAGATTCTCATAATTTGTTAGCTAAAATTACTGTCACACAGCTTTAAATTTTTAAAGTAATTTTCAAATCAACGCGCACACACACACAGAGGGAGAGAAGAAGGGAAAGAGAAAATCTCTGTCTCTGAATCTATGGACCACCACCTTTAATATTTTATTAAGTTAGAGTAGGAAGCACTGTTGGGGGGAAAACGCATCGTGCAATACAGAAACACGTAAGTTATTGATGTCTTCGTTTATACCATCAAAAATGTCAAAGCATTGACTTTTATCATAAAGAAAGTTGGTGAATTTAAGTAAGTTTTTAGCGATTTTAATGTTGTAATTTTTAAATATAAATCGCCGAATTAAATATTAAACCGAAGTTTTAAAACTCAATGTTAATAATAAATGACTAAAAGAAATATTTTTTTATTTCTTGGCTTTTTCGTTTTTTGTACTGATGACTACAGATGCTTTTTTTTTTATTTATATATTTTTTTCACTACGCCAATAAACGTTGATTAATATTGTTGTTTAATTTAATCTGCGTAGTGTTCGATTTATATAAATACAAGTGCTTTGTTTTGAAAGTAAGGTCGACGTAAGATTGCCTGAGCCCTGTGTTAGAGACTTAAAAGTTGCGCCTGCATTAAACCTAAAAGTTGCGCCCCGGTTATATTCCGTACAAGAATTCCTCCCCCCTACGCTTACCGACTAAGAAAATTCATTATTTTATTAGTGGGGAACACCCCACATACTAGAAACTTTGCGCCCGGGGCTACTGCCTGGATTCGCCTAAAGGACACGCCTGCCAATTGGAGGAGAGCTTCGTAACAAACTATCGCTTTCTGCTCTTTTCATTTCTAACCTATGTCCATATTGTCTAAATTTCAAAAATATCAATTATAACATTAGAATCACATCGAAAAAAAGGGATTACCTGTAAGCGTATGTGGGTTGAATAAACTCCATTTCTTTCTTTCTCATTTTCTTAGAAGTGATCGCAGATCATAGGATTATAAACTCATGTTTGTAAAAATTGCAACACCATGAAGGAATCATGTGATTGAGCTGAAACTTTCAGGAAATGCAAATTAGGGTATGCTATTCAAATGATTAGAATTTCAGAGTCATCACGCATGCGTGGGCTGAGCAGCGCCCTCTGAACTGCTGATGGATCCGTATAAATAGAGGGCTGTAGCGGGGCGTGTATGGCTATCTGCTAGTGGTAAACGTTACATGAGACGTCACTATGCCTCTACGACGAAAGAGGGCGACATTTCAGCAAGTTACGGAGTTTGAACGGGGACGAATGATCGGCCTTCGTGAAGGAGGGTTTTCTTATCGTGCAATAGCAGCTCGTATGGGGCGTAACAGCAGCACAGTGATGCGAGTGTGGAAGCAGTGGGTTCAAGAGAACCAGACAACTCAGAAATCCGGGAGTGGACGCCGAAAGGTGACGTCAGCACGGGATGATAGACACCTGGTCCGCATGGCGGTGACGGACCGTTTTGCTTCATCTGGACAGTTGGCAGAACGTTGGTGCACTGCTACAGGTGTATCATTGTGTGCTTCATCAATTCGTCGGCGTCTACTGCACCGTGGACTGCGTGCAAGAGTTCCTTTATACAGGATCCTCCTGACGCAAAACCATCGGCGCCTGCGGCTACAATGGGCTCATGGACATAGAGACTGGCGTGCTGATTGGCAACAAGTGGTGTTTTCTGATGAATCCCGCTTTAATTTGGGGTACAGTGATGGCCGCATCCGTGTTAGACGCTATACCGGTGAACGCCACCTTCCGGAGTGCGTTATCCAACGTCATAGTGGACGAACCCCCAGCGTTATGGTCTGGGGTTCGATTGCGTATCATGGACGATCTCAGCTGCTACGAATTGTGGGTAATCTTAACAGCAACCGGTACATCAATGAAGTTCTGGAGCCCGAAGTTGTTCCCTTCCTTCAAGGCATTCCCGGAGCTGTATTTCAACAGGACAATGCCCGCCCACATATTGCCAGGAATGTTCAAGACTTCTTTTCATCACAACAGATACAGCTTCTTCCTTGGCCTGCCTATTCGCCGGATATGTCGCCGATTGAACATGTGTGGGATTTCGTTGGTCGGCGTCTCGCTCGTGATCCTCGTCCCATAGCTACTACAGATGAATTTTGGGGTCGCATACAAGCAATCTGGAATGCTCTTCCTCAGGCACACATTCAACATCTGTTTGATTCCATGCCACGTCGTATAGCATCACTTATTGCAGCGCGTGGTGGCTTCACCAAATACTGATTTTCGACATGTAATATTGTTTTTTTTGCTTTGTAATTTTAATCGTTTATTTGTATCAACACAGGTCGTTTGTACATTAAATTTCATTCAATTCGGACGAGTCCTTCATGGTGTTGCAATTTTTACAAACATGAGTATATGTGAAAAGGGGCTGCTATTTTAGTATGCCACCTAAACCACAAAACATTCAAAACTACTTAGGCTTAATTCGAATTTAAATCTAGAAGATAACGAATGATGATGGATCGGGCAACTAAATCGCAAAGACAGAAGTATTTCCGATCGATTTTAAAAAAAAGTGCCAAATCAATTTGTACAGTATATTTAATAACGATAATGCCTAGGACGAAAAAGCGGAATGTCGAAATGTTTATTAAAATAAATATTCATTTATAACCCACTAAATGTCATTTTCAAATGCACACAGCTTCTGCTAGGGAATGAGAGATTTATGAAATACATTTCAGGTTTTCTCTGAAATTATCCACTACAAAAGTAATATAATGAGGATCTTTACCAATGCACAAATATTTACAAATATCTTTTCCTGAATAATGAAAAAGGTAAACAGGAAAAGCTATTTGCGCATTTTACTGCCCCCTGAACTTAAGGTGGAAGTGGGAAAAAATCATAAAGCCCCAGAATTGGGTAACAAAACAAATAAATTTTGTTTTTTAAAGGCTAATTGCCGCCCCCCGAATTGTGACGCCCGGAGACACCACCCCTTCCCCCTATCTACGCTACTGCTTATTTTGATAATTAGTTGAACCATGGTGATTCATAATGCAAGCAACAAAGTTCGATATACTTAGTGACTTATTAACACATACATAAATCCTAAGTACTTATAAAGGATTTTTTATGTCCCTGTACTTATTTAACTCAAAATATAAACAATAATAAACCTCAAAATCAAATTTGTTTTCCCGAAATGAAGCAGCACTTACAATCGGATAGAAAATCATTTTATTTTACTTTAACTTTATTCATTTTTATACTATTACTCATTATTTTATACTTTA
>QLNU02015360.1:107408103-107429252 GCA_006491805.2 Dysdera silvatica
GTCTCCGACCGAGTAAAAATTCGACACATACCTGTGATTTCCGGTTTCGCCGCTGAGCCTGTATGATTTTTGTACACTTTGATTGGTGAGATTGCAACCAGTTAGTATACGCCTGACCAACTTTCAGTCCTTTGTAGTTGCTACAACCTCTGCAGGCAGAGGACAAAATTTCGACGTCGATTACTTTGCCTGACTCAGCACCGATTACACTGCACACACCGATCTGCGAAGAAAAACCTCGACTCTTCCAGGTGCCATCGCCACTGACACATACACCACCATCTAATGTTGTCAATGACTTTTCTTCTACTGCTGCTTCTTTCATCACTGTTTCTGCAGTCATTGCAAGAGCATTTTTAATGCTCGTTAAGATTGGACGACAGCTAGAAACAGGAGTAGGCAAATCCATGATACCGCAAAATGTCTTCAAACTCGACAAACCCAAGCCAATGATACGCATAGCATAAACACTGCATCTGTTAATTTCTGGAATGTTATGCTTTACACCCAGCATTTTTGAATTGCGAAATGCTTCCTGAAGTACACATTTTTCCCAGCAAATACTGAATTTGGACGAAAGCCCTTGCTGACATTCCTCCCTAATTTTCATTTTACCACCATATACCTTACAGCATACAAAATTTTCAAGCGTGTTAACCAGCAAGTCCAAATCAAATATTCGATATCCATTAAATGCATTCTCACATTCAAAATTATTTGCTGGTTGACTGCAATTATCTAGTTTCATTTTTTTAGCAGAAGCACTACTATATTCAGCAGTGGATGTATCTTCAATACTGGCTTCTTTTGTCCCATAAAAACATCGCTTCCTCTTTCTCGGACGCATTCCCGACTTAGATTTCGCTTTAGCCATTAGTCAGGTAAATAATGAAAGGCAATCACCAGTAAAACTGAAGTAAATAATAACGTCAACCCAAAATAACTCACAACAAATAATGTTTGAAATAGGCAACAACTAGTAATTAACGAAATAGGCAATAACAAATAACTAACGAAATAAAATGGTAAAAGAATCAAACGTTTGAAAAATCAGAAACGTGTGATAAAGCGTGCGTCCGTGTTTGTTTACAACAGAAAGCGAGAGTGAACGACGGGTATGAAAGTTGTTCGCTTCGTTTTCGCTTACTTTGTACATGTATATTTGGATGTGATCCCCGTTGGATTATTGTTTCAAAAAAAAAGAAAGAAAAAAGAAAAATAATTATTAAAACAATGTGTTAAATTTGAAATTAGGGTATTTAAAGTTGAAACCACGGCGCATTGGTACATTTAAAACTTCAAATTATTCAAACAGGGTTTGCTATTTTTGCTATATCTCAGCTTCTGATTAAGTTAGAAGTTTACGGTTGGTCTTAAAATGCTCAGAAATATTCACACTTTTACATAAAAAAATAAAAATAAATTATTTTTTTTGAAGGTTTAAAACCTCCAAGTCCCCTTTAATTTTACATTCTAAAAATTCCATGAAACAACACCCTTAAACGTTGGAAAAAAATTCATCGTCAAGTAAAATAAATTTATTAAAAAAAATATCACTTTGCGGAGGCGCAGTCTGGTAACGCGTTCGCCAGGTACGCCGTTAACGCCGGTTCGACTCCCAACGGTGTAAAGAACGCTTTTTCAGTGATCTCATAAAGATCGCACTGCTCACCGCAGTCCGCGGTTTGATTCCCTAGGTCTTAAGAGGTTCGGATTCCTCCGAAAACAGTAGGTCTCGGCGCAGCATGACCACTGTAGTCTTTGAGCCGTAAAGCCACAAACAAACAAATATAAAAATTTCGTTTTTAATTTTATAAGAATGCACATAAGTTAAAAATAAGCCCCATGTACTCTGCGATTTTTCGTCACATTTGAAGGGGCACATTAACGTGGGGGAGGGGTTGCCGAAAAATCGTTGCGCCCAGGGTGTTTCGTACCCTAAACCCGGACTTGTCTTTAGGTAGGGGCTGTGGAGGAAAGGGAGCTTGTATTGAGAAAAACAAAAGCTCAAACTTATGCAAAAGTAATTTTTCGTTTATCGAGACGAAAATAAAGAGTTCAAAAATAATCAAAATATTGAATTTGACAACTTCCACCCCACCCCATGAAATGGTAAAATTTAGAGATGTTGGTGTTAAAGCAAAACCTAAAATATAATTGACCAAGCACATTGTAAAGACAGATGAACAAAGGTCAACTGAAATTGACCTAGACACCAAAAAAGATAGCAACGAAAACCGCAGAAACGTCCTCATACAAGATGGATGAAGAAGTTGTGAAGTAGGTTAGGGTAATATACAAAAACAAGCTTCTCAATATAAATACATATTGCACCACCGCTTCAGAAGTGACACAAGTCAAAATCTGTCAGTTTGCGTTTTGAGTAAATTTTAAATTACAGAACGCCGAAAAAACGGTGGTGAAACAACCTTACGTTTTTCACGGAAACTATTGATAGGTTAAATATGACGTTTTTTCTGAAGACAGGTATGACGTTATTTACTTTAATGGCGTTTTCAGCTGGAAGTCGGAAATCTTTGAGCTGTGTAACTTCTGAAGACGTGGGTACGATACGAAGATTTGGTGAGATTGTGTCATCCAATTGTTGACGGATTGTGTCATCCAATTGTTGACTAATGGTGATTGATTGCATTGATGACGACTAGCTTAAGTTAAATAAGTAAATTAAGGTTTTACGTACGTTTTTCGCATGATTATGTTTACATGTGATTGCTTGACTTTATAAGCAGACCACTTATATTTTTAAGCAAACGTTTATGGCTCATATACAGTTGCTTATAAGATCATCTACGACGCGAGCGTGATTGCTTAGAAGGCTTTCTTACGAATTTGAATTTCCTCATCCTCTTTTTGATCATACAAAAGTCACTGGCTTTGTTACGTTGTATTTTTTTAATTTTGACCAATACGAAGAACTCTCTCATAAGGTATCGACTCACATTTTTTTTACCATATTCATTCTTAACTTTTCAACGAAAAGTGCCGTTGTTGGTTTGTTTATATATATGCATATATAGATTAGATCGGAAAGTTAATTCATGTTTTATATAACATATACAAAAGTTGTGAAGATAATTGATGCCACAGTAGTACGTGGAATACCCCTCACACATATGCACCAGGCTCTGTAGTGGTGCATTGGTAATGTGTTCAACTAACGTATCGTTAATCCGGGTTCGACTCCAAACGGTTCCAAAACAAAACACTTACTGACTAAAGGTTCACTGTTTTCCGGCTATTGGCCTCAAGAGTTTTAGGGTATTGGTCTCTAGGCCTCAAGGGTTTCGAATTTCTCGGCAAAATATAGATCAACTGCTTTCGGTTGCATAGTGGTAAGCGTTTATCTATCGTGTTATCAACCAGGGTTCACCTTCCAATAGTGTAGCTCAGCGTTTCTTCAACTGTGGTCCGCAGGACCGTATTAGAGGGTCCGCGAGATCCTCCCAGTGCCCCACAAAAGTTCGGAAAAGTACTAAGACACGAGCATTTACTCTTTAATGCTAAAAATAAATTATGAGGGGACGAAAAATTCCTTCCTTAAATGGTGAAAATCAGTGATGAAACACTAGAAATAAATATGTATGATGCAAATTCCGGGCTTTAAACTTTGAGTTAATTCTTGGGGGTCCGCGAGGGCGAGTGATCTTTGGAGGAGGGCCCGCCGTCTAGGAAATTTAAAGAACCGCTGATGTAGCGGAACCCTTGCCTTTTTTTCTGCCCAACGTAGTCCGGCGTCCGATTTCCTCGGCAGCAGTGATTGGGGGTTCCTCAGGAAACGGTAAATCCCGGCCTAATACTCCTTTTGCTGTCTTTTTTGTGTCGCAAAACTACAAATTAACATACATATACACCTTGGTCAGTTCATGGTGGCAGTATGTCCTAACCACTCTCGTTACACTCTTATATGAATTTGAGTTTTATTATGAAATTCTGCGCCTTGCGATGAATCTTTAGAATTGCGTTTAAGTTTTTAATAGGTAAGTATTCAAGTCTATATCATATACACATTTGCTCTTAATGCTAAATAATTAAAAGTGTATTTCCACATAAATGAATAAATAAATCATCACATCGGATAACTCTATGGTCATATCGAATATAAATAAAAATTACATTTAAAATATAATGAAGTGAAATGTACGAGAAAATTTTTTCATTTCTTTTCTTCACCGCTCTTGTCGTTTCATTTTGTCGTTTTCCTTCTGTTAACGATTTCTACTTCTGAATGCCGGACCCCAACCCGCCCAATCTCTTATCCATGAGCGACGAAGCAAATTGATCTTGTTATATTGGTAAAAAATTAGTAGAAAAAAAAAAAGTCCCCAAAAAGCAATAGCTCGGACGCTGAATAGAAACCGAACTGACAAACAGAGCCTTTGATGCCACATGATCTATCATAAGTGACAGTGCTTTTCAGTTCCATAAGTCATTTGTTACAATAAGATTCGCAGCATGATGTTGTGCTGCGTACCAAAAAAGAAGTTACAGCTCCTAAAATCGATTCAGGGCAACAGAGAGTGTATTTGAAGTATATCTGTGCTCATATAAACTCGTAATAAACTTGATAGTTCTTTCGACTTCTGTAAAATCGTTTAAAGTTGCAGTAATTTTTTTTTTATTTTAATCAGTACATTTACTTTAAAATTTACTTCCCTTTTTTCTCTCTGTCTGTGTTTTACGGCTAAAGGGCAACAAGGGTCGAGCTGCACTGGAATCTAGAGTTTTCCAAGGACCTCGAACGTATCTTAAAGCCTAGGGCAATATTTCACAAAGTGTGTTTTACGGAACCCTGGTATATCGCAACGGCCCTCTTGGGGTTCCGTGAAGCAGTTGGAGAAACTTCACTGAAATTTTCAAGCCAATCTATAAAATAATGCTATATAATTAGATGGGGTGCAAAGCACCCCACGCGCGTGCTCGCGTTCCTCTAACCGGCGCGCCTTCTCTCGGGTTAAATAACATTTAGAGAGGGGTTCCTAGGCATGTGGTTAAAAGGGTTGCGCAGAATAAAAAGGTTGAGCACCTCTGGCCTAGGAAATGAACCCCCGGATTACAGTAAGCATTTAGCCGGTAAGCATTCTTTTTTTTATGGGGTTGGGGGGGCACGGTTAATAATTGAACCCGGGTTATAGACACGTCAGGCTTTGAGAACCGCTGATGGGAAGTATTCAAATCTAGATGTGCTTTTTACCACAACGTTCAACTTTTTTCTTCCTTGTTATGGGGAAAGTATTATAATTAACGGTATTTTTCTCTTATTTTATAAGCAGTCGTGTCCCAGGGACATTCCGTCCTGTGCCCGTCTGGCAGGCTTGCGACGTATTTGCTATCCACGGTATAGTAAAGTGAACTCTAGACCCGCGCCTCTGCCCTTGAAATACATAATCCGCCACTGTCCGCGACGTGCACATTTTCCGATATTTTAAACAAAACTAAAATTGAAAGTCATTTAATTTACCAAGTTCATTGGTGGTACTGAGTTGTTAATGACCTCCTCCTCCCGCCCATCCCTTTTGAAGTAGGTTCATGCTGCTTCTGAGTTTGCCATAGGCTATTTCCTTCCATTTGGAAACTGATGATCGCTATTTCATTTTTTAAAGAAAATTTCATATGATTAATTTTTGCCTCATTAATTGTAAAATAATAGATATTTTTTTTTTTCTCAAAGTACTTACTATAAGTTTTGTGGAAAATGAACAACGACGAACTTTTTCAACATTTTCATACATTAAATAGAATTCAGCTTAACAGTAGAAATCAGTAAAAATCTCTACCATGTTCAACATGAACCGAACCTAGGTTCAGCTGGCCCAAAGGCTATGATTCTAACCACTGCACGGAACATTTCTTCATCATAACCCGGCTAAACGACCAGATTCCGTGGGCACCCATACGAGTACTTCTAGGCCGAGTAGTGCACCAGCTACACCCCTTCCTCAAAGCCGTCGTGAGAATTTTAGGTGGAATGTACAAGATAGCAAAACGCTACAAAAATAATTGATATTGCTTGACAATTAGTAATGAGCTAAAAAGTACCTTATTTTAAAATGTGACTGTAAAACTTTTGAAAGTAAATGCATAGCAGTTTCGGGAAAATACAATTTTTAAACGGCTAGGGGGGATCTCGAGCCCTCCCCCCACTGCCCCCCCTCATATGGGCACCCATGCCAGATTTCCGTCTTTGACACATCATCTCAATTCATGCCAGCTAATTTTTACACCCAGAGGCTTAAGGAATTTTCCCCATCATGGAATAGAACAACTAATAGATCAATTCCCTAATTTTATACAATTAAGTTCTTTATCACGAGCACAGAAACTAACAATTTAAACTCTTTATTCGTCTACACGTTAACCATGCTAGATCTCAATAAGAATTTCATGCTGAAACTTGTATTTAAAGGTGTACGTGCCAGTTATTTCCGTTTAAAAGCATGTTTATTCTGAAATACACATACAGCGAATTTTTTGAATAATGTCTGTTTGGATTTTTATGGCGCAAGAGCATCTGGGCTATACTGCGCCAAACATGGTAAAATCAAAGACTGTAGTAAAAACCAGTACTTTTTAAAAATTTAAAAACATGCGTATGCGTATGGTCAGCATGGTCATTTAAAATGTTAGTGTGTGATAAGAGTACGAACAAGGTTGAATAATGAACATTCAGACGATCTTTATTGGCGAGTTTCAATAGATATTGAACCCGCTATTGCTTTTGGTTTTTCTGTCTGTCTATACGCAATAAAAAGGACAAGGCAAAGGTCTTCCGTAAATGCAATAATGATGGCTATTGTTAACGTTGAAAACCTAGGATTAGAGAGTTGCGAATTAATGTTAATTGAAACCCGCTAAATTTAAATATCGACCTTAGACGATTTTCTTTCACTTGCTTGGGAGATTTCAGGTATTAAGTAAGCACCTTAGGAGGGGGGTTGCCGTTGTACTTATTTTCCTATGTTAGCCAATGTTAATTTTTGCTTACCGGGGGGTGGGGGGGTTGGGGGAGAGGGTGAAATATCCAAAAAATTGCTTACGGAACACTTGAACTTTCCCCTTGTTAGAAATCTATTTTTGGGTGCGAATATTTTTTCGGTCGCCCGTGTTTTTAGACGGCACCAAGAGAGCAAGGGTCATGCTGGGCCAAGGCATGCAGTTTTACGAGGAATCCGAACCTCTGATACCAAGGCAACCACACCCCGAACTACGGTGGGCAAAGAAACCACACGGGTTCCACGATACGATTTGGAATCGAACCCAAGTTAACGTCACGGTAAATGAACACGTGACTTCTACGCCACCGTGGGGAAACTGGGATTACATTTTCCCCGAGGAATTCAAACTTCTTAAAGCTTAGGGAACCAACCTCCGGACTACAATGTGCAGTTTGTCGGTAAGTTTTTCCTTTGTACTATTGGATGTCGAACCCGGATTAATGGCTCGCTAGGTTAACGCGTTACCACTGTGTATCTATTGAAGGACATCATATCAGACATCTCAGTTCCTAGATTTCAATCCAATTGAGCATTTTTAAAATGAATGCGACACTGGACGCGTGAATTTACTACTATCGAATCGAAGGGAATTGAAAGACCTAATTCAATAATTGTGGATCAGAATCTCAGAAGAACGTTATAGGAAACCCCGGCAACTTTACACAACAGCGAAATGCTACTGCTTTGAGAGCCAAGTAAGCTCCATGAAAGTTTTATGTAAATGGTACTAATAAATTGGTCACACTCAGTGTATAATATCCACATATGTTTTACACAGACCAAAATTTATACATATACACTTTTATATACAGGTGAATTATTAATTTGATTGTGCTAAGATTTTGACCTATTATATACGGAGCAGTTTGTCATAAAATAGTAAGAAACGAAAATTGACAAATTATACAAAATTATGTTAAAATATATATTTTTAAGTAATATAAACTTCATAATATAGTACAATCATACATATAAAATACAATTGCAATCAAATTTAATATATTATAGAAATTTGTTTATATTTTTGTAGGTGTTGCCTGGACTGTTTTTAGGCAGCTTCCGAGATGGCAAAGACAGGGACCAACTGGATGCTAACAACATTACGCACATCATATCCATCCACGACAATGCTAGAAAAGTAGTCGAGGTGAGAAATTACAATTCATATCTCTGTAAGCTTTTCATCACCGCACACATCAGTAGGGGATAGATAGTACACGTTCTGTTAAAAAGTACGTCATGAAATTTATACAGATTTATAATATTAGATATATTAAACGATGTAAAGTCTATAAGAGAATTAAAGTAAATGCTTCAAAATATGCTAATTTTATACATTCCGCTTACTTAAATCATTGTCGTGCGAAATAATGAACGTTTTTAAAGAAAGGGAAGAAATTGTTTATAATAAAATTGAAAATTACCTCATTATTTGAGGTGTTGAGAGCTGTGTAAGCCAGTAAACGTAAAATCGAGTGATATTACGCCTTATGATTAATTTGCAGTCTATCCATTCTTGAAACATAAGCTATGTATTCAACATATGTAACTTTGATAACTTCTGTATTCCTTGGTGTTGACATTTTAACGATAAGCACTGTATTTGGTATATAACTAAGACTGAACTTAAAGAAGTTTGGGACTATTATAACATATTTCAAGGAGTAAATTACGAGTGATTTCATGTAGATAATATTTAGCTTCTTTGTGGCAAAATGATGATTGAGTGCTTACAAAAAAGTTTTGGGTTAGGGATTTTGAGTAGCTAAATTGACGAAATCAGTTGAGTTTCCTTTAATAGGAAAATAATTCTAAAAGTTCGAAGATTAACAACTGCCAGTATATTTGTCGCATGAGAAAGTAGATGGATTTGCTTCAAAGAGTTCCCATTTGAAATGAACGATCACGTATTGTGCGTTCGCGCAGACCTGACGCCTGATACCGTTAGCAGACGGGTTAGTCCATTGCAGTTTAGGGAAGGGCGTCTTGCCGAAACTGGTTTTTCGCGCGGGAAAAACCAGTTCCTCCAAGACGGCCTTCCCTAAACTGCAATGGACTAACCCGTCTGCTAACGGTATTACACACCAACTGAGCGAATACATCACTGTGCATTCGCGCTCAGTTGGTACGTTGTGAGACTTGTATAGCTGTTAGGGACAATCTTTATTATAACTTGGAAACACATTTTTGGATTTCTATGCTCTTTCATAAGTGTGATATAAAAAAAAAGAGTAAATAACATTATGCTTTATTTTAAGGATTTGCTTTACAAAAATATGTATGTATGAAATAAGCATATCTAATTTTATTAAAATCATCTTTAAGTTGTTTGAAAAATCCCTAATTTTGTGTCGGCCCATTTAATTTTGGACTCCAGTGTATATTATATGGAGTTTTATAAAAGACAGTAAATTTAAAAAATAAGTGCCATGTTTCTTAATTAACATCCACGTATCAATATTTTGTTCCACAAATTCTTGTTAAGGCTGTTCCTAAGTTGCTGAAATTGGTAATATGTTATGATTGCGATTTATTTCACATAAAGGATTCGATCGACCTTAGTTACTAGACCTCGTCTTGATATACCACTTCGAAGATAATTATTTATATCTAAATCCTATAAATAGGCATTATGGGTGGAAATCTATTTTCAGTACGCAAATAGTCTCTCCAGCTTAAAAACAGATTTTCTTAATCGTGTTATATGGTAATTTGGAAATCATGCTTATATACTTGTGATGCTTATAGCGACCCATCACACAGTCTGAAAATTACTTTCCCAAAATCATAATTAATTTTCATTATTTATCATTTAATAACCATATGTGGGCTTGAACTGGTAAGCGTTTTTATGGCAAAGCAGCTGGTTACCATCCAACGGTTGGGTAATTGGATATTTAATGCAAATGACGTCATATTCCAAAATCGTCGATTTCTCTTTTTCTGCTCCAATTTAACGCTTGATAGTGGCGTATTTGCTTAACGACGCTTATTAAGTTTCGTGTATGGCAAAGCCTTTCGCTCTAAATTAAGCTTATGTACCGGAAAAGCAGCAATAAAACGGATGTGTTTGTTTTGGGAAATATCATCATTATGCTAGCTTAATTATTGAAAAGATTATTCGGAAATCATCATGATTAAAATCTGTTAACAAAGCTTTTAAATGAATTTTATACTTTAATCGAAGCAGGTGATTAAAATTTAATTTCAGTATACGTATATACAGGGTGCGCCAAAAGTTCATAAAAACTTTAAAAAATCGTAAAAAAAGAACAATTAATGATAAAGAGGTGCGATTTGAAGAAAGGGTTTCTAAAAAAATCAGATTTTTTAGTAGCCAAAAAAAAAGTTCGAAAGTCCCCTATGGGTGCCTCTGATGCGCAATATATTTAACAGAAGTTTGCAAATTAGGCTTGCAATAAAATACATGGATACACGTGGAATTTAATTCGATTCTAACAGTACTGTATAATTGGAGAACTTTATCGTTATCAGATCAAGCATTGCTGGTGAAGCTCTTACCTGAACGGTGAATTAGGAACCAACTGCGTTGCAAAATTTTCTCACAGCGAAGCAACTGAAGACTGGAAATGGCCCCATATCATATATTGGAATACTGAAGCTTGATAACGGTTTGAAGAAACTGGCCGTTTGGAGTATCGGCCACGAAGTGGAAGACCCTCGTTGGGCGGAAGGCCGCGTCACTGCCGTGGAAACCTTTGTAGAGGGTATAGCGGCGGAATTGTCCACAGGGAGTAGCAGTGCTCGTGAAGCTGGAGAGATATTGGGTATACCTGAGTCATCGATTCGACATATCCTACACGGGATATTGCATAGGTATCCCTACAAATTGCAGTCACTGCACCAATTATTACCAGCAGATGCAGCTACGAGGGAATCATTTGCCAACTAGGCTCTGGCAAAAATGGAACGAGAACTTCAGTGGTTGTTTCATTTATTCTGGACGGATGAGGCCCACTTTGTACTACAAGGGGTTGTCAACACTCACAACACTCGCTTATGGGCGACGTCGAATCCCCGTCAGTACACGACGCAGCCACTGTATTCACCCCATGTGATAGTCTGGTGTAGCTTCACATCGTCTTTCACTATCGGGCCTTTCTTCTTTGAAGAATGTTGTCTGATATCTGGCTGCGCATGGTGACTGCTGATCGTTATCTCACTCTTTTGCGTGAGAAAGTCATACCCGCATTGCACGAAAGAGGTGTGTTGTCCGCAGTTAGCTTCATGCGGGATGGCGCACCATCCCACTATGCCAGTCCGGTGAGAAGATTCTTTTTGGATACCTTTGGTGAAGACAGAGTTATCAGTCGAGGGTGAAAGGCTACATGGCCCCCGCGGTCACCCGACCTCATTCCTGTTGATTTCTGGCTATTGGGGTATTTAAAATCGCTTGTTTTATTTTACCGTTCTCCACCTTCCACATTGCCCCAACTCAAAGATGCAATTCGTCGTGCCGTTTCTGATATCCATACCGATGTGCTCTACGCAGCTATCACTGACGTTGTGAGTCGCATTAATTCTGTCATGGAATGCTC
The DNA here is from genome assembly GCA_006491805.2 of Dysdera silvatica. Taxonomy (NCBI): domain Eukaryota; kingdom Metazoa; phylum Arthropoda; class Arachnida; order Araneae; family Dysderidae; genus Dysdera; species Dysdera silvatica. The sequence goes on from QLNU02015360.1 coordinate 107,419,676, forward strand.
CGGAGGTCATATTGAACAATTGTCGCAATAAAAAATCGATGTAACGCACAGTTGTCCTATTCAGTGTCTTTCGGAGTTGCCAGCTCCACCTACAGGTGATTTTTGAACTAGAAAAATTTTTTGCTACTAAAAAAAATCCGACTTTTCTAGAAAATCCTTTCGTGCAAACTGTGCCTCTTTATCATTATTTGTTCCTTTTTAATGATTTTTTAAAGTTTTTACGAACTTTTCGCGCACCTTGTATAATAGTTATTAATAATATTTCATAGATGGCGCACAGAACCATATAATGCTAAGTGGGTACTTCGTTTTTTAATTTTAAAAGTATAACCAAATAATAGTACAAGCGAAATACACCGTGAAAACAATTTAGATGAAAATTCACAGATAATCATGGTTGTCGTTAAAATGAGTTAATTTTTTGGGCGAAAAAATGGTTCTGTATCATCAGAACAAATCACTGTTCGAAATACTAAATATATACTAATAGAAAGATGGCATTTTGTTTTAATGAGGGCGGACAATTTTCCCGTCGAAACAATTGTTAACAACTCGTTTAGCTGTGACTGTGACTCTCTGCCAATTTTCGTCTAAAGCACAACAAAACGTTTAAACGTATTCAAGAGAGGGAATAATTCTTTTAAATTCAAAATGGGATAAATTGAAAAATCTAAAATCAAAGGAAATTCCACAAAACAATCAATCAAATGCGTCAGGACGTAGAACACCAAAAGAAGAACAGTGATAATTGTTATCATATTTTCATGTTAATTCTTTATTACTTAAATTAAAATTCAAAATATTAGATTATTTGATGAGTATTATAACCATCCAGTGCTGAAAGGGGTCTCCACTGTCAAGAACTTTGGCGCAGGCGTTTAAAAATTGTGTTTTGACTGGTTAAAGTGAAAAACAAACAAACCTGGCTTTTTTTTTTTCACCTAGCTTTAATAGAAAGAAGCGCTCAGCTCCCAAAGAAATTCTTTCAAAATTAAAATAGCTGTGTATTAAACTTTAAAGCTCCTTTTTAACCAAGCCTTTCTTTTAAAATATTCTTTTTTTTTATGCATAGTGAAATTGTGTTAAAAAATTACGCTCGATGTATGCGTCTGTATATTGTACGATGTATGCGATCTTTTCTTTGGCATATTTGCAAGAAATAAAATATTAAAAAGAAGATCTGCTGCATATTTGTTATTAAATACTGTAAACCTGATATTAAATACTTTAAATATGGTATTAAATACTGTAAATCTGGTACTAAATACTTTAAATATGGTATTAAATGCTGTAAATCTGGTACTAAATACTGTAAATCGGGTACTAAATACCGTAAATCTGGTATTAAATACTGTAAATCGAGTAATATAGCGTCGTTTCTATACCGCATTCGATACGATATTTTTTATCGATACCAAAACCCATCAAAATATCGATACCATGATACTGTCGAATATAAAGTATCGATATTCACAGTATCGGTGAGTACTGAATAAGAATTCATTGTTCAGAAGTTGTCATATATAAAATAACAAGTATTTAATAATCATACAAATATAATTAAATAATAGGTATAATGGTGACATACTGTACTAATTAAATAGAAGTGAAAATTACACATTCTTTATTGGTGCAGTTAATTTATAAAAATTACCGCTTAGCAAAATAGATTTTTCTCATTATAAAGATATCATCCCGGATTTTGATATTTGGGGCATATACATTATTCCTAGCCGAATGAAAATGGGGGGTCTAAAGGGGCTACAGCTCAGGGTCCCAGATAGTTCAGGCGGCCCCACTTCAGTTGTCATATCAAGTTCCCGCCACTTTGGAAAAGGGGCTTGTGGTTTAAAAAAATAATCCAAAAAATTACATAATATCTTTATGTAGTGGAATTTCACAATTCTGTGAGTTTATCAAAAGTGCGAATGTACTCGGTGCACAAAACACAAGCAGGAAAAAAAAAAGAGACATTACTTGCCAAGACATTGAATATATGTGTATAGTAATGATTTGATTTATATTTTCCCAAATTTGTTTACAGCCCTAAAACTATATTTGTTAATATTAATAACCAATTGCTAAGTGACAGACTAACTACTCGCTGAAGTCCGGGGACCGAACTGGTCTCCGGACTACAGAGAGTAGTTAGTCTGTAAGGCCATAAGAGGCACTGTTTCCTTGGAAAATGTAGGTCCCGACGCAGTAAAATCTGCGTCCTAAATTTACAAACAATAAGATTATATATATCAAGTCGTGTAACAATTTCAGAATTCAGCGTAAAAGATAATTCTGGTAAAATTGTTTCCATCACGAGTAAAGAAATTGTTGAATGAATAGTTCTAGCGATAAAAAAGAACCTAGAATGTAAAAATAAGTAAGTCACAATGCTAAACGGAGAATCCTCCTTTTCAAATCCGACAGTCTATTTTTCCGAACCATCTTGAAGTCTAGTTTCCGTTGGATAATCGAAATCTTGCTAAACTCCAACCCTCGCATTTTATATTCAGCTATTTAGTAGTAGTTTGATGTGAACTGCAAATCTTTTAGCCTTCTGGTTGCAACAGAATGAAGGGACTTCCTCTTTGACTCTCAAAATCTTTCTTTAGAGCCTGAAATTTTCTTAGGAAGAGTTATTTCCTTTGAGGTCCAAAGCGATCGAAGAATTTAAAAAGGATTCCTAAATTCTCTTTCATTTATTTATTTTGCAAGATAAATCTGTATGAACTTCTGAACCGTTGGGAAGTATGGAAACAAATTCCAACATATTCTGTTTTTAAAATACTCAGAAAAAATTGCAAAATTACTTGATTTTTTGCCAATAATACTCTAGTTTAATTTCTGCATTTTGTTATAAACTTTCTTTTTTTGGAAATAACTACACTTTCTCTTTTTGGCTTTTTCAGTTTAAGTGCTATATTGATTTCTAATGCAGTTATTTTAGTTGATGGTTTCCTAAGTGGAAAGTCCCTCTCTCTCTCTCTCTCTCTCTCTCTCTCTCTATATATATATAGCAATGCGATTAGATATATTTTGTAGCATTCGTCAGGAGGATTATGCATGTGAATATTGTTTTACTAATTATTAATCCATATATGCTGTTATAAGCATTTATTAATTTGAAATGTTTGTGACTAATAAAATTGTATTTAATTACATTAAAATTAATTATTAGAAAAACAAGGGTTGGCATTAATCAATTTTAAATTAGTGTAGCTTACTTTTACTTGAATTTTGTTTCTACCTCTAGCAGTATTACTATATTATGTTTTACAGCTTTCAGCTAATGTCAAATGCATGGTTTTCAACTCACAAGGGAAGGGCCCGAGCTGGACGACGCCAATTTTAATGGGAGTGGTCTCATTTGAAAGCTGTCAAAAAATTGTTAGACATATATTGGAGCGTTTTTCAGCATACGCCTTAATACAGATGTCAGGGGCCAAAGAAGGGCAAAATTTGGGGCATTTTTGAAGATTTCAAACGGCTGTATCCCGATTAAAATTTAGAGCTAAAGATTAAGTTTTGATGCATTGTATGCATCTTTCAAATATATCGAATACATGTTTCAGAACTTTTCGGATAAAACATTATTGAATCTAATTTTTCAATTCTGAACATCGCCTCTATTATTGATATCCATTAAAAGACTTATTAGCAATTCGGCGAAATCATTGGCGATATTTCCAGAAAGATGTTGAAAACCTGCTTGCTCTTATCATTATCTCACCTGAACCGTAGTGAGTAGAGAGAGTTACATTTTACGGAAAACTCAGTGACTAACATTTGCATTTTTTCTGCATATTCTTGCAGTAAAATTTAACATGTATTATTTGATCAGAATAAAAAATTATCCGATTTTTTTTTATATTTTTGAGAAATCTGTTTTTGTTTTTGTAAGTAACAAATATTCACTTTCGCTAACGTTCTTTGCAACTAAAGTCATAATAATTGTCAAGACGTTATAATTTCCTACACAAGTTTTCTGTAACTTAATATCAATCTGAATAAAACGTATAAACGTAGTTCATATCGTTCAAACACACATATACATTACTCATATACAACATGCTCATCCTATAATATAACAACATAAAAAAAATGAAAATTATTTTTGGAGAACAATGCAATCCTTTTACTATTCCAAAAAAACCCCGAGCGATACATGATGAAGAAAGTAGTACACTCTAACGCAGTGACGCACCCACCGGGGGGGGGAAGAGGGATGGGGCCCAGAATCTAAGGGCCAGGGCTTGGGCTGACCAAACGGAAAAATTATTTTGATTTTGCTCTTGAAAAAAAAAAAAAAAATGTGCAGAATACAACTGCCTTACTAAATTAATATAACAGTTGAAACAAATTTTCGGAGAATTTTTCGGTGTTAACCCCCCCTCCCGCACACATACATACACCTTTGAAAAAATTCTGTGTGCCACTACCCCCCCTCCACTTCAGAAAATCCTGGGTGGCCCATTTTTCTGACGCAAGGTAGTTTTTGGGTCACTACAAATGCAAGTTATTGAACGAAGATTTTACTCTTCGTATGAAAAGACATTAAATGATTATAAACAATAAATTCACGATATTTCCCATGAGCAGTAAGATCTTCGATCATTAATTTGTATCCTTAATGTGTGAATTTACATTTCAACCTCCTTTTATATGTTTCATGCATATTCAATAATACAAACGCAAACAGCCAGCTTTCTAGAAAGATCGCCATTGATTTCACCAAACTGCCAAGAAGTCTTTCGATAAATAGCAGTAATAGAGGCGATATCCAAAATTACAAAATAACATTTAATAATGTTTTATTCGAAAAATCCTGAAACAAGAATTCAATGTACTTGAAAGATGCATATAATGCATCAAAACTTAATTTTTAGCTCTAAATTTTAACCGAGATACAGCCGTTTGAAATCTTCGAAAATTCCCCTAATTTTGCCATTCTTTGGCCCCTGCCAACTATATTAAGGCCCATGCTGAAAAATGCTCGAATACGTGCATAGCAATTTTTGAGAGCTGTCAAATGAGACTAGACCACTGTCATTAAAATCGACATCGTCCAGCTCGGGCCCTTCCCTTGTCAGTGTGATATAACAACATTACATCTGTTTCGAATGCATTGTTTTTCAACTCAATGTAATATAATAATATTATATCAGTGTCAAATTTATGATTTATAAATATAAATTGTACACTTTTTTATACACATTCTATAAATCATCTCAGTACACCATGGTTAAAGATAGCATTTAGCTATCTGTAAAGCCCATGTGCTGTCTTACAACAGAATGCTTTATTTGTGTAAACATCATCCAAGTATTAGAACAATATATGTACATTATAACTCAACATTCAACAAGTGTGATGACATCTTGACTTCCTTCAAAACTAATAATGTTGTTTCCATTTATCAAATATACAGGCATTTCAATCCAAAGTCTGACCAACTGTATTTATATTTTGCAGCAAATAATTGCATCTGGTAGTTTTAGGTTTAAGATTATTCCCAACACGTGCATTATAATTACTCACGGGGTAACATAACCTTACAATTTTAACAAATTTGTTATAGATTCCATAATTTTCTACTTAGGATTTTGTCTATTTATTTACAGGATTTGGATTTCAGCCGGTAAAGATTTGATTCAATTGATATTTTGTATTATCTACATAAAAGCTTAAACTTGTTGAAATTCATCTCATTCGACATTAAACGTGTTTTCTTCGATCAATTTCTGGAAACTTGCCTACAAAAATAAGATTTCATCGGAGGAAAACAGATTTTTTTAGGAAAAGTAAAAAATCAAAGAGAAAAAGTGTATGTTGTAGGAAACACAAGATATATCTCAGTCTGGGACCATAAATATTTTTCTCTCTCTCCATTGCATTTTTACTTTAGCATGGGCCGAGATTTGTCTATTTGAGATGGTGGCAGATAGCCATGTCTTGTCACACTGGAATTTGAACCTTACAGCAAAGAAGATGAGGTTGCTCTTTCTTTCCAGATAATACAAGAAACACCCCATTAAAATACCAGTCACAGACATATTTTTTCAGTTTCAGTTAGTTAAATTTCAAGATAAAATGATTTTGTTGACTGATACGGTTATTTTCTATAAAGTTTGGTAATAAAAGGGTTGATAAATTAATTAATGAAAGATCAATATGTCAAGTCTGAAAATTTGTTAACTTAAAGATAATAGTGACTTAAATATTCCTTCAATAAAGTGAAATTATCTAGAAAATTCGTTCGTGGTTTTATTGATAACATCAATTTGAAAATTATTGTTTCAATAATAATAAGGGTTATTTTAAAAACTATGCATAGTATAGGCGTAAAATTATTAGTTTCATGCGTAGAAGTTCCATAAGATTTTTTTTGGTTGGCCTCCAAATGCAAGGAATTATTGTTTCGGCTGAGTTCCGCTAGTTATTCCAAACATAAATCTTTAAGTTGTTTTCCATTTCAGTATCGTCTTCTTAAGCTCCATGTCTTTTATTCATAAGAAAGACGTAAAATACATTATTTAAAGGGATTTTTCCTCGAAAGCGCGATGTGTAATTTCCTTTTTAGGATAAAACTTTATTTTTCGGATGCGATTCAATTAAATTCATCTCTTGTTGAATCTTTTGCATCACCTTCTACCGATACAAATTTGCTAAGACAAGTTTACGAATCTCTAACTTTAAGCTTAACGTTTTCACAACTTTTACCTTTGTTTTTACGTGCAGTGTGTTGTACCGTCACAAGGAGAATGTCAGAATTCTCCTCCATATGGTGACATGTTAATGGACAAAGACGTGAAACTTGGACACGGCTCATAAAGGGCCTTTGTAAAACTAAGGGTACGAAATCCCTGGAAGATTACCAAGACGGTCCGGCATAGACGGAAGGCAGATGTCACCCCCTCAAGTCATTCTTAATGTGAGGCTTCCCTTTCTATGTGTGATTCTACTACCTTTTCTTGGCGTTATTGACTGAACTGTGCGGACGATGTCACACGTCTACAAGACATCAGAAACAGACGCGGACGTGCGAGGGAGTTGGACCGAGTGAGACACGGTGATGTACAATGCTCTAACACCCAGGCGTCAAACTCAAAGAGACTATGATGTTTCTTTGCATTAGAATAAACAATAAACTATGAGAGCCTATCTTGTCCATATATATAGCTGCAAATACAGAAAAAATATTAAACACATCTCTTCATGAACATTTTCACAGGATTCTTCGTGGACAGAACTAAACACAAAATATATAAGGTTCCACATCAAGTGATACTACAGAAGACGCAGATAATGAGAACGATGTTCTTATAAACTAGTACCTAGTACGCATATATATATATATATATATAAAAGTTTTCCTCGCCCATTCTTGGCGGAAACAGGCTTTGGGACGGGCAGAGCGCCATGTTCCCAAGCCTCTTTTTACATCACTTCTTAATGTGCCATGTCTAGAAACTTCCTGACAATGTGACACGTGTTTAGGATTGTGGCTTTTTGTATTTCAATGTAGGTGTTTGGGTCAATGTTGAGTATCTCCAAATTCGTCGCAAGCGTTTTTGGTACTATCCCTGTTGCTGAGATGACTAACGGGATGATGAAGATCTTTTCCATACCCCATATATCTCGTACTTCATGTCTGAGATCTTGGTACTTGGTGATTTTCGTTGTGTAGGTTGTCTGTATGTTATTGGTGTTGGGTACTGCTATGTCGATTAAGTACGTGGTCTTATTCGATTTATCGACGAGGGTTATGTCAGGACGGTTATGTGGGACTGTCTTGTCTGTTATGATTGCTCTATCCCAGTAAAGCTTGTGTGTTTCGTTCTCATGCACGGTCTCTGGCTCATATTTGTAGTACGGGCATTTTTCTGTCAGAAAGCCAGCATTCGCTGCCAATTTCTGGCACCTATTGTTCGCTACTTGGATCTTGTCTATGGCTAGCATGAATCCTTCTGTCTCTGGCTGGAGAGTGCCTTTGGCCAGCCAAGAATTTGATGCCTTTTTGTCAACGTGTGGTTGTTGCAGGTCATTGTAGTGCCTGCCATGTAATGGTTTTCCGGCCCAAGTTCTCAGTTTCTGTTCGTTGGCTGTTTCGAGGACACGCTCTTCGGTACTACACAGGTTTAGTGGCGTGTAATTTGCATCTGCTTGTATTATGGCTTGGATGAGTGGCGATCGGGGACTCTTCAACTGGAAGTATTGCCTCATGCTCTGGATCTGCTTGTCATGTAAGTCTTTGAGGTCCGCTTGTCCGCGTCCTCCTTCTTCCCGGGGTAGTGTTTGCCGTTCAATTGCCGTTGCAGGGTGTAGTTGTCCGGCTCTTCTCTGGATGGTTCTCATTTTCCGCTGGAGTTGTTCTAGTTCAGTGTTGGACCATTTGATGATCCCGAAGGAGTAGGTGAGCACTGGTACCGCATATGCGTTAATGGCTTGCGTGGTGTTCTTCCCGCTCAGTTTCGTCTTCACAATGCTTCTAAGTCTTTCTTGGAATGCTTGCGTGAGCTGGACCTTGACTTTCTTGTGCTCCTGCTGCCGTATATATATATATATATATATATATATATGTATGTGTGTGTGTGTGTGTGTTACCGGCCAAACTAGTTTATCCTAGGCCAATGTAATTTGGCTTAATTTTATTGATCCAAACGACCGCTCCAGCGCCAATCTGGCGTAAACTTTAAGCCAATAGTAACGTTGTATGCTACCCTCTATCCTATCCTTTACCCTTTAGTTCCGTGTTGATTCACAAAGGCGTGCGTGCGTGCGTGGAAGTTTCATAACATTGCCCCCAAGAAAACTGTAAAAAGCTACTTTAAATATAATTTGCTTTTTTGGTATTATTAGGGGTATATCTGCGAAATATGATGGGAGAATATGTCTGTGACTGGTATTTTAATGGGGTGTTTCTTGTATTATCTGGAAAGAAAGAGCAACCTCATCTTCTTTGCTGTAAGGTTCAAATTCCAGTGTGACAAGACATGGCTATCTGCCACCATCTCAAATAGACAAATCTCGGCCCATGCTAAAGTAAAAATGCAATGGAGAGAGAGAAAAATATTTATGGTCCCAGACTGAGATATATCTTGTGTTTCCTACAAGAGGAGAAAGACCCTATGGACTTCCCTATTATCTACGCCATTGATTAAATAGGATTATAATAATATAGATGCAACAGTTTTATTTTAAATAAAATTCAGAATATTAAAAATTATTATTTTTATATTGCTTTGTTAAACTTTATAATGCTTTGTTTGTTTGTTTGTTTTTTGGTTTTACGGCTCAAAGACTACAGTGGTCATGCTGAAACTTTATAATGCATGGTGTTCTTTTTTTTGGGGGCTAAAATTGATAGACTAGAAAGAAAAAAAATAGTTTTCAAATTTTTAGCATGTATTTTCTTTGATGTAATCTATTGATAATAGGTGATTTTTCCCTTTTTAGGGGTCTGCAACCCCACAGGGAAAAATTATCTCCGCCACTGTTCCAATGTAGTTATGATTTTTTTTAATGTTGTAGTTATTATATATTTATTTACTTATTTAATTTATTTTTCTATCATTATTAT
>QLNU02015360.1:107437631-107452489 GCA_006491805.2 Dysdera silvatica
TTCCTATCTCGGACCAACGTGTGATCAGGGATTTGTATTCAAACGATAATTTGATTATCACTAAAGCAGACAAAGGCGGGCAGATAGTAGTTATGGACAAAGAGAAATACATTGAAGGAGTCGACAACCTCATCAGTGAAGGTCCTTATAAAGTGCTCAAGAAAAACACATCTTCCGATCAACTCTCTAATGTTAGTAAAATAGTCCGGTCATCAAACATCTTGGATCCCGAAACTAACAAATCCGTAGTTCCTTCTATTGCTAATGTCGCAAGACTGTATTGCCTCCCGAAGGTTCATAAACCCGGCATTCCATTGCGGCCCATAGTCTCCAACATCGGTACTGCAACCCATCCCCTAGCCAAATTTCTCGTCCGCAGATTTTCTCCTCTCCTGGCCAACAACCATGATACTGTAATTAATTCTTCAGAATTCATTTCCAAATTAAATTCCTCTTCTTCTTTCGCTTCTTCAAAAATGGTCTCGTTCGATGTCAAAAGCCTTTTCACAAATGTTCCCGTTCAGGGAGCTCTTGAAGCTCTTATCTTTCGTATGAAAGAATTTCATTTTGCTGATGCTGAAATCCGTGAATTAGTCAAATTTACGGAGATCTGTATCACACAGACTTGCTTTTCTTTCCGTGATCAATTATTTTCGCAAACTGATGGCCTTGCCATGGGAAATCCTCTTTCACCCATTTTATGTGATATTTATATATATTACGTCGAAGAGGATATTCTCAATCGCATACCATTTAAACTGTGGATTAGATATGTGGATGACACATTCGCTATCCTTCCAAACGATTGTTCAGATCTCTCTACAATTCTCACCACCTTAAATTCCGTCAACCCTCACATACAATTCACTTTGGAAGAAGAAAACAACGGTTCATTGCCTTTCCTGGACGTTTTGGTACATAGATCGCCGTCCGGGTTCCAAACCAGCGTATATCGGAAACATTTTGCTGTTAGCCAAACGCCGCATGCTGCTTCCGCCCATCCACAAAATTAGACGATAAGCACGTTCTACAGGTTTGGTCTCATGTACTCTAAAATTGTCATCATCTGAAGAATTACTCAAGATTGAACTTAACCATATTCTTGACATCGCTCGAGATCGTGGTTACAATCCTACCATTATTGACGACGCTTTGAAGAAACTCACTAGACCTAAGCTGTGCAGTACACTCTTGATTGATTCCTCTCCTTGTAATTTTATCAGCATTCCTTTCGTTCCACGAATTTCTTCAAAAATTGCTTCCATCCTCCGTAAATTTAATTTCAAGGTCACTTTTACTCCAATCAATAAACTCGGTTATTCCAAACTCAAGGATATTATTCCTGATTGCAATTATTTTGGAATTTACTCCATCCCATGCCAGTGTAATCGTGTTTATATTGGTCAAACACGTCGGGCCCTTCGATTTCGGCTTAAAGAGCATGAAGCCTACGTGCGTAAACAACAACTGGAAAAATCTGCTTTGGCCAAACACGCCTGGGAAGCTGGCCACAAATTTTCTTTCGACAAGGCCCATCTAATAGAGAAAGTTTCTTCACCAGCCGACCTCAATTTCTTTGAAGCCTTCCATATTCTTTCGCATTCCTCTTCTACTGTTAACGATCAGCTTCCGTTCAATTCCATGTCCTCTATTTGGAGAAACTTCATTCGTCCCATAGCAAAAGACGCGGCTACGGACCCACAACTGGTTTACCCGAACTAATTTTGGACTAGCAATTTGGCATCGATAGTTTTTCTAGCACGTGTGCCACATTAGTGTAACTAGGGTTCTGAAGAAGGAAGCCTAAACGCGCTTCCGAAATAGCTATAAACCATCGTATTTATTTTAACTGTGTTAATGTGTTTAATTTTATTTTATTTAATCATTTATAATATCAAATTGATGGGAATTTTGTAGCACAGTTTGCACAACCCATAGGAAGGGGCAACTTAAAGACCGGGTGACCCAGGTCCCCATTTGGATGAGGGCACCAAACTAAAGTTCAATTTTTTTTTTTAATTGACCCAACAGTAGAAAATCTCTCTAAAAAGGGAAAATTTTAGAGACATTTTTAGAGAAATTCTTTCAGAGACTTTTGGCCGCTTTTATATGTTACATGGCTTACTGTGCATCTGTGAAAATCTCCTGTTTTCGCCGGAGGAGGGCGCCAAAAAATAATCTGTGCCAGGCCGCCCGGGTTCAAAATCAACCTCGAGCCGCTTCTGGTTCTTTGTATCCGCCAGTACAACAAATTTCACTTTTTAAGCCAGTTGGAACCATTACCTGAAGCATGTAACATGTCCAGATGGATGCAGAAGATTTTGTGGCGAATGGCGTCTTTTATCTCTGCTAAAAACGATGGGTTACTAAGGTTCACTCGGGGACTTCACCCGAAAAAAGGGAAAAAAAACCCCTTCACGAGAATAATTTTAACACAAACTTTACTTAAATATACCAGTTCTTTCAATTTTTATGTGTATTTTAAAATTTCTACGAACTTATGAGACACCCATTATATATAAAATATATATTCAGGAGACTAGTTCAAAAATGGGGTGTCTTTAAGGAAATTCTTCTGAGCCATATGATAAGTAATAAAATGTTGGTTTTATGGGGGCCTTTAATGTTCCGAAATATTAAGAAAAATTGACTCAAAATACAGTTTGAACAGAGTTGGCTCCATTTCAAAATTGTATTCCCATTTGTGACGTTAAGAAAAGCCTTAATGGCATCAAACAAGAAATTATTTTAGCAACAATATACACGTGCATCAGCATTTTGAGAAGCAGATATTAAAAGTATGTAGAACAAGTTGAAGGCAAACGTTTCGAAGCTATCGCAGCTTCATTTTCAGTGCGAAAATTGTTGAAAAGCTGGAATATTATTTGAGCGTTACATATTCTGCGGGTAGATTGTGGAATTCATTTAACGCGTTACGATGGCTATTGTTGATAGATTGCCAACTTTCAAGGAATATTAGTCCACTGTAGTTATGAATATTTTTGTGCAAGATTTTCGCATTATGCCAGGATAGGATATGGTTCTGTTCAGCGCAGTGTCTGACAAGAAATGAACTAAAATCTTGAGTTCTAAATTTGTTTCTTTACTTTTCTGTATCTCCTAATAACGTCAACATTCCAAATCTTCTTGCAACTATTGAGCCAACTATTTCAAAATGCCCAGAATCCGTTCAACATAATCTTCGAAGCAAAATCTGTAAAATCCTCATCCGTAACAAACTTCCCCCCTCTAATATTCCATTAAACCTCGAAGTCGCCCTAAAGAATTTATAAGCTCAAAAAGACATTGTAATTGTTCCAGATGACAAGGGTAATCTTTCTGTTATTCTAAACAAAAAAGAACTACTTCGACAAAGCCTTGTGCCTTCTGAACGATGTCAACACTTACAAGAAATTAAAGAAGGACCCCACTGCGATGCTTCAAAGAACTTTGAACAAAACTCTGACAGACCTGGAAAAGAAAAATGTTCTGGCTTTCTCTACAGCTAAAAACATGAGATGCTACACTAGAAAACTTCCTTCATTTTTTGGACAACCAAACACGCATAACATCAACGTACCACTTCGACCGCTTATTGATTGTACCCGTTTTCCGGTTTTCAAACTCGCCAAATTCATATCTAACCTTCTCTCACCATTAATTTGACACAACCCTCATATCGTGATATCAGCACATGACCTGGTTGAAGAACTTCAATCCACTAATGTGCCATCCGACTACATCTTAGCCTCTCTTGATGTGACCTCCCTCTTCATTTCAATTCCCACTGACCTCGCCTGTGAAATCGCCCAATCAACAATTGATTCCAACCTTGCTCTCATTGATTCAACATTAACCTCCGATAATATCATCCAATTAATAAAGTTGTGTCTTGATGCTACTTCTTTCGAATTCAATAACACAAGTTACCAACAAATTCATGGAACTGCTATGGGCTCCCCTACATCAACAACTGTCGTTGAACTCCTCATGCAACATATCGAAAACCAGATCCTTGAAAAGTCTGTCAAATCTATAATCCTATGGAAATGCTATGTGGATGACATTTTGATTCTTGTCCAAAAAAGCAAATTAAGTCATATCCTCAACGTTGTCAGTTCTATCAAGATATTCATCCAATTCACCTACGAAGAAGAAAAAGATTCCTCTCTTCCATTTCTTGATATCCTTATCCATAGACAGAACGGTCAACTCATCACTTCAGTCTTCAGAAAAGAAACTACTGCCGGACAATTATTACACTTCCAGTCTCGTCACGCTCTCTCCCGTAAAAAATCTGTAGTACGCAGCTTAACATACCGTACTCACAGATATTGCCGCACTCAATACAAGCTTAGTACAGAACTCAAACATATCCGCACCCAACTTCTTAAAAATGGATACCTCCCCAAAATTCATAAAAACTCACAGTTTTTAACCTTCCTCCAATCTATATTCCCTGCACACCGGTAGGAAAGAAAGAAGGGAAACTGCGGCACTTCCGTATTACCAAGGCATTTCTGAACTCATCACCAAGATTCTTAGACACCAAAACTTTGCAGTTTTCTACAAATCAATTACGAAGTTCACTAACATCCTCCCCCATCTAAACACACCAACTCCAGCAGATCAAACCACCGGAGTTATTTATTGAATACCTTGCAGTAGCTGCGCCAACAAATATTATGGTAAAACTAAAATAACCCTCAAAACTAAACTCCACGGACATAAAACAAATTTAGGACTCAAGATTTTAGTTCACTTCTTGTCTAACACTGCGCCGAACAGAGCCATGTCCCATGCTGGCATAATGCGAAAATGTTGCACAAAAGCACTTAAAACTATAATAGTCGAATATTCCTTGAAAGTTGACAATCTAGCAACAATAGACATCATAACACGTTAAATATATTCCACGATCTACCCCAAGAATATGTAACGCTCAAATAATATTCCAGCATTTCAACGATTTTCGCACTGAAGATGAAGCTGCGATAGCTTCGAAACGTTTGCCTTCAACTTGTTCTATGTAGTTTTAATGGCTGCTTCTCAAAATGCTAATGTATTTGTTTCTAACACCAGTCGTAATTTATTTAATTTATTTTGCATTAAATATACACGTAAGTTAAACAAATGTTTGCTTATTAAATTATCGCTATAATAATTAACCATTAGTTCTTGTATATATACGAGAGAGAGAGAATACATTATTAATATGTAAAGAAATATTTTAAAAGTCAGTAAAGCCTCCTAAGTATATTTTTCTTTGTAATTGCTTCTATAAAAATTAGTGCAACAGACTAGTTATACAAATGAGCGAGTGACTAATTAATCAAATTAGTGAAATTGATTAACTTTGTTTACACTTACGAGATATGCCTGCAGCTTACAGAAATTTGTTTTCCAAGGTCTCTGCTGTTTGCTTATAATAAAACATTATCACTGAATGCCATTACATTTCTCAGCCCTATTCTATGTAGGTAAAGTATTTCAATTCTTTAATGGTTAAATGAGGACAGGGGTGCACCAATACATGAAAGGATAGAGATAGAAAATTTAAATTTCCCGGTCTATTGTTAAAACTATAGATAATAAGCAAACCCATCAGACAAATATACGATTGACTTACTCGATCCTTATAAAGGAAGACGTTGAATATCAGTTTCGTTTAAAAATTCAAGCCAATACTTTTTTAAACATAGATTATGGTTTAAAATTTAAGCCACCTCCAAGTTTGTTCTCAAAATTTCATTACAATATTAAAATAAATCCATAAATTTTCTTATAAATATAGTGTTTCATTTTGCTTTATTTTTTATCAAGAGGCAGAAAAAAGCTCCAAAATTGTGATGCCTAACATCGATTTTCAATGCAAAAACATCTCTCACAATAAATCTAAACCATATAAATAAATAAGAAGAGTAAAAGAAGGAAGAAGCATCCGAAGTCAAATCGAAAATGGAAAATTATACATAAAATGAAATTAATCCAAGAAAGCGATTAGAAAACTCATGTATTTTAATAAACTTTTGAACATATTGAAACTATTGTGCAAATTTATGGGAAGTGCATTTCAAAATTTCGTCGCGTGGTAGGGAAAACATTCATTTAGCGGAAATTATTATTCTTTACCAAATTTATTTGAAGGGGTTGACTATTTTACGAAAGAATTTCTAGGTGATCGCGAAATATCAATGAATATTTAGTTATAAAATTTACTTAAAACTCTTATTTCGTATTAATGTAAATCTAATTTGTACTAATTTTTCTAATTCTTAAAAAAATATTTCGTATTTGTGTTTCGTTGCAGTTTAGCCGGAGTGTCCAGAAGTGCCACGATAGCGACGGCCTACGTGATGTCCATTACGAGCTTATCCAGTAAAGAGGCCCTCAAAGTTATCAGAGGAGCACGTACTATCGCTAGCCCTAATTATGGTTTTCTTACGCAGCTTCGAGAGTTCGAATTTCATACACTACCGCATGTAAATATTTTATCTCAGTCTGTCTCATTTTACTAAGTAGCTACAGACGTTGTTTATTAAAAGACTACAAATTGCTTAACATTTGGCTGAAGAATTGTCAAAGTTATTTATTATAGTAAATAATTTTCAAGTGAAACTGAAAGTCTTTAGTAACTAAAGAGATGTATATCTAAAATAGCAGAGCAGCGAAAACTTCGCAAAAATAGAATCGGTGATTGCATATCGACATAGAACAAAGAATCAAAATTAAAATTTGTGTGTAAAAATGTAACAGTATTATAATTTAGCAAGTTTGCGCGTGTATGCTCACAATAAATTATAAACTAGATCTTTACGACGATTATTTTTGACAAGATTTGTACAAGACTGTAGAGTTTTCGTTGTGTAACTAAAATGTATTTTGCGTATAATTAGTGTATTTTGTTCGAAAATCTAATTATTTTTTTGATGCACATTTTTGTTTAAGATTCGTATTTGCTTTTTGAAAGACCTTAACTTCGATAGTTATCCTATAAATATGGCAAATCGGTACTGAAGTTTAGAATAATCTAAATTCCTATTTGCTGTTCATCACCTACGTCCTAAATAAATATGTTATGTTTTTAAGAACTAAATCCCAAAGTTTTCTTCAAAATTTCAATGTTCAAACTAATTGCTCATACATGATTTCCATAAAAACGCATAGCTGCGATTATTTTTAATCTTTTAAAGTTGATCACCTACCCAATAGACAAATCCTTTAAAACTGTTCATTATAAAATTGAATCTTTAAACAAGTTTCCACACTAGAAATAGCTGTAAATGTGAAAGGTTTCTCGTAGTTTAATAATGGTTGAGCTTCTGAGCTCTTTCCTCAAAACAATCACCAATCTATAAAAGAGGCAAAAGCTTTGAGAATTGTATTAAAAATGCGCAGTTTTTCACTCGTTTTTCCGAAACATTCCGTAACATTAAATTTGCCGTGTCAAGAATTGAGCTCCGCAATGCAGCTTCGGTTTCAATGTCAAGGTAATACTAATGACACTCCAGTGAGGACAAACGAAGGGAAAAAAAGATTGAAAGTAAAATATTGGGTAACGGCCAAGAAGGTACTGTTTCCCCCTCCCTGGCCAGGCCCTGATCAATATGGCCGCGCATACCCTTTTTGCTTGGCTCTACGTGTGCCTGTTGCCCCAACACCAGACGAAAACAAGTCTTTTAGGCACTTGGCCATTTTTTCCCCTTTCTTTTTATTTCAAGCGATACATATAGTTAGATTTTTCAACGAGGATTTGAAACATTAGTTCGACCGTCGTTTTGGACAATAAAACCGTGAAATTTGAATTATGGACGACGTGAGGTACATCCGATATTTTAAACCAAAAACTTGAAAATAAACATGATTTCAAAACTATTAAACGAATATTTTTCGCCATTTATTTTAGCTTCATGACGCATGGCAAATTTTATTTTACATGGAATGTAAGCGACAATAAAAGTAATATAGTTTATATACTCTTGAATATTTTCTGATTAAAATCATTGTTTTTATTGTGTGATGTGTACCTGCAAAAACATTAACGAGTTTAAGTAACAGGAATATATTTAAGTTGTGTTAGTATAATACTAAAAGACAAACTTTTCGAATGGAAAAGTGATAAGTAATTGAAAACTTTGTCTTTTACAGCATAATATAATTACTGTAGTAAAGAAATGAGATATTTTTACAATTGAATGCGTGACTGGGTGATTGACAGATGGTAGTGATTGATTTACAGATAGATGAGTGACTGACAGTTAGGTGAGGACGCTGTTTTGGATGTTGACGCGGTGATTGCGTCATGAATATGACATTATGATTTCGTATAAACATTAATCGTTTTGAACGTTTTAAACATAAGCCAAAACGGCAGGATGAGGTAAAAATGTCTCGTTACAAATTAATCGCAACAACATTATTAATATCAGTAGAAAATTATCAATACATTACATAACGATACATAAATATATAATAAATATATATAATATATATGTATAAATAACAGAAATAACATTATAAATAACAATAGAAAACATATATAAATAATAGAAATAGGCAATATTATAAATAACAATAGAAATAGGCAATACTATAAATAACAACAGAAATAGACACTATTACAAATAACAACAGAAGTAGACAATATTACATATAACAGTAGAAGTAGACAATATTATAAATAATAATATAAATAGATCACATTAATAACAATAGAAATAGACACTATTATAAATGAAAATAGAAATAGACAATATTGCAAATAACGATAGAAATAAACAATATTGAAAATAACAATAGAAACGGACAATTTTGAAAATACCAATAGAAATAGACAATATTGTAAATAACGATAGAAATGGAGAATATTACATAACAATAGAAATAAATAATATTGTAAATGACAAAATTAAAATGTCAATTAATCGTCGGCAGGTAAAAATTTGGATGCGTGTAAAGAAAAAAAAAAGACTCTAATAATAGTTAATTAATGTATTTTATTTTTAATAAATTACGTTTTTACTTAGCAAATATTATAAACTCGATTCTTCATAACTTGCAACTCAGAACGATAATTTTCTTCAAATGGTAATTATTTGTTTCAAAACTTTTAAAACATTTTTGCTATATAGCTTATAATAAAAATCCAATTATATTTTTGTGCAAATAAATTCTATTCGTATGTTTGTTTAATAACTTCTATCTCCATAAACTAATTAAAATAAAAGAAGGTTGTAATCTTCAAATAATTTTTTATCCCTGAAAATATAATCACGACATTTTTTGGATGTTTGTTTTAATGTGATTATTTATTTATTTATTTTTGTAAATAGTGAGTAATAGAGAAAAAAAAACTTGGATGTGGGAATGGGTTTCTTTTCTTTTTTAATTTTAAGGGAACACGAGAAATAATAATATTAGCAACATTTTATAACACCCTATATTTTAAATTGTTTGTGTTCGTTTTAAATAGGTGTTTTTAGGACCAATTTTGTTTCACCCGTGGTAATCTTCACAACTCTTGTACACATTGGCGTAACTAGCCTATAAGTCTGGCGGGGGGCTAAATTGGTTGTAGTGAGGGCTAATTCAACCCCCAATGTTCCACACAGAGTATTCATTTGTAATTTTCGTTTTACTAGAAGGGCTTAGCCCCCCAGTTATGCAAATGTTTGTGACTTTATGCCAACTTAAAGCAGATAGTTTCGCAACTCTTAAGGCTTATATAGCCAAGATAAATATTTATTATTAAAACTCCCATTTATCTTGCAAATGTACGATGCAAATCATCTTTCTTCCTTTATTCCCTAGGAAGACGTAGGGTCTTTACAGAGGAGTTTCATTGGCCTCGGTATGCTGCACGTCTCTGGATCTCTCCCCATGTTTAGCCCTCTTCTTCAAGTTCGTCTTCTACAATTTTCTCTGTGTTGCTTGTTATCTACCTCTTGCTCCTTCTTTGAGGGCTCAAGACTACAACCCAGATAGCACAAAATGTCCCCAGGACGTCCTTTTTTGGTCCCTTCTGTCCATTCACGCAATGCGGACATAGTTCGGAAGTTCGCAGGACGTCCGTTTTGGAACGTCCGTAAGATGTTAATTTCGGACATCCCTAGGATGTAGTACAATACGGGCATATTTCGCACGTTCGTAAGACGTCCGCTTTGGAACTTCCGTAGGATATTCATTTCGGGATTCCGTAGGACGTCTTTTTGGAACGTCCGTAGGATGTTCATTTCCGACGTTCCTAGGATGTTTATTTCGGACGCCTCTAGGATGTAGCAAAATACGGACATATTTCGGACGTTCGTAGGATATTCGTTTTGGAATGTCCCTATGATGTTCTTTTCGGACACCTCTAGCATTTGCGTACGCAAGTGGGTGTTAATGGGGGTTTAGCCCCCCCCCCCCCATTGCAATGAAATTTTGCATAGGAATATGTGAATTGTAGCATTGTAACCCCCCCCCTATTGAGTAGCCCCCTTACGAACTTTCTGCGTACGTCTATGGTCCGTAGGATGTAGCACAATATAGACATATTTTCGACGTTCGTATGATGTTTATGCCCACCACGTGACCAAAATCATGCGCTATAACGCGTTTCTATAACGTTATGCTGTTCTCACTCTACATAGTATTGGTTCTTCTAGCAGCCGTAACGTCATGGCCGTTCTCTTATATATAATCTCTATGAATACTTACATTTATTTAACATCCAATCGCCATCTTGTTAATGGGGATAGCAAAATCAATTTCTAAACTTGTAATAATTTTCTGTATGGAATCTCATGAAAATTGTTTGACTATTTGTTGTTGTTGTAATGCTCAACACAGGTAGATTTTATGTCCCTAATTTATAAAACATTAGTCAACTTACCAAGAGTCCGGAAGTACAATTCAACGTGGATTCCGAACCACGGCTTAACTTCACTATTCACTTATTGATGGGAATTTTGGCTACAGATGAACAATTCGGCATTCTCAGTAGAGCGCGGTCGAATTTTGACTGATGAGGTAACACCGGATTTACGTACAGGCCAAGTAGGCCCCGGCTTAGGGCCCAACAAGACCATTTTGTGTTTAAAATACTGACAATTTACAGCATCAGATATTTCTACCGCAAATTTGGAACTTCATTAGAAACTGGCAAATTATATATTTTGGAAAGTCAATTCATAGAGTTCACCTGGTTTGCAGCAATTTAAAGTTCTTGAAAAAAATAATTTTCTTTGGATGGGAAAGTTCTTTAATCGATTGTGTCCATGGAAGTTTATTTACTGGCAGGGTGGTATGTAGCTTGTCAGGCAGCATCAGGTTGGAGCGTGGCATGTGGACAACAGTGGAGGTATTTGTGACAATTTCAACTTTGTTTTAAAGTAGGCAAAGGCTGAAATAAATAAGAACAAAGCGGCAGTATCTGGACTAATAATAAAAATTAAATGAAAAAAAAAAAGTATTTACAATATGGAGAGAGAATGGGTTGGCCTAGTTATATGCATTTTTAAATTTGAATATGTGATTTAATGTTGTGTATAATTATACGTGTGTATAATAATATGTTGTTTAATATGTGATGTAATGTGTATATATATATATCATCATCATCATCATATTCAACCATTATCTATCCACTGCTGGATGAAGGTCTCTCCAAATGCTTTCCACACAAGTCTATCCTGGGCCATTCGTTTCCACGTCACCCCAACCTGTTTTCTTATTTCATCCACCCATCTAGTTTGAGGACGTTTTCTAGGTCTTCGGTGGTCTCTTGGAATCCAGTTCAGAATTTCTGTTGTCCATCGTTGATCAGTTCTTCTTGCAATATGCCCAGCCCATCGCCATTTCAGCCCTTTTACTTTAACAATGATGTCCTCTACTCTAGTTTGCTCTCTCACCCAAGTGTTTCTTTTTCGATCTCTCCTAGTTATTCCAAGCATGCACCTCTCCATGCTCCTTTGCGTTGTCTGTAACTTTCGTATTGCTCCAACTGTTAGACTCCATGTCTCTGATCCATAAGAGAGGACTGGCAATACACACTGGTTGAAGACCTTTCTTTTTAGACACAAAGGCAATTTCCCCTTCAGGATAAAACTGTTTCTTCCAAATGCACTCCAGCCAAGTTTAATACGTCTGTTGAGTTCTTTCATAATGTTGCCATCCATTGAAATCAGCTGGCCAAGGTAAATATATGAATCAGCAATTTCTAGCTCAATGTTGTCAACTTGTATTTTTGTTTCCTCTACAAAATTATTGAACATGATCTTAGTTTTTTGTAGGTTCATCTTGAGTCCAACTTCTTTACTTCTAGTTGAGAGCTCCTGTACCATGTCTTGGAGTTCTGATGGGTTCGTTGAAAAAATAACAATGTCATCAGCAAACCGCAAATGATTTAAATATTCACCATTTATTTTTATTCCCTTGTTATTCCAATTTATCAGCTGAAAAATCATCTGTAAAGCTGAAGTAAAAAGTTTTGGAGAAATGGTATCTCCCTGCCTCACCCCTTTGCCAAGTTTGATAGTTTTGGTATCTTTATGTAACCGAAATTTTGCACTTGCATTTTTATACACACGTTTCACCATGTCAATGTACACATCCTCAATGTCTGTTGATCTTAAAGAGTTGATGACTGCTGATGTTTTAATAGAGTCAAAGGCCTTCTCATAGTCAATAAATGCAACACACAATGGAAGTTCATATTCATGTGTTCTTTCAATTAATTCTCTTAATACTTGAATATGGTCCACTGTACTGAATCCACTTCGAAATCCAGCTTGTTCTCTTGGTTGAGCTGCATCTAATTTTTTCTGCAGGCGATGTGTTAGCACTTTTGTGAAGATTTTATAAATAGCAGGTAACAAGCTAATTGGTCGGTAATTTTTCAAATCCTCTTTATCACCTTTTTTATGCAAAAGAATTACTGTTGCAGAATCCCATTGGTTTGGTATGTTACCACTGTTGAGGCATTTGGTAAAGAATTTTGCAAGTATGTCTTCTACATATTCTCCAGCTTCTTTTAAGATATCTAATGTAATGCCATCATCGCCAGGGGATCTTCCTTTCTTCATACTTTTTATTGCAAATGCTACTTCTTCTTTTAAGATTTTAGGAGCTGTTCCTTCGACTATCTCAGAGTCTTCGTTTAATCCACTGTTTCCCTCATACAGCTTTCTGTAGAATTCTTCAACTCTTCTAAGTATTTCTTCCCTATTTCTTGTTACAGTGCCATCCTCTCCTTTTAATGCAATGATGTGTTTCTTCCCAATAGACAAACTCCCTTTAACAACCCTAAGGCTCTTGTTGCTTTCAATGGCCTTCCTTACTAACTCACAATTGAATTTTCTTATATCTTCTTTCATGTTTTTGCGCAAAGTTTTGCAAAGTTCTACATACTCGATCTTGCGACTGGTATTTTGATTGTCCACCTTCATAAGTCTTCGCCTTTTCATGAGTTGTTTCGTCTTCTCAGATAATTTGCTATTCTGCTTTTTACATATTACACCACCAATTTCCCCAGCAGTTTCAATTATTGTCTTAACAATGTTTTCATTTGCTTCTGAGATGTCAACTTCTTCAATAAGTCCTTCCAGTGCAGAAAAGCGATTTTTTAATTCCAACTTGAATGCCTCGGTATTTTCTTTTAATTTCTTTAAATCCACCCTCTTACATACTTGTTTCCTAATGAGCTTCTGCCTTTCTAGTTTAGTATTTAAGTGCATTTTACATCTCACCATTCGATGATCACTTCCAGTATTAAATCTGTTCAGTACACTGCAATCTTCAATAATTGATTTCTTGTTTGCCAGGATATAGTCAATTTCGCTGGTTCCTCCATTGGGGTGTTTCCATGTCCATTTTCTTTGCGGTTTCTTCTTAAAAAATGAATTCATGATGCTAAGGTTTTCAGCTTCTGCAAATTCGATGAGTTGATCGCCACGTTCATTCCTTTCCCCATATCCGTATTTACCAACCGATGTCTCTCCTTGTTCCTGTTGTCCAATTCTTGCATTGAAATCCCCCATGATGAGCTTGATATGTTGTTTCCCTTTGGTGTGTAACTCTTTGATTTCTTCATAAAATTCTTCAACCTCTTCGTCGGTATGGCTTGATGTTGGTGCATATACCTGTACTATTTGAAGTTGGTATCGCTGGGTTAGTTGAACAACGAGCCTCGCTGCTCGATCTGATGTACTTTCAACTTCCAGAAGACAGTCTTTAATTCTTTTGTTGATTAAGAAGCCAACACCACTTGTTCTTCCAGTTTCCGTTCCTCTATAATAAAACAAATGTCCACTTTTAAGTTCCACCAACTCTTCACCTTTTCTTCTAACTTCACTGAGTCCTACAATGTCCCATTTGATCTTGTCAAGTTCTTCTTCCAATTCCTGAAGTTTTGCTTCAGAAGCAAGGGATCGTCCATTAAACGTAGCCAAGGTCAATAACAAACGGCAGCCTGGGCCATTCCAGTGATTCTTAGCACCCCCTGCTTTCATGCCACACTGACCGCTGCCTTGATCAGGAGCACTCCAGCACCTGGAGACTAGGGGCCATGGTTTCTGGTGTGTCAACATAATGGAGGAATTAGCCATAATTTCACCACGCTGGCTAGACGGGTTGGTGAATTAGCCCTCCCCTTCCGCCTTTCTATCCGTGCAGCAAATATTAATTTGCCACATAAATAGAAAGCAGATATATATATATATATATATATAAAGTTTTCCTCGCCCATTCTTGGCGGAAACAGGCTTTGGGACGGGCAGAGCGCCATGTTCCCAAGCCTCTTTTTACATCACTTCTTAATGTGCCATGTCTAGAAACTTCCTGACAATGTGACACGTGTTTAGGATTGTGGCTTTTTTTAC
>QLNU02015360.1:107452589-107465640 GCA_006491805.2 Dysdera silvatica
TGATCTATAGTTTTCGTTAAATTTAAAATTTTCTCAATAACGTCTATGCTCTTATGAAAGAATTTCAGCATTAGTCTGTTCCGTTTCAGTAAACATTAATTATCAGCCCTACTCAGTACAACGCTGGAAGATTTTATTCTTACCGCGTGCTGGCTGGTTTCTTGTTGAAGTCTGGATGGTATACTTGAAAATAGAAAAGATTTGTTTGTACGAATTTAAATTGTGGTAATTTTTATCAGTTTTTGAATTTGGTTTTTACTTTTACGAATTAACTTGAATTCAAAGGTTTATTGATGAATTACGATGACAATTGCTTAAGTGAAGTATAGTGATTGAATATTACGATTTGTTGATGCGAAAGTTTCTATAAACGAGTAATGGTTGCATCAGAGTGTAAACAGATTGGAAAAATCAGGGAATTTGGTATTCCCGGAATTATTAGGGTATTTGTCAAAGAGTTGAAATTAATCAGGGAATTTAAATATAAATTTAATTTACAAAAACTTTTTTATCAGAAAAATTTGCTAGTTTGTGATGGTAGAGGTATGTGTGTACGTGTTAGTGCGTGAAACTATTTATTTAGCTGTGTTTTTATGCCCCCCGATATTTTTGTAATCAGGGAAAAAGTTCGTAGTTAAAAGATATTACAAAATAACTTCTGTTGCTTATATATATCAAAATTATAGGAAGAGAAATAAAAGTGAAATTTAACGTATTACATTTTAAGTTAACATGTTACAAACCCTGAAGTGTGGATTTTGATGAAAAATATGATTCTTTTGAGATTATATGCAAGTAATTTATAGTAAATATGATTCCGCCTCTTAAGGGGGAGGGTGAAAATGTGAAGGAAGTTGTCAGACTGAAAGAGAGCAAATTATAGGTTTACTAAAAAATGTTTGGCAAACAAACTTCAGGTAAATAATTTAAAAGTTCATTGTTATAAATATTATCAATGAAATTAAGTGGTGAAACACAGCGAAAAGAACTTTCACTTACTAATTACTCTAACCACACATATATATGAAAATACAGTTTTACATATATTCAGGCGAAATATGATCTGAAGAAACCTATATGTCTACGATAATAATTAGGGTTAATGTGCTACTTTCGTCCCATGACCAGCCGTGAAAGATTCAAATAATATCCCTAAAACATCCTAAAAGAAAATCCAATTTTGTCACAAAAACTAGAGTAACACGCCCTGAAAACATTCTAGAAGGAAATCCAACTTTTGTCCTAAGAACAGCCGTAACACTTCCTGAAAATATCAAAATAATGTCCTTAAAACGTCCCAGAATGAAATTCAACTTTCGTCCTAAAAACCACCGATACACGTCCTGAAAAGATCCACATGATGTCTCTAAACCATCATAGAAATAAATTCAACTTTTGTCCTAAATACCGCCGTAACACGTCCTGAAAATACCAAGATAATCCTTTAAACGTCCTAAAAGGAAATTGAACTATTGTCCTATAAATATCCAAAACATGTCTTTAAACAGTCCTAATAGTAAACCAAAATTTCATCCTAAAAACTGCCGTAACACATCCTATAAATATCAAAATAATATCCTTAAATAATCCATATTTCGTCCTAAAATCCGCAGTAACAAGTCTTAAAACATGCTAAAAGGAATTCCAGTTTTTGTCCTAAAATCCTCCGAAATATGTTCTCCGCGGACATCCTCAGGACCCTCAAAGGACGTACTTCACGCATGCACATGGATCACTGCAGGACGTCCCACGGACGTCCGACAGTGTGCACTGAATGTCTTGGAGACGTTGGGGATGTCCGCGCCGGACGTCCAGAGGACGTTTTCGGGACGTTTTTGTGCTATCTGGGAGGTTTAAAAGCTTCTGAAACCCCTTAACTCATAGATTGTAGGTATCCGGTTGTACAACTATTACCTTGATGGTGTCGTGAAAGTTCAGCAAGTAAAAGGTTCAAAGTCAGGTGTATTTTAAAATCTACTTTCCTTTTGAAAAATCCATATTCTTCTAAAAGCATCTTTAAAAACGTCGATTAAAACTTTTTTAGTCGTTGATTGAAACGTCGCGATTACCGTTATCCTTTCTTTCTCACTTGATCTAAAATATCCCCGAAGTAACAACTAACACACACACAAAATTAGATGCTCGAGATGAAATCGTTTTATAGCTAGTTCAAAGTTTGCGTTGTAAAGTATGATTAAAAATATTCTAGTTATTTAATTTTATATATTAAATTATTATAGCTTAATTTTTTTAAATATTAATAATTAATTTAACCTATTATAATTCGATTATATGTAATATGTTAATTAAAAATTAGAACTTACTCTACGTAGATGTTAAATTTATACATCTGTGCAGGCTCGTAGCGACCATATAGGCGAACTAAGAACGACGGATTTGTTTTAAGGTACTTAATACTGTAAGATTTTTGAAATAAACTAGACAATAAATAAATGAATTATTTTCGATCGAATGCTTTCATCAATAACTACTCTTCCTTATGTATGGAACTCTCTTATACATTTTTTTCCATATCCTCAACGTCTTGTTTTCTTACATTAACAAATTTTTCTGTACCCAATTTACATTACTTTGTATAAATGTTTCTCATTCCCGTTGCACCTTTCATTGGCGTGAGCAGTACCGCTGCCGCATTAGAGGCATGGAAGACGTTCCTTTTGATGTCTTTGTGCATTATTACAAGTCACTGAGAATCACTCCTTATATTTCTTTTTCAGCAGTTTTCTTTTTATGAGATAATTATCATACTTCGTTTTAACCGGAACTTTAATGAGAAGGCGGGGTGTGTCCGTGCCGTATTTTTTACTTTTCCATAGTTGCAAGATGTATTGAAGTGTCGATTTCTTACGAGAGGGAGGGGGGTGCTCATGTCGTTCGCCTTGAGCGGCATATTTGCTTGCGCCGGCCACACATCTGTGCTTATCGTAGTATACCTAAGACGTCAAGAAAAGCCCACTAAACGAAGTTATCATATGGTTACTCTGTTTTAGAATCCCTAAAACTAAATTTTCTGCAACAACATATATATGTGCGCTGGACCCTTTGTGGAGGCACTCAAGAGTGGGGTTCCTTAGAGGGTTCTCCCACCGCGCTACGCGTCGTTCTTTGCACGGATTGTGCATGTGCTAGCTTTCTTCTACTTAGTTCGTAGCACGGTGTGCGTAATTGCTCATCAGAAAGGTGTTTAAATTATTTCACCAATTTATTTACAAGAAAGATCCATACTATTTACATACAACTCGTTACGTTAAATTATTACAAGTTAAAGATGTAATTTGGACATCATAACGTTCTGCTCTAGTAGGACATCGGGAGCAGAGGAACGTGTGGTTAGTTTGCTAGTCTACCCGAGAGTAAGCGTCCTTCCGTGGTGAAGGTTTTTCTGCAACTGAAGTTTTCCATCTCATCGGCTGGCTTGAGATTATGACATCCATCTTGGGCCAGCTGATTGGTCAGCGGTCCCCGGATGTTGGAATGTGGTGGGAGCATTGATGGCTGACTCCGCTGTCAACCGTTGACGGTGTATAGCCGTCACTTTTAATAGCAGGTATTTCCTCCCGTTGTTCCCAGTCTGTGGTTTCCCCATCAGGACAATTCGGTGCATCTTCTCATCTACCGTTAATGGCATTTACCTGTCCTGATGGCGTCCACCTGTTCTAATGGTTTGTCTGGCATGCTCATCGCAACGATGGGTAGGTCAGGCGGTATCTCCTGGGAACCTTTGTGTTAGGGAGAAAGTAGCGACTATGTCGGCATGCTGAATGGGCATGAATCGCCTCATATGTTCTCTCTTTCTTTTAACCATAAGCACCAATTTAAAATTAATATTATGTGAATCATTTTTAACAGTTTGAATCTTGCAGCAAATTGATTTTTTTATATTTTCTTCATTAGGAAAGGAGGCGAATCAAATCCAGGTATCCGAACACCACAGATTCAGACGAAATCAAAGAAGAATGTGAAAAGTTGGTAAAAGTGTATTACGCGACGGTGGAGAAGCCATCGGCACTTCCTCAAGCTGCTGCGGGAATAAGTCCTTTGAGTAGCCCAAGACATAGGTCCTATCCTCCAAGTCCAAGAAGGAGTTCCTTATTTTCCTTTTCTTCTTCTTCGCAGTCCACGCCTAGTACTTCGCGAAATTCGAGTCCTCAGGGCTCACCTAGGAAGCAACGATACGGAACTAAATATCCTCCAAGTCCACGCAAATCGTGACAGGGTAGACGTAACTGTATCTATGTGTTAATTTGAGCACTAAGTCCATGGTAATGAGTGATGGCGACAGATTCGTTTCATGTAGGGGTTCAAACTTGTCAGGTCCATGGGAATAAAAGGGTAATAATAACACATTTCGAAGACGATATTTTATATAAAGAATTATTAAAACTATTTTTCGCTAATCTCACTTCTTACATTGAGTATTTATGGAACGGGTAAAACCACATATCGAAAATTATGACTAAATAGTGGATATTATTGCTTATCAGACTTCTTTATGTCGCATGGACATGGTATGGGGTTAAACACTGACAATTCCACTTCCTTCCATAGTTGAAAAACGATTAAGAATTTACACTTTCTCAAGAATCATGCAATAACACACAAACAAGCGCTTTCGTGAAGATCGTGCGGTAGTGGTAACGCTGTTGTCCACTACGCACAGAACTCTAGTTTGAATTTTGCTGATATAGAACATTTGCCGATTTTCCTGCCGATTCGTATTTCGAAGTTGATTCCTTAAGCGATAGAGGTCAGATTCCTCGAGAATTTTTGGGCCCTGGTGGCTTGTCCTTGCGCCACTAAGTACAAAACAAACGATGCAGGGCGCGAAACACAGAACTTAAAATTTCTGACCGTTTAACTGCAAATTAACTTGATACTTTCTGATGATTAAATCAAGGGCTCGAATGGTGAATCATCTTGATAATGGCCTGTTATCCTCACCGGATTATTGCCATCATATTGCATCGAATGATTGAAGCATTTTTCAATATTACATTTTTCAGAAAATACCAATTCTTTTATTTACAATACTGTAATTTCAAGTAGGAGAACTGCATTATAAAATTAAAATGATTTTATGTTTAAAAACTTTTCACAATTGCCCAAAACAGTACAATGTGACAACATCTGTTCATCCGTGGGACAAATTTTAATTTTCAGTTGTCTTCCAGGATAATGTATCCCTGGCTGACGTGCGAACTAGCGATTTTCCCCCAGTTCTTCTTCCTGCCTATTTGAAAAGGAGAGTGCGTACTGAAAAAAGTTGATTTAGTGCTTACTGACTGTAGATTGAGAATGTGTCTTGAGTTAGTGAATATTAGTTGCATAATTAACCCATTGAATTCTACACAAAGTTCTACAAAAAAACAAAAAACAAAAAATCTGAAGTAGTATTATTGACGCAAAAGATCTTTCTAAAGACATTATATTTGTCGACATTATTTGTGTCATAGTAAAAATTAACAGTGAGGTAACGTTGTAAAATAATAGTTTGAGCACCACGCTTATCTACTATTGTTTTATATGCGCGTAGATTAGAGAAGATCTGTTCTTCTCAATATATATATGACGATATTTGGTCAAAAGCTTCCGCTAACGGTTAAAAGCCCGTACCCATAAATTCATCCAAATTCTATTCTTAACATACAGTCTTACAGCTTAACACAGAGAGAGCCTTTTAAAATTGATAGGAACTTGAAGCATTTTTAAGTTATTGCAGTCTAATATAAACTTATGCCCGAAAATCCATCACCGATTCGAGTAATTTCTATGAAACGTGTGCGAAGCAAACCCTCTCCACTATGTGACGCAAAATTAAGTATTTGTCCAAGTTTTGTTAATCAGATAAATATAGCATGAAATATTTTTTATTCAGCGATATTACTACATAGTAGCGTTAACCAGCTGAAAAATATGCGAGGTTATCTCTGGCATGGTTTTGAAGATTTTTAAAAAATGTCTGTTAGGAATATATCTAATTCGTGTTTTGTAATTAAACGTGTTTCACATTTCTTTCATAATTAGATGGTCCATGAGCTATAAGGATTTTTTTGCATTAGAGTGTTGCTCTGTATTTATTTATTTTTTCCCTTTAATTCCTTGGAGAGCCTAGAGTTCTTACAAAAGGTATCTATGTACTTTGCTTTTCCAGAAGTCTCTTATTTTCTCTACATTTTACTCTCTTCTTACAATTCCTCTCCAAAGTTTCTTATATTATTATTATTACTTCAAGACTATTTCATTAGGCTATTTGTTATTTTGAACATCCTTTTAAATTTCGCAATAAAATATTTTTCAGATTTGTTCAATGTGCGCTGTATCGATGTCGTCGAGTAGACATGACAATTTAGTTTGTTTGTTTCCGAGGAATCCGAACCTC
The DNA here is from genome assembly GCA_006491805.2 of Dysdera silvatica. Lineage (NCBI taxonomy): Eukaryota > Metazoa > Arthropoda > Arachnida > Araneae > Dysderidae > Dysdera > Dysdera silvatica. The sequence goes on from QLNU02015360.1 coordinate 107,458,990, forward strand.
TTAAGGCCTAGGGAACCAAACCCCGGACTACAGTGAGCAGTGCGATCTTTATGAGATCTCTGAGTAAGCGTTCTTTGCAGCGTTGGCAGTCGACAATTGGTTGGGGAAAATTTAGTTTAATAAAACAGCATCTCATTGGCGATATGAAATTTATTGGAAATATTATTTTTCATTCGAAGACAATCAGAATTTTGGAGAAATCAGAGATCGATTTTGTATTTTTGCAAAATTATACGTTCACCATTAATTTAATCCCCATTGTGTTTCTGTAGTTTGATTATGTGTTCATAGTGTCAGTTACGTAGGGAACTAATATTGAAACTAGTACAGCATTTTAAATTAAAATCTGATGCGGAAAACAGGGGAACTAATTCTGCTGCCATCACTGATTCTTGGAAAATATTGATCAAACGAAAAAATAACTTCTAACTTGTACAAGCTCTCGAAGGGAGAGAAGAAGCCACTTTGCCATCGCAGCATAAAACATATAAAACTAGTTGTATTTTTTTAAACACGTGCCTCTTCAGAAGCTGCTCAAATGTGGTTTTATTTTAATCTGTGTACATAAGTTAAATATATTGCTATTTTGTAAAAGACGTTTTTGCTTCAGGCAACGCCTCTCCTTGTTGAAGTGATTGTTGACCCTCCAAATGCTAATTCGGTCGAATTTAATAATTGCTGTTGGGAATGAGAGAAAGCAAAAATATACAACAAATTTTAATAAGTTATTTCTAGGGTAAGGTTGCGTATCTTTGTATCTGGAAGTTATAAAGATTGGCAGAAACAAGTGCCTAGATTTTTGTGGCTGAGCAGAATTTTGTCCAAAGCTGAAAGCAAGACGTTATTTTTGTAGCTTTACCTTACATTGTTAACGCACTCTGAGTGTGGTCTCCAATAAACAAAGTAACAAATTCAATCGTTGACATCTTCTGAGTAAATAGAGAGACGCATGTTTGCTTCTGTTAGTAAGGAAATGAAAATTTTACGTAAAGTTCAAAATAAAATTTGAAATAGAAAATATGGAGAGTGCTGAAACCAAAATTTCTCATATTGTTCGCTCTTCTTTTTAAAATATTTATTAATCAACGCGCTCGATAACTGGTTGGTTATCAAATAAAATATATCGTCACAGCAATACGCGCACTTCTTTAAACCTATTATATATGTACTGTTACATTTTGGCTTTAAAATTTTAAATGCAGGTTTTTAAATTCGACCGAAAATGCTCTATGTATTTTGTGAATTCTTTCAACGGCTGTGTCATGGATAGAGAAATGTTGAAATTTTAAATATGAATGCTTTGATGTTGAAACTTGTTGAAGCAAAGTCAAAGAAAAGAATTCTATTTTAGCCATTAGATATCGAAAATTAGCTAAAAAGTAGAACTTTGAATCGTAAAACGTATTAAGCTGGCGACCCTTTTACCCATTGCAGGCTTGTTATATACTCCTGTTGTTGAAGTTTTTTATATAACGTCCATAGAAACTCATCTTTACCCCTTGGTAGAATCGAATTTCAATGAGTTCATTGATATATGTTTCTGTTTAGTTCTATGAAGCTTTATATTTATAAAGAAATGTATGTATTGGAAAGCAACGATTTCGATTCTGTGACTCCTACTGTTCAATACAATGTATTTCTGATTACGTTAGCTACTTGAGAAATGTTCCGTCCTTGTCATACTTTACTAACAAAGTTCTATTGTATTCAAACAGCGAATGTAATTTATTTGCTTTTGCATCCGACCATCAGCGTGAAATTATTGTATTTATCTATATTCTATTGCAATGGCATTCCAAAACAATACTGTGATATTTTGAAAACATTAGAGAAGAAAAGGCAACATTTTTTTCCATCGATTTCACCAAGGGCGTCGCAAAACAATTTGAGGTCAAATTTATTTTGGCTTCAATAATTTCATTTGGATGGACGGAAAATCGCGAGCCTTTTCGAAGGAGGCGCCATGGTTTGTAATGTGGATTGGATAATTACCTTGTACCGGACTGTAATCCCGTCTAAAAGCGCAACTGATTTTCCACGAGTCGTACCACAGCCCCGTGCTCATGCTTTTGTCTATTTTAAGTGCCTTGATATAATATCGTTGCCTATTGAGTTATCTTTCGTGGTACTTTTAACAGCCTTCTTTACCAACGATGTGTCCACGTCCTGACACTTCTACCCAAGTTTTTATGACGAAATATGAAGGAATCACATGAAACGGGCTCTTCAGGGAAGAATGAATGAAACATAAAACAAAATCATGAAGATGATTGACATGCAACGACTCTCGTTTTATTGAAAAGGAGAGAAGCTGATGTAATGTATATTTTCTTAAAAAATACCATAAAGACACTGAGACACATATATGGATGGAGTGTTTGATGACTTTCAGTGGAAAGAAAACTATATATATAAGATCCCTAAAAACGCCTGAGATAATTGTTCTAGTTTTTAACGCAAACTTTCAAGTAGAAATTGTTAACTATGATACAAATAAGTAATAGATATTAGGAATGAAGTAGTGTCCCTAGCGCAATTTTCAAGAACAAGTTAGGTCTGCTATTCATTCGACTATTATTGAATTGCAAACTAGGTTTCCGAGTGTTATTTCCATATATTTTTAAAGTAATGTGCTGAAACCTCCCTTGCGATGTTAATCAATAGGCAACGTGGAACATCGAATTTGCAATTGTGAATATGCAATGTTCTCATTCCTATCCGTCTTGAGTGAGAAATAGCGAAATAAGTACTGCAACGAATGAGACTGATTTAATGTGATGTCAACTGTAACAAGATTCTCGAAACGGCGTTAGTTGTTACATTGAAATACATTATACACATAATTTGTGACTGCTCCAGAGATGAGGCTTCATGCCACATTATTCATCGTTGAGGACAACGAGAAACACAGGCACTGACGAACCTCAACTATCCCTGTGGACATAATGCCATTTTATCAGACGTGTTCCAGTGGCTACATGGGTTCTTGTTACCATTCATCCTTTGTTTCTTCACCAATATTCGTCAGGTCCTGTGTTTTTCGTTGGTCTCACTTCGATATGTATGAAATGCGTAGAAGCTAAATTCTCAACTGTTTTTATGCAATAAAGTTATTTCAATGAGAAATAGATGTTCGCTTTTTATTATATATATAGATCACACTGCAATACACCTATAGAACTCTTGATACATTTAAAGGAGCCAATGGTGGTGCATGCTGAAAATTCTGATTCCTTCGTCCATGTCACCAAAGTTCCAGCAGCATACTGCATGGACACCACTAAATACGGTGACCATGGATTAGCTTGATGTCTATTATCGATTATCGCTCTCTTTCTCTGGATGAACGACCGGCGACTAACCGCCATGTTCCAGTAATCTGACAGTCGAACACCCAGTGGTCCAAAGATAAGAATGGTAGGCTTTGGATAAAATAAAATGACATAAAGCTTTCTGTGAACATAATTGGTATAACGATAATAGTTACTGTATGCGAATGTTATTCTCGTATTTTAACTCACACAAAATGAATAATTCCGAGAAACGCATTTCAGGAAAGATTGGAGTATTCAGGTGCACCATTAGGTATCTGTATCTGTTGCTTTAAAATTGCACGTCCCATACCTCCTAGTAAAATTTTGTAAGACGGAGGCAAACGGCTTACCATGTGACTCCTTAAAATGATAGGCATTTAAACTTGCCCAAATTTAAATCGCGTTCTTGAAGTCTAAGTTCAGGAATTCAGCGATTTAATGCTTTAGATTCCAACATGAAGCTCGTCATCTCTTGAAGTAATTAAAACCCAGAGAGTTGATTGTTGATGGGCATGTTGCTACTCAACGATTATTTTCCCCAATAAGGATCCCTTATTTTAGAACAAAATTGCACCTTTTAATGGTACATCCTGCAGTCGTTGAAAAGTAGAAAGGTGACGTCCTTGGAGAGGTTTGTTATGAGAAAATTAACATCTTTGTTTGAAAAACAAGAAGCTGTCGCTAAGCAACGTTTGAAATTGCGTGCAGTGTTTCAACGATGGTAGTACATATCCAAGTATATCCCAGGGGAACATGGCGGACTTGGCTCTCGTTCATCTCACGCACAGTGTAATAATGGCTATGATTTGTCAAGTTTCCAGCTAAAATTAGCTAAATTTCTATTAACGAACGACATATATACCGTAACAAGATAGGTAATAGGTAGCAATTAGTACATTTAACTCATGTTAGCTTTTGGCATTTATCATCAAAATGAATGGAAGTTAATGACTAATATCCATTACTAAACCATGCCTTCTGGTTTCTATTTTTCTGACTTCTATTGGGTATCGGATTTTAGATTTTAAAACAGTTTCAACGGTGCCACTAAGAAAAATAGAACGATATTATGTTCGCAATAGCTAAGTCCTGTTTATAGAGTTTGACACCACTTTAAATTTTTAAAAGCCTACTCAAATAACAGAGTAGAAATTTATTGTTTGTAGCAATAATTCCAGTGACATCTCTGTGTCCTACACATAGCACTTCTGGAAAACACAGGGACTACAGGCATGGAAGCGCTTAAAAACGAGATTAATATTCGGTTTTGAATAAAGCAATTGTTTAAAATGTGAGTTTAAATTAATAAAAGACAATAAAATATACAAAATCCATATAAATTTTCTCAATAATAGGAAATCACGATGGTTTACAGGCAATAATATAAGTTAATTGTGTTAAAGTTGTGAACTTCTCGAAGAATTTGAAGTGTCAAAAAAGTTTAAATTTTAATTTAATTTAATCAAGAAATTCAATAACATTTGCTTCAATATACCTAAACCAGTGTTACATGAACAGAAAGTTGAACGTAAAATCTAAATATGTTAAAAACATCCAAAAAGGAGAGTTCTGCTCGGAGTCTTACAAATTATCGACTAAAGTATATTAAATACTTACTAAATGGTTATGAACATTAAGAATTTGACTTCTACACACATATGTATAACATACAAACAATAATATGAGCCTAGATGTCAATATTAAAATATATAATTTAATAAAAAAGATCTTAACGCTATTAATATAACAATATAGTTTTATGTAATTCATATATATATGTTTAATTTATGTAATTGGCAATTAACGGTATAGGTGAGTAACATGATGTAAAATTCTGAACAAATACACATTATAAAAGAAACTGCTAAAAACTGTAGCAAATGATGAATTATAAAGATAAATGTTCAGAAAAAAATTATTCATTCTTTGAATGTAGGAAAATAATATTTGTATTATAAAGAACTTATCACAACACAATAGAAAACAATCAAACATACATGAGATGCACTTCAAAATAAAAAATTAACAAAAAAATAATTAGAGAATTTTAGGTGGATTTCAATATAAAATAGAATAAATTTTATATTCAACGTAATAGCCACAGCTCTGTGTCTTAAAGATATGATCCGTGGTGTTTGAATCTGCAACAAAAATGGCAGTAAATGAGTTAAATAAACCTGGCGAAGGGTGAAGCCGAAGGGTGAGAATTTGCGTAACATCAAAAGCCAAAAATATACACAAATATAGACGTAAAAGGTATGAATATTCAGGCATAGAAAATAAACATAATCATAAATGTATATAAAACATATATAAAACGATAAAATAGATATGAAATGGTAGACACAAAAACTGCAGTGCTGTAAAATACGAAAGTAATTATTCTCAGTGTTTATTTTTCATTTTATCTATATGCCGCATTATTCTTTTTAATGTTGCTACATTTCCTCTTTTAACGTAAGTGATCTTCCCCAGAACAACTTTTTAGGCAGTTTTTGGCTTGCAGCTTAATTGCTTATTGAGGAATCAAGAGCGGGTATAATTTAAACATTATCTCCAAACGAAAATGCTGAGAAAAGGGAAAATTTACTAATAGTTTCGAGTTATTTTATTTATAACCGTTGTTGCTATTTTGCATATTTTTATGTTTTTTTAATATATTTACGTCAAAAGCCTGCATAGCAGATATGGGTGTAATTGGTGGGGATAGAAGCTTAACATCTCGGAAGCAATTTAGCTCTCTATAAAGAATTCCGTCGTGTTAAAAAATGAAAGCAACGCGCAGTGTGATATTTTAGTAATCTAGGTGGAAAAAATTATTAAACCACACATAAAGCATTTTAATTCTTTTTTGGAGGCTGTTACGTGTAAAATACATAAAAAGGTATAGTATATTCTTCATATATTAAGGCATTTGAAAAATAATAATAACAATTTCAAATCATTTTCCGGCTCCCCGTTACAGAAAAATTAAATTATTGGATTATTAATGTATTAATACTTTACACGCAGTTCTATAATAAAAAATGTTGATAATTATTATTATATGAACATCAAATATGCTCTATTTTTCTAAAAACACAATTTTTTATGCTACAAAAATAAAACATAACACAAAAGTACTGGGAATCACTACTGTCAGTATAATCTTCTAACGGATCTTGTGATATGACTGATGCATAACCACCCCTCTACTGAATACTACCCTCTACTTGCTGAATTCAAATCTCCTGAGGGCAAGGCCGGTGTTAGTATGTTTGACGCCCCTCCTGCAAATTTTAAGATACTAAATAAACATTCATCTGTAGAACACTTTTAAGAAAATAATTCTTATAAT
>QLNU02015360.1:107471863-107492549 GCA_006491805.2 Dysdera silvatica
CCTCACCCCTTTGCCAATTTTGATAGTTTTGGTATCTTTATGTAACCGAAATTTTGCACTTGCATTTTTATACACACATTTCACCATGTCAATGTACACATCCTCAATGTCTGTTGATCTTAAAGAGTTGATGACTGCTGATGTTTTTATAGAGTCAAAGGCCTTCTCATAGTCAATAAATGCAACACACAATGGAAGTTCATATTCATGTGTTCTTTCAATTAATTCTCTTAATACTTGAATATAGTCTACCGTAATGAATCCACTTCGAAATCCAGCTTGTTCTCTTGGTTGAGCTGCATCTAATTTTTTCTGTAGGCGATATATTAGCACTTTTGTGAAGATTTTATAAATAGCAGGTAACAAGCTAATTGGTCGGTAATTTTTCAAATCCTCTTTATCACCTTTTTTATGCAAAAGAATTACTGTTGCAGAATCCCATTGGTTTGGTATGTTACCGCTGTTAAGACATTTGGTAAAGAATTTTGCAAGTATGTCTTCTACATATTCTCCAGCTTCTTTTAGGATATCTAATGTAATACCATCATCACCAGGGGCTCTTCCTTTCTTCATATTTTTTATTGCAAATGAAACTTCTTCTTTTAAGATTTTAGGAGCTGTTCCTTCGACTATTTCAATGTCTTCGTTTAATTCACTGTTACTTTCGTATAGATTTTTGTAGAATTCTTCAACTCTTCTAAGTATTTCTTCCCTATTTCTTGTTACGGTGCCATCCTCTCCTTTTAATGCAATGATGTGTTTCTTCCCAACAGATAAACTTCCTTTAACAACCCTAAGGCTCTTGTTATTTTCAATGGCTTTCCTTACTAGCTCACAGTTGAATTTTCTTATGTCTTCTTTCATGCTTTTGCGCAGAGTTTTACAAAGTTCTATGTACTCAATCCTGGAACTGGTATTTCGATTGTCCACCTTCATATCTCTTCGCCTTTTCATGAGCTGTTTCGTCTTCTCAGATAATTTGCTATTGTGCTTTTTACAGGTTACACCACCAATTTCCCCAGCAGTTTCAACTATTGTCTTAACAATGTTTTCATTTGCTTCTGAGATATCACTTTCATCAATAAGTCCTTCCAGTGCAGAAAAGCGATTTTTTAATTCCAACTTGAATGCCTCGGTATTTACTTTCAGTTTCATTAGATCCACCCTCTTACTTACTTGTTTCCTAATGAGCTTCTGTCGTTCTAATTTAGTATTTAAGTGCACTTTACATCTCACCATTCGATGATCACTTCCAGTATTAAATCTGTTCAGTACACTGCAATCTTCAATAATTGATTTCTTGTTTGCCAGGATATAGTCAATTTCGCTAGTTCCCCCATTTGGGTGTTCAATTTCAATTCCTGAAATTTTGCTTAAGAAGCAAGGGATTGTTTATTATACGTAGCCATATATATTATATATATAGCTAGAGAAGCTTTTCGCATGCGCAACAAGATTTGCATATACGACATTTAGGTATTGGATGGTTATAATTGAAGTATCCTTGTTTAGAGCTCTCTGCAGCTTAAACTAATAAGAGAAATGATGGAATTTTTGTACACATACTATTCAAGGGATGCGGAGAAGGATTCTGAAAAAATGTAGTTCCAAAAGTTGCCGACAGGAGAAAATGTGGATCTCCAAAATAGGAAAAACGCAGTAAAAGCACAAAAAATGGATAATTCAGACAAACTAAAATGGAATTTTAATTTTTTAAGTTGATTCGTTGCAAAAGGTAAAAAAACTTTCGTAAATTGTCACGGGAAGTGTTTTCACAACTCATTCAGCCTTCACTCACGTTACCACAAACGCAGCTGATTTTGAAGTTGAGCTTATGATTTCTGTTATTTTGGACCTGAAATTGTCATTGGTACGCTGAGCTGAAGAGTCTTCGGAGAAATATTTTGCACATATTTCAATATATTGTCTTTAAAACAGCCATGTTAGGAACATTTCCTAGATAAATATTGTCGACCTTACAGCCGAAAATCACATGGTGTAAGATCAGGAGTTTGGGGCGACCGTGCCATAGGGAAAAAGAAACTAACTACTCTTTCTTCAGTGAAATATTGACGTAATAGCTTCTGCACTGGTCGTGCAATATGAGGAAGAGCCCCATCCATATCTTGCATGAAAATTGTCCCATCCAAGCAGCCTCTTTCCTGAAATTGGAAAATTACGAAGCATGTGAAAACAACAATCATATTGAAGCTCAGCAACATTTGCGACAACGTGACTGAACTTTGAAATCATTTCTTATGACAGTTTATGTAAGTTTTTTTTTTTTTGCAACGAGTTAACTTAAAGAGTTTAAATTTAATTTTAGATTTGTCTTAGTTATTCATTTTTTGTGTTTTTCCATATAATTCCTATTTCGGAGCGCCATATTTTCCAATATCGGCAATTTTTGAAACCAAAAATTTTATGCGAATCTTTCGTCCCATCCTTTTATAGTTATGTGTACAAAATTTGGTGTCATTTCTCTTATCAGGCAAACAAACATTCAGCTTGCAAACAAATTCCATTTAGGACTTGTTTGCAAGCCAAAAATTTTCACGTTAAATTTTTTAAATCAGCACTGAAATATTGTTTCTTTAACAGTAAATTTATTTTAAGCATTATTGATATTACAAATTATTCCAGTGGGACTGTAGTATTCCTAAATTCATACCCTGTCAGTAATATTTGAGTCATTTATTTTTTAGGATAAAATAAAAAAGATACATAAGTAAAAATGTTTAAATATTATAACTCGCGTGATATTTTTTATATTATCTCGTACTGTGTATACTTAAATAAAATACTTTTGTATCATAATTTGATACTCTATAGAGCCACCAATCACTACAACTGAAAAGCCTACTACAACAACGACGAGGACCCCCACAACAACAACTACGACGCCACAGCCGACAACAACCACAACTACAGCTGCGCCAACAACTACGACGACGACTGAGATTCCAACAACGACTGAAACGCCAACTACAACGAGTGAACCTCCGACGACAACAACTGAACCTCCGACGACAACAACTGAAACTCCGACTACGACAACTGAAACTCCGACGACAACAACTGAAACTCCGACCACAACAACTGAAACTCCGACTACAACAACTGAAACTCCGACTACAACAACTGAAGCGCCAACAACGACAACCACGACAGAAAGTCCAACAACAACTACAACAACTGAGAAACCTACGACAACGACGACGATGGAGCCTACAACTACAACTACCGAAGAACCAACAACAACAACCACAACAACAGCACCAACAACTACAACTACGACAGAATCTCCTACAACAACTACAACAACAATGGCGCCTACAACAACGACAACTACGACGGAAGAACCTACAACTACAAGGGTACCAAGTACCACAACAACGTTAGCAACAACAACAATAACAACATCAACAACAACCGAGGTTCCTACAACAACAACAATGTCACCTACTACTACCACAACCACAGAAGCTCCCACAACTACCACTGCATCAACTACAACAGAAGGACCTAGAATTGGTAAGAATGAAATTTAAATTAGCGAATTTATTAACAATAATAGTAATAATAATAAATAATAATCCACCAGAAACTCTCTACCGGTTTGGTGACAAATATACCTATTAAATATGAATCACAAATTGTACATAAAAATAATAGAAAAACTCTCTATTGGGATAAGTCATTTTGAGGCAAGTTGACACCATAAAATAATCCTGTTTTATATATATATATATATATATAAGTCAGAAAAGACCACATACATACTAGAGGAATATATGCAATAGGAAAATATACAAACATTTACATATTTTATAACAATCTATAGATTTATTAATAACATTCATAGAGATTATAAATGGATCTATATTGTAATAGATTATAATACTTTAACAGTTATTTCTTTACAGTACATTTTAGGATTATTATTTTATTTATTATCTATTTTTATTTATTTATTCATGTATTTATTTTTATTTATTTATTCATGTATTTTATTTTTATTTATTTATTCGCGTATTTTATTTTTATTTATTTATTCATTTATTTTATTTTTTACAGTTCTTTTGCAGTATTTTTTTAGTAGATGATAGTGATTCACCAGAATCAACAACATGCAGTCGATATACAGGGCGCATAGAAATTCTTTTTATCCTGGAATAACTCGCTAACGAAGGCAGCCAAAATTTTATAATCTATATAACGGTATAGTAAAGTGACTACAGGTGATCTGATGCGACTAATAGCAGCGCCCCGGGTGGCTAAATTCAGAAGTTAGCAATTCTAATTCGAAAAACGTAAGAGAGAGCGCAAATTTTCTAATTAGAAAATTGTAGAGTATCAGTTAGTAGAAAACCACGTTAGGTTCACAAGAATAAGATAAATTTCCGCCTATAAAATGTCAGAAATCCATAAACTACGATTCTGATCTGCAAATTCACATTTCGCAAATATATCCGCATGCAAATGTAGATTCGACGTTGTACTTAACCTATGAGATAAAACCGGTATCATGAGTATCTCTATAGACGATTTGGTCAACGTAGGCTGCATGAGAGTGGCAAACTACACTCACTCTGAATATTGCGAGATGGTGATTATCTGCGGCGAATGCCGACGTAATGAGGCGCAAGCTAAACGGGAACACACCATTCGTTTTCCAGCTGGTCCACATCCAAGTGCGGTGACCATCGCAAATTCAGTGCGACGGCTCAGGAAAACAGGAAGCACGTCTTCATAGTGGCAGACCATTGGCTTCAGGCGCTAGTGTAATGCCACAGGAAGTTTTGGCATATGCTTTAGTCCAGAGTTGTCCAACGTACGGCCCGCGGGCCACAGTCTGGACCGCGAACAGTGCCAATCCGGCCAGCCGACAACCGTTTGGAATAAAAATAAATCCCAAATATTTTAGACTTTTTTTTCAGAAATAAGGAAAAACAGTGGGGACAGCATGAGTGACCCCTTTCTATAGTGCAAGTGAACAAAGAAATAACTGGAATAAATTCTGAAGGGAGGCGTTTAAGTAGCAAGTTGGTTTTTTTTTTTGAGAAACCTTTGGCCGGCGAGATCCGTGAAAATTCTTTAAGTGGCCCGCTACCCAAAAAGGTTGGACAACCCTGCGTTAGCCTCCTGCCTGGGATGTTGGCGCCGCCTTAGGCGGCCACCCTTCCCAATTCCTCCTCCTGCACACTTCCATGCCATGCCATGCCATCCTGCGTTAGCCTATTCGCATAACAGTACACGTATCAGCATGGTGTGTGTGTCTTAACCCGAGGCCGTGTATAGCAAATAATTCATGCTCATGGTGCACATCCCTATCATGTCATACCGCAGCACGCACTGCTGCCAAAGGATAATGAGCGTTGATTTGATTGGTGCAACTGGGTGGAGGGCAACTCCGATTTCCTATCTAACATTATTGGACGGATGAGGCAGTGTTTCAGCACACCGGATTAGTGAACTGGCACAACAACCACTACTGAAAACTGGAAGTAGTTGTTGGAAGACTCTCGAACGACGGTCTCTCCCAACTCTCGTTAGGAGAGTCCATCAGACATCAGGTGCGCTGGTCGATCAACGTCTTTTGGAAGAACCGCCTAGTGGGACCCGTGTTGTACGAGAGGACATTAACTGGACACAGATATCTCCAACTATTTCAGGACATCACGCCGGAGTTTTTAAACGATATTCTCGTAGCCGCGTTACGTACCTTGTGATTTCAACTTGACGGCGCCCCTGTACATAAGCTGGTAATAGTGAGACGCTTTCTTGAGGATTGTTTTGAAAACGAATTATCGGATATGGTGGTAATGTTGAATGGCTCCATGATCATCGGACATCACTCCGCTCGATTTCTTCCTCTGGGGTTACATTAAAGATCAGGTGTATGCAACAGCATCGACAAGTTTATTGGACTTAAGTCATCGTATTATCGATGCTTTCAATAATGTGACAATTTCCATGCTGATGAATGTGCATAAAGAGATCACATTATTGAAAACATCGATAATACGACGACCTATGTCCAATAGACTTGTTGTCGATACTGTTGCAGACACCTGATCTTTAATGCAATCCCAGAGGAAGAAATCCAGCGGAGTGATATACACTTTCATAAATGTGCGTTGTAGACGATGGTGAACCCTTTGAACATAATCAACATTAAATCGTGATCACAGTGAGTTATTTTACCTGTTTTGTCCCTATTTTATTTGATATCATCAAATTATATCGACATGTTTACATTTTTATGCATTAAATTATGTACGTACTAATAAGTATGTATGTATGTATTTGTTCATGCTTATGCCTTTTTCTTTCAAACTGATGCAAACTGAAGGGCATCAATTTCTGACATTTTAGGGTATACAGGCGGCAATTTATCTTATTCTTGTCAACCTAATGTGCTTTCGTACTAACTAACTAATTCTTTTTAACTTTGTAATTGGAAATTTTGCTCCGTCTCTTTTATTTTTCGATTTAGAATTGATAACTTTCAAATTTAGCCACCAATAATTGCGTGTGTGAGTGCTATGATGTTTATGCTGGAGAGGAGAAGATGCACTTTAGCCATGGCTAAATGTGGTGGGGTATAATGATGACCCCGAGCCAACTGAGCTGATGTTTTCAAGCCATAAGTCCCCTTTTATCTTATCATTCAGTTGTCTGCCATGCCCATTGGCGTACGCAGGGGGGTGCTGATGCTGATGATAATGATGCAATGACATTTTGTATATTTAACGCAGGAATATGGGAGTTGCAGCTTCGTAACCCCACATTGAGCTTATAACCCCCCCCTTTATGAACTTTCTGCGTACGTCTATGGCCACCCTATTAATACTATCCATACTATTTTGGCTAACGTGTTGAGGAACTGATAGCTCAGTCATTACTTACGTGTAGAGTCCTTGATAAATGCAAGGGTAGTTGACATTTGATGCGCTTAATGTTTTCTAGTATTAATACTTCTATAGTTGTCTTTATTACACTCTTTAATAAATATATTTATATACTGCAATTTGGTCTCATCTTACCAATTTATTGCATATCTAATTTATTGTGTGTTTTATTTTAATATGCGTGGCTTTCGCACGTTTGGAGGGTCATAACACTAGATTAGTCTAGAGCTTGTACTGCAAAGAAGGCATATAATAACTTTATTTCAGATATGGTGTACATAGGGTGAAATATGCGTATAAATCTATTGTACATAACAGTGGGAAAATAATTTAAATTTAACGGTATAGTTCACTTGATCTAGATGCTGCTCTTTTTTAATGAAATTGCAAACTACTAAATAAATAATATGAAACTTTTTTATAGGTCGATTTTACAATGAAACCGGAGATTATTATTACCCGAACATGGTTCTAAATGCTACGTCTTCTGTTCCAAATAAAGATGTTGCTGTTTGCAATGGGCCCCTTGGCTTCGGTTGGGGTATCACACTGGACTCAAATCTTGACGAAGGCGCTGAAGAAAACTGCCTAAAATTTAATGATTTTCATAAAAATCCAAATGATGAAAAGTGTTGGACAAATCCGGCAAATTGTGGCTTAGGATTTACTATTAGCATATGGCATAAAACTAGTTTTCGACGTAATGATGACATAGAAAGATACATCGTTAATACTGGTAAAAGAAGAAATTTACAAATTTAAAATGTGTTGTTAAATATAAATTTTACTTTTAAACTAAATTTTTACGTTTTTTATTATACCGAAGTAAAGACTATTAAATTGTTTTGAATTGTACGTTACTCATGCTATTCAAATGTCGCTCATGTTATTCAAATTTTGTAGGTCTTACTATACTTTTATTACAAATTTTGTCTATTACATATGTATTTTTATTACAAATTTTGTCTATTACATATATATTTTATTACAAATTTTGCCTATTACATATGTATTTTTATTTAAAATTTTTTCTATCACATATATATTTTTACTACAAATTTTGCTTATACATCTATAATGTCAAATATGGTTCTGTTATTGCACCACAGTCCAAATTATTTGATGGTCCACTATATTTGGATTATTTTTTAATGCAGGAGGAGATACTGAAGGAACACCGGGTATTTCGATATCGTTTCGTGGCATCTTCTATTTTGGTGTCGTATCTACTGGCAATGAATTTTGGAACGTAACCATTCCTGGACCTGTGCAAAATAATACTTGGAATGAATTTGCTATGAAATGGGAGAAAAACACTGGACTAGATGTAAGAGAGACTAGTATACTCAGCAACAAGGGTTTCAGTTTAACAAAACAATTTTCGTGTGCTTTGGCCCTCTTTGTTATATTAATTATTATGTATTTATGTAATTATTATATTATTATGTAATACGACACACATCAATACCATACTGCAAAGATACGAAAATCAAACAAAATAAGGGCCTTAACTATCATTGTTAATCATTAAGCAAAGGCAAAACTACTGATAAATTAGATAATATATGTGTTTTGATTTGAACTATGTGGTCTAGGCTATGGTTTGATAAAGACAATGGTCATAAAAGCTGTAATTTTATACATACAAAGCAAATACAGCTGTCATGTTATAAACATTTGCTCTTTTTGGTAAAAAATTAGTAATATTTATAATATGTATTAATTTTAGAGGTCGAAAATTTGATTCTATTATTTCGTTCAAAAAATTTAACTCTCTATAAGTCCATTGGCTTTCTACTGGTTCTTTAAACCTCAAAATCAAATAAAAGACGCACACACACGACGAAAGCGTTTTTGCTTTTAGTTATACTACCTTTGTCAGCTCTGAGACCTCTCATTTAGTCTCCACTTCTCTAATACCGACTAGTTTTTTCTACATTACAAACATTAATTCAAGATCGGAGACGAGCTTCTATGAACTACCCGCGCAAATCCGTATGCAGTTTAGAGAAAACGTACCATAAAAGTCTATTAGTTTTGAAGTGATTTGCCTAATCCTTATTATTTATCGTGGTAAAATTCTATTTCATTTATACGGTTCTTTCAACAGGCGAAACATGTGAAACATTGATTAAGACACATGTATAATAATTGGAACGTTGAAAATAGTTAAAAATTTCCATTTATATAAATCTTTTTTCCAAGTTTCACAGCTTTCGTGGCCCCGCAATCATTTTTCTCAATTTTTATTTATTGCTTGAGTTAATCTATTTTAGGTGAGCCGTTTTTTTCAATATATGAATTGGGAATCTAAACTTAAAGTTCTTTTTCTAGAAAACAAGATTTGCGCCTATGCCATTTTACAACAAATATGACAAGAGAATAAGGATAAATTTTATTGAATCTAAATACAATTTTGGTGATACATATTCTGCTATATTAAAATCTTGATGTTACGTCAATATATACTTGACTTTGAGGTTAGAGATGTTAATTGGTGATTAAGTTAAAAATGGAAGAGAGCAGAAAGCTGTAGCTTGTTGCAAGGCTCTCTAGGTGAGTAACGCGATGATAATATAAGAAAACAATGGCTTATAAATGTGTACGCGGAGTAAAACGTCATGGTAAATATTAGTTTAAAAATAATTTGAAATTTGACCATATAAAACCAAACTTTTATTTAAAAAACACCTTTTCATATTGCGTTTGGAATAATATTCCTTTTTCCTAAAAATCAACCTGTACTACAACTATCATTCCGTTATATTGGTAGAAAAAAGTATATGGATATTCATAGCTTCCATTTCATACTATAACCAACAGTTAAAATCGAAGATATCGTGGTTGTAAATGATCGTTAATTGGATCTTTCTTTAGCAAATAATCAGTAATAAAAATAGAGCTAAAAGCTCGAATTATAAACTGATATCATATGCGATGTATTATATCCGACCTTACAATATTTATATATACATTAATTTTATTTCAGTATTTTATTCGTTATAACTTTCAGATTTATTCCTTGTTTTCTTTTAGCTATTTGTCAACGGCAATCTTGCTGCTCACATGGAATTCCCTCAGAAAGCTGCATCATCTTTACCATCTTTATCACCACTTGAGATGACTGTTGGTTGCCGTCGAACTCCAACTTCGAAAAGAAAGAAGCGAGCTGCTGAAGATTACTCGGGATTCGCAAATGGGGAATTTGATGAACTGACAGCATGGTTGTGGGCTCTTGATTCGGAACAACTAGGCTTCTTAATGGGAGGATACGGTAAGTCCAGCTAATGGGAAAGATGAAGTTCTCTGTAAACTGCCGAGGATAGAAGTTAAGAGAAGTCGCATTCGTAAGATAACAGTAAAAGAGAGGGGCTCAGGGTATGGAACTGCTAAATGGTTCCCAAATAATTCGTATGCTCTAGTACCCATAAGCTTACCACATATCAATACCCTTAAACGTATATAATACACGTAAATGAATTACGAGTATATTCAAGTAAACCAGAATATATGACTGAAATTTTTATTTTAAAAAATTCGGTTCAATATGCAGTGGTGTTGGAACATAGCATGTTTCCTTAAACAAACTCGATGTCCAGATTTATTAGACAGGTTTTGGACAGCCATTTTCTTTTCCATGACTACAAAGTCGTAGCATTTTGTGTTATTTTGAAGACATGGGGACTTGTTCTATAAACAGTAGTTCTTATGAACCAGTGTTTTGTGAAGTAATTGAAGTTATAAAAACAGCAACAACCACAATTGTCTCTAATAATATAATAAAATTGTATTCCATTATAAACTCGTATCCAAACTTAAGGATACACTCCATGTTATTTCAATGGAGCTTATGCTTTATTTATAAAAAATCATTTTACAGAAAATTAAAGAGCTATAAACACTTAACAGAATTACAAAAAATCAAATTTTTTTTCAGGTATCCTATGCAGGAGAGTATACGATTAAATTCAATGCAAACTTCGAAAGTCGAAAAGAAAATTCGTGAAAAATTCATTCAGAATAAAGAATTTTCTCACATAAACATGCAAAATTATTAGAAAATGATTGTTGACGTTTAAGTCAGCAATTTTTTTTATCTTAAATCTGTTTTTTACTGATTTTTGTTTTCTACCTTTAATTTATGTACCATTTTTGATCGTGGATTATTCTTCACAAGATACCTGAAAAAATTTTATTTTTTGTAATTCTGTTAAATGTTTATAGCTCTTCAATGTTCTGTAAAATGATTTTTATAAATAAAGCATATCAAGAGTTAAAAAGCAAAATATGCACTTCTCCCACTGAAATAATATTGAGTGAAATTTTAATTTTGGACACGAGTTTATTTTGAGGGCCATATCATAAAGTGGTGCTCAGACAAGTATCTCATGGCATTCTTGAAATACATTTTTATTGTTAGTTTTAAAATTAGTGTAAATATTTTCAAGTTTAAGATTCCGTAAAATTTATATATAATTAAAATAGTTCTGTGACTCGAAAAAGTTTAAGAATTAAGAAGTTTAGAACAAAATAGAATATTCGATAAGATTGACGTAGCACAGCGAAATATTAAAAACCTTAAATAATTATTTTATTCAAGACGTTTTAAGCAAACTTTTGGAAAGCATTTTGCTATGTAAACAAATATTATTTAAAAAAATAAAAACAATTGTTAAAAATTAATTAAACGATTACTAAAAATCAATCAAGCGATTATTAGAAATTAATTAATCGGTTATTAAAAATTAGTTAAACGATTTATAATTAAACAACCCTCCATCTTTTTCATTTGCTATTTTAAATTTTGCTTAATCTTCGGTATGTAAACTTTTTCTCTGGTACTTACCCTAAGACCGGGGCCCGGCCTCGACAAATTTACTCGTAAATACTTTCCATTTTTTAAAGTTCATATATTAAGCTATCATAAGCATGAATTAATTATGATATAATTATAAAGAGTATCAATACACTCATTTCTGATACACTTCCTTGCTGAATGGTCACTAGTATTTTCAAAACGGGTGTTATTTCGCTCAATTGTAAGAACAGATAATGTACCGCACATTATTGTAATCGGCTTGTAGACAGTAGTTATGACCGTTTATAATGAGCGTTATACCCTTTCTCAAATGCTAAAAGATTTCGATGTCTGAAAATTATCGATCATTCATGAATACTCATATAATTAAAAGTACACGGATTGGTCACTGGCAATTGCTGCACAGATATTATTTAGGCTTTCTAGGTTTGAGCTTCCCATTCGCGATTACTCTTCTTCTTAGAATATTTCCACGATAAAATATTTAGTCGTGCAAAATGCTTAGATAACTAAAATGACAAATTCAGGAGAATCTCTGAATATTCGTCACAAAGCGTCAGCAACCGTTTTCAGAACCAGAAACATTGCCATACGCAGGGGGGTGTTGATGGGGGTTGTAACCCCCATTGCAATGAAATTTTGTATATTTAACATAGGAATATATGAGTTGTAGCTCTGTAATCCCCCATTGAGCCTATAACCCCCCCTTATGAACTTTCTGCCTACGCCTATGACCAGAAATATAATGAATGCTAGTAGTAAACTAACTAATGTAGTCCAAATGTCGAATATATTATACATAACTAATTAAAAAAGTCAGTTAAACGATTATTAAAAATTAATGAAACGACAATTAAAACTTAATTAAACGTCTATAAAAATTAAATAAATGATTGTTAAAAAATTAATTAAATGATTATTAAAATTAATTAAATGATTGTCGTAAATTATTAAATGATTATTAAATAAAACTAATTAAACTTAAAACAAATTAAATTAAAACTAATTAAAATTAAAACAAATTAAATTAAAAACTAATTAAAATTAAAACAAATTAAATTAAAACCAATTAAAATTAAAACAAATTAAATTAAAACTAATTAAAATTAAAAATTAAATTAAAACTAATTAAAATTAAAAATTAAATTAAAACAGTAAAATTAAAACTTAAATTAAAACTAATTAAAACTAATTAAATTAAAAACTATAAAATTAAAACAAATTAAAATTAAAACTAATTAAAATTAAAACAAATTAAAATTAAAAATTAATTAAAAATTAAAACAAGTTAAATTAAAAACTGATTAAATTAAAACAAATTAAATTAAAATTAATTAAAATTAAAACAAGTTAAATTAAAACTGATTAAATTAATTAACTAATTAAAATTAAAACAAGTTAAATTAAAACTGATTAAAATTACTAATAAAATTAAAACAAATTAAATTAAAAACTAATTAAAATTAAAACAAATTAAATTAAAAACTAATTAAAAGAATTAAACTAAAAGATTATTAAAATTAACTAATTAAAAGATTATTAAAAATTAACTAAAATATAAGGCATTGTTCACCCTTATTATTATATTATTATAGATCCTTGAAACTTTTCTAGAGTTTTGATATAAGAAAGTAAATGCATTGCTTCGTTTCTTTCATATTCCTTATCCAGAAGGGAGAAACAATCATTTAATGCGTACGTAATGCATTATTGGAAATAAATTTTGCCATAATTTTCTAGTAATTTTCTTTGAAGCAACACCATGTAGTTTAGAAATATGAATAACGGAAATTTGTTTTTTATTTCATGTTTAAATAAAAGTGATAATTTTATCGAAATTTATCAAATTATCAACGCATCCCCCCTCATTACCATGACCATGGTTTTGAATAGCGAAATTACCATAAATGTCAGTAATTTTTACTTTGAAAGGCGATTCACTAACTTTGCCTTCGGGGAATTTTTTTTTTTTGGAATTTATGAATAATTCAACTAAATGAAGATGCCAATGAATGCAATAACCGAATTAATTTTAAAATACATAAAAGTTTCGCAAATTGATAGAGACAGGAATAAATATCAGTATTGTTAGAGTTTTTACTTGAATTATATAATTTCAAAGAAAAAAAATGCATTTGGGGAATGATAATGAATACAGTATTAGAGAGCTTAGAATTTGTTTTCTACAGTTGAAGCATATATTTCTTTGAAGTTTTGAAGTTTTTTTACAATTACCGTCCTACGGCTTTTCTACATTTGCCTTTTTTAACGTTTAATCTATGTTTATTTTCTTATAACCTGACAATGCATGGTTGCAGATCCTGAGCTGAGTGAGTATTGAGTTTTGTAGTGATAAACTAAAATATGATTAAAAGGATTTTATACTTGATTAAATTGAGAAACTGGCTTATTAATATATTAAAGTACATTAAAGTGATAAGTTACATAACTTCGATACGTGGAAATATTCGACGAAACAATACGCAATATAAATAAGAGACAAAAAACAACGTTTTAAAAGCGTATTTATGGCAAGATTGAATTCAATCTTGCCAAATATTTTACTTTTTTGCTCTCATTATAACTTCGATAGTTGATGTCATTGCGTTAAAAATTTCATTAGAGTGAGTGAGATGGGCATAGTTATTTGTATCTTATCTGCAGCTTGATATATTGAATAAATTTGTACAAACAGTATGTGATATTGTAGAATGAACCTTTATTGATACTGAAACTTAGACTTTTCAGTGTATGTTAAACTGCCGAGCCATTTTTATGAAAAAACAAAAAGAAAGAAAGCATTGCAAAATGCCCATCTTACCCATAGTATGGGTAAGATGGGCCCCACGTAGGTATAAGATTGGCATACCAGTTCATATCAGTTATAATCTTCCCATATTTGGCATACGAAATGTTTAAATCCTTTGGCTCCATCACAAGTTTTGTGGAACCATGTATTGCACTCTTGGTATTTAAAAAACGCTC
This sequence comes from Dysdera silvatica, assembly GCA_006491805.2. Classification (NCBI taxonomy): domain Eukaryota; kingdom Metazoa; phylum Arthropoda; class Arachnida; order Araneae; family Dysderidae; genus Dysdera; species Dysdera silvatica. Next base: position 107,486,582 of record QLNU02015360.1, read on the forward strand.
AACAAATATCAACAACTAATTTTGCAAAGTTTTCAATATCTCAGTCTCAGACAAATTTTTACCCCCTTCTCACGTCCTCGCCCCCTCCTAAACATGCATCCATCCCTGACAATATAGCTTTAAGCCAACACACTAAAGGTTTTTAAAATAATATGCCAACAACATATTACTTCGGGAGCCCATCTTACATACAAATTTTGTGCTCGTCTTACCCATAATATGAAATTAACAGTTATGCTATCATGCCGTAAAAGGTTCACGATACATCGCTCACTTTTTGTACCACGAATTAACTTAAACGCCATATTAATCTCCCCTAAACGTTTTATGTCGCTTTCGGAATAGTTACATGAAATAAAGCTTACCGAAGTAAGCATAAAAATTATAAAAAAATCTCCTTACCCTGATTTTTAGAACAGCTGCAAAATACTTCTCTCCTGACAGTTGAAATACCTTTTCCTCCTGGAAACAAACTCATGAGCTGAAGTACATCACTATTATACCAACACCAGTTCTTTGCATTGCGTACATGGGAAATGACGTCACTGTGCCCATCTTCCCCGCATGCCCATCTTCCCCCCACGCACCCTATGTATAATTGTATTTTTGTAATATCATGTGCATCTTGATATATTCTCCCTCTCTCTCTCTCTCTTACTCCCAACATTATATGGTTTCAAAGCTCATTGTAAACAAATTTTGCAAACCTTGTTTCAAATGCTTTTGATGAAATGAGGATTATTGGCAGTTATATTTCATGCACTTTTATCTATTTTCACTAACAAATGCATTCTTCTATCGATACGGAAGCAAGGTTTGCCAATCCAATACACACACACACACAGACATACATACATATATATAATATTTCAAACATTTGGAAAAATATGCGTAGTTAGGATAGTATAAAAAAAGGGAAAAAAGTAAATACACGCGTATAAAGAAATAACCAAGTATGGAAAACGTGACCACTTTGTTATGCTTAGCTGTCAAAGCATTGGACCGATAATCTCAAGATAGCAGCTTTGAGTTCAGTCTAAATGCATGGCAATTGCTTCCTTCTGTCTACTTTGTGTAGAAGCATAGGTTTCCGTTCGACTTCAGACTTGATGATGGCCACTGAAGCCAGAAGAACTCAGACTTGATCATGGCCACTGAAGCCAGAAGAACTCAGACTTGATGATGGCCACTGAAGCCAGAAGAACTCAGACTTGATCATGGCCACTGAAGCCAGAAGAACTCAGACTTGATGATGGCCACTGAAGCCAGAAGAACTCAGACTTGATGATGGCCACTGAAGCCGGAATCCCAAAGCAGCAATGATTAAATTTAAAAAAAATAATGGACCAAACATAAGCAATCGAAATTCTTAACTGGCTATTAAGGAATAAACGAAATAGGAAATTACTTCAGACAACGCAGATAAAATATGAAAAGTCGAAATAACAAGAACAAGCGTATCACAGGATAGATATACTCGGAGTAAATTTGGAAAAACGTTAATACAGTAGGAGATTACTTATGGTTATATGTAAATTTCGTTGTTCGAAAAGTTCCACAATTTTGCATTCTTATTTACAACGCATTACTGTATAAAAAATTATAATATAAACGATATTTTTAATTTACATTTTAGCTTGTGATCCCCAAACGAACGTTATTTGCTGCGAAACAAATCCAGAGAAGCTATTAGCTATGATGGTTGGTAAAATAGTTTTAGTGTTTACATAGATTATTAAAATTTAATTAAAAATACTTTTTATTGGTCGTACATTGCATAAATGTTCTAATATGTGACAGATCTTTATCACATTTTAAAACTTGCACAAAAAATTTGTTAATTTGATCTACAGGTGTAAACTTTTAAAGTGATTTTTCTTGAAAATTTAATTTTGTAACTTATAACACTTGTGTGCTACATCTGCGATATAAATCTATCGAGTTCTTTTTTAATAAATGGCGCGATGTTTCACTCTTTTCGAGATGGTGTAATATGTGAGATATATCGTAAAGAGTTCTCAAAGTTTTCGACATCCTCGGTACAAAAAGAAATATAAAATTATTTCCCAGTTGGGCTTTCGAAAATTACGTGACAAAGTCATTGTTTTAACTTATAGCACAATCTGCTCATATTTTATGGCGCAAGGGCATCTAAGATCATGTTGAGCCAGGACTCACGGTTTTCAAGGGTTCCGAAGCTCTGTTGCCGAGGGAATCAAATTCCGCAACAGCGATTGGTAGTAAAAACCCCCAAGCGTTCAGCACCAGGGAGATTCAAATCCCGGTTTTCTATCTGGCCGACAAGAGAATTACTTCTACGCTACCATCTCACGAATCAGCCTTGTTGCTTTATATATTAAATTATCTTGATTTAGTTATATCATTAATTAGCTTGATTTAGTTCCATTATTAATTGGTTTGATTTGGTTACATCATTAATTGGCTTGATTTAGTTACATCATAATTGATGATTAATTCAATTAATTATCATCGTCATTGCTTTATATATTAAATTGGATTGATTTAGTGACATTATTAATTGGTGATTAGTTCAATTAATTATCATCGTCAAGCGTTATTTATATTGGAGATGTGCTGAATCGGTCCCTAACTGCATCACTGTGACGATTTTGCCTGTCACTTACAGATGGGCAGTAATTGATTCGGCCAAGGAACCAGCTTGCCCATCTCTAATTCATATATAGTGGAAACTGATTAAGGGATCATCTTGGTAAATTGTTCACCTGAATAAAGTGACCACTTTTTATAGGAAGGGAGCAGTAAGTACCTAGTCATGCCTATATCGAAGTTTACCGTGTATAATGATCACCGGTCTCTGCTGACCATTGCAGTCCAGTCCCAAAGGTGGCCACTTTAGACAGGTTGTATTGTATTTCTGAATACCTTAAATTTTCTGCCATTGTTATTAATAGAAAATCTCGATTTTTCTTTGAATAAACAAGAGATTATGTGACTTTTTTTAAGGTCAACAGAATTTTTTTAATGTTTCTTCTAATACAGAAACGTGAGTAAAGGATTCAAAGAAAATTGTGAAGACATAACATTCAGTTCTCCCTTCAGTTGATCAAAGTATCCTTATATTCTTATAGTAAGATTTCGTTTAGAAAAGTGAGGACAAACAGGGTATTACCACGTAGTAAAAATTCAGATATAACTTGAAAATACTATTGAATAAATATTACAATAAAAGTAATATTTGAAAAATGGGATTTAAAAAATTTTATTAGTAAGCACCAGAAATATTTTTCGCGTCATTTATTTTAATGCTTCCCTTTCGCCATAAAGCATTATATTTGAATCATTTCTAAACGAAATATACTGAAATTTGTTGGATATTCATTAGGACCTTACGAAGTAGGGAAATTCTTTTCCACCGTATCTATAGGTCTCACGAAATGGAGAGAGCAAAAATTCTCAGCATGTTGTGGGAATTACTTTTATGCATTTGAAAACAAATGCGATGAAACATTTCTTAAAAATATTAAAAATCAAGAAAATATTGCAACACGCGGAGCAGAGAATTCGCCCGAAGCAATTCCATTAGGCATTTAAAAGATATGTAAATACTATCTTCTGAAATGAATGAATCACTCAAATGAAACGTAGAATTCTAAATTAGTAAACCAAATATTTAACATTGCCACAAGAAGAAAGAGAATGTATTATTATTCTGGGTTGTTGCAACTGAATTCATATTTTATTTTTATCCGTGAAGTGGAGCATCAGACTAAGAATAAATAAATTCCAAATATAAATTGAATTTTGGCGAAGAAATTTTCATTTGAATATAAAATGTGGAAGAGAGGCAAATAGAGTTCAAGTGAAAATTCTGGACGTGCGTGACTTTTTGTAAATAATATTAAATAGCAATTGATAAATATTTTGTTGGCCCTCTGTATTTTCATGCGGTATTATGCCTAACACGTACTTATATTTATAATTACAGTAGGACCTGCATATAGCGAATTAGCATCTAACGAATGTCTGAATTTAGCTAGGGAAATATTATTTTTGATTGGTACAATGGTTCGGTACAATACAATTGAATCATTTTTTAGCAAACAAGGCTTTTTGAAGTCCCCCGGTTTAAGAAGAAACTGTGACGAGATATTTTAAATGAACTATAGAAAACCTTAAATAGAATTTTAGAATATGATGTATTTTTAGCTGAGGCGAATGTAATAAAACAATATTTCCAGCATTGAAATTGAAGAATTTCTAGATCTCTCAGTGCTTTCGTAATGCATAGTAAGGAGCTCATCATCAACGCTTCTTTAAGACAATGGGTTACAATGATGACGGTGTATTTAATGCATTACATGTTTTACGACGAGAAGTAAATGAAGGCAAATACTGTAAAAAGAAGCAAGCAACTGTAGACCGGTTTTTTTTTTTTGGAGCATCTCAAAGTAGGGCTTAGTTTGGGAATAATTGCTAACATAAGTTCTCCATAACATATTATTTATTTGGCTTATTGTATCGGAATTCAAGTAATATAACATGTTGTTCCCATTAATTTTTAAGCGAAACTACAGCTGAATAGTTTTGTATGCATGTCGTATGCACGTATTTTACCTATACAATTTTTACTTTCAAAGTTTGAAATTTTAAACTGTAAAACGAATTTAATAAGCAATCGGGTTTAGCGAATCTTTTTGTTGGACCCAAGCTCCTCGTTATACGGGGATCCTACTGTATATGTTATGAGATAAAATAACAAGGAACTTTACTTAGCTGGAACTGTTACTTAGTATTAATTTTTTCAGGATAATGTTCAATTTAATAGTGTGAGTGACCTTACTGACGCTTTAGAGCACCTTAAGAGACTAACCGAAGTGGAAAAAGACCCTCCAGGTACGCTGAAGTCAAATAAAAATAAATTAATAAGGCACAGAGTAAAATAATTGTTTAACAAAGGAAAAATGCTTCAAATTTTGATACATCCTAGCATAGGGAACAAATCGTTCCACCGAATTTCATAAGCATGCGCATTACGCACCAGCTAAAATATAGAAGATTTTTAAAAATACATATTCTTATATAAATTTGAAGTATAACACCATCACATCACTTAGAAATATATATTCTTAAATTTTTATCGATTGGTAAAAAGCTGTCAATTTACTCTCGTATTATTTATTGTTATTATTTATTTGTTATTTATTATTTATACTCCCGTATTACTTATTATGAATGTTCTAGGAAGTGAAAACCCAAAAGACGCTGCTCTGAAGGAAAATGAAGATTTAAAAGCGTTCGTAGAAATTACTGAGAAGATAATGAGCAAAACTTTGCAAAATCCATCTGATATAAGTACATCAGAATTTCCAAATTTGTTGGTGAATATAAATTTATTTCAGATTTTCAAAATTACATTTTCTTTTCTTTTGTTCCCAGTTAAAATAAGTTTCGGATTTAATTTCTCTGCAGAAAATGCAAGACATTGCCAGTAACCTTCTACACGAGAAGTTTCATTCTGGGTGGAATAACGTGCAAGAGGTAAGTCTGTAATCTTTTTTCTACGAAACTGCAGCAATGGCTCATTTTCAAAGCTATGTGTAATGTGTGCTTATAAAATTTAAATGACTATTTTATTCATTCAACAACTTGTGATCCTTGTTTATGTAACGAAGAAGCAATTTCAAATCAATGTATGAGGGATAAAGTTGCCAAATTATTTATGAAACTGTTCATGGATATAAAACATGTATAAAGTGATTTTAAACATGCATCTTTTCCTTGATTTGGTTTCAAGGAAGGAGTGCACAACTCTTTGGATTACATTCGTAGCGTCGAAGAATGGGCATTGAAAAAAGCGAGTCAAGTGAACAACGGAAATGAACCCATGGAAACTACTTACAGTTCTGGAAAAATGGGTAATAATTTTATAACATTGGTTTAACACAAACTTTGCAATGTGCTTTGCGTACATTGCTGAATGACATTC
>QLNU02015360.1:107492649-107551612 GCA_006491805.2 Dysdera silvatica
AAAAATATCAATGACAACTTCATTCAGCATTGCTTACTTAACATGAAATGATATCTCATGTACACGGATCAGTCAAATTCAGGGCTGTACCCTCTTGGAGCAGCCTTGAAGTCCGAATTCAAGGAAATATTTGTAGAACTAAGATAAGTAGAGATATATCAGTTGGGTACTGATATAGTAAAATGCCTATGCACTAACAGATGAGACCACTTCCAGTGCCACTGGTGGCGAAATTCGGAAGTTATTAAACATAAATTGGGAAGTAAACAAGATACAGAAAAAATGTCAATAATAACTTTATTCAGCATTGTTTACGTAGTATGATATGACATCTTGCATACACGGATCGGTCAAATTCAGGGCTGTATGCTCTTGGGGCAGCTTTATTTCAAATCCGGAATTGTGGGAAATACCTGTAGAATTAATATAGGTAGAGATATAGAAGTTGTTCTGATATAAAAATTGCTCATACGCTAACAGATGAGGCAATTTGCTGCTCCCTTGGTGGCGAAATTCGGAAGTTATTGAACGTAAATCGGGAAGTAAACGAGATACAGAAATATTGCCAGGGGATTCTCAGCGACATTACAACTGGTGTAACTTCTTCATGAATAGATTAAATGTCCGGCCAACGTTCCTTGCCGACATTATTTGGACGGATGAGGCATATTTTAGCCGTAATAGCGCCTACAATAGGCAGAACAACCATTAGGTTACTGAGCATTGGAAATCCTGCACGTGGTCTACCAGTTCGTCATCAGGTGCAATGGTTCATTAACGTTTGGTGTAGCATTTTAAAGGATCACCAGATCGGATCTGTGTTTTATGAGGGTACGTTAACAGAAACCCAATATTTGGAGCTTCTACACGACGTGATATCCGATATTTTGGACAATTTCTCGTTGCTTAAACTGTGGAATGTTTGGTTCCAACATGACGGCGTCCTTCCACACAATCCAGCAAACGTAACAAGATACCTGGTCGAGATGTTCAATAAACAAATCATCGGCTATGGTGGTAGCGTAGAGTGGCATACACGCTCACCGGACCTCACCCTATTGGACTTCTTCCTGTGGGGCTACCTTAAAGAACAGGTGTATGAGAAACCCCCGACAACGTTGCAGGACCTTCAACGCCGTATAACTGATGCTTGTGAAAGTGTGTCACCTGCCATGCTGCAAAATGTGCAATGTATGATTCAATCTAGAGTCCAGCTGTGTATTTTGGATGACGGAGAGCAGGAAGATCGAGCACCGACGGTGAATGTGTAAAACCCATGAAAGTTTAATCTATTGTTCTTGCTCTGTAAATTTTTAAATGATGTAGTGTAGCACTCCAATTCAATTCCCCAACCTCGGTATTAATCCCACTGACCACCTATTACATCACTATCGACATTTCCACACTCATGTGAATCTGATCATTAATACGAAAATTGCAGATTTGACTTTAGAACTAAGAAAGATACAAGAAAAATATAAATTACAAAAGTTGTCAGCATGATGAGATTATTTAAGATAATTTGACATAGCATTACGCAGGTAAGATTTATAAGCAAAGGCAATGTTATAAGCGTAAGTAAGCTTACTTAAGCTTATAACGTTGTCTTTATTTAGAAATGATGAAATTAGTCTGGAGTGATGTTTTGTGCACACTAGTAGGTTCAAAATAAAACTGTACCCTCTTGGAGCCTTGAAGGACACATCCTTGAATTTAACAGATCCGTGTACATGAGATGTCATTTCATACTAAGCTAACGACGCTAAATAAAGTTATCATTGACATTTTTTCTGTATCTCGTTTACTTCCTCATTTACGCTCAATAACTTCCGAATTTCGCCACCACGAGCGCTGTAAGTGGCCTTATCTGTTAGCGCATAAGCATTTTACTGTACCAGTACCTGACATATCTCTACCTATCTTAGTTCTACAGATATTTCCCCGACTTCGGACTTCAAATAGGGCTGCCCTAAGAAGGTACAGCCCTAAATTTGATCGATCCTTGTGCACAGTATGCTATTGCATACTAATTAAACGATGCTGAAGAAAGTTGTAATTGACATTTTCCCTGCATCTCGTATACTTCCCCATTTATTTTTAATACTTCTGAATTCGATCACTAGGAGCGCTAAAATCGATCGCATTTGGTAGCCCATAGGCATATCTTACTATAAAATCTAATTTTCATATCTCTACCTATCTCTGTTCTACAGATATTTCCCCGTCTTCGGATTTCAAATAAGGCTGCCCCAAGAGGATACAGCCCTGAATTTGACCGATTTATGTACACGATATATCGTTTCATACTAACTAAACGATGCTGAATAAAGTTGTAATTGACTTTTTTTCTGTATCTCGTTTACTTCCCGATTTACGTTTAATAACTTCCGAATTTTGTCACCAGGGGCGTTGAATATTGTCTCGTCTTGTAGCGCATACTCACTTTACTATACTTCCATACCACTTTTATGGCTACAGCTGACGGCGTTCAAAAGTTAAGGGCGTGAGAATGGACTTTAGTGGACATCTTGTATAATAGCATATAAAAATATTATATTACAGATTTAATATTTTGCAATATAGATACATATTATATGTGTTTAAAGTTATACATTAACAGTGTGTTAACACCTTATCGAAGTTACCCCATTGAAAATTCGAGATACTCAATTGGCCATTATCCATCATTAATAACTATTATCAAATCTAACATCACTGTAATAAAATTAGCTGTCATCAAAATAGATGACTTTTATGATCAGTTTACGATAAAGATATACTGCGATTTGTCTATTTGACGTGACATACACACTTTTCCAATAACCCTACGCTGGCCTATAGGTAATGCGTTTATCCGTCGCGATGGATGAACGATGTATGAAACCATGCATCGTTCCGTTAATTTGAGTTCAGTTCTAATGGCATCGTAGAAAACGTGCCACTTTTCTGCCCAATGTAATTTGGAGTTTAGTTCCATAGACAGCAGAGCTTCAGCTTCGTCAGAAAATCATCAGAAAGAATTAGGTGTTTGGATTCCTCCTCACATCATTATAATGATGATGATAATAAATAATAATAGTAATACACAGTAATAATAATAATAATAATAATAATAATAATAATAATAATAATAATAATAATAATAATAATAATAAAAACTCTTTTACGATGATATATTTCACTGTTTAGTAAATCAAACGTATGTGATTCGAATAGGATATAAATTGCTCTGAGATATTCTGCTAGCATTGGACGTGCAGAACACGAAGTTAGCTGAAAAATAAAGTTCTAGGTAAAACATGAACTGTGGACCGGAAATGTAATGAGTGGATCAATCCGGTTTGCTTGTAAATGGATTTGTGGTTTATAGTGCATTCCGGATAATCCTAATCCTCTTTTAATGAATGTAGGAAAAGAGATGATGGTTTAATGAGCAAAACCGGTAACTGAATAATATAACAAAAGGAATGATGTGTACGAAATACGTGATACATCATAACAACGAAAATTTAAATTCAAAGGGAAGAGAGTAGACGATTATTATATATAAAAATTAATAATCATTGTAATATGTTTCAAAATTAGATACAATAAAACAGTTTTCGATAGTCTAATGAAATAGTGTTGTCTGTATCAACGTAAATTTTACGATATTTAAACAGCGTTATCAATTAATATCAGATATATAATAATTACTTAGATTTTATGTACTTTATTTTTGGAGTTTAGTTATTTTGTACAAACGAAATAATGCAATTATAGTTCTTTGAAGGCAAAGGAAATGAGGCGAGCCTAACTACCCTGGTTGTGAAAATTTTATTAATTTCAATAATTAATAATAATTTAATTTCGTTATAGGGGATACGGTGACGTTTCGTGGGACTACTTACAAAAATTTGGACAAGATGGCGCCTCTCTGGACTGAAAAGACGTAAGTCGATGAAAAAATTTCCCAACTGCTTCAAAATGTACATATTATTCTAATGAAATTCATAAGATTTCGCCATGTTCCTAATAATTAATATCTTTAAAAAGGAAATATTCTATAATTGTGAATAGTTTATGTACATAAGAAACACATTATATTAACGACAGGTTTTTATATACAGAAAAAAACCTCAAGGATTAATTAATTATACATATATACGAATCTCTAATTGCATTTTTCATTGTTGGATTGATTGATTTGTTGTAATTTTCATTATTATTTTTCTTTTAGCGGAAATGATTCGCGATTACTTTTCGTTGACAGCAGTGTGATATCTATTGATACAAACCCTGTTGCTAGTTCGACAGCACTGAGAAACGAACCTCTTGTAGTTACGCTAAAACATAAGAGAAAGGTATAATTTATATGATTCTCGTCGATAACTTCATTAGTAGTATTACTAATATATAATTAATAATGTGTTCTTAATATTTGATAAAAATGTAAGGAACGTGGAAATGGGTTTGAGAAAAGTGTGGAAGTATTTGGAATGTGATTTGGTAAGCGACCTTTGGAATTTAATTTGATACAAATATGAGAAAACTAACTGATTTCGAATTAACAAAATTTAACAAGCTTTTATTGGAACTGCAAAATTTTAAAAACAGAATGAGATTGATATTTTACAACTCTGATAATAGAGTCGTACATATTGTATTAAAATTTAATTTGGAGTTAGCGTAACAAATGTGAGAGTGGCTTTTTTCAAAGCATTTATTAAGGAACATTTGTCAATGAATCCAAATAGCGATAACGAGCAATATTTTGTCACTGGTGGGAAAGCGAAAGAAAATGGGAAGGAAAGCAAATAAAATAGAAAGAAAAAATAAAGTAGAAATTTAATTGGAAATAAAAATAGCGTGAGTAACGAAAGGGAGAAAATAAATTAGACAAAGTTAAGAAAATTAAAGTAAAAGCAAAAAGTTAAAAAGACATTAAATAGAAAGAAATAGAGAAAGAGTAAGAATAAGTAAAACTTACCAGCAGCATAAGAAAAATATCTTGTCGTTTCGAGAACTACTGTTCCCTTCATCAAGCGAAAGTGTCAAGGAAATGAGAATGTCCTGTATTTATACCCAAGTTCTGGGTTTCCCCTCACCATTTTATCCCCGTTTTCCCCATCTTCTTGCACAAATTTAGTATGATTCGGGCATAGGTTTTGAGATGTTACTGGCCCGATTCCTCAATTGAAAAGTCTCGCAAGATTCAAAGAAATGTCTACAATAGCGAGAAGTTACATTTTTATGAAGAACTTTTGTACTTTTCCAATCAGGAACATGACCTTTCTCCCAGGCATGTTCTGCCAGAAGATTAGACATTTCACGTTTTTAACAGCACAAAGATGCTCCTTTTTCCTCTTACAAACAATCCTTCCCGTCCCGCTTATGTACATTTTCTGACACGGTATTTGGTAAATAACTGCAGTCGATTCTTCCTCGGAAACTCGATCTTTCACTCTGACTAACAAATTACGTAACGTGGCAGTTGGCTTGTAGAAGATCTTAATGTCATCTCTCCTTAACACACGCACAATCTCTTCCGAAATTCGTTCCACATAGGGCAAAACCACAGTTCCTCTATCTAGTTCGTCTCTGCTCCACAGGTTTTCCGTCTCTTGCCAATGATAAAATTGTTACTATCTTTCCTACTTTTACCAGATTTTATTATATTAAAAAATATTTTATTGTAATAGTATGTCGGAATATATAAATATAAAAAATATTTTATTGTAAAATTATATCGGAAAAATATTTCATTTTATTATTATATTGAAAAAATGTCTTTATTTTTATAATTAATAATTTCATAATTAATAAATTATCCTTTGCTTGTATGACAGTTACAACGTGTCGAACACACATTCTCAAGCAAATTTCGGTAGGTCTGGATATTAAGGGCTTACCATTTATACTGCAAAATTGTTACCAGATATCAGAGCGAATGCTCCAGTTGGTCCCAGAGATATTCTATTGAATTGACAGTGTCTTTGAGAGAAACAGTTTAATAATCTCATCCCATTTGAAAAAAAACAAAAAAAAACTAGTCCACACGTCATGAAATGTGGTAAGAAGAGGTTTCGTCGTGTTGGAAGACATAACGGTCATTTTTTTAATATTCCCATATTTTTGGTAAGAGCAAAGTATCCAGAACATCAATATATACCTTAGAGTTCATGACTTGTGGTACGAGAACTAACAGGCCAAGTATCATCTACGAAAAACAACTCAATACCACTATTCACTCTCCACCGAATTTCACCATTAGAACACCATAGCCCGATAAAAACTTACCCAGTCTGTCACCAAATCCAGATTGGAAGAGTGAAAATCGTGACTTACTACTTTGAGCGACAGCTTTTCAGTCATCCACAGTTCAGAAAAGTCGCCAAATGTACCAAGCCAAACAGCGCATGTTATTAACGGTAGTAATTTGTGGCGCGCCAACAGCATCTCTACTTTAGTAACTCAAACTGTATAACAACTATATCTAGGCATATTTATGGTACCAACGGAATCATCACGAGCATTTCCTACAGCAGTAATGAGAGAAACGGTAGAGGAAGAACTAGATTTTTTAACGGTTCTCACCAGGTTTCTCATGCTACGATACATCACATTGTGTGACCTTCTTGAATTTTTTTTTCCCGCACAGTTGCACTCATTAGCATATGCAGTAAGTTCATAAGGGGCGGGGGGTGTTACAGAACTTCATATATTCATAAGTATATGTACAAAATTCCATCACAATGGGGGGTTATAACCCCCGTCAACCCCTGCATACCCAAGTGGTCGCACCACTCTACTTCTATTTCTTTACGGCATCATTAACAGTTTATTTTGGCATGTTTAGTTCAACCGCATTGCTCCGTATAGAAACATTACTCAAATGACATATTATGTCCGTCCTAGACAGGAAGTAAAAAAATTCACATCCGTGTAAAATTTATTAATAATATTTAGATAGAAGACTATATTTAGATAGAAGATAATATTTAGATAGATTTATATTTAGATAGAAGACTTCAGTTTAAGGTACTTGCCTCCACATTCACAGCGTATCTTTCTATGGTACATATACGGGGAAAACGTTTATATATTTTTAGTTGTTTTTATTTTTTACGTGTATATACAAACGTTCGGTTATCCAAATATTTTGATAATATATATATACTATTTATAATACGTAAGTTGTAAATTCCTATGCATCTAGGTGAAAGCTTCTGGGCGTCACCTGTTAGCTGATAAAGAGTTGGAGGAAAATGGAGAGGTATTTGTTGACTTTCATGACAGTTTTCTTTTCTTTGTTTCATTAGCTCCATATAGTATACAAGCATATTCAATAAGAAGGCTCTTTCAAACTTAATAAACCACAATTTTTTTCACTTTCAGGTTCGAAAGCGAGCATGCGTGCAATGGGATTCAACTCTGGAAATCAAAGGGTACAAATAAAATTATTCCTTTTCAACGATTGCCTAAAACTTATTCCATATAATTTCTACGTGTTTTTTTCTACACCATTTTATTTTTTTATTACTTGCGTAAAGTTTAAATGGAACTTTTGCTTTAGGAACAAGAGAAAAGGTGGATGGTCTTCGGATACCTGTTCCATGCACAATTCAACAGCAGAAGAAACAATTTGTGAATGCACGGGGACGGGAACTTATGCCGTGATGTCCAAGATTAGACAACCGTTTGTAAGTTATAATTTTAAGGAAAGGATTGATTGATTGACTGATTGATTGATTAATTGATCGATCGATTGATAACCAAGCCAGGGGTTTATCAGGGATTCATAAACTGAGGGGTGTTCAAAGTTTTCAGGGGGTGGATTAGATTTCATTAATTTATTTTCATTAAACACATTGTGGGTTTAGATTTCATTAAGGGGGTGTATCAAAAAATCTGGAGGGGTGTTGGGTGTGTATAAATCCCTGAACCAAGCGCCTCAGTGGTACAGTGAATATGATTACTACCCTTAAACATGTTGGGTAGTATTCGACTTCACATAAACTTGGTTGTATTCAGTGGCGGCTCGTGCCGATATATACGGTGTGCGCATGAAGGCTAGTTCACCAAATCACATAAATTTATGGCCTATATTGGTCAAGAAACTGGTTTTTACCTCATTTAGTAAATAAGCAAGAAATTTAAGGTAACTTTGGTTTTTGGTGAATTGGCTTCATGCACATACCCTAAAATCTCGCCAGGAGTCGCCACTGATTGTATGCATATGTATCATGGTTAGGAGATAACTTTAAGCCATTGGTCTCATCTCAGATGACATATAGCTGTCTTGGGACCCCTAGAATGTATAAACAATTAATACTGATGCTCATCGTCTCGCAGATTATAGAAATAAAGTGAGAGATAATAATTTTCGGTAGTTGTTAAAACTAGACATCGAGATCTAACGACGTAGATTTTTGAAAGTAAACACACCAGTAACAGATAATAAGATTACTAAAATTAGTTCAATATACAAAATTTACAAACAAGGCTAGCTCGTCTCTTTATTAGTAAAATGTTGTTAATAAATAGTAATTAATCTTAATTAGTAAACAATTTTACTTTAAATAGGATAAAAAATATATACAACCTCATGTTCAATACATTTTTGAATATTTTATTTATTAATAGCATATATATAGCAAAATTGTAGTATGATTGTGACATGTAGTACCTTCTAATGTAATATACATAAATATACTACACTTAATTGTATATTAATTTAGACAAAGTTAAAGTAGAAAAGTAATATAACACTAGGTAGTCAAACCAAGTAAATTAAAATAGTAGAAACATCTCAGAATAAAAAATGCAATTGGAGTAGTAAAAGGTGAAGAGGAGTAAAAGATTAAACAATACCAAGAATTTTGTTCTTCATCAGGGACCGCACAAAATCCCTGTTATTGGTTTGCTTTTTCTGACTACAATAATTGAGATTTGTGATCAATACTGAATAAACCAGCATTGATCAAAAATTAGTTAAAAACAGTATAAACCCAGAATATAATTAGTTTAACAATATTTTAGTAATTTAGAAGGGTCTCTTTATTAATACTGAGAACAATCTCAATTGTTGTAAGTGGCCCAAAAGCAAACTTACAACAAGTAGATAGATCTATTGAAAGTGATTAATGTGTGAAAGTTGAATTAAAAAGAGTTTAGAAATAAACCAGCAAGAAATTTGATAAGAATAGAAAAGATGATAAAGCGAGAAAATTCTATAATTATACCAAAAATTTATAACAAAAAGTTTTACACGAATATGGAATACTCAAGATAAACACTTAATTATTAACTAGTAAAAATATAAATTTAAATAAATCCGTATATTCAAAATAAACAAATTGTTTCTTTGCACTCATAATAGACCCAGAAGTGTGCAATCAAAATAAAGACATATATACACACACATACATATACACCATTGTATACACACATATATACATATATATATACACACACAAATTGAACAAAATATGCATAATATATATACATAAATAAAATAAAATATGCATAATTTATATACGCAAATATAATTTGAACAATATTAAATACAAAAACGTTTTTGAACATAGAGAACTCAATAAGTGTGCAAACAACAGCTAGAAAACACTTACTAAATTTCTCGAACCTGATATCAGGACACTTACCTACACTGCAGATATAGTTAGTATACCCAATAAAGATGTAAAAAAAAAACCAAACTACAAGTGACAAGAAATGTTTAAGAAAAAGTACTGAAGGATTAGAAGTAAGAAAGTTGATAAAAGAAATGAGATTTGCCATGTCTTGGGTGTAGCAGAAAACACCAACAACGTTGAGGCTTTCTGCTAGAAAAGTGGCCTTTCGTCCATTAGGACTTAAAATTAGAAAGGTTCTTTTGTAGTGAAAAAAAACAAGCAAAGGGCAGGGAGGATATAATAGATGATAGTAGTAGAAATAGGGACAGAGAAAGTTAAAGGCATGTAGAAACGGAAATGAAGTGGAGGGTTTTGGATAAAGAAATTTTTTAACAAAATTATGAACCAGATTCTTAGTGAAGTAATGTGGAACGTTATTGTAAATGCATTTTGACATGGGTGGCTGAAAGGTTTTTAATTTAAGGTTATTGTTACTACATATCCTATTGATGCGAGAACATTGTGAACAGATAATATTTCTGTGGAATATTTTGGATACGTTGGAGTCCCAGTTTGTGAGGAAATTCACTTTAAATCTGAAGTCTTGCCTTTTATCATACAAGTCAATTTCAGTAAGAGAGTTGTCGTTGATGCTGATATTTAAATCTAGGAAAACACCACTCTTGTTGTCAAGATTAGTTTTAATTAGTTTTAGGTTTGGCGGGTAGCTGTCAAGATTCTTAGTGCCATTGAGTGTTATGAGGTCATCAATGCATCTAAATGTGACTTCTTGTTGAAGGTAAGCTTTATCGTAAAAATGAAGGTGTAAGTTTGCCAAAATACTGGAGTAACTGGCTCCTGTGGGAATTCCGTGGGTTTGTACACAAAGCCTGCCAAACGTTTTCATGTTGTTTTCGAGGCTAAAGGAAAGAAGGTTTTTGCAGTTGGATGCTTCCAGCCCAACGAAATTCTGTTTTTTCAAAGTAGTGAAAAATAATTTCGGAACATCATAAAATGTCAATGGAATTGAATAGGTTTTCAAAGCCATAGCATTCGCTGCTACATAACTGGTTATCTTGCAGATATTTGATTATTGAATTATTATCATTTATGAACCAGGTTTTTTCTTGGCTTCTAATTTGGTCTTCAACTTTTTTTAATAAATGAAATAATGCTTTTGCAGCAGAGGATCCATACGAATTGCTTACTTGAGTAATAAAACGAAATTTTAGAGGGGTTTTGTGGAATTTTACCGTAGCAAAGAGGAAGGGTTTGTTAAGAGATTTGTTAGTTAACTTGAGCCTTTTATGAAAGGCAAGGATTTTTTTGTCAAAGATTGTTTCACTTTCATTAAAAGGAGTATAGGCTGATGAAAGTTCTAGCCGCTTTTTTAAGTTTTCAATGTAGAAGTTTTTACAGATAAATGCAAAATTTCCTGCTGCTTTATCGGTAACAGGGACCACAAACTTTCTTTTTGGTGTTTTTAATTTGCTCGAGAATTCTTTTTACATTGTGCTGATTTTTATTTGTTAATCTTTTCAAAAGGTTCCTTTGGTTGCAGAAGTGAAAAATTTTTTAAAGAATCTTGGATCTCAATTCAATGAAGGTTTCTAATGGTATATTATATTTGAAGGCAATATCATAACAGAATTTTGTAATGTTATCATGAATTTGCTGAGAAAAATGCTGTTCTGCCTTTGTTCACCGTCACCCTAAATTTTGATCCCTTTTCTAGTAGAGTTTTCAGATCTTCAGAGGCTATTCCATTAAGATGACCTGTGACAATGTGTCCATGATGTGGGTCCACAAATTTTAGGTATACTTTTCGAGTACAGGGACAAGAGATCTTGCTACTGTCTTCAAACAGGACTTTTTTGTAGTTACAAATCAATTTTCCAATTGGAGGTGTGTAACTAAATAAAGGTTGAATGACAAAATCTTTAAGACGGTTAGGAAAAAATTCCGATACTGACTTAATTAGTTTTGCCAGAGGTATTGAATCAAAAATTTTTCTAGAGAACTTGAAGATGATGTAATGCTTTTCTGTAGTGTCAATGTGCTTTACACATGTTTCCACTTTCTGTATGCCTAGCTTAAATTTAAGCAGGTCTAAAATGATGTCATAGGTTTGTTGATTTTGAAATTAAATTCCAGGCTTCTTTTAAGGAGTAAATTGCATTTACTTTTGTTAAGCGAAAAAGTCACATCCTTAACCTTCTTAAGGTTAATATCCCTAGAGAAGTCATCACCAAGTTTATTGAGGAGCAAGCTTAAATCTATGAAGGAAGATTTTGTTTTGTTTTCTTTCCCCTGTTATATATATATTTATATCATAAAACCTCCGTATTTAAGTCTTGGAATGTATAACCTTAATATATCAATGGTATGTTGAGTATGCAATAATCTTCTAGGATATACCACCAGAAGAAGAATGGTTGAAAATAACCAAGCTAGTTTGCTTCGGAATATCTGTTGTACTCCTTATCTTTTACATAACCGTCATAATTATCAGAAGGTAAATCAATTTTTCAAAATTAAAGACTTGAATTGATTTTAAAAATACAATGCTTGAAAACCATAAACTATAAATATATAATCATAATAGATACTAATTTAATAAATTATCAAATTGCTAAACTATAAAAATTGTAAACTTGCTATTTTTCATTTATACATTGTGAAAATTATTTTGATCTCCTCAAGCTTATCTTTCTAATGGAATGCGATTTAAAAATATACTATTAATCTCCATAGATTTCCAATTCCTGGAAGAACTTTACAATATATTTTATTTCATTAATTCTTTAATTAACTATACGAAAAATTAATAAGTAAATAATTTGAAGCAGCTTTTATATTAGCATAAACGAAAAGTTTCGTTTTCAGGATCAATTTTTCTTTTCCTAACATTAATTTGTTTTGAATGCTTCTTATGATTGGATTTTAAAAACAAAGAAAGACATCAAGCTATAATTAAAACAAATGCATTTGAATTTATTGATACGATCTGTGAAATTATTTTCTAGTTTTTGAATGTGTATTTATTACAGCTATAAAAGTCACACTTCACTATATTTTTTTTACAGTTTTCTACATGAAGAGTTTCACATGATCAGGTTGAATCTAGCAATAGCTGCCTTGGGTGGTACCGTAGCGTTTGCGATCTCTGGATATCTTTACGAAGATGAGGTAAGTCGTACACTATGCAAAGAAATTATAAACTCACCCATAAAGCACAGATAACTTACGATTGTAACAAGCATTTGATATAAATTCATGCAAATAATATACCAATGGTGATTACATACATATAATGATTACAACTTTTGAAAATGATGAAAAAATCTTTTCGTAAGAAAAAAGAATCATTTACAACCTGTAAAAAAATATAAATTCAACATGCAAATTCACGTACTGTGGGCCTGTAAACTAATTTCCATACGTGTACACAGCATTTGAAGCATATAGACTATCATATGGGTCCAGTGTTGAAATGAACAGTGTGTTTTATGACTATGCCTCCAGGAAAAGAACCAAATGAAAAGGATGTCAGAAAAATATATTTGCTGCATGGCAAAGGATAGTCAACAAGAGAAATAGCCCGTAAAATAGAACGCTCACAAACTGCTGTCCAAACTGTCATCGAAAAAGGTGATAATTGTGGAACCCAAAAAAGATCAGGTAGACCACCAAAACTGTTACCCCGGAACCACAGGCACGTTCAAGCTCTTGCCACTCGTGAATAGTGTCCACTCGCGAAATTGTACTTGTACTATCTCAACACCTGTATCCCACCACACTGTGCTGATAACTTTAACTGTAAATTCGAACGTGAAGTTCAGGAAAATGAAAAGCCAACCGAAACTTACTACCGGCCATAAATTAAATCGGCTCGATTAGTGTAAAAAAACAAAACAAAACAAAAACTGTGAAATGGCGTCATGAGTAGAATAAACTAGCGTTTTCTCATGAAAAATGTTTCAGTCTGGATGGCCCTGATGGATATTCTTCCTATTGACATGATCTACACATCAGTCAAAGGTAAGGCTGAGTAAACAAGGAGGCGGCGGAGTGATGGTGTTGGCAGCATTCGGAACAGGAGGCAAAGCAGACATCGTATTCCTTCAGGGCACTATGAACTCCAAAAATATCAGGAATTAATGTATGATTACTTAATTCTATTTGAGCCTCTTTTAAGCGGTCCAAATTGGAAGTACTAACAGGACAATGCCAGTGTTCATGCATCAATGTCCACCGAGGAGTGGTTTGAACGAGAAAAGGTTGATGTCATTCCATGGCCCTCGCGTTCTCCAGACCTGAATCCAGTTGAAAATGTGTGGGGTTTTATGGCAAAGGCTGCATATTGGCGCAACAAGCAATATTATCGTGTGAATGATCCCCGAATAGCAATTTCGAATACCTGGGAAAACATAGACAGATGTTTTAAGAAAACTACTTCAAACAATGCCTGACAGAATGATACATATTACTGAAAAGCAAGGAGAACCGACTTGCTATTAATTTCTGATTTCCTGAAATTTTCCACATTGAATTTATGTTTCTTTACAGGTGGTAAATGATTATTTTTTTCACGAACAAAATTGTTCACCATTTTCAAAAGTTGTAATTGGTATATATGTAATCACCGTTGGTACATTATTTGCATAAATTTATATCAAACGCTTATTGCAATCATAAGTTATTTGTGTTTTACAGGTGAGTTTATAATTTATTTAAGTAGTGTATCTCTCTTTATGTTAAAAGCATTTCTTATCATTTACTTAGTGATATAAAGAACGCGATTAATTATGTACATGTTGGATGAGATTCAGTAGATGGACAAATAAGGTAAAACGTATCTTTTCAAGTAAGTAAGTTGACCCAAGATCAGCAGAACTGGATGCAATCAATAGTTGGGACAAAACCATGGGAACAAATAATGAAGTTGGCCATGGAAACGTAATGAAATAGACCGTCTCACGTAAAAACCTGATCTCATTATGGTTCGGAAACCAAACTACAGTCTAACTTCGTTAAAGTGAACACTCACAGAGGCAAAAAAAAATTCGTTTTGAAAGTGGTTGGTGTTATTTTTTCTGGACAACGTGACAATACAATTTAACAGAGATTCGGAAAAATTATAGTTATTTTAAAAAATTACAAGTTTTTGAACGTAAGCTACTGAACGCGATTTATGACTTCGATAAATAATAAATGTACTTAATATAGTACATAAACATAGCAAGAAAAGTACACTGAAAAATTACAGCAGCCCACCAAAATACAGTTTATTTAAAAGAAAAATTGTCGGTTAATTGATAGTTGTAAGAAGAGTCTCTTATATAATAATAATAGAGCTTCAGTTTAGTATGATTTTTAGAGTTTCAGTGATAATATAATTTGTTGACGATTCTTATTATACATTTCCCAATTTTCTTTTTAGCATATATGCCGAATCATATCAATGCTGATCCATTTTTTCTACACTGCAGTGGGCACTTGGTTAACCGCAGAAGCGTTCGCCTTGTTCGCTGCTCTAATAAATGGTTCCTTTGGTGGAAGGTTTACTTGCTACGTCGTAATAGGATGGGGTAAGCGAAGTCATATACAGATTCCCCTCAACTTTGACACAAAACCGGGAACTGAAATATGCTTTATTAAAAATATTATATGATAAACTTACATATACCAACTACACGCACGTGTGTGCGCTTTTGCCACACTATCTAAGACCAGTTTCGCTACCCAAAGCCTCAAATTCGATTTCAGATTACGTATATTGTATTCGCACGTCACAACCCAAAATTAAGTTATAGTTATAAATAGTTATAAATATAAAATATAAATAGTATAATATAAATCACACATATAAACATAAATAGTTATAGTTAAAATAAAGTTATAGTTTTGAGAAAAGACAGATCTGTCGACTGTTCATATTTTAATGCGCAGATAGGTGAAAATGTATTTAAGATTTACGAACGTTTAGGTTAAAAATACGTTTACGCTTTTTTTTGTCAAATTTCTTACTGAATTAATTAGAAAATTACCTCAAAGATACACATTCTTTGTTAAAAATTCACTAAATTTTTATATTTTTAATTTTGGTGTGATATTGACGATATATATTTAAGCGCATTATAGTTTGACGTCACATATTCGGCCAAGTCTATCTCAAAGATGAGTTTTGTATGACTACTTTCGTGTCTCAGATACGTATTTCAACAAAAGATACAAACTTATAATTACCTTGCCTGTTCTCAAATAATTTTCTAAATTTTGACTAAAAATCGCGTTTACTAATTTGGGTAAAGATAAAAAAACAATCGTTAATAAAATATCGTTATGTCATTATATGTGCAGTATTTTGCATTACGCTTGTGTGAATTATTTGTATTTGGATATATGATGCGAGGCAATGCTTCTTATGTTTTCAGTTATTTTGTGGGGCTTTCCTTAAAGTTGCATATTACTCTTGTGTTTTAAAGTTCACAGGGAGAGAGAGAGAGAGGGCATGCACATAGCGTGTGTATACGCATATATTCTTTAATATTTGTGGATATTCGATATAATTGACAGATAACGGATATAAACGATAGATAATCGATGCATCTGGTAGAAAACCGATTATCCACCGATTACTTGGTTATTCAGATTATTCACGAAATTTTTGTAAGGAAGACGTAGTTTCAAAGGAAGGTATGAAAGTTAGTTTAAGATCAGTATTTCAACGAATTTTCTATTACTGTCAAATCTGAATTAAAAAAGGTGTTCAATTATATATGTAATAAACATCTAAAAAACCTGTTAATTTGATTTAAACGTACAATTCCATTAACTCGTCTTTTCTTCATTTGATCACACCCTCAGATTTTTTTTATGAAAAAATAGCCTTAGTTTCTCCCCATCATTTGCTTTCGCTGAGAGTAGAATTCTTTAAATGAAATAAACACAAAACCAACGCAATTTTGAAACTTATTAAATCGTCGACAATTGTTTTTGGAAGAGGTGCCTTTGCCTTCTGAACGTATTTAATCGTAAATGAAAAATACTTTATTTTCAGTTCTACCAGGAACTATGCTGGGCGGATGTTTTACTCTATTTTCTAATTACGGATATGATTACAGGTAAATTAGTATGTACGAAAAGCTAGTATCTATATATTAATTTTAGAAAGTTGGATACATTTTATTTTTTTAGCTCTTTAAAATTTCGATTCTACCATGAATTAAATCACATTTCTTCCATAAGTAAAAGTAATTTCCATAGCAAATTTAGATCTCCGATAGCAGCGATGTTTTGCAATACGATTTATATCATGGAAAAAATAATAAAGCTTATTCATTAGCGTTGATTATAATGCATTATGATGAATTATGATAATGATATACATATATAATTATATGTAATTTCTCACATAATGATATACATATATAATTATATATAATTTCTCATATATATAATTATATGTAGAATTTCTCTATAATGATATGCATATATAATTATATATGTAATTTCTCCTATAATGATATACATATATAATTATATGATTTCTCACATAATGATATACATATATAATTATATATGTAATTTCTCTATAATGATATACATATAATTATATGTAATTTCTGCATAATGATATACATATAGATATATGAATTTCTCATAATGATATACATATATAATTATATGTAATTTCTCACATAATGATATACATATATGTTATATAATTTCTCATAATGATATACATATATATTATATGTGTTTATATAATGATATACACATATAATTATATGTAATTTCTCATATGACGGTACTGCTCTCATTCTCATTTCCTATGATATACATATATAATTATATGTAATTTCCTCCATAATAATTATATATAATTTATCATAATGATATATATTCCGAACAAAGTTTACTAAATTTTTAAAAACCATACAGAATTTTATGAATATAATTATTTAAATCTGGCACACAGATTCCTACATTATTCATTGGTCCTTATAAATAAACTCTGAAAATTGTCAGACATTTTTTTAGGATGACAAAATTCAAATATCGGAGCTCCTTCATCAAAGTATTTAAATTTTCTCTAGGATCGTTGTTGCTATTCAAACGGTACTACGTCACATTTCTAAAAATTCAAAAAAATCAAATAGCTTCCATTACAAATGTGGACGTACTTTACCAAGAGAGAATGAGAGGGGGAGAGAGAGAAGTAAGTTCTGCTTACACCACGATAGTCGTTTTTCTAAAAAAAGGTTCTCTGTCATAGAAAAAAGGGCTAGTAGCAAACCTAAAAATATTAGTACTTTTTTTATTTATGATGTGGTAATGTTTACCATTATGAGGCGTTGACTCCAATATGTTTAAGTTGCATATTGCTGGTTACGTTAAGATATAACTATCATGGCGAAATGATTCAAAAGCTTTAAATAAACTTAACTTTATTACATACTGACAAAAACAAGAATAATTAAAAGTAATAATACATGATGTCGAGCAACTGGCTCGATCACCTGTGAGAGTTAGCTAAGGTTGCAATGCGCTACGCAGCAAAAAGTGAAGAGAGTAAGTGTTTGCTCGGGTTGCTAAATACTCGTTGGATAGCAGTTCTACAGTAAAAATAGTGATGTAAAAGAACGTTGGTAACTGAGCCACAATACAAGTCGAAGTAAAAAGTCGTGCCCCACCAGACGGAAAAACATTTCTTTTCTTTACGAACGTTTCACCATCTAACTATGCCATAACATCGGTGTTACTATTACTACGCCTAAAAAAGTTGATAAAAATTATTTCTTTATTTATTACGTACTTATTGCTAAGCTACTTATTTAACTTTATAGAATGACTAAATTGGCATAATTTAATAAAATAGAATATAAAAAGGGTGCCAGAGAAGAAAAAAGGGGCTATGAAAAAAAAATGCAGAACTTCGGAACTTTGACGTCACTTCAAACTCCCATAACGACGACATTGATTTTCTTTAAAGTTAAAATCCTCCTAAAATTCAACCACACTTACCTAGTTGGGTCCTATGGTTACAGGAAATTTTACAAAGGTACAGAGAGATACTTTGCAAGCTACTTTAACCCCAGATCCACACATTTTGCATTCGCCAGTTGAAGTATCACCTTCATAGGTGATGAAAACGCAGCAGTGCTATGAGGGATGACTTAATGCATTATTGAAAAGCAGTGGAATGGATATTTTTCCGCAATATTTTCTAAAGAAAATTCCAAAACGTTGATGGAGAGATCTGATAAAAGTTCTTTGTTATCCTTTCTCACTTGAGTTAAAGTGGCACGTAGCAAGCACAAAAATTCGTAGGAAACACACCAACACACATACGATTTCACACACAAATAATTTCATTATAACCGATTTAAAGTTAGCACACAGTCTACAAATAATGAGTACAGTACACTTAATTAATGGCGTTGTTGCGAATGCTCGTTGTGAAAACGTTTGTTGTATGCGCGTCATTGTAGAACTTGCTGTATTTTCGTTAAATCTATTTTTCTTTTTCTAGATGTTTGGTTGGTCCTACTGCTGGAATGAGATGGCTGTTAGTCAGTCCAATTCTTATTGCCTCTATTGTAAGAAATCTATTTAAAGCCACTTTTTTTTTGTTGTGTATTATTTATAAATCATTCTGTATTTCTCCAGACCCGTATGCTGCACGTTTCAAATCAATGTAAAATCTAAAAGGCACGCCCTTTAAGAAGATAAGTCCGTTCTTTCGGCACTTCATAATTTATACCGACTGCTTTAGATTTTACAAGGAACTAAGAGAATGCAAGAAGTACCATGGATTTGGAGACTTTTCATATGTACACGCATTATTTAACTCCTCTTATTCTTGGGCACAATTCTATTAAACTTACGTTATTTCTTCTTTTCAAATTATGAACGGCTGGAAAACATAGTCTTAATGACGTAAAATAAGGAATTGTGAGTACATTTGATCCTTTTATAAACTTTAATAGGATAAAAAAAATTGAAAGGCAACGTGGTGATGAACAAATCAATGAATGCTTTAAACTTGGATAAAGGGCAGTTTTTCTTTGAAGACAACATTGATAGTAAGTTAACAAAAAAATTCAACGATATTTTCACATCATCTGTCATTTTGAGATCTAAAACATGGAATTCAACTAATGAAGTAACGTAGAAATGCAAACAACTTAGAAAAGTGGGGGGAGATGAGTATTTAGGATAACTTAGAATGATAAAAATGAGATACCGGAGAGGAATCGAGGACACCACAACTAAAGTACGAAATATCGATTGTCAACTGGGTTTGATATGCTGTAAAGATAGATGAGAAACGTAACGAGTTAAATATGTAACCAGATAATGTATTATCGATGATCAATCGAAAAGAATGAAATAAGAAAACAAGTTGGAATGGTGTATGTATGATAATATTTCATTTCACAGGGATAACACAATTGCCAAATATGGTCAACACAGAAAAGCCTCCTGGGCGAGATTTTTTTTTGTGAGTTTTTCGTGGGGGAATTTATTATACAATAATTTTTGCCACCCACGTTTAAGTAGCTCAAACTGGAGCTTTTTATTTATAGTTGGAGAAAAAGAGACGCCGTCCTCATCCTGGATTCGAACCAGGGTCCCTCCGTATTACCCGTGTATGAACGTCTATACATACTATACAGCGGTTTGACGTACTGTTAACAAAGGTGAACGATTTCTTTTCTAAGTAGTTTAGTCGTCCGTTACGGAGGATTGTGTGTTGCAATCCGGCGGCCCAGAGCATCCCATGCATGTTCAATAAGGTTTGAATCTTGTAAGCAGGATGTCCTATCCATTCGCACTATATCCTCAGATTCCATGTATTGTTGAACCCAACTTGCCCTATGAGGTCGAGTATTATCGTCCATTAAGTAGAACCCAATATCAAATGCATCCCTAAGAGGCTTCACATACTGCAACGGGACCACATCTTCATAAACCTCGCCAGTTACAGTATGGTTGTCGAATGTATAAAGAGGTGTACACGCGACTTGAGGTAATACCACTCCAATCAAGGGCTACTTCACCTTCAGAACGATCACGTTCGATCATGTGGGTAGGGTTATTACAATGCGTCCCTAGAGCTCGCCAGACGTATACGCGTCGAGAATTACTATCTAAGCTAAACGGAACTGGTCAATAAACAGTACACTGCCCCATTTTTGTGCTCTCCAAACGAAGTATTCAATATACCATGTTCTACGAGTCTACACGTGTCGCAGAGCTAGGGGAATGCATACAGTGAGCCCCTTTTCATGTAGGCAGATATCAAGTAGCCGCTGATAAATAGTTTGTGTTGATAGGGCGATTTCTGAGGCTGTCAACAAGTTTCTAAGCAGTGCATCTTCTATACCCTTTGGATGGCGTCGGGCATTTATGGTTACATATAACGGTCCTGTCGGGCAATTATAATATATGTGCGATCTTGTCCATATTGCCTTCGAACATCTTTGCCAGTGTAAAACCGTCTCCAAAGCTTACAGATGACGTTCGGTGGAATATTGTGCTCCTGGGACATCTGCATCTGGGTAAAGCTAGCCTCTAATCCATCGATGATCCTACCACGCATAACATCATCGATATGGCTTTTTTATGCCACACTTATTGTCTAACCAGAGTCTTTTGGCGTAAAAAGACAATAACAAGGTTTTCAGATGCGTGTCACTAATAACTTGTTCGAACTCTAACTATCAGAAATGACTTAAAAACGTTTTATGCAAATTCCCTTATCACCAACTTTGTGGAAACTTTCATTTTCCTTTTTAAAGGTGATAGGTAACATTTTGTTATTTTATTATAGCAGTGGCAAATATGACTACTCCAATGAGTTTCTGAACTTAACGACTTAAATTATTATTAATTTTTTTTTCCATTTTTTAAAATTTGAATCATCAACCTGTTATTGTGTGTTTTAACACAATGATTCTAATATCAAATGTATTTGTTTTAAATTTATGTGAAATGAAACGGGTAAATTCTAAATTTTAGGCGGCGTTTGTATTTTCCGTGTTAACTGTCATCAATTGCGGAACTCCAGCAGTCAAGAAAACAGCTATTGTCAATGAATTAAGGTAACATTTCTTAAATTCTGTTTATTATAATGATGTTTTAGTCTTAGTATTGCGACAAACTTATAATAAATGTGGCAATACTACAATAAATACAGCATAATATAATAATCTATTATATATAATACAGTATTAATATAATTCTACCAGTTTTTCATTAAGGTCAGACCTTTTTTTTTTTGCTGTACATAAATCACATAAAATCATTAATTTATAAATAGCTATTATTTCAGGATATAGTAAAAATATAATTTACATTTAATAAATATTTAAATGTTACTTGAACGCTTGCTTTTTTTGTCAGTGTACATTCATGTTTCCATTCCGTTAATTTCAGCGCGGCTACGAGGGCTAATTTCATTGTGGTGTTGCTCTTTATGGTGACATGGGGTTGTGGCGTATTCGCACTTATAGATCTAGGATTTGACGGTGGCGAAATTCCGGCTTTTAACCCCATATTTCAGATCCTTAACGCTTGTTTGGTAATACTTTGTTCTAAAAACGTAGTGTTTGCTTTTCTGTTACTAATATAACACTATGTTACATATTACTATTTAATGTATAACATTATTCTAGATATAACACTATGCTATATAATGCTTATAATGTTATATATAATACTACGTTACATATAACACTATGTTAATCCTGAATGTTTTGAATGAACTAAATTTAATCACGAAAATTTATTCAACTGTTACAGAAGTCGAGGAACCGCTTCTAAATCGTGCTAATCTTATAAAACAATTAAAAACTAGCTACTATTATCAAAGAGCATTTTAGCTAATAATACAAACTTTTTTTATGCATTTGTATTTGTAGGGCATATTCATCGTATGTTTGATTGGATTCGGTTCTCATCATTTCCGCTACAGCATTTGTCATTCAAGAGGAAATAAGTCCATTAAAAAGGTATATATCCGAATACTTTTTTTCTTACAAAGAATATTACTAGTTGTAGCAATACCTTGCGCACAATTTCGTCCTTAAGACTAGAACCTTCGTTTTATATTTTCTAGAAAAGCAATGCTACTTTGATAGAATATTTGAAAGAAATTAGGGTTATGACTAGAGCCCTGCAAGTGCCTGTCTCGAAAATGTACAGGCCCAAACTTCAGGTTTGGCTCGTTGTGTCCACGATCTTTTTGATTTGATTCCTTGAGCCCTCAGCCCAGACCAGGAATTCGGGCCTGTCCCGAAAGTGCCTAAACACGCACATGCAATCTCGAATCTAATCATACAGCTCGTGGTGTCCACGACGTGGACACAACGAGCCAAACCTGAAGATTGGACTTGAAAATTTTCAGGAGAGGTCCGTGCAGGCCCAGACTGTACAGATCTCTATTTGTGACTACATTACTATTTCAGAATTCCATTTTTACTATAAAATCACCCTTTAATTTATTGAATGTGTGTATATATATATTTGCTAAATGTAATTAAGCAATTTAGCAGTAATTTCGTCAAGGGGAATAAAACCGAGTAGGTGTATATTTTCGATGGGAAGAAATTACCTAAAGATCATGCTTGCGTAAAATTCTGCTATTCATTGATAATTGCATGGCCCACAATGGCGCTCTGATTCTTAGTTATGTAAAAGTTGAGTTTTGCCTTCTATTATGACACTGGACAACACCATTGATAGAATGCAGGAACATTCCCTTCATCAGACAAAAATAATATAATTTTTTTCTACACAAGTACTTTATTTGTTTATGTTCTTTTATTTCAAGCCTGAGTTGGATTTTATTAGGTGCATATACCTACGTACTTTGTATAATTTGTATTATGTCCCTGCATAGGTGCCGACTTGAAAAATTATTGTGAGTTCCAAAAATTTTAAATCGATTGACCCACGCCCTTTTTAAAAGGATTCAAGTATAATTTAAATTTCATTATCAGATTATCTGGTACAATAAGACACCTGAAATGTTAAAATGAAGCAAATTATAGTTAATTATAGAAAAATATTTTTTCTAGATAATTATTTTATTTACCTATATTTTGATTTTGTAGGCGCAATATTATTATATACAACATACAGATACTTCTGAATTCATAACTCAATTACCTTCATAAAAGTTTTAAAAAAAATGTAAGTTTATTGGGGGGTATTTCCCAACCCTGTTTGCCCTGCATCCAAGTTAAGTCTATATGAATCCATTATTTAATAACTCATTAAATGATTTGAATAGTTAGAAAATACATTACTTTTAAAAACGTTTGCTCAATTACATTTCTTATATTGGAGCATCTGTAGTAAGCAGCAGGTTTTGTCAACAACATCGCGGTCTTCTTTTTTAATTATCAACGGTTCTTTTGGCTCACATACAATCCTAATTTCGCCAAAAAAAATAACGCCAATTCTTTTTGACTGGAATTATTTCGATCTTGGAACCCGGCAAAACATCACCTCAGCCAATCAGATTGCTTAAATCGGTCCTAATGCTAAAAGTGTTATGGAAATTCAAATCTCGCTCTCGGACCCGGGCTCGAGCTGAGCCCGTCTCATATCTACTAGACATTAGATCAGGGGCGAACTGGGCTGCCAGCCCACCGGCTCAAGGCCGGTGCGCCCTCATGGGCGATGGGACTCGCCCCTTCGAATGGACAAGGAATCGCGCCCTCCGAAAAGCAAAGGTATGCGCTGTTTGAGAAGACGCAGTCCGCCCCTGGGCTAGACTTTCATATTTTCTGTGAAAACAGGCAAAACAAAGAATTTCTTTTATTAAAAATCCAAGGAACAGGGTATAAATAATGAAAATATTGAAGAATTGATGACGAAAAACTTCGTGTGTATTTGCTAAAATTTTGACAATGTTATATTAGCAAATTTTGACAATATCATATTAGCCAATTTTGAAAACATATTAGCAAATTTTGACAATATCATTTAGCAAATTTTGACAACGTTATATTACCAAATTTTGACAACGTTTTATTAGCAAATTTTGACAATATTGTATTAGCAAATTTTGTAATATTATATTAGCAAACTTTAACAATATTGTATTAGCAAATTTTGACAATATCATTTAGCAAATTTTGACAATGTTATATTAGCAAATTTCGACAATATCATATTAGCCAATTTTGAAACCATATTAGCGAATTTTACAATATCATTTAGCAAATTTTGACAACGTTATATTAGCAAATTTGGAACAAGGGCCACATGTTCGTATTTTCTAAACGTATCATGACTGATTAAATAATTGTTTATAATATAGATGCAAAATCCTTGGTGACACGCTTTCTAGTTTAAGTGTCATACCCAATGAATTTCTCATTTACAGTCTTGAATCTTAATCTATGCTAAACTTTATAGCAAAAAATATACTGTACTTTATTTATAATACTTAGTAAAATTAATTAAAAAATGCGAATGCAGTTTTATAGAACAATAAATATGAATATAAATTTGTGAAATTAAAAATATAAACAAAACTTTATACGTAATTTAGCGAGTAATTAAAAATTTGAAACTTATTTTGTTCAACCAAACTTTTTAATAATTGTCATATTATTAATAATATGATCATAGTTCACTCTCAGTCGCATTTTCTTTTTAATCTATAATAAAAAATTTCTTCGACTTTTACTTTTTACTATTTTCTATATGTAAGTTAATACAGAAGTGTGATAATAATTATTTGTTTAACAAAATGTGTCATTTTAAATAATGACGTAAATAATTGTTGAACTCTTTTGTAAGATTTGAAATTTCAAATATTTATGATTTTAAAATTTAATATAGACTTAGCACAAAATATATTCTGCTATGTTACAAAGAATATTGTTTTCAATGTGCATGCATCCGTAATTCAGGAATTTGGGAAAATACACACATATTTAGAGCATATGTATGTATATATATATATACCATATATTATAAATTTTTGTTATTCAATTTCTCTGAACGAGGCTTGATCCATTTAGTATCTACGACAATGTAGTTATAGCCAATAGAAAACATATTTTACTGTAGTACCATTGGCGTAACTAGGGGTGATTTTTGAGGTGGTTTGGTCCCCCTCCCCTCAGAAAAACGAAAATTATAAATGAATGATATGTGGGGAGAATTAAGATGGGGCTATATTACCCCATACCAAAGCCGAGATCAAAAGGAAAGTTAATTGACCAGGGGCCTGGAATTCCAAGGAGGAGCCCTGGCACTAAACTTCACATTTCCTTTTGTTTCTAATTATTTACGAGAATTAATAAAATAAATTTCGAGCTAGACAATCCGCTAGCTTTTAGTTCTTGGAAAATGGTGGTAGGGATTGGTTGGGGAGGAGCAGATATTCTCTAAACTGCCTAAGAAATCGCAAATACTGAACCCGGCTCTGACCCAGACCACAAGGTTAGTTACGCTAATGGGCATTACAGAGTATGGTTTTTTTCCTTTATGGATATTTATTTGTTAATTTTTTCCGCATTCAAAATTTTATTATTTAAATATTTTTGCTTTTTTAGATGAAACAAGATAAGCACAAACTGTACTCAACATGCACGAGTACGATGAAAAGCTTGAGAAAACATTTTGTTAAGTTACTTTGTGTATGAGTATTAAAATGAAAACTGATGGCTTTGTATATGAACAAAACTTGCATCCTACACTATAAATAATAGATGCATTGAAGATAATTGTTTTAGAATTTTACTCATGATTTAAATGTAATAAATGAAGTATTTTGATCAATCGTACAAAGTGATGCTTTGTATAATTCGGTGATTGTTTAAAAAAAAGGATAGATATGTTTAAAAATGATATATTTAAGAAAAACTACATGTTACAAAATAATACATGTAAGAAAAACTACATGTTACAAAATAATACATGTAAGAAAAACTACACATATTAAAAATAATACACATGTTCAAAAAATTATTTATTGACATATAAAAGCAAGTTATATAAAAACAAATAACCGATATTTAAAAAAAAAATCGGTATATATAGTAGATTCCATCAGCATACGGTTATATAAAATACTGATTAAATCTTTTAATGCACTGTTTCAACAATTACATAAATTCTTTATATATACTTACGAATAATGCTCTATGATACGTTGCACCAAAATAAATCACAAGAAGCACTTAAAATTTAAATTCTATGCAATTATTTTCAACAATCATTTTCAACAATTATTTTCAACATTATTTTTAACACTTATTTGAAAAAATAGGACAATGATCCCAACTTTTGCTTTGAAAAGAAACTCAATGAATATCAAGGTCAATTTTTTGAATTATGAAAACAGAAGTAAAGCTTATACAAAAGATTGTACCTTTAGAAGCCAAAAATTATTTATATAGGTTGGGAAGATAATCTGAATATGCAGATTCCATTCAGTTAATATATGATTATAGATAAGACCTGGAAAATTAATTTCTCTACATAAAAAAAATACATCCTCGATCAACATATACATCACCATATGTTTGTAAGATAAGGCACATTTCTACATTTTAAAATTTTAAGGTATATTGTTAAGTAACATTCTGTGATTGCAAAACCGATGTCAAATCGAGTATAGTAGTACACATTAGTACTGGTAGCAATTACTAGTAGTAACTACTACTAGTATAATAATATACATTAGTACTAGTAGTTAGAGTAATCATATTGATCGATGAAGTGACCAATAATCAAAAAATATGTTTAAGTAAAACAGCCTAATTATTTATTGCTGGTCCCATTTCATCATTAAATACTAGAAGATTGACAATAATATTTACATCCTTCAAATATACAGATTAAGCTTTTTAAGAAATTTCAGCTGTCATTTCGCTATTAAAAATTTGATAAAATTAATCTCTTGTGAATGCTTATATTAAGGGTGTAAATACGAGTGGTATAATATTGCGAAGTTTTTTTTATGAAGGGAATAAAGTCTGGTGGATGGGAGAATACAGAGGGTAATTCAGTAACCAGTCTTGCTCCATCAGTGGGCCACAAGACTTCATTCTTTTCCCAAAACTGCCATCTGCCGTT
Source organism: Dysdera silvatica (assembly GCA_006491805.2). Classification (NCBI taxonomy): domain Eukaryota; kingdom Metazoa; phylum Arthropoda; class Arachnida; order Araneae; family Dysderidae; genus Dysdera; species Dysdera silvatica. The sequence continues at coordinate 107,520,375 of QLNU02015360.1, forward strand.
ATAAACGATTGCCACCACATTATGTTCTATTATTTCAGTGATATCGCATCATATTTTGAATTATCAATTGAATTTTTAAAAATATCAGTCGAATATCTAATTTAAAATTTAGGGGTAAATAGTTCGTACTACGTACTTAAGCTCTAAATCTCTCACATACAATTTAGAGTATCATAAATTTTAATGTAATAGCAAAACAATCTTTTAACAGGTAAAAATATCTAAGAGGTAAAAATCAGTAATATCTAATGAAAGAAGGTAAATATTTACTTTTGTTTTCAATAATGACTGCTGCTGTGATTACAATAAGCACAGCAACATAAAAAAAAAATCATAAATCGTTGAATATTACGAATATTTTTTATTTATACTTTTACTACGCAAACAGCGTTAAGGTCATGCTGGGCCGTGATCTATAGTTTTTTGAAGAATCTAAACTTCTACTGCGAAGGGAACCAAGCCCCGGATTACGGTGCAAATAAATTGTATTTATGAATTTGAGCAAACACATGAAAAACGGAAGAAGGAAAGAAAAGCACAAAACTAAATTCTACAGCATTTTCTTCGAACATATTACATACTCGTAGCTTAAAAACAAGGAAGGGAAATTTCCTAAAAAGAAAGCGGCAAGTGGTTTAAATTCGTGATGAGATTCTCTGCTCTTTTAAAAAGTTTATAAATGGCTGTTATTAGGGTTTTCATTCGCTTCAGCTGCTGGCTTCACTAACATTTCTAGATAACCATCAACATCAACTAATTCTTTTGATTGAAATTTTGCTGCAAGGACTTTGGCACCTGAAGATATGGGAGTCAGCTTGGTAGTAACTCGAGCATCTGCTCCAACTTTTATATCCCTAAAAAATTAGAAAACAGCTGATTAAGAAAAGGCTGAACTGATTTTAGAATAGTTTCACGTAGACTTTCACAGCGCATTATAATAATCAACAACAAATTTTCAGGTAGTCAGCTGTATAGCAAAACGATTATTTATTGCTAAAACTTTACGTTTCGATTCGAGCTGTGCGAATCATCATCAGAAGAGGTTAAATTAAATAAAAAACTTTTGAGAAAATTGTAGAATATACGTAAGTTGCGGAAACAGTATAAATACGTTAAAAGAAATTATTATGAAATTTTAGAGACGAATATAAAAGCCAAAACAGAATAAAATTAAATCGATAAATATTTACATTCGACTCTACAATTTCATAAGAATTTCGTTTAGTATATTTATACTGTTTCCGCAACCTACGTATATTCTACAATTTTCTCAAAAGTTTTTCATGTAATTTAACCTCTTCTGATGATGATTCGCACAGCTCGAATCGAAACGTAAAGTTTTAGCAATAAATAATCTTTTTGCTACACAGCTGATTACCTGGAAATTTTTTGTTGATTATGATGATTTTAGAATGTTTTAAAACTAAATCTTGATATGGGTGGTTGATTTTATAGTGCAAGCGACAGCTAAGGTCATTTGCGCTAATTAAAACTTGAACAGTTTTACAAATATTGTGAATTGTAGGAGAGAGAGGGGGTGTCAACTCCAAGCCACCCTCGTACTTTCAGCCCTCCAAAAGTATTTTTGGGAGTTGGGCCTTCCTAAAATGGATTGGCAATAAATACATAACTAATAAAATTTCGCTCTGATCCAAAATATAAGAAAAAATTCCGCAACATTTCGAGAACTACTGTCCCCTTTATCAAGCCAAGTTGTATTCAAGCGAAGAATCATGAAGAAATGCAGAATACATTTGAGGGTGAAAGACCAGGGGCGCCGAGAGCCAGACAGGCCCCAAACTCACTTTGACCGGCCCCCATGACCCTTCCCTGGGCAGTGGCATAGATATTATTTTCAGGGCTGCACAATTACATAGGTCCCTTTACAGCGCGTACCCCTAGACTTCCCTTTCTTGGGCTCCCGGGCTGCAGCCCTTGCTGCCCCCCTCTCGTCGGCTCTGTGAAGGACATAAAATATATTAATTATTATTCTTTTTAATGTCTCTGATTGGCTCACTTGACTGCACATGCGTTTCCTTCCGTTCAGCTCACCCGGTATTTTCTTCAAATTGTCGCCCTGGGAGAGTGTCAATGATTATAACCAACAAGTGTATTTTTAGTAATATATGAAATACTATTTGCATTAACCTATACACCTGCGTATACGTATGCTGAATAAAATTAATTTTAAAATGAAAATTTTATTTCAGATTGTACATCATAAATTCATTTATAAGTTTCCTATCTTCCTACAAATTACCTTCAAAACGCTTAATTTTATGAAGTATTATGGGAAAGTTGCTCTACGGAGAGGGAAGGTAAAAGTTTTAAAGAAACCTACATTTCCAATTGTCATGAAACTACTATAACTGTAAAAACTTATTATACTTAAAATGAAAAATACAAAATTATTCAAATTTTCTAACTCACCCTTTACACTTTATAGTAACAGGACCTCCAAATCCTGGCCCCTCCACAATAAACATTCCACTTTTAAGAGGCTTTGGCAAAGGATTAGTGAAGAATAATGTTGCAGTCATTGGTACATTTTGGGTTATTTCACCCTCAACCTAAATAGCAAAATGAAGCAAATACATCTTACTAAATTCAAAAGGAAATTAGACTATGATGAAATAAGTTTTGGCAATCCATAATTTGAATCTAAAACTAGAGCTATGTATTGACCCAACATAGTAAGATTTGGTTGGTGGATCGTAAAAAGAAGGAAAATAAATTCGCATATATATATAATATATATATGTAATATATAGTAATATATTATATGCATAGTATATAGTTAAATCAGTAAGACAATTCCATATGAACCAAAGTCAACTAGAATGCAGAGACCCGGGTAACGATACCTTACCTTCGTATGTATGTTTTTTCAGAATAGTATTGTCCTTTGCTAAGATAGCACAATCGCCAAATAGTTAACACATTCGCTAAATGGTTAACACAGAAAGCTTACAGAGAAGTGTTTTTATAATTTCGTGGGGATTATAAGAAAGCTTACAGAGAAGTGTTTTTATAATTTCGTGGGGATTAATGATAGGAGTGGTTTTGACAATAGACGTTTTCATAAGTTTAAACTAGAGCTAGATGTGACCCACCGTAACAAGATTTGGTGGGTTATATAAAACGAAGAGTGAATAATAATGTTGCAGAGTCATAATGCGGAATGCTCCAAAAGTATTGGAAGGCGACGTCAATAAGGTATATTATCACAAGAAGTATTTGTTTATTCATACATTACAATATATGTAAAATTGTAATTTATTTTGCATTATTTTGGGTCCAATTTGGGTCCCACATAATTCTACGCCTATAACAGATTATAATAGAATTGCGAAAGGTAATCTTCTTCTTTCGCTTTGCCATTTCCCATGTTATATGGGGTCGGCGTTATGGTCCTTTAATCTTCTCTTCCACAATCTTCTATCCAATGCCTCTTCTCTACTCCATCCATACTCTTCCAGATCTTCCGTCACTTTATCCTTCCATCTCAGCCGTGGTCTTCCCCTCTTCCTCTTACCCATTACCACCAGCTTATCCAATACCTTTCCCACATATTCCTCATTTCTCCGCTCCATATGCCCAAGCCATCTTAACCTATGTTCTTGTATTTTTCTTCCTATGGGTCCAACCTTGACCGTACCTCTAATTAGGTTATTCCTTATTTTATCCCTCCTTGTAACACCATTCATCCACCTCAACATTCTCATCTCAGCCACTTCCATCTTCCTTTCATGCGCTCTTGTAATTGGCCAAGTCTCCGCCCCGCATAACATTGCAGGTCTGACCACAGTTTTGTACAATTTAATTGCGAAAGGTAATAATATCTTTAAAAATATTTTAATAATATGTTTAAAATATTTTAATAATATGTTTAAAATATTTTTAATAATATGTTTAAAATATTTAATAATATGTTTAAAATATTTTAATGATATGTTTAAAATATTTTTAATAATATGTTTAAAATATTAATAATATGTTTAAAACATTTTACTACAAGTTTTAAAATATGTTTAATATTTATATTATTTATATTATATTATTATATTTATCATTTATATTATTTATATTATATTATTATATATATATATATTATATTATTATATATATATATATATTATATTAGTATATATATATATATATTATATTATTATATATATATATATATATTATATTAGTATATTTAATATTTATATTATATTACATATATTTAATATTTATATTATTATATTTAATATTTATATTATTATATTTAATATTTATATTATTATATTTAATATTTATATTATATTATTATATTTAATATTTATATTATTATATTTAATATTTATATTATTATATTTAATATTTATATTATTATATTTAATATTTATATTATTATAATTAATATTTATATTATTTATATTATTTATATTATATTATTATATTTAATATTATTTTATATTATTATATTTAATATTATTTTATATTATTATATTTAATATTATTTTATATTATTATATTTAATATTATTTTATATTATTATATTTTAATATTATTTTATATTATTATATTTAATATTATTTTATATTATTATATTTAATATTACATTATATATATTATATTATATATTTATATTATATGTTTATGTTTTTAGAATATGTTTAATACTATCTTAAAAGAAATTAAACCATGTTGTAATTAGGTCTAAAATAATCACTGTGGTTATAAAATAATGTTCTATGAAAAGCCTATTGTTGCTTTTTGTAAGGTGTTCTTGTATATACTGTTATTTTATAATCCAGATTCTCAGTTATCATTAGAGACTAAAGACACATTTTGGCTATAACAAGAATATAAAATTGTTACGAAAATATTTTTGTAGCAAATAATTTTTAATTGCAATATTACATTCATGTGCAAACAGCATATATTCCACTAAATATGTTCCAACATTTTTGTTGCTTTAAACGAAACCAGCTAGCATTCATATTTAGAAACATGTTATGAATAAAATTAATGTTATTTAAGTTTTATTTATTATTCCATGTATTAATATCACGTGATAATCTGAATAAACATATTAGCATCTTTACATTTATTAGTGCTTTTATATTTTTATATAATTATGTTTTGCTAAATATTTTAAAAAATTTCTCTTGAGATCCTTGGAACCATTTGCTAAAAAGAAGTTTCTCCCACCATTTCATTATTTTCGCCATTGTTCATTGTATTATTTTATTACAATTATTTTATTACATTCTTAAAATATAAGTTATATCTCATATGTATCAATTGAATATAATATAAAGTGAAGTTCCAATTTGAAGTTGATAAATATCTTAATTTTTGTATTTAGTTTAACAATATTCTTGTTTTGTTACTTGCAGTTAATTTTATCTTAAAAATTCCTACTTTGACGTCAAAAGTCTTAAAATATTATTTTTATTAAATTAGGCAAAATTATATACTGGATATATAATAGACAATGTAATAAACAAACAGAATGGATTAAACAAATTTAACAGTGTCAGAAATTCAGTGATAACAAGGTAAGGAGGCAGTTCTATGAAACGTAACTTGGAAAAAAAAAACCAGTAATTTAAAGACAAAATTAAATCGCAATAGTCCATAATTAATTATACCTGAATCGTGATATCGGGCATTCTGATCCTAAAATTATCTTGTGAACAATATTCAAATTCCGTCTCCACCACGTGAGCTGTTGCAGTAACGATGAAGTCACATTGGTCTGATAATGATTTTTGATAATCTGCATAACTTACTTTCATCGTCATTTCTTGTTCTGGAATAAAATGTGCATTTTAAAACATTAGTTTCGGATATAAAATCTTTTTCAATTCAAAATTAATTGAGTGTTATTCGAATAGACTTACGTGCCCCAGGTCCTAATGAAGTCTCAAAATCATCTCTTTTCACCAATTTCTTTGACCCACCAGTATATAATGCAGATTCCACTCTAAGGCATACATTTATATTGTATTCTTTGTCGTCTTCCCTTTGGTTTGTTGCTTTTAGAGTTACCTAATTAAATAACGTGGTATGCTGTACTATAAAGTCCATCCACAGATCACACTGATTTCAAAGTTAGAGTTCAAACTATTGATTAAAAGTTAAATTGAAATCTTATTTTGTGATATCCATATTTATTAAACTACGGTTTATGGATCTTTATTTATGACTTATGCATTTCGTTAACGTTGATGAGATTTATAAGACATTTAGACAAAATTTCTTCCCTTCAAGTTCTTTATTTTATTAATAGCAGCACTATATTTAAAGGTGCCCATTACTATTTTCATAAACAAAATTGACTATTGCCATACAAAGTATAGAACTTCTAGCTAAATAATAGCTGACATATTCAAGAAATGCCACTAAATAATTATATATAAAAATTGAAAAAAAAGAATAAACTCCTCCATTTTCCTCGGCTATATAAACAGCTAGAAAACTTGATGCGATAGTCACTTTAATCACAAAATATATCAAACAAATCTCTCCGATCTCTTTATACACTGAAATATGAAATGGTGTAGAAAACTAAGCGTTTGTAACGACATTGGGTAGCATATACTTTAATTTAACTAGCAAAAATTTTATTTGCTGAAGTTATAAAAATAGTATAATAGCTACAATACGCAACTAAAATCACGCGAAATATTAGTGTAAACCTTGCAGTATCCTAATCTTCCACAACTTCATTTATATGCTGTACGTACGAATCAATACCCGCAGCATATCAACAAACATGAAAAAGCAACTTTTCTAATGTTATAAGTAAATATAAATGACAAAAAGACTTACTGTAAAAGGTTCTCCAATCATAACGTCGTCTAAAAGCAGGAAATCAAACTTCATATCCTTAAGCTCATCATTCAAATAATACCTTGAGAAAGCATTTTTGCATTGCTTTAATGTTTTGAGTATGATATTTCTTTCATCTTTTAAACCTGAAGTTAAAATTTTATAACCATCAGACATCTTCAGAAATTAGATACATTTTTTGAATAGATTAATATTGTAAAGATACGGCACTCACACACACACACATACACACACTAACTCAGAGGATAACTCTCTGTTTTTAAATCTTTTTAAATTTTGGACTGCATATCGAAAATTTGCGTAAATGTTATTCGCATAAAAAATTCCATTGTCATAATGAATTATACTGTCATAATATAATAATATAATGAATTATATTCTCATATATAATAATATAATGAATTATATTGTCATAATGAATCAGAATAAATTATACATAATGATGATCAACGTAGAGTTTTCAAAATTATTAGGAGGGCCCGAGCATATATTATGAGCATTTATACATTACAATATATGTAAAATTGCAATTTATTTCAAATTATTGGGGAGGCTTGGGCCCCACGGCCCATATAATTCTACGTATGATCATGACTTAATTAAAAATTTACCTGCTTTAGAAAAAAAAAAAAAACTAAAAGCAATAGCCAAATTTTCCAAACTTTTCAGTAAATCAATGTTTTGATTTTTTTTAATTCCTCAAAAGGATTAGAAATTCAAAGTTTATAAGGTTTGTTGTGCATCAGTTGTTGTTTCACAAAGGGTTCAGTATAGAAAACAATTAAAGATTTTGTATAACACCATAATTCTTTATCCAACCACAATTGTCTTCAAGTGACCTCCTTGGTCCTCTCAGCATACAGATGTTTAAATGATCACATATAATGGGCATATGAATGATCTGAAACCTCTGAGAATACACTGTACTTAATGATTAAATCTTCGCAATGGAATTATGTAACCTCATTCTTACCTTATGAAGTAAATAGTGAAATAGCGACGTATTTTTAGCATATATTAATATATAATCACCTAGTACAGTTCATGAGTCTGTTTATTTGAATTTTGATATCCCAAAGCAGGGGTATCCAAAATATGGGTCGCGACCACAAATGGGGTCGCGAAAAATTACTTTGGGGTCGCAAGGGGGATGAAAAAATTGTAAATAAATTTAGTTAAATACAAATACATCATTGACAAACATTTTTCGAGAAAGGATGTTGGTTTTTAAAATGTGAAATTTTATTAAATTCTAGAGAGATTACTACATTTTTAGAACAACGATTTCAAAGAGATAGATTTAGATAGATAGCTCATAGACCTCGTTATTTTTTTTTCCTTTGTAGTTTTTTAAACTGAATTTTTATAAGTTCCTGTGTGTTATGCGCCATGTTTTAATTTTAATTTATAAAATGAGTAATGCTAGTTGAATTTTCTACTAAATATTTGAACTACAGAGTTGATTTTCAGTTTAGTGTACTTGTTTTGACACTAATGTTCGTTTTGTATGAAATAAAAAAATAATTTAACATCTTCCTGATTTTTAATGTTACCTAGTGTTAGTTTTGAACAATTAGAATTAGCTTATTAATTATTTTAACTTTTGGGTCGGCATGTTACCTTGATGTCCCAAGTAGGGTTGTATATAATATATATAATTTTGTATTTAATGTGTTTTCTTTACTCTGTTAAAAATGCTTTTATTATGTAGATGTGGCGGCGACGGATAAAGGAGGGGGTTCGTGGCTTGAAAAAGTTTGGGAAACACTGTCCTAAATCATTACCGAAAATATTAATAAAACGATACATATTTTTGACTGTGGCAACTGAATTTAACGATTTTCTAATTCTAAACGAGCTTGAAAAATAGTTTGCGTTTTCCTGTCCAAAGATTGCAAAAGCTGACCTAGCACAGGACCGATAGCTTAACGTCAGCGACGAGGACAGGGTTTATGTGTTTTTAGGCAGTTTAAAGTCAGGGACGAGGACAGGGTTTACGTGTTCTTAGACAGTTTAATAGATTGGGCCCCCGTATCAATTATGTTTGTTATATTATTACAGTTTCACGTCGGACCCCTTAGAATCCCGAGCCCACGAGCATTTGCCCCTTTGCTTTTCCCGGCCCTACTCAACATAACTACGCTAAATTTGAATAACTAAGTTTATTGGAAATCGAACTCAATCCAGTGAATCACTAACCCATAAAGATAACCACTCAGATACTAACAAGGTAAAGAGAAACAAGCTTGCTACTTTGAAATCTTTTAGAATATTTCTTTCACAATAAGACCAATTAATTCCACAATTAATATTAATTAAGGGCTATACATTGTTAAACATCACACAGATTCTCTCTTTTACACCGTGGCTAAGTAAAAATAAATAAAATAAGAAGGCTTAGCGAGCAGTCGGATACTTCTCAGATGACAGATTTAGAAATTAGAGATACTGGGATGACTCCCCATTTGTTGCCATCGACTGCTTCTAGAATGCCTCTTCCCCCTCCATCTCAAGAATTCGCTTACTTGCATTTTTATGACACAAGGACAGCAATAGTCATGTTCTGTCGAGGTGCACAGTTTCCCGAGGAATTCGAACCTCTTACGGTCCAGGGAACCAAGCTCAGGGTCACAGAGAACAATTAGTCGGTAAGAGCTTTTTTTTTTTACATTGTTGGGAGTCGAACGTGAATTAAAGACATGCTAGGGAAACAAGAGAACACGTTGCCATTGCATCATGAATAGGCGCACCCAGCTAGTTCATAAGGGGGTGTTATAAGCTCAGTGGGGGTTACAGAGCTATAACTCATATATTCCTACATTAAATATACAAAATTTTATTGCAATGGGGGTTACAACCAGTGGCGTAGGCAGAAAGTTCATAAGGGAGGGATTATAGGCTTAATGTGAGGGGTTACAGAGCTACAACTCATATATTCCTATATTAAATATACAAAATTTCATTGCGATGGGAGGTTACAATCCCCACCCCCTGGCTACGCCTCTGGTTTCAACCCCCATTAAGCCCCCCCCTGCGTACGCCAGTGGCACCATGGTAGGATAAGAATTGGGGTCCCTGTTCGGTGGTCATGGTAAACCGCAATTCCTGCTTTAAATAAGCCACCCGATGGTACAAAAATTAAAGACGTTAAAGCAAGTCACCTCAGAGTATGAACAAAAAATAAAACAAAAATTGCTATCGTTATTGAAATTAAGTTAAGTTAGTATAACGTTCTAGTAAGCTTCTAAAAAAATACGTATACATCGATGCGAAGATCATCTGTCTTTCGCTATAAACGTGAGGTTCATTTCAAAGCGTTTCGAGCAATCAGTTTCTGTGTCACGAATCTGGGATACTGTTTCTTCTCCTAGAAGTAAAAGTTTTAGTAACCGGTTGTCGAATTGAAACAACTTTTCACCCTGAAACGGCCCCTTGCCTTTACAGTAGAAGACCTGATTCTAGGTTTTTCAAAAATTACCTACTGAAGAGTTTTCTTTGTGCTACCATTCAGTTAATAATATGAGTTACAGACTTAGCCGCTTACACGAGAATTCATTACACGGAAATATTGTTTGCAAAAACTTTAGAAATAAAATAAAAGGTAATCTATACTGATTTTGGCATTAAATAATATTTTTACAATTTCTCCTAATAAAAACAAATTTATATATGTATGCACATACGCGATGATCATAATTAAAAAAACTTCGCGATTTAAACCCCAACCCCACCAAAAAGAATAGTCCTAGAGCTTCCAAACTCGGTTATATAATAAAAAAGGCCATGTAGTTTAGTATATTAATTTGGTTTCTACAATTATGATTACTTTATAAAGTCATCACCAAGTGAAATGTGGCGCTTTACGCAGAGTTCCTACACGCCCTTTTCTTAAACAGTGCTATTCCCTGTTCACGAATCGTACTGCACAGTTGTATGGGGCATTGAAATAGAGTAATATGGGCCCCAAATCCCCCCCATAATTTAAAATTGCTTACAATTTAACATATATGGTAATATATATAATATGTGCTCACCCCTCCCCCATGTAATTTTAAAATGTCTACCTTGCCGAAATAGGATTTATGAACAATCCTGCATGCGTGAAAGAGCTTTATAATTTCCTACCGCATGGAAGAAAAAGCTTAACAATTTCTTAGAACAGTAAAACTATATTTTATGTAAATTCGAATTGGGACAAAATAATTCCATCTACTACCATAACATCATATTCTTCAGTCGAAATATCTATCGAAGCGTTGTTGCGCAGTAGCAACGACGTTGTTGCTTTCTTAAGCTTCACTTGTGAAATGCTTTTATCAGTACGATAATAGGGTGTATTAAAACGCTATCGCGTATTAAAAGGGTTGAGAAAAGGATAAATCACTCCCAACAACTTGCTGAAAATTATGACAAATTCTGAGAACTCAGATCCGGTGTCCTTTAAACAAATCCGAGGTAAGGAACTTATTCCTTTAGAAACTACAGAAACTGCTGTATTAATAGTGGAGAATAATTTCAAGTCTTACGCAGATGAAAATTGTAGTTCGTGTTCTGTTTCGTGCTGCCTGCATTAGTTAATTAATACTGTCAATAAAGTTATTGAAAGGTGCACCAATACTATCCTTAACGAATCAGCCGTTTCTAGCAACTGCAAAATAATACTGCATGGCAGAGAAAGTCATTTGCTTTGCAGTTCCTTTCAAGATGAAAGTAAATAATACTTAGCCTGGACAAATCTTGTGGACAGATAAAGTCATTTATACATCAACAGAGCCGTGTAGGATTTGGGTGATACAAAAGCCGAACGTGAATGCAGTTCATAAATTCCCCAACATTCACTCGAAGATCCCATTTGGTGTGGATCAAGAAAGCTAGTGTAATTCTGTGTCTTTTTTCATACGAAGAGTAGTCATCGAGAACTTATACCACACGTTCCGCAACTGCCTCACGCTAAGAGTTGCTACTAAGAACTTCGGTGATATCTGTTCCCCAACAGCGTGGCGGTTAGGGTTACTAAGTTAGCAGGGTATTCGTTCATGATGATGCTCCAACGTATATCGAAATGTACATTAAACGTCTACTATGATAGCATTTTATGGACAACAGGGTTAGTTGTCCATAACTTTCTGCACAATGACCACATCAATAATCAGCCTTGAATCCATGAAATTTTTGGGTTTGGAGATATCTTAAAATCACCGTTTAAAGTGTTAACACATTGGCGTACGCAGGGGGTGTTGATGGGGGTTGTAACCCCCATTGTAATGAAATTTTGTATATTTAACATGGCAATATCTGAGTTGTAGCTCTGTAACTCCCCCCCCATTAAGCCTATAACCCCCTTACGAACTTTCTGCGTACGCTTATGTGTTAACATCACATATTTATCGGAGCTTAAAATACCATGAATCGATACGTTCGTAACATTTCGCTTAACATGCTAGGAGCAACTCCTTTTAACGTGTTGCAAAAAATAGTTAAAACTACTTTGAACTTTTGTTAGCCTAAGTGCTTATATAAGGCTGATTAAACTTTATTTGTGCAGTAAATACTGACAATAAAGCGCCATTTGTCACCTAGTGATGACTTTACGGTCTATTCACGTTTATTATAGAAACTAAAATCCCATAACTTATTTTATTATATTATTATATCGAAACTCTGCGTTAAGTAGTTTTATTTTTAGAGAAATGTAAAAAGTACAGGTTTGGGTTTCTCAGAAAACTACATAAGTATTTTTTCTTCGATAAAACAGACCTTGTGAACCCGAACCGGATTCATAAGTTTGTGAAGTAAAACCAGTTTGTTAAGAGCTGCGAGAAGATAAGATTGGATTCTCGTTTGCTTTCTAGATCTTGCTTAGTGTTCTTGCTTTATTATCTTGCTTAGTAAATTAGTTTTGCATTCTAAGTTAAATACTATAAACTGCTGTTTGTAAAAATTGCAACACCATGAAGGAATCATGTGATTGAGCTGAAACTTTCAGGAAATGCAAATTAGGGTATGCTATTCAAATGATTAGAATTTCAGAGTCATCACGCATGCGTGGGCTGAGCAGCGCCCTCTGATCAGCTGATGGATCCGTATAAATAGAGGGCTGTAGCGGGGCGTGTATGGCTATCTGCTAGTGGTAAACGTTACATGAGACGTCACTATGCCTCTACGACGAAAGAGGGCGACATTTCAGCAAGTTACGGAGTTTGAACGGGGACGAATGATCGGCCTTCGTGAAGGAGGGTTTTCTTATCGTGCAATAGCAGCTCGTATGGGGCGTAACAGCAGCACAGTGATGCGAGTGTGGAAGCAGTGGGTTCAAGAGAACCAGACAACTCAGAAATCCGGGAGTGGACGCCGAAAGGTGACGTCAGCACGGGATGATAGACACCTGGTCCGCATGGCGGTGACGGACCGTTTTGCTTCATCTGGACAGTTGGCAGAACGTTGGTGCACTGCTACAGGTGTATCATTGTGTGCTTCATCAATTCGTCGGCGTCTACTGCACCGTGGACTGCGTGCAAGAGTTCCTTTATACAGGATCCTCCTGACGCAAAACCATCGGCGCCTGCGGCTACAATGGGCTCATGGACATAGAGACTGGCGTGCTGATTGGCAACAAGTGGTGTTTTCTGATGAATCCCGCTTTAATTTGGGGTACAGTGATGGCCGCATCCGTGTTAGACGCTATACCGGTGAACGCCACCTTCCGGAGTGCATTATCCAACGTCATAGTGGACGAACCCCCAGCGTTATGGTCTGGGGTGCGATTGCGTATCATGGACGATCTCAGCTGCTACGAATTGTGGGTAATCTTAACAGCAACCGGTACATCAATGAAGTTCTGGAGCCCGAAGTTGTTCCCTTCCTTCAAGGCATTCCCGGAGCTGTATTTCAACAGGACAATGCCCGCCCACATATTGCCAGGAATGTTCAAGACTTCTTTTCATCACAACAGATACAGCTTCTTCCTTGGCCTGCCTATTCGCCGGATATGTCGCCGATTGAACATGTGTGGGATTTCGTTGGTCGGCGTCTCGCTCGTGATCCTCGTCCCATAGCTACTACAGATGAACTTTGGGGTCGCATACAAGCAATCTGGAATGCTCTTCCTCAGGCACACATTCAACATCTGTTTGATTCCATGCCACGTCGTATAGCATCACTTATTGCAGCGCGTGGTGGCTTCACCAAATACTGATTTTCGATATGTAGTATTGTATTTTTGCTTTGTAATTTTAATCGTTTATTTGTATCAACACAGGTCGTTTGTACATTAAATTTCATTCAATTCGGACGAGTCCTTCATGGTGTTGCAATTTTTACAAACATGAGTATAGTAAACTATTAATAACCACATCATGGACATACATTTTAACATACACGCCATAAAATTTCTTTAAGTCTCTGCATCATTATAATAATATTTGTAACCAGATTATATACGTAAACCAGATCATATACGTAAGAAAGCATTTTATAATTTATATCTATAATAATTCTGATGCTCATCAACGTCAACAAGATCAGTCGGGTGGCCACGTTGCCTCCAGACTTTAAATTGACTATGATCAACGCTCGGATGGAAGTGAAACTCGTTGCTGAACACAACACTGCCCCAATCGTCACCCCAGATGGTTCTGGTATGACATCGTAGCAATCATTCACGACTTTGGATTGGGACGACGTTTCATATTGGTTGGCTCAGAAGAGCCTTTGGTAAGAATGGTGGAACTGTAAACCTGCCTCAGACAACTTACAAATAAAAATTCGTATTCATATTAAAACATTTAAATATCCTCGTGTATACTTCGTTGTAAGTCAGCACCTGCTGACCCTAGGTAAGATGCTAAGATTGTGTGGATTGGGTGACGTGACGTTGGTTGCGGCGATAATCGCGTTCTGACGTTCATTCTATGTAACCTATTCCTTCTGAAATATGATTCGTATTTTTTTTCTTCTAATCCCCAGCTTCAAATTCGACCCACAGTTTGATAGCCTTTCGTTATGGCCAGTATACGACATGGAGTCCAACCGGCTGGTACGTGGCCCACAATGAAACCTCCAACACAGTATTTTTCAAAGCGCGTTCTGTGGAACCCTGGGATTCTGTGACGACCCTCCAAGCGTTTCGCGAGCAATCTGCAAAATGTCGCCGGAGTTTCAAAGAAAATCTGTAAACCTGCACTTTTTCCACATGACAACCTTTTAAAGCCAACTAAATGTAACCAACACACAAAACAATATAAAGGCATAACCTATCTTCTCATACTTATTTATTGCCTATTTTCTATGTTTATATCCAAATACTGGTAAATAATAACTCTTTAGATTCTCCTTCAATATCATTTACATTGGGATTCCGCGGCTACGCATGTGGTTAGAAAATAATTCCGCAGGATAAAGTGTTTGAGAACTACTGTTCCAGCAAACGCACCTGTTTAATTAAAAGGTTCTCTTCGATGTGCTACAGGTAGTTTCAACTCCTATACTTAATTATGATACGGCAAACGGCACAAAGAACTTATTTTTGCGGCCATAAGGTAGTCACAAAACTTAGCGTCACAGACTGATTTTCGCTCCTTTTTTCTCAATCGCTTATCAGTGATCGATCTAAAACTACAATAATTTGTATCATTCACCAGGCAGCCTGCAATTTGACTAATGCTGCAATAAAATATTCATTGTGTGGCATTTTCTCTGTCTGCTACACTATATTCTCCAACTCTAAATTGCCTCGCAGGTAAATCCAATTATAATTACAAGGTTAAGGTTAAAATAAATAGAATAATTTTACAACTTTCATGTCTCAATATTTCTTAAAGAATTCGTTGAGACAAATTAATAGAGGTACCAATAAGTCAGCAAGGTGAGAAGCGATCACACTTGAAAGTTTGTAATAGATTTCAGATAATAATCATTTTTTTTTTAAAGAATGGTTTTGAATAGCCCCTGGATCAAAACACATATTATCAGTTCAATAATTAACAACTTTGGCGTAATAATCACAGCTACGGATTAAGACCCTCATTAAAAAGATCATTTTTACCTCTTATGTATCTTTAAACTAAGCATTGAACTTGTTAACCATATACGTATATGTGATTCGTTTATAATGAAAAGTTAAACTATAGTTGCATATATACTCTTTTAGCTTGTTTTTTGAAAGAGTCTATGTGTCGTGATTTTAACTTCGAAATATATCTGTGTGGGCATTTTTTGGATATAAACAGTGTCCAGTTATTCCAAGTTCGCGGGAACCGTTTTTTAAAATATTTTTGGAAATAAGCACCAATTAAGTGTTTTATTAGATGCTGGAAACAATTGTTGCATCTAAGCGAATTAGCTGTTAAAATTTCAATAGCCAATACTGGGTATAAATAATGTACGTTTTGCATAAATAAATGCTCCGAAAAGCCATTAGCGTTTGCATTAGGATACAAATAGCCAAAAATTGAAAATGAATAATACGAACTTTCCGATTTTTTGTACTCGTGAGTTATATCTTCTCGTTCGAACTTCCCCAAAGCTTTAGTACTAATGCAGTGTCCAATTCTAAAAACATAAATTTAAGATGTAAAAATAAAATATTCATATTAAAGGTCCATTAACAGGTAAGCTAATTTATGGAACACAGCATTATTTAGATTTCTATAACAGAACACGGTATTACTCGTTTGTAGCTTTTTTGATTAGCTTCAAGGGTTGTTTTGGTCCACGATATCTCCAATACACTTTATCTGCGTTTACTTCAGCAAATAGGGACTGTGTATCAAAAGCTATCTTAATATCTCCTTCCTTAATTGCAGCCACACTAGCAGGGCCACATCGATAAACGCCTAAAAAGAATAGAAAAGTCTCTACAATACCATGTACAAAACCACATTAAAACGAAGTTCGAAACTTATGATTAAAGCAGTAATTTTTTCACGGCACGAATTTGCGTGACATTTTCCGCAAATTTTAGGGTTTCTTCGATGATTCCGCGAATTTTAGGATTTTTCACGATTTTCCGAATTTTAACGTTTTTCTTATCATTATTGCCTAATTTCCATTATGACCTTTTGATTAATTTTCATATTTAAATAATTTTAATACCGCCATCATCAGGAAGTATTTTGGGTGGAATTTGGCAGAAAAATGTATTTAAACAATTTATGTACAAGATATTTTGCATTGCTTCACCGTAACCTTGAAGGTTATGTTAAAACGTTAGAATCCCATCCGTTTGAGAGAAAGAGCATTAGTATAATAATGCAAAGGCACAGTAGATCTACATGGAGACGTTTTTCTGTCGGAGTATAGAGAACTCTTTTCTCAAACTTCTGTATAATTTTGCTCCCTTTTGGTGTCGATAGCTGTCAATATAATTTTTTACCTCATTTTCGTGCCGACAGATGGCAATATAATTTTACATAACCATCTTCAACAATAGAATATATATATGTATATTGTTATTACTTAATGTTGGTACTGGCTTATTGTGTGTAATTTATCAATTGAACTTTATCATAAGCATGTAGCTTAACAATAAACAATTAATTTCGCTATACTATTTGGTAG
Source organism: Dysdera silvatica (assembly GCA_006491805.2). Classification (NCBI taxonomy): domain Eukaryota; kingdom Metazoa; phylum Arthropoda; class Arachnida; order Araneae; family Dysderidae; genus Dysdera; species Dysdera silvatica. The sequence goes on from QLNU02015360.1 coordinate 107,537,778, forward strand.
GATAGAGTTCACTGTTGCTGCTCTTGAAACCACCTGCAGATAGAGTAATCTTAATGCTTATTTAGTAATGTAATAGTTATATTACTACGTGGAAACTGGAATTATTTTTTTTAAATATTAGTGTTACACTGCTTCCGCATTTATTTATTTTAATTTTCACGAAATACAAGATCCCCGACCATCATGCAATGTTACATGTTTTTCCTATGATGAAATTACTACCCTGTGTATGAGCAAAGAGGGCAATATAATTATACTATTTAATGCTTATTTAGTAACGTAATAGTTATTTGTATTAATTCCTGTTCCGAATTTTTTTAAAGTGTTACGCTTTTTCCTCTATTTTTATTTTAAATTACCGCGAAATTCAAGATTTTTGCCGTGACCGTCCCGCGAATTTTGTATTTTTTTTCTCGCGAAAATATTACCACCCTACTTATGACGAATAAAATATCCACAAATTTTTACACGAGGCTCCAGAGAAATGAAGCATTAACGCACCATCTGATTCTTCTTGAGGTGTAGAATCAACAGCCTGCCAGCCACCGTACACCCCAGGTTCTAAATCGGGCCGTAACATCCAAACTTCTGTCCACACGTGGAAATTCCTTCAGAAAGAAATTTTACTAGTCAAGCATATTTTCAATCAGATATTTCTTTTAACTCTCTTTCTCTATTTTTCAAGATCATAAAACTGTTATTTTCAGCTATCTTAAAATAATTTTCGAACACAGTTGTAGATATTTACTTGGCAGAGGCACATGATATTTACTTAATGATTGTCAGAACCTACTTTTTATTTCAAGCATTCTTGTAATTTTAAATATGCCGAACTATTTTTTCCAGCACATAATTCATGCAAACTCAACTTCACCGTTTTTCGTGTATTTCTAACATCGCTATTAAAGCGATCCTTAATATCTTATTCAGGCTTTCCTTTAGGTAAAAAACATAACCAGACTCTTATATGCAAAGACAGCTTAATGAACGGTTGCTTGTAATCATAAATTTGGGAACTGTTATGTCCAAAATCTAGTTGTAATTATTACAACTAACATTTCTCAATGTTAACAATGGACATAACCATATTGATACTAGAGATGAGAGAAAGGCTATTCAAGAAAGTTTACATGCCAGGGTCAAATTTACAACTAACTCTCTTCCTCCCTCTAGAGCTCGCTAATTTTGACTTTATCTAGATAATTATTAGTTGGCATATTTAATATCATTAAAATTTTTTGTTAATAAATATTTATATATTATCAACATGCGAAAATTCTCCTAGCTAAATTTTAAAATAACTGACAGAAAAATCTAAATAATTCCAGCTATAAATTGAATCACATGTCAGCATAAACTTAAAAAAGTTATCAACATTTTCCAAACCCCATCTTTGATTTTGAATTACAAATACCAGAAATTCACGTTAACCTAATTCATTAGACATATACTAACGTTCTTCAATAAGCTTTAATAATATGCCAGAGAAATTTCCACTCATACACAAATTACAGAGAATTTCTTGTAAGTAAAAATATCCCTCATTATTATAATAACGTTCAACAACAACAAACAATTTTTATTTATTCATTACATTATTTATTTTAGCATTCAATCTAAGAATCCAGGGTTATAACTGGAATAATAAAATCAATGACCCCAAGCAACATACTTTTGTTGCTTTAATGATTTCTGTAATATTTCATTTTTTATTTTGAAAATACCATAATTAAAAAAAAATATTTCGTTTGTATTAGTTACCTACATGCCTATGGTACAATGGCGGGCGCAGACTTTCATTTTGGGGGGGTCAAGGACAGAATTTGCCATGGTCTTGGAATAACACCCTTCATTTATCATGCAAGTTGGAATTTTTTACAGTGAAAAAATATATTTTGGGTGGAGATCATAACCCCTGTGACGTCCCCTTGTATCCACCATTGCAATGGTATTCCCTGTTTAGAAAAAACATTAAGTTGCATGAAATTTTTAAGATTTATTTATTTTCAATCGTGTTATTTTGAACAGTATGAAGTCAGTGCTCTGTTCTTTTAGTGACTAGTGAGAACGTAGGAAAAGAGTAAAATTTCATTTTAACGACTCTACACTAGTAAAAATTTATATTTGAGAGGCATGTATAATTATCTCTGATGTATATGGTATGATAGAGAGCTTCAGATGTTTGAGTTTTCAATTTTAAATGTTTGTTGTTTTCTATTTGTTGCATTTAACGAATAAGAGATTGCTTTTGGTGCTCTCGTATATTTCTTTAAGGTACTCCTATTAGTTACATGTTCTAAAGATAAGGTTCTCAGCTAGGAGGCAATTCACTACCGCAAGGGGGATTTTCACGGTTTTTTCACGGTCACAAATTTGTAGATTAACACTATAGATATACATATTTGTAGATCTATAGTATCTTGTAGCACTGATTTGTAGTCTCAGAAGGGAAAGGTTGGGAATGATATCTGAAAATACGATGAACAGGTTGCATGGACGAAAAAAAGAGTCGCGAAATACCGTTCCAGAGGCTGGTTATTCGCAACTTGCAGGATTTTTCATACTAGTTTAAATTAGAACTAGAATACTTATACTACACGCAAAAACTTGTATTAATAGTTGTCAATGAACTTACCAAACAGAATCGATATTAAGTCTCTCCACAGGTCTTCCATCGCAGTCAAAAAAGCAGTCAATTGTAAGACTATCATGTGTGTCATGTGCCGATGAGAAATTAGTAACCGGGCGGCATGGTATCCCTAATGCTCGGCATACTAAAATGTACAACATCGGTTTTATCACAAAATATTTATGTACCTTAAAATCATAATAATAGAATAACTGACAATGTTAAAATTAATTGTTAAATAATTTAACAGTGAAAATAAATTTGGAAAATTTTCAATGTTACGTTTTCATCATGTAATTAAGCTATGGATGCAGAATTACTTAACAGTGATTTATTTATGTAGAACAAATCAAGTGTCATCTATTAATTAACTAGTTTGATTGACAACTTTAATTTATATTTTCACAATTTTAATTGTTTAAAACGTTTAATTTTAATCAATTATTCAATAATAAAATAAATTTCAATAGTAATTCATCAAAAATTCATTCAATTTCCTCCTTTCGTTGAAATAAAGTACGACAGAAATATTAATTTTTTAAAATTTAAAATAAATATGTTATCGTATTTGTTTTTCATAACAGCATATGTTCTACAAAATTAGTTTATTATAAATCAGGAGCAAGTTCAACAATACATGTATTAGATAATTTCAATCCATTTATTTTGATGTTTTCAAGCGTATCTCTGTTTCCCAAATACTATATGTTATTTTAAAAAATTTCTGAAAGCTTTTCAAGATGCACTGTGAACGATTTTCGGAAACATACTTCTAACATTTAGTTACATAGCTGTGAGTAATAAACATACTATTGTCTTAAATAAATGAAAACTATGCAACTATTATTACATCTTCCAGCTTTTCCTGTTTAATACGCAACCAATTAAGCAACCATATGCGCGAACTCCGACAGTGCATGTTTTCTAAGAATATTTAACCCTTTTTTCGATGTCTTACCAGAACAGTCTCTAGAATGGAAAAAGCGTTTTTAAGTAGTTCAAAATCTGCTCTTTCTAATGATGCTAAAAAAATTAGAATTTGAGAAGGCTCATTTTTCGATATTTGAGGCTGAACCTAAGTCACTTTTGAGGATTTTGTGTCTTACAACATATTTGTAGCGCAATATCTCCATATTTAATTAAATAATGAGGCTGTTAATTTCATAATCCACTAAGTTACATATTCGGCTTAAGTATACCAAATGGCATGTTTCTCCAATTGTCATTTCTAAAAATAATGAGCCTCGAAATTTGACGTCAATTTGAAAATTGAGCTTTTTTTGACAACTTTCAGCCCATATTCCGAAGAGGGTAATATTTTTCACGTTTTCAGAATGACATTTTCTGATTTATGGCATGAAGCTAAAGTGGAATGCTTATTTTCTGATCAACAGCGACTTTGGCTGTCAAGTTATTGGCACCGAAACTTTGAATATTCACTTGGTGTTCGGCTCTGCTTTTGGAGGGGTTCTTCAAAAACGTGGCCATATCTCCCTCGTTATTTAATATTGCGGGCTAGAATTTGCACATGTTCACTTCTTGGACTTGTCTACAACTTTTTAAAATTTCAGGAAATTCGGAGAGGGTCGAGCGTTGGCGGTTTTATAAGTGGACAGCTTGGCGTGAAATGACCCAGTAGTGACAATGGCACGACGAGATATATCGTCAAAACCCGGTGAGTGATGACAATTAAGTGACTGAATTCGAAGCAAGAGATCAGCACGAGTTATTTCTCTGATAACGAATGATTGAGTAATATGATTGAAACCTCTCATAAAATCATAGAAATCACTATCATGGGAAGGTAAATCATTAACAATCCTAGAAGTACAGTTCTCAAGATAATTAGCAAAACCTTTAGCGATATCCGTCTAACTAGAACAGTCCTTACCTGAGTAAACTATTTTTTTCGGAAACTGACCCCGATTATTTGATACTCCTTTCACCACATCTATAAGAGAACACATCCCCTGCGGACCCGTATTATTAAAGAGATTAAAATAGTACTTATTTTTTGTTCGTTTAATATCGGCCGTTAACCTATTTCTAAACCTCCTAAACTTTCTTAAATCTTCCAAGTTTCTAGTCTTGATAAATTTAGCATAATATCGGTTGCACATTCGAATTCTCCTATAAATGGAACGATTCATCCATGAAAGAGATTCCTGAAAGAGGTTCATGAAATAGATTCCTGAAAGAGTGACTTCGGCCCTTCCAAATTAGTATTAAGGAAATCTCATAACAATTGGATAAAATATCTAGAAATCGTAAAAATTGAGCGTCACAATCCCGCTGTGAGTACACATCATCCCAACTTACACCAGCCAATAACTCTTTAAAGTGAGCCATACTAGTTTCATTGATCACTCGAGTAAAAATTCATCTCGAAAAGGAAATCTATCTGCCTGTATAGGAGATCACAAAAATGAAATCGATGATAAATGATCACTTACATAAAAATTTGAGACAAAAGCTATACAATTTTCACAATTTAAAATAAAAGGGTCAAGTAAACTTTCTGTAATGCCCGTGATTCTAGTCGGACAAAGAACTCTATTGATTCCATTAAAAGGAGATAATATATCTGAAAAGATTTTTCTCTCATGGGAGTCGGTCATTAAATCCAAATTAATATCACCAGTTACCACAAAAATCTTGTTACAATTATATGATTATTCGAAAACATTTGAACAATAATCAAAGAACAGATTCATCATACCCGTAGGTGGACGATGTAGTATAGCAATCAAATATTTATCATTCACAATAATTATTATCTCAAAAAAATCAAAAGTGCCAGTAGTCTGGAAAGTCTAGTGAGATTACACGCGGAGATATTACCCCAGATTAAAGGCAGTAGTAAAGAAAAGAAAGAATCCTAGAGTAGTAAATTTGAAGCAGAATTGAAATGGGTAAGTAGTAACTGACACATCGAATTATTCCAATATTTCTATTAATTTTTAGTACAGATGTTGTTAATGTGAATATCCCATTTTAGGTTGGATTGAAGAGTTACACCAAGAAAGTTCGTGTTTAGCGAGAACGAAATCGTTGTATTATTTATATTGATATTAAAATTTACTACTGATCTTAAAATCACTCTCATCTAATCACACAATATACCGTATGTGTCGTAAATTTTGTAACTTCTTAGATTTTCCACTACGGTATTGCAACGCTATATACTACGCAAGCGCAACTTCCGAAATTAGCGTTTGTTTCTGAGTCACATAAAATTTCATTATCACAGCGGTCCTCGTGTTAAACATGAAGCCTTTCTGCTGATCGGAGCTTCCTAGTTACAGCCTTTCGAAATATGTACTTTAATTATAGACACCTTTATACTAGGATTTTATGCCACTTTCGTTTAAAATAAATATCGGAAGAAAATAAATACTCACTGGTTGTGAACACGCCCGAAAACACCCAGCATTGCCCGTATTTAACAGGCTTTTTGGTTTTGAAGTACTTTTGCAATATAACTTGACTACCGCACCATGCGGTAGGACACTGATCCCCTTTGTAATGACCTGACCAATTACCGATAAGAACTCCATGGCCGTCACGGGAGTTTAACTGGAAATAAATTATTAATTTTATTTAATATAATATATTTCTTATGAACTTCTTAAATGCTTTTGATATAAATTTGTTAATCATTGACAGCTCTAAATTCAGTTTAGTTTCAAATTTAAATCAAATTATCTTTATAAATTGAACAAGCGTAGACTACCATTATCCAGGGATTTATACACACCCAACACCCCTCCAGAGTTTTTGATACACCCCTTTAATGAAATTTAAACACACACTCCCAGATTTTTTTATACACATCCTTAATGATATCTAAACCCCCCCCCCCCGTTCAGTGCGTCTACTAACGCCTAAACACTCCCACCGTAAGAAAGACCTTCTCGCCGAAAATCAGCCAAAAGTTATCCAAAAAACAAAAACGTAAATAATCGATTATCTCCAATCCACACCCCCTAAAAATTTTGTACACCCCCAGTTTATGAATCCTGGATAAACCCCTGCCATTATCATTCTGAAACACTTACCACTGCAGAAATATGGCGAACTACTTTCACAGGATCAGCTGTTTGTACAGCCAATAGTCTTCCTACACGAGTCAAAATATATAAAGAGCATTCCAAAATGTTTTCCTCAAACTGAAATAAAGCAAAAATATAATAATAATAATAATATAATAGCATTTTTAATGGATATATAAATATAAACACAGACCAATGTATTCTGATTAAAGCAGTTTCACCTAAAAGTAAAATAAAATGTTGTTTTGATTAAAATATATTTAGTAGGGTTTTTTTTTTAAATAAATAGTAGGAAACATTAACTGTGATCTTAATTATTATTTATGGACTTTGTAATTAAGACGTTGTGGAGACCAATGTCCCATTGAACTATCATAAAACATTTAATAATAAGTTAGCAGATAATAAACTGATTGTATTAAATGAAATAACAAGTTAATAAAAACAGCATAAACAGTAATGACAACATAACAAGTGATAATAGTATGAGTTATAATAACAAGTAAAAACAGTAATAATTACGTAAGTAATGACAGTGTAAACAGCTATAATAATACAAGTAATAACAGACACATATCAACAATAAGTAATAACAAGTAGCATATAATAAAGTAATCAGACAACTTTGAGCGGTTTGTTAGATTATGTTTAAAGGGTTTGGGCGCAGCAGTCATCAGATATGGAGTGAATCGAACATACAGCAGATAATATATCAGGATATAAAATGGGGGAAAAATAATTCTTATTATTACTTATTATTTTTTCCCCATTTGTATTCCTTAATTATATTATCTGCTGTATGTTCGATTCGCTCCATATACATCTGATGAAGGCTGCCCTTTAGCGCAGCCGAAAGCCGGCTCATGTACCAATAATCTAACAAACCGCTCAAAGTTGTCTGATTGCTTTTATTATATTTATGTCAAGCGGTGTTACCTACTCAACAAGTAATACATAAATAAAAAATAAGGAAAAGACGACTTAGATGGCTCGGATATGCAGAGAGGATAGGAGAGACTAGGATGGCTAAGAAAATTATGAGAACCAATCCAGTAGAAAAGGAAAAGTGGGATGTCCTAGGAAAATGTGGTTCGATGGAGTGGAAGAAGATCTGAGAAGATTAAGAGTAATAGAATGGCGAAAAAAGATCTTGAATACAGGAGAATGGCCGACAATCATCATGAAGGCCCTGGTTCACCAAGGACTACAGCTCCGAAGACGAATAACATGTAACAACAGTAATAATTCACTCTCATAAAACATTTCTATAACAAATGATCGTACCACTAGCATGGATTTAAGAATATGAGTGCACTTGTCCGTCAGCTTTGCTTGCATAATGGCTGACTTACACTTTCATGTGTGCATTATCAGGTTACAAATCCAAGTGAAGAGGGCAATACTCAGTTCATTTTATACATTATACTTCATTCTTCAAGCTTATTTCTTCAAAACCAACAGTGATGCATAATACTTTTGCATACTTAGACTATCCGTTATTTTACTTATACAGCTTATCATGCATATTTCTGCAGAGGACCAAAGGTACAAATTTAGAAGAAAGAATGAAAGTTCATATAGAAGAGGGGTGGACAAACCGCAACTCTTTGACATGTAACCTATAGTTGGTGAAAATATGTTGACTAAACTCATTTTGCAATACAATTAATATAAAATGTAAATATAAAAAAAATCTCTTCAAGCCTTGTATTTATTTACTATTGAAGTTCCACCACCCTCAAAAAACAATAAAACTGTCATTCTCCTTTTAAAGAAGATAGGGCATGAAAGACAATGATGTGGTGAAACAGACTAGATATGACTTCACACTATGATGAGTAGATGTAGATGCGTTGATTTCCAGTACTTACAACAGTTTGAGCAGAGTCGTTTTCAGGGCTATTCGAGGCAGACCTTTTTACATTTTATATCATCAATAACACACCAATAATGCACGGGAGTACATGGGGGATCTAAAACAATTATCTTAGATGTCTGAGATGGCTCCAGATATTTGCTACAGGTTTTTTGCACTACGTTCAGATAGTGTACATCGTTTAATCGGTCTTTCTAAACTTGCTTTATGGGTATTGGGGTATTTCCATGGAGCAGCACCTTTTACTGCAGAGTGAATAAACATGTAGCGCAATTTGTGGGAAAAACAAGGTTCAAAAGATCTTTTTCTAAAAACATAGTTTTATTTTCCAGGTTTCAGTCCTTACTGGTGCCTACGTTTTGTACCTGAAAGGTATATTAATTATAATATTGCCACAGTACCTGGGAAAAATTCCACACACAAGGTCGAAGACGATTATGGCATCCTCGCCAAATGAGTCCACTGTCACATAAGACGTATTCTTTCCGCCATTGTTCTTCAGATATGAAAACAGTATCATCTAAAAAATTAATAAATCATGATTGTAAAAAATAATAGAGTGAGTGGGGGGAAGATATGCATAGTTATTTGTATCTTATCTGCAGCTTGATATATTGAATAAATTTGTACAAACAGTATGTGATATTGTAGAATGAACCTTTATCGACACTGAAACTCAGATTTTTGAGTGAATGACAAACCATTTTTATGAAGAAACAAAAAAGCCCTGCGGTGGCGCAGTGTGGTAACGCGTTCTCCTAGTGCGCCGCTAATCCGGGTTCGACTCCCAGCAGTGCAAAAAGAACGCTTACTCAGAGATCTCATAAAGATCGCACTGCTCACTGTAGTCCGGGGTTTGGTTCCCTAGGCCTTAAGAGGTTCGGATTCCTCGGAAAACAGTAGGTCCCGGCGCAGCATGACCACTGTAGTCTTTGAGCCGTAAAACCAAAAAGAAAGCGAAAGTGAAAAAATAAAAAAAAAGAAAGCATTGCAAAATGCCCATCTTACTCACAGTGTGGGTAAGATGGGCCCTACGTAGGTATAAGATGAGCATACAAGTTGACATTAGTTATAATCTTCGTATACTTGGTGTATGAAGTTTTTAAATCCTTTGGCTCCATCACAAGTTTTGTGGAACCATGTATTGCACTCTTGCCATAAAAACCGCTAAACAAATATTAACAATTAATTTTTCAAAGTTTTCAATATCTCAGTCACAGACAGATTGTTACCCCCTCTCACGTCCCCATTTTCAAGTCCCCGCCCCCTTCCTAAACATGCATCAATCCCTGACAATATAATGTTAAGCTTACACACTAAAGGTTTTTAAAATAATATGCCAACAACATATTACTTCGGGAGCCCATCTTACATACAAATTTTGTGCTCGTCTTACCCATAATATGAAATTAACAGTTATGCTATCATGCCGTAAAAGGTTCACGATACATCGCTCACTTTTTGTACCACAAATTACCTTAAACGTCATATTAATCTCCCTTAAACGTTTCATGTCGCTTTCGGAATAATTACATGAAATAAAGCTTACCGAAGTAAGCATAAAAATTAGAAAAAAACATTTCCTTAGCCTAATTTTTAGAACAGCTGCACAATACTTCTCTCCTGACAGTTGAAGTTGAAATGCCTTTACCTTCTGGAAACGAACTCATGAACTGAAGTATCTCACTATTATACCAACATCAGGTCTTTACATTGCGGACAGGGGAAATGACGTCACTGTGCCCATCTATCCCGCATGCCCATCTTCCCCCCACTCACCCTATATATACAGCTACCTTACCATTTTCTTACTTTTTAGAGTTATAATCAAGAAGAAGAGTAAACAAAATACAATTTTTTTTAATAAACCATAAATTATAAAAATATTTCTTTCCTCCTCTGTTTTTCTTTATCATTTGCAAATGCCGTGTCAGGTAATGTTAAAGTATCAGCGCCCATATATGATTTTTGATATAATTTATCGATTTCATCGCTCACCAGTGATGAAAATCAACAAATTATATCAAAAGTAAGATTAATAAATTATAAATAAAGTAAAATCAATAAATTATATCATAAACAGTAGTTTTTTCCTCTTATTCTGGCGAGGTAACTTAATTGAATATTTCTGTACTCTTTTGTTCCAATTCCAGGCTTCGGAAACTCTAGCTTCATTCTTTTTATTATACATAATTTATAATAGTAAGCGTAGTATATGTTAAGTATAGGTTTATTTCAAAACTCATGCCTTTATTGAAACGCTAATACCTCGATTTTATTGTTTAACATAATTTATTTCCCTTATAACTTAAAATCTATGCATTGTTGCAATATATGTGCGTGTCTTTTCTTAAACTTGCTAAAGTTGGAGCTTGAAATGCATGATAAACTTTAGCTTTTTTACTATTGTTGGTTTTTCTTACACAGAATCAGCCTTTATATTTACATTATAACCATCTTATTCTTGAAAACAGCATAATCATGCGACAGGTGCCATAACAATTCCTGTATGGGGAAATGGATTTGTCATTCATAATTCAAGATTATCCACCTCACTTTCATCATTTTAAGAAAATATTATATACTTAAATCCAATTCTTATTTAATAAACCATTTATATTTCCTTTCAAGCCACTTGGTTTTATATTCCAAATATCACGAAGCCTATATAAAGGAAATACCTAAGTGCCATCTCTCAATAACGCCCTTTTAATTAAAAATATTTCCTTTTAACGACCATATTTTTTGTCCCCAACAAATGTGTCATAGTGTAAATGCATTTCTGATAAAGACCCCATTTTTTACCAACGTTTAGCATTGTCCTTCTTTTCTCGCCAAGACGTTTTAGTAACGGAATTAAGAATTTTGGATCAAATTTATGAGAAGAGAGTAAAAGAAAACAGGTTGATTCAGATGAAGATACATTAGATTATGAAATAGAGGACAAACTAATCCCCCACCTCCAGGTTTCGAAGAAGCCATTGATGCTCTACATGTCTTTCGTAGGTATATTATCTTATTTGACATAGGAATTAATTCGTTTCAACTTCTTGAAAAATTAAAAAAAAATATATTCCATAAAAGTGGCCGAAATCAAGGTAATAGACACTTGGATTTTTTTTTTTAAATAGAAAAAATTATCTGCAAGTCATCACTTCATTACTATAATGTATTATTATTATACTGAATGTAACTGTATTAAATTGTAAGGTGTAATTCAAATAATAATAATAACGATTTAGAAACAGGCCAATGCATTAATCCAATGTATTGACGTTCCTAAACCTGCGGTGGTAAAAAGAAGTCGAATAAAAGTTAAAAAATCTGTCCTTATTTAATAGACCATTCCCACGAACGAATATTTCTGATTGACATCTTGGTCTATTGAGATTCGTTAATCTGAAAGTTTACTGTGCGTTCAAAAACCCCAAATATACATGTAAAATCAGCATTACGTAGTGGAAAAACACATTTATACAACCTTCATTGCATCAAACGAAATTTAAATTATCACTAGCATCATTAATAGCTGATTCCATGAAGTCAGTTACAGCTTAATTGCTCACTACCACATTAGAAAAATAAATAGGTTTCTATTAGTGATTTTTATGCGATAAAAAATAGGGGTAAACCATAGGAAACTAATCTATATAAAACCACCACACCTGTGTTGAATAACGTTTAATATAGAAAAATTAAGCATAAAAATTTTTAAAATGACAATACACAGCTTTCTGCATTCCGTTTCCCCACCATCATGTAATAGTTGTCAAATGGAATTATCTCTATTAGTATTGAGAGATTTTTGAAATGTGGATAGAAAAGAAACTTACTCTCGCACCACGGATTAAAAAGAACAACAATGGATTCTTTGACTTTATAATGGAAATCTGGAGCTTCTGCGTCAGTTTTAAGCCTTGTATCGACTTCTAACGCCCATTCTCCTATCACTGTGTTTGAAGCAGGCATAACCTAAAAGAGATATGGCGTAAGAAAATCGACTTCGCAAACTGCACAGTAATTCATACAATAAATATGAAAATCAATAACACTTTATTAAGTAAGCGCTTTTTAATAATACACACATAATTTTTGTCATATAACAATAGTATAATATAATCTAGAAATTCTTAACTTATTTGTTTAATAAAAGCAACGTTTTAATCAGCCACACCACAAACATCTAGCTATGATCTCGAAATAAAAAAAAATGATTTTCAAAAATACATATCTGCATTAAACATACCGTAATTCTGACACTGTTTTCATCCGCCGTCACTTGTTTGATGTGCCATTCCTCATGAGTATAGTTTAGTTCTGTACTACACAAAACAGGAAGCATAATTTGCGTCCCTTGGGAGTAGGAAGCATTTCGAGCATCTATATGAAATAAAATGATTTTATTTAATACAACGAATTTCACAAATTTCTGGGTGGATTCAAAAGAAATTTATACTTTAAATATGTTCAAATATGCGCAATTTCATATTTAAAAATTGTAATCATTTATATTATAACGATAACAGATTATAATCAATTGATTTACACAGATTTTAAGTATATTGTTTATTTATTTATGCAACTGAATGTTGGGCGTATAAGGTATAATTGGACTGTCATACATATTGTAGGACGATACATCAAACTAGTAATGGATAATTTGATTCTTTTCGGAATCAAATGTATTATTATTCTCGTTCGTATACGTTGGGTAGAAACCATTCATTCGGCTCCAAAAAGAGTCATATTGTCCATCTTTACATCAAGCTATTTCGTACCAATGTAATGTCCAATTTTCTTACCTCTCCGCTGCCTACTTAGTTATTATTATTATAAATATAATTGTTTTATTTGCATTTTTACAATCAATATTAAAGCAATTTGAAAATTTCCATTGCAAAATTGACTATCGTTTTTGTCTATCGTTCGCCGGTCCTTGCAATATATCTTCTTACAACATGTTTTTTGCACTATTAAAGTAAAATCCGACTGGCAATGGGCTACTATTTCAAATTTTTTATTTTACTATCTCAACTTTGGTTTCTCAACATTGTAATCTCTATTTACTTTAAGCATGACCTTTCCATGTTCCTTTACAATTTCCAAATAACCTTTTTGGGGATAACTCCATGTCGCTGAACATTAAAAGCGAACTGTACATACAGGTTACTTGATATATATACAGCATAGAGACATTTTTTTAGACACAAAGGTAATTTTCCATTCAAAATAAAACTGTTTCTTTCAAATGAGGCCAAGATAAATTTGATATGCTGAT